>CM055405.1:34639546-34875295 GCA_029228625.1 Pseudolycoriella hygida | reverse complement strand
TTGCCTTATCGCAACGATTTTCATATCACAAGGATATCATCTATGTGAGACATTTGAATATCATAATGCATATTAATGACATGTAAAACGCTATTCATCAGATATGTTAAAATTCACCCTTCCATGAATGAAATTGAATTTTTGAAATTTATTCAAATTACTAACTAGGCTCATTCAGAAGATATCCTACCCTTTCATTAAGCGTATCACAGTGACAACATATGAATTTGTTGCGGTTTCTAATCTTTCATCGAGATCGATGCACTGATTAACTAATGTTTCAAAGAACAACAGGCAAACAGAATTTTTGAATATCAACGATCAATTTTTTATTACATTCAACCCAAGTTTTCAAGTGAAAGCACTAGGAGTTCATCTTATTGTGTCATGTTAATAGTGTCGTATTGTATGATATGATTTGATATGAATTGTATGATATGACCTTGCCTCCAAGTAGAGTCGACTGGCGATGGTTGAAGCATAATTCAATACCCACTAAGCGAGCGACTTATGCCTAATGAATAGGTAAGTCAATACAGTATTTCATTCCGTAAGAATCCTTTTTAAAACTTTTGAGTGACATAACACGGGTCCAGACCCCTGTCACACTCTGTCATGCTAATCACGACAGCATTGAAAGTAGCTTGCTGAAAGTAGCTTGCCTTGCATCTCTTTTTTAATAAGGGTGGGGAAATCTTCATAGACACCCGGTCCTCCCGGACCAAGGTAGTGTTGGATTCCATTCTTCAATGACCTACCAGCTAAAACCCCCTTCCTTAGTCTTCATGCTCTCTTCTCGCTGCCACTGTCTCATTGATTCGGCTCTTAATTGCGTTCTTACTGTTTTGGTAGTTTGACCCTCACTTCTCTTATTTCTATGACATTCGTTGTCTTCCGTCAACGTCATGCGTGTGGGCATCGTCCCAGCTATGACACATGCCGCCACTTCTAGGGATATCGTTCGGTATGCGTTTGGTATGCGTTTGCTACTCTTATGCTTGCCAGCCTTTGGGCTCTATTAAGCCTCCCCCGATTTCTCTTCGTATCTAGCGCCTGTATCCATGCTGGTGCCCCGCAGCGCAATATTGATAGGGTGACGCTTACTAGGAGCCTCCATTTGCTGCTGCGCGGTCCAGAGCATTATTCTGGCCAGTGCTACGGTGGCTTTCATTGCCTTATCGCACGTGTAGTCCACGCTTTGCATCTAACGGTCGAGAAAAAGCTGAGAGAGAGGGTATAGGCGAAAACAGACGAATGCAGACAAGGGGGGAGGGGGGTTTAGGCCAAAACAGACGTCATTTTTCTTCTTTGATTATTTAAGTATGAAATACGTTTTAGCCATATGTTTTAAATGGGCAGACTATTTGAACGATCGTCGAACTATTTGAAATTGCCACGGTTTGGCACACGATAACGGCAGCTCAAAATTAAAAAAATAATATTTGCCAGTCTTGCCATATGATTTGTACTGCCCATCGATGCAAGATAAGCTAGAAAGTCGTATTTGCAAAGTTTGTCGACAATATTTTGCGTCTATCGTCATGCTTACAGCACATATGAAAGCTTACACCACCAAAAGACAATTATTCCACCAAAGGTACGGCCTCTTCGCATCGCTGCTAACCGATAACGTGAGCTTATGGTCGTAATAGCATTAAACGAAAAAGGAGACGAGGAATGCGAATGGATAAATGAGGACAACGTCGAGTTCGAGGAAAGTGTCCTACCGAAAATTTCTTCGATGCAATCATCGTCGATGCCGATTGCTAATATTAAGAAACATTTCGATACGCTTTGGGAAGAGGATTTATAGACGTAAATATATTTTATTAAAATTCTCATTTTTTACGACAAAACAATTTTTAATATTTAAAACGAATGTAAAAACTTTTCGATTAAGGAATATCAAAATTTAAATTTGCTCTGAAATAACATCGCAAGCAAGCTCGGAATGCGATGATTTTTCAGAGCAACCTTTTACCATCATACTCGAACTTTTTGAATTCTGATTCACAATATATGGTTGTTGATTTTGATGAAAATTGTCCATAAAACTATCTGCTCAAAATCCGTTTGGACAATAAATGAGCTATAATTTTAAAAAAATTTTTATTAATTATGCAGAATTCTGTTCTAAAAAATATCGCAAATTTGACATTACTCTTCAATGCAAAAATATTAACTGTCAAATTTGTGATGTTTTTTCATAACAGAATCCTGTTAATTTAATTTTTTTTTTCAAAATTATAGCTCATGTACACTAATAATAGATGAATCATAATTCAAAAAGTTAGAGTATGAAGGTCGAAAGTTGCTTTGAAAAATCATCGCATTCCAAGTTCGTTTGCGATGTTATTTCTGAGCAAATTTGTATTATCATTCTTAAACTTTTTGAATTCTGATTTATCTATTATTTGTGTAAGAATCATCCTCTCACAGTACATGATCTATAATTTTAAATTATTTTTTATTTCTCATAATTCTCTTCTAAAAAACATCGCAAATTTTACAGTTCTCATTTTTGTGACGTACTCTTAACATTTCTGCAACGTGTTTTGAAAAGTCATCGCATTCCAAGTTGAAATGTTATTTCTGAACAAATTTGCGCCTTTATACTTGAACTTTTTGAATTCTGACTCATCTATTGTCTGTGTAAGAGTCATCCTCTCACAGTTACGTGAGCTATAATTTTGAATAATTTGTCATTTCACAGGAATGTGTTCTAAAAAAAGCATCGCAAATTTGACAGTTCACATTTTTGCGACGTGCTCTTAAGAATTTTTTGGTCAAATCCAATATCTGCATCGACGGTATACCTGTAGCGCATAGAATTGATATGGCTGCTGGGTTCACCAGCCTTTTTCTTTATCTCTGCAACAGGGGCGTGACAGTCTTTGGTTTTAATCTTTGCAACTAATATTCAAAGTGAAGTTAGCTGCAGTTGCAAAAAAATTAGCTGATTTTTGAACTTTTCAATGAAGTCAGCTGATTTTGGTAAATTTTTGAATGAAATCAGCTGATTTTTTTGCAATGAAGTTAGCTTCGGTCGCAACTGCAGCTAACTTCACGTCGAATATTACTTGCAAATATAAAAACAAAAGGCTGTCACGCCCCTGCTCTGCAAGTAATACTAATCGTGAAGTTAGCTGCAGGTGCGACCGAAGCTAACTTCATTGCAAAAAAATCAGCTGATTTCATTCACAAATTTACCAAAATCAACTGACTTCATTGAAAAGTTCAAAAATCAGCTGATTGTTTTATCAATGAATTTAGCATCGGTCGGAACTGCAGCTAACTTTAGGTTGAATATTGCTTGCAAATATCAAACAAAGACTGTCTCACCCCTGTTTCATCATCACTTGACATTTCGTCGCCATATAAAATAAAAAGAAATATTTTTCCATATGACTCAAAACACAGCTACAGAGAAGTTTCTTTCTATTTCACCCTAACACTTATTGCATGCTGTCGTATCACTCACTCGCATGTGTTTTATCTGTTGACTGTATTGAAGCGTGGACAGTTTTTGTCTCATTTCATTATGATTGTTGTGCATAAGTGAAGAAGATGCAAGATCGAAAAGGTAGCGTGGGCAACAGTGTTTTAAGCCATGTGACAATATTTCATCAGATTTATAGTCTATGTGGTTAACCCAGCCGCCATATCATGCCTCTGTTGTAGCTCGGTATCAAAAATGTCAATAGTGAGCATCAAAAACCGGCTTTGATCATGATCATGCACACCTAGCATGGAGAAATATTAATTACAGAACTCAAAACAATTTTAGAAACTGTTAAGATATTGGAGCCGAAATATTCTGTCGGCGCTACTCAAAGATTTGATATGGCGGCTGGGTTTCTCAGATAGACTAAAAATTTGAGCAAATGTGAAGAACAATTTTTCAGTACGACAATATTTGTTTCATCCGATTTATAGTAACCCGGGTGACAGTTCTTTGTCAAATATTCAATATTTGTTATTAAATTTCTGAAGTTTCTGAAGTCGGAGCTTAACAAGGCGATCCAGCTGGTCCACTGATTTTTAGTCTTGCAATTCATCCTTTAATTTCAAAATTACGATCAGAACTTAACGTCTGGTATCTGGATGATGCTATGCACCCAATGAATTCATTTATTGGGTGCTTTTGCACCCAATGACCCCGTGAAGTCGGCGCGCCTGATCACATACAGGGCATGGGACAAAGGTCGCGCTCTGGTATGGGATGCGACATGTGCTGATTCATTAGCACCTTCGAATATGATTGGTAGATCTAAGCAACCAGGAATGGCATCTGAAAAGGCAGCCGTACGAAAGCACTCAAAATATTCAAAAATCAAATCGAATTACCACTTCCTTGCTTTCGCTGTTGAGTCCTTAGGACTTTGGTCAAACGAGGCAATAGAATTCATCAAGAAAGTCGGCTCCAATCTGAAACGCATTACTGGCGAACCAAAGGCGAAACACTACTTCATTCAAAGAATTTCCTTAGCGATTCAACATGGCAACGCACTGAGTATCTTGTCTAGCATACCGAAGAACTCTACGCTGGACGAAATTTACCTGCTGCAGTGATTTGTTATGTTTTTTTTCTTTTAACATTCCTCCAACTTTATGTAGAATGAATTGAATAAAACTTTCCACAATATGAAGTTGGTTGCAATTTTGACATTTCATTCATAATTTTGCTAACGTTTGCAACGAAGTAAGTTGCACTTTTTACACTCCATTCATAAAATGAAAAATTAACAAATTAATGAATGAAATTTTAAAATTGCAACCAACTTCATGTTGAATAGCAAATATGGAAAAGTTAACAAAGAACTGTCACCCGGGTCTATGTGAGGAACCCAGCAGTCATATCATGTCTCTGGCGCTAGTAGATCGAATAAGTTGAGAAAGTTTCTAAATATTCGGATGGAGCTTTCACTAGTTTTTTTTTGATGCCGAAACACCATGGTCATAAAATTTGGGAATTGATTCCCAAAAGATTCTCTAAAAATTCCCAAATATTGGACCTTGGCTGCCGCCCACAATTCGTTTTCGGTAAGCAGATGCTGACGTTGCTTTTTATAGTCGGCGTCGCTTACATTTACGATAAGTCGTATGTACCGATATTTTTCCAGTGTTAAGTCGGGAGGAAATTCGTAAAACGTCTAACCCACAAGAGATATTTGTACATTTTTTTGTAGAACATTTCAGACCCTCTATCTGTGCGACGTTAAGTAATTTATGTAAGCAAATTAAATTGAATTTAATCGCATAGCATGGAAATAATTAATATTCACATGACTTTCTCTGGAAACTTATAAAACTGAAATGTGTATAACGCTTCGAAACATACACAAAACTGAAATATTCGCGACTGAATATTTAATAACTTTTGGAAAATTCACGGGTGCACTCACACAAAAAGGTACATTTGCATTTCTCTTCACTTCTCTGGTTCTATTATCGTACGAGTCACATATATGTAGAAATTATTTATATGATTTGCAGTTAAATATGTTGTGCTTTCATGCAATTTTCTGATGAGCTTCCATAGTTGTTGCTTAGTGCTTCCCACCGTAGTCTGGGTGCTCAAATAAGACCTTTAACTTGCTCGACCCATTAACCATTTTAGCTTTTTCTCACTCAGAAAATTAGAACATTCATGGCGAAAGTATTTCATTGCGCAATAACAACGAAAACTACTTTTAAATAGCTGAAACGTTATTTTTTTCATGGAACAGTACCAATAAATGAAAAACCTTTAAATTCTTATTTTCCGAGTGTAATTACAATTTCAATTGATTGAGTTACTCTTACATTCACGTATGTCACAAATCGAAAATTTTATAATTTTTCAACTGAATCACATTGACTATCTTCTCGAAAAAAAAAATTACTCGTATAACGTTGCATGTCTTTCAAATTTCCCCTAAAAAACAGGATAATATCATTCGGTAGGAAATATTCCGTCAGTGTATCACTCATGTGTATAGATATACGTACGAACAACATTCTATATAGTTGGCAGCTTTTTAGATTAAAATCTAAAAACTTTTCCATATACGGTGTACATTAGGGCTTTATGGTTATCTACTACAGAACTACATATACAGAACGTCACAATGATAAAATGGATATGTGTACGAAAAATAAGATACACAATAAAGTATCAAGAGAAAATTGGTATTTTATAAAAAATAAATTGAAATTTGAGATCGGTATCAGTACTTTTGATTAATTTTAGATGTCCACTTAACCCAACCGCAAAATTAGGGTGGTAAATGTTTCAAGTATAACTGCGATTAAATATCCAATATGTTCGTTCATTTAATATTTCATTAAGGTAAATTTTCCGGCTAACTCACATTTATGTCCCGTATACACTTGTCCCCTTGGCCGTCACAATCGCTCGCGTATAATGCACCATTTTAACTCCGCCGGGAACGTTCAGAATGGGTAGTAACAGGCTGCCAAAGAGGATATTGAATGCTCAGGTCCCGGGTGTGCGCCCTAGGGGTAGGCCAAGGACAAGGTTTATAGACTCAATTACGTCAGATTTAGAAATCAGGGGACTTTCTCTGGGCGAACAAACCATGTCCCTGGCACAGGATAAGAGGGTATGGAGTAGAGATGAGCGGGTTGCCCGAAACTTCAAAAAACCCGACCCGAACCCGAACCCGAATTGTTTTTTTCGGGTTTCGAAAATTTTAATCGGGTCGGGTTCGGTCCGAGCCGGGTTTGGAAACAGTTCGGGTCTCGGGTCTCGAAAAATTTTGTCGGGCCGGGTTCGGTCCGGGTCGGGTTGTTGTATCATTTTATTAGGATCCCGATCCTTTATTGACTTTTTTGGTTTTACAAAACTCGTCTAAATTTTATCATCTTCCATTACGCGAATTTTGTTTTAGTCTAAGGTCCGTGAAGAATGCAGACGTCGGGCCTTGAAATAATTTTTGTTTCGAAGTGATTTGGGTTGTGAGTTTCGATAAACTTGAGTGTCTGGTTCGCTCCGGTTCGGGTTTTGAAACAGTTCGGGTTTCGGGTTTCGAAAATTTTAATCGGGTCGGGTTCGGTCCGGGTCGGGTTTCGAAAAATGGTCGACCCGCTCATCTCTAGTATGTTGAAGGGTGGTCCATGATCACCGGGCGTAAATACCTCACACCGAAAGGTATGCACGATCTAAAGTTTGATGATGATGATGTTTTAATATCGCCCGGATAAAGCGACAATACAAAAATGTTCAGTTTTTTTCCTCACAAAATTCATCAATGTAAAAGTAAAATCGGGTTTTACTGGTGCAAATTATCGTCTACCCAACAAAGCCTGCATTTTTCGGGTGGTGTAAAATAAATGGGAAATTTCACACGAACTTAATTTATATTACCTGGGGAGTCAAAGTAAGGAGACCTCTCTTCCAAGCAACTTATTGTCGTATTGCTACATTATTGTCACACATGTCACACTAATATATTCGTTTGGCAACATTAAGAACAGAGACATGACATTGCAGCTGGGTTCCACATAAAACGAACATGGAAATAATGTTTTTTCCCTAGACAATTTCAATGACGGTTAAGATAGCCCAAGATTTTTTCACAAGATTTGTCCTTCCCGCTAACTTTTGCTCTTGCTGCTAACGATGTAAAAAAACGCTAACACCATACGCTAAAATCTTGTGAAATGTTAGGTCGAATAGATAATGGCCAAGCCCGTGTTGTTGTGAAAAGTAAAATCTTGTGAAATATATTCTACCCGTTATCTTGTGAAAAATGCTAAACCTTGTGAATTCTATGCCTACCCGTTATCTTGGGAAAAATGCTGAAACTTGTGAAAAATGGTAAAACTGGTGAATTCTGCGTCTACCCGTTATCTTGTGAAAAATGCTAAAATTTGTGAATTCTGTGTCTACCCGTTATTTTGTGAAAAATGCTAAAACTAGGGAATTCTACGTCTACCCGATATCTTGTGAAAAATACAAAAACTTGTGAATTCTGCGTCTACCCGTTATCTTGTCTCTTGTGAAAAATGTTAAAACTTCGGAATTCTACGTCTACCCGATATCTTGTGAAAAATGCAAAAACTTGTGACTTCTGCGTCTACCCGTTATTTTGTGAAAAATACAAAAACTTGTGAATTCTGCGTCTTTCTGTTATCTTGTGAAAAATGCTAAAATTTGTGAATTCTGCGTCTACCCGTTATCTTGTGAAAAATGTTAAAACTTCGGAATTCTACGTCTAATATCTTGTGAAAAATACAAAAACTTGTGAATTCTGCGTCTACCCGTTATTTTGTGAAAAATACAAAAACTTGTGAATTCTGCGTCTATCCGTTATCTTGTGAAAAATGCTCAAACTTGGGAATTCTACGTCTACCCGTTATCTTGTGAAAAATGTTAAAACTTCGGAATTCTATGTCCATCCGTTATCTTAGGAAAAGCAGGTAGACAGAGTATTCAAAAGATTTTTACTTTTTCGGCGCTACAGCCACTTGTGGGCCTTGGCCTGCTCGAGGATTCCGATCCAATTGCGTCTGTTCCTTGCCGTGTTTTGCCAATTCCTTCGTACGAAGATCTTGTTCGACCATTGATCCATCTAATTTTCGGGCGACCAACTCCTCTTTGCCCTTCTGTGTCGTTTACGTAATAATTTTGAGGGGGCTCTGTTTTTATCCATGCGTGCTAAACCTCAACCTTTCGACTTTCACCACCGTCACTATATCCGGAACGCCAAAATCACGTTCCAATTCAAAATTATATCGCCGTCGCCTTACTCACACTGTTATGCGTGAACTTTCGTTTCACTTTTCATTCCGTACAGCCGGTCTATCTTAACTAATACGTCATTGTTGGTAAGGCAGTATTGTTCTTTCAACGTTTAATCAATAGATATGTTCAGCGCACTATAACCTTAAAAAATTTACTGATAAGTGAAGATGAAGATCTTTGAATTATAAAATGACTTGACTTGGTTGACAATGATGATTGAGCCGAAATAAGCTTTAGAGTAGAAATAAACCATGATAATAAAAACTCTAACTGTAAACTGTAAGTGAAAATGAGCATGTAAAAGACAGCGAATACAGTAGAGTGTGCCTATGACTTCAAATATTTAAAAATGTGTTGCACTAATGCTGAGAATTAAACATTTAAATACTTCCATGTTTCACGAAATGTGAAATTCGACAAATGAAATTGAAACAATTAAAAACTCATTTTAACAATACAAAAGTTTTTGCATTTCATTTTGTAACAAGTACCATGTTAATGAAACTCAAAACATTCCTTTCTATCGAAAATATTGTGGCATATGTGTGCCCTCTGGGCTAACATGTTAATGGGGCGTTTCTCAAACGATTTTTCTCCTGTGAAGCCTTTGTGTTACATACAATTCAGATTTACGTCTGTTGTATGTATGTACAGCACAATGTTTCGATGAATACCTCTAAATTGAATACAATCTACAAATTGTTGTTGAATTCGTTCTTCATCACAAAAATTGTGCATGTTTTTTGTAAATCGAATTTTCGTATCATGGTGCTTCGTATTAATTGTAAACTATTTTTGCGTCAATGATTTCCAATAGAATTTAGAATGCAAGAACTTTTGTGTTGTCAACAGGTTAACGTTCGCTATGTTTTTTTATGCAATCTCTTATATGATACCGTTTATAAGTTATAATCATTTGTCCAACCCCATCCAACACACACTCTTGACAAGTATAGATTCGGTTCTTTAAGAAATAAAGAAGAGGTTCATCGTTGTAGGCTTAGTTATGTAATGTAAAGAAATCGGTTTTCAATGAGATTCAGGCCCGTAGCCAGGGTCGACTGCCAGGAGGGGCTCAAGCCCCCCACCGAATTGATAAAATTATATGAAATTTTGAGAGAATTCTCTTTATTTCGCGCATTTCACATTAATACAGTCGTATTTTTGGCATAGGGTCGCCGGTGACGGGAAAAATCGCCCAGTTGAATATCGTCCGGGACGTTATTTCACGGAGAATATTAAACGCGGAGGATAATATCGTCCGCGTCCACGGACGTTATTACTGTCCGCGTTTTCGCGGAGGATAATATCGTCCGCGCCAACGGACGTTATTATCGTCCGCGTTTTTACGGGCAATAATATCGTCCGCGTTCACGGACGATATTAACCTCCGTAGTTTAAACGGACGTTATTATCCTCCGCACAAATTACGGAGGATAATATCGTCTGCGGACACGGACGTTATTATCCTCCGTGAAAATGCGGACGATAATAACGTCCGTGGACGCGGACGATATTATCCTCCGTAATTTGCGCGGACGTTATTATCCTCCGTAAAAACGCGGACGATAATAACGCCGTGGACGCGGACGTTATTATCCTCAGTGTTGTCTCTGACGATGATTCCGTGCGTTTTTTGTATCCATGGAAGTATAAGACCAAGGCCTCTGCTTTTACATAGGTCGTTAAAAAAAACAAGGGAGCTTGTCCTTTTACAAAATATCACAAAAACTAAGTGGCTGAGGAACTTAACCTTTTGCGAAATGTCGCAAAACTTGGTGTTTAACGAATTGGCGCTTTAATTAAAGGTCACAAAAACCTAGGTGGCTATCAAAGCTAGGGAGCTATTCCTTTTACAAAATGTCACAAAAACTGAGTGGCTAACGAGGCTAAAGAACTTTTGCTTTTACGAAATGTTACAAAACTAGTTGGCTAACGAAATTAGGTAATTTGCGCTTTAATGAAACGCCATAAAAAACTAGGTGGTTCGCGAAGCTAGGAAACTTTTCCTTTTATGAATGCCACAAAAACTAGGTGGCTAACGAAATTAGGTAATTTGCGCTTTAATCAAACGTCACAAAAACATGCGGCTAGCGAAACTTGTGAGCTTTTCCTTTTACAAAATGTTACAAAAAAAGGTAGCTAACGAAGCTAAGAAACTTTTCCTTCTACGAAATGTCACGAAAACCTAGGTCATTAACAAAAGTAGCGAAATCTCCCTTTTATGAAATATCACGAAAACCTAGATGGGTAACAAAACTCAGAAACTTTTCCTCTTACGAATTGTCACTTGGATCCCAACTTCTTTAATAGTATGGGCAAAAAGTTTATAAAACCTAAATTTGTTTCACAATGTCGCAAAAAACATTTTTTGGTTATACCGACCCAGAACTCTATGAAGAGGCATCCGCTCAAATTTCTTCACAAAAAATAGTAAGAGCAGAGATATTCGTCTTATACGTCCATGGATACAAATAACGGACGGAATCATCCTCAGAGAAAACATCGAGGATAATAACGTCCGCGCGCACGGGCGTTATTATCGTCCGCGTTTTTACGGAGGATAATAACGTCCGCGCAAATTACGGAGGATAATATCGTCCGCGTCCACGGACGTTATTATCGTCCGCATTTTCACGGAGGATAATAACGTCCGTGTCCGCGGACGATATTATCCTCTGTAATTTGTGCGGAGGATAATAACGTCCGTTTAAACTACGGAGGTTAATATCGTCCGTGAACGCGGACGATATTATTGTCCGTAAAAACGCGGACGATAATAACGTCCGTGGGCGCGGACGATATTATCCTCCGCGAAAACGCGGACAATAATAACGTCCGTGGACGCGGACATTTTTATCCTCCGTGAAAACACGGACGATAATGACGTCCGTGGACGCGTACAATATTATCCTCCGTAAAAACGCGGAGAATAATAACGTCCGTGAAATAACGTCCCGGTCGATATTCAACTGGGCGATTTTTCCCCTCGCCAGGGTCGCCGATAGAAGGTGTTTAGTGTTTGACCGGCGCCCTCCCTTCATTTATTTGCCGTCCCTAACACACAGAACTTTTGTTTATTTCCCAGCTTTTTAGGACGCACACACGACTCTGCTTCGTTTTTGAAACAGAACCAGAAATCGCGAGCGGAGCGAGCGAAAAAATTTTTTGACAAAGTTTTGAAAAATTTAGTATTATTCATGGCGGGCGTTTCCACCTTTCCAAAATAATCTCATTACTTATTTTCACTTCTTGGTTCGTTTAGCTCACTCCTAAAATATATACAGCAACGGATTTTTAAAAACAAGCTATGCTAAGTTTTGACAATAGAATTTGTCCTTCACTTCCCATATTTTCCTGAAATCGTTCACACTATTTATAAAAAAATTTCCTAAATTTTTGCCGCAGTTCTTGCTAGCAGCTAGCATACAGCTTCTGTTATAACGCTGCAGGGAAAAAATTTTTTGAGTACCATTCTTATGCGAGAAAAGTAAAAAGTTTAGTTTGAGTGGGTGGTGAATATTATATTTAAAAGTTGCGCCGGCCGCAGGTAAAAATTTTTCAAAATTGAATTGCACATTTTGGTTTTCTATGAAAGTGTACAGTTCTGATTACCATTTTATAGCAAAAATTGTAACAGCTCAGGATATGTGACCGATAACACGCCACTGTCGTTAGGAGTGTCAAAAGTTTTTTCTTGCAATGTAGAACCGAAAATCTATTTCAATAACGAAATGGAAACATTGAAATGAGATTAGAAAAGAAAAGAATGATTGCGCTGCAGGCAAAAATTTCAAGTATTGAAAACGATAATGACGTCAAGATTTATATTTTTTCGCAAAATTCGCAATATTTAAGTTTCGCCAGGGGGGCTCTAAAGACGCTCAGGTTGGGGGGCTCATCATTAAAGAAATATTCACGAAAAACCACCAAATATCGTGTGGGGTCGCGTGGCGTGAGTTGAGCCCGTACTGAGGACTCTACAACCAGAACCACTTTTGAACAGATTTTGACTAATTTAATTTCCGTGATTTTCTGTTGTCCATATCTTTCATTCAAAACCTTGAAGAGCGATTTCTAATTTCGCTGAGGTATAAGTGAAAAAGTTCCACTAACCTTCAAAAAATCACGTTTTTGACCACTTTTTCGACTCTAACTTCGAAAGTTTTCGACTGATTTTGCGCAAATTCAATCCTGTAATCCATTTTTTTATTATGTTAATTATGTAAATTATGTAAGGAAAAGAAAGTTTTTGAATATCGGATAAGATTTACCCGATTTATGTAGAAAAAACACGTTGGGCCCTAGTAGAGGTTCAGTTTTAGGGCCCTGGCTGAGTCAAAAAGCTCAAAATCAAAAAAGTTTCTTCCATGAATTGTCAGGCGTCCCCGGGTCGAAATTCGACTGATTTCAAAAGTCATGGTAAACGCAATAGAGCCCTTTCGAAGAGATTCGTTCTTCGTACGGGTCTAAATACCAAAAAACCTGATGGAAGTTGAAGAATGATAGAGAAATCCACAATAATCTCTTAAACTAAGAAAGCTTCATTGGATAACCTCACTGATGTCGAGAAAAACAAAAAAAAAAAAAACATCAAAGAACACATATAAGTTGAAAAGTGTTAGAAAAATCCACATCAATCCCAAAAACCTAATAAGCCATTGCATCACTTCGAGAATGAAACCATTTTTTGGGCTAGGGCTGACTTTAGTACCGACCTAGGGCCCTTAGTAGAGGCCTCGGACACGTATCTCTGTTGGCAAATATGTTTCCCTTAAATTGCTCTACAACATAGCAAACAAACATGTTTTGGGGCCCTATGAGAGGCCTCGGACAAGCACTTCTAAAGACAAAAATATTTCCCTCGATTTTCTCTACAACATAGCAAAAATCCATTTTTTTGTATAGTGCCGAAGTTTCTTCTCTTCTCTTTTTCGAGACATTCTGACACATATAGAGAAGAAATACCTTCCTTTCGAGAAGTTCACTTATTTGTAGTGAAACTTCTTCTAATTGAGACATTTACATATATTAGGAGTGGAAATAACTTCCTTTCGAGAGCGAAAGTTTCTCCTTTCAAGGTGCTTGCACTTTCGAGGAGTGGACATTCTCTCTTTTCGAGATATTGTCAAATTCGGAAATTCGGAGTGGAAAATCCTTTCTTTCGAAACCTTCACATGCATTGTGGAGTGAAAATTCCTGTCCTTTAGATACTTCAAAATTCGGAGCGTAAGTTTTTTCCTTTCGAGAAATTAGCACATTCGATTTCTTTAGTTAGGAATGATTTTCGTAGTCATTTAGTCCTGGACTATGAAAATCTTAATTTATAATGAACATCCAATGAGTAGCAGAATTTAGTTTTCTTATAATTTGCTGTTGCACACCCATGAATGATGTTTCTAAAATGTTTCTACCAGTTCTTTGAACACGAACTAACATAAAAAACAGTGCCATTAAGAAAATAAATAATTTATATACAGAAAGTTGTAAAATGCGTTTTTATTTTTGCCGTATATCTACTCCATACTCCAATACTGAAACATGCATAAAACTGTTGAAAAACTTGAAAGGTTCGCTAGCCAATTACTAACTAAAAGCAACATATCCTCGCGTCGCTCATCATCTCTACCTTTTTTACGGGATATCTTTATCTACACCACAGCCAGCGTACGATACATCAACAACGCTATTACATGTGTGCGTTCCAAATGTTGGGGTTTGTATCGAGATTCTAGGGAGTGCAGGTGCGGGTTGGTCTTCATGAGTTTACGAGTTTGTTTGATACAATAACACACGCTGAGTATATATCTATTTTATCGAAGTGAAAGAGTATAAGGTTATAAAGGGATGAACATTTTGGTTGTTTTTACTTCGATGCCATTACGGTACTTAAATAACTCCCATTAGTGTCAATATATGTACGTATTTCTCCATTCTATGCTTGTTGGTAAATATGTGTTTACGTATCCATAATGCACGCTTTGAACATATAGGGAGTTTTGATGAAAAAAAAAACACTTTCGTTGGTAAAAAAAATTGGCATATAGTCCTTTTCGGACTTTGGAGATATTAAAATAAAAAAAAGTATAAAACGGTAATGGGCCACATCAATGAATTTTTTATTGTAAAGCTTATTTTTCCGTCCCACATTCTTTTAATGCTCTTCAAAGACAAGCGAAAATTTATTAAAAAAAAGTCATACGCATCCGTAACTTTCCGTAAACTATTCCAAAAACTTTGTACCTTATGTTTGTAAAACTTTTTTCTTCTTCTATTAGCAACTTTACTATGTCTTACGACATGAACATGAACATGTTTCTATACGAACGTCAAAGTTATACATCTTAATAATGGGCTGTAGATTTTACTTCAACCGGGTGTCACTTCAAAAACGAATGAATTCTATTCATCGAAAATTCATTAGTGAACAATATAGTAAAAGCAATCGTCATTTGATTGTGAATGCGAATCCTTAACTCAACCCATAAGCAAATGCATCACGTGGCCCACAGCTCCAGAGACATAACATGGTGGCTGGGTTTCCCACATAGCCTGAAACCAAAACTGATGAAAAAAAATTGTCATATGGAGAAATTTGTCTTTGAATTTTATTATGGTGATGGAATAGTCACATTTTTAGCCTATATGGGGAACACAGCCGCGTCTCTGTACAGCTCATTACCTCAAACAGTTAAGTTCTTAAGGAAAAAAATAGCAGCTTAAAATCCACAGCAAAAATGGTATAGGCGACATCATATATATACTCCTAACGTCGATATCATGAACTAAAAATAGGTGGTCGTGCACATTTGCTATAAATTCCAAAAAGTCCATAACTGCAAACTGGTTATAGTACTCCATCTACTTCCCCCTATTTGGTGAGTAACCAGAGTTCTATTATCAAATTTTGCTGTCCTCACTGAGTTATGGCCCTTTTATGGATACTAATTTTTTATAGCAAGTGTGACGTCATCGTCATGTGCACGACTCCTAGTCTGCTCCTAACGCTAACTTCATTGATAGAAAATCAGCTGATTTTTAAACTTTTCAATAAATTCAGCTGATTGTGGTAAATTAATGGATGAAATCAACTGATTTTGTTCACAATGAAGTTAGCTTCGGTCGCAACTGCAGCTAACTTTACGTTGAGTATTACTTTTATAGTTCAAAACAAAATACTGTCACACCCCTGGCTCCAAATGTCAAAATTCTCGAATAAGTTTGTCTGCGTTAAATGTCAAGAGTGTAGAATGCGCTGCCATCTATTTTCGTTAAGAACTGCCTGTACTTAATTCCGAAATTGCATCCAACTTCATGAATAGAAATGGACTTTAATCACCGGCATACCAGTCTTTTGTTTCGATCTTTGAGCTAAAAACACACATCTGCCGTAACACAAAATTTCGGTCGCTCATATTTCGGTTAAACGAACACAATTATGATCGAAACGCAGAATTCCGTTCGAGTTTAGCTCGGCAACCAGTATACACTTTGGCAGTCCTTACCTCACCGAAATCATTCAAAAATTTTTTTCCTATTTTACGACTACATCAAACACAAAACACAAACTTTGCTATTGAAAAAATGCCATACAACAAAAAGATACAATTGCATTGATGCAACACATGAAAACAATACAAATATTAACAATTTAAGTCGACCGTACGATTTCGGATGATTTTCGCATACCAAAAATTTCAGTCGGCAATTACGGTCATTGTGGAACGTAAGTTTCGGCGAGCAGTACACATATCAACCGAAACGAAATTTTGCGACGCGGTCATTACGGTCTACCGTAATGTATGGGGATTTCGGTTACGGTCGATGTGTGTACTTAGCTTTACAAGCAATATAGTGAAGTTGGCTCCAGTCAGCTGATTTGATTTTTTAATTTTTCAGTGAAGTCATATTTTCATTTCATGTTTTTTTACAATGAAGTCAGCTTCGGCCGCAACTGCAACTAACTTCAAGTTGAATAATACTTGTAAAGATCGAAACAAGAGACCGGTCCAAACCCTGAATTTAATGTCTTTGACAGTGAAGTTGTCTGTATTTTAACACTTCTACTGAATTTATACCTTATTTTTGACATTTAAACAAGAACTGTTATCCAGTTTAAGATGCACCCGATTTTCCTTTAATACCATTGTGAAAACAAAAAATGCCATCTATAAATAAAATGTACGTAACTTATAAGAAAATACAAGAAAACTTCGCAGGTAGACAAGACGGTATAGCATTTTTATAGCTAGTGACACCCGTTTGGTTTCACTTTATAAAAATCATACAATTTGCACGAAAGACGATGGCTATAATACGAAAAAGCAACGTACTTTCGCGTCTTCCATTAAAAAGTCATTAAACATCATCCCCTAAAATTACCAACTTTCGATGAACAACTTTAAAGCTGTCTTTCCCCTAGGCATTTCAATTTTGTGTACGTAAAGATATCGTTCACGTTGGATGGTTTATTTAACTTTTGTGTTACTTGTTTTGTTGTTGTATCAATCACAGAGATTTTCTTAATCCAAATTGAAAAATGTAGTGGATCAAGTACTGTGAACTTCTATTTTCGCCATTCTGTTCGATAGAAAATATGGAAGCAACGAATTAGAGCAGAGGCAATAATTTACCTTGAACTTCTTTTTTCCATTCCCTCCATCAAAGCCATTACCATTCCCTGAAGAGTCGAAGATCGAAGTTGAAGATGATGATTTTCTGTCCAGCGTGTTAATGTTAATGAAACGCGATTAGAAAGACGTCGGCTTATATCAAAGTACACATCATTTCACGTTGAAGTGCATAATCTGACAAGCAAATCATATAACGAAATTCGTCATGAAATTTTGTATACTTTGTCCCACTTTGACTTAAGCCTACGCTGCACTAAAAGCTTCGATTCAGGTTCAGGTTCTAGGACATCCCCAGAGAAAAATCTTTATTTATATAAAATATACAAAAAGTGTGCTGCCCTAATACATAATAACGATCAATCAAGTATGTGACAAACAGTTCAAAATAAAGACAAATTAGATTTTTACAGACAAACTACTACGCGTATTATATGTCTATTAATTATTTGGATAATGCTCGATAGTTCACTGTGTAGTTTATATTCTTCGAAAAGTGTAAAAAAGGCGGATTTTTGCGTGACATACTTTATGAACGACCTCTTACCAGAGGGGTGACAGTCCTTTGTTCTGAACTGTGTAAATGCTATTCAGAGTGAAGTTAGCTGCAGTTGCTGGTTCAGAATAAAGGACTGTCAACCCTATGCCCAGGGGTGTGACTGTTTTTTGTTTTGTTCTTTGCAAGTAATATTCAACGTGAAGTTAGCTGCAGTTGAAAAAAAATCAGCTGATTTTTGAACTTTTCAATGAAGTCAGCTGATTTTGGTAAATTTATGAATGAAATCAGCTGATTTTTTTGCAGTGAAGTTAGCTTCGGTCGCAACTGCGGCTAACTTCACGTCGAGTATTACCTGTAAATATCAAAACAAAAGATTGTCACGCCCCTGCCCCTGATTCTTAATGACAGAGTGTAAGGTGAAGTTGGTTTCAATTTCAGTTTTCCTTCATAAAATTATATACGTTTGCTTTACATGCTTCACAGCAAATGTATGCGATTATTTTATGAATGAAAATTGAAATTGCAACCAACTTCACTACGATTGCAAATTTTGACCGTTTTGACATTTCTCAAGACGTTAGGACATTTCACAAGAAGAATGTAAAGAATCAGAGTTAGAATCTCAGAGAAAGAAGTGTTCCAAAGATAAAGCGCAATAAATTTGACATTGTTTCACATAGAACACAGCGCCATTTTTTTACACATCACAATAAATTCAACGGGAGAGTAGATGTTTTACGTGGACTTTCATCTAGAGAACCTACAGGTAGAATGCTTTTGTGAGCGCCTTCCATAGAGCGGAAGAAATGTCAAACTCGCTAAATATATCAATGGATGTTGGTCGATCAACAAAAATATTACATTATAACATCAGTACTGGAGAGCGAGATCTCATTGTTGGGGTGGGCCCCTCAGGACAGCGAATCGACGTTTCCAGTGCTGATTTTATAACGTATTTTATATACCGCGCATTTTAAAGTTTGACATTTACACTCGAAATTGGGCTGTACAGTCCCGGACGGAATATGTGAACGCTTTTTCTTTCGTCATGCATGAGAAACGTGACGTCCGCTTGAGAATTTGTGGTTTTGTCAAACTCAAAGAATTTATAACTTATAACTGGGAGCATGCCCGAGGTTGTTTGTCGAGAGAGAAACGCAGACTTTTCCTGTAGTTCCTTTGACAGTTTGTTAGAAGAAAAATGTATATAAAAATGGCAAAAGTATTCATTCTACAATAAAGAAAAAAAAATTTGTTTGAACTCAAATTTTTCCTTGGGAGGGGAGGGAGGGGGGGGGGTAATGAAATCAGACGTCATTATTTTGGGGGGTACTGTAAAACCGGACGAATTCGGACCAGGGGGTGGGGGAGTCGGAAAATTGTCAAAATAACCGGACGTCATTTGTGAATGGCCCCTTGCTTCGGGTCAACAGGATTCTTTTTAAAACTGGACTTTCCATCTGTTTATCTCTTGTTATGTACGTGACAAAACAAACTAATAACAACCGTGAAACTGGACTCAAAAATCCGGTTTCGGAAGGAAACCAGTTATGAATACCGGTTTTGAAACCGGTTTTGCATTCCCTAATTATTATTTGCAACAGCTCCGACTAATTACAATTTCATTAAAATAATCCACATGGTGTTTCCTCCTACATATTACGAAATAAATTAAGGAAAATAACGTGCATTTTTTTAATAGAGTTGACTCTGTTTTCAGCTCTTCCATTAAAATTTTTCTTAATTTTGTCACTTTAAATAAACCATTAAATGGAAGAGTGAAAACAATATCCATATATTTAAAAGAATCAACGTCAATGTTTTTAAATTGCAGGTACTTTACAGATATAAAAAAAAATTGAAAAAGTAATTTACCGTAACGGAGCACTTAGAAACATCACAGATTTGTGGCTTTAGCCGTTTCAAGCGTATACGTTGTGATTGATGTTAAGATATCGTTAAATTATGTTAAGTTTTTAGCGTATTACGAGACGGAGGCTTGATATATCCAAGCCGAAAAAAAAATTCTAAGAACTTAGAAACAAAAATTTCCTGTTTTGATCTTTTGATGAAGGAAAAGGCATAGAGACACAAAACTATTAAATACCGAAAGCATATTCTTCTTATAATTAGCTAAAGATGTACGCTCATAGATGGAAGCCTTGCATCTTTTCTCTCTTTATTTGCGAAGGAAAGGCGCTCGAGCTAGGCTGTCATCGCGACCTGTAAAATCTTGAGTCTTTTCAACATGGGTCGGAAATCTTACAAATGGTCTCCTAGCAACTTTGGAGTGGTCTCCCATACGTAGAACAAAATTATAGCATCGTTTCATACTAGACCATTTTAGACTTATGAAATAAAAGAAAATACGACGAATTGCATACTACTCATGTGTTTCTTACAACATATTCAATCGATTTGACGATGATTGCAGACGTCGACGTCTATAAAATAAATTGAGAACTCACCTCATTGCCTGAAATCGTTTCTACTTATTACGGCACTGTGTTCGATGCTATCTTTTTCGGAACAATAATTGAGTATCGCTTCATTCTATACATCCATTGTATTTCATTGGATCAGTATGAGATACGTGTAGGTTGCGTTCGTTTATTTCGTGTGAACACAGTTTCATCTAGAATCAACCCCATTTACAAATTTTCATTATCAATAACCTCTGACGGTTAATAAATTTTTTTCTTCATAAATTCTTGCGTTCTTTATCTGAAATATTAAATTTTCGTCGGTTTTTCACAATAAAAAAACTATTCTCCGTGAAAGTGGTCTTACAAAGCTTGAAGTGGTCTCCTAGCATTGCTAGCGTGCTATGATAGATTTCTGACCCTTTCAACTACAAGATTTGATGCCCGTTTTGCGTGCCACGACGTCTTTCGATATTTACACAATCGGATAGTTCTGCCGTACAACGCATAAAAAACTTAACGAGGAGAATATGTGAGAGAAAATATATGAAAATCTCTCATCTGATAACGCCGCTAAATTTTTTATGCGTTGCAGGGCAGGTTGCAAAGGATTTTTTATGTAGAGAGAACAGTTAGTACATAGAAGAATGACATGACCTATTCAAAATAAATTCTGTGTACAAAAATCTCTTAACTTTAGAACCAGATGAAATCCTATAGACTTGCTGAGCTTGGCTCGGAATTCACGTTAAGCATGTCCACCTAGCGTGGTGTTTCAATGGCTAACTACCCCATATGGGGAGGTGTGCATCAAGTGGTGGACATAATAAAGGTCTACAGTGAAGAAAACTAAATCATGCCGTAGCTATTGTGACGAGACGAGTTGTCTCAGGGCACTCGTAGTGAATAATGTTAGCAAGTCGCTAATTCTGGACTCAGTTATTTATTTTGCTTTAGATGACCTAGAAATATCTGAGAATATTCTGAAAATGAAGAAATGAATCATTGTTGTGTCGAATATACGTCGGAGCACGTCATATGAATGATAAAGTCAACATAGTTTTTTATAACAAAGAAAAGGTATACAAACCTAAATATCTGATGGTCCTATGATTTCAATCGACGTTTTCATTTTTTAACTAGAAATCTATATCAACTAATTTCGTTTTCATTTCAACAATGAAGAAAAAGTTCATTCGCATGTCAACTAAAAAATACTCGTACGACCTCTAGAATGTTTTTTCGGCCACACTCAACATTTTTTGACATTTCCATTTTCAAAAATCGCCCAGTTTTTTTTTTTTGAATACCTTGTCTGCGAAGGGCGGCGAAGGGCCATTTGCCTTCGGCGCTTGAATCATCCCATTTTCTATTGAACATCTTGCCTGCGAAGGAGCACTCGCCTCAAAAATTTCGCTTGCGGCGCTTTAATCATCCCATTTTCTATTGAGCATGTTATCTACTAAGGGCCATTCGATTCAAAAATTTCGCCTGCTGCGCTATAATCATCTCATTTTCTATCAAACATTCTGTCTACAAGGGGCCATTCGATTCAAAAATTTCGTCTGCGGCGCTGTAATAATCCCATTTTCTATTGAATATCTTGTCTACGAAGGGCCGTTCGCCTCGAAAATTTCGCCTGCGACGCTAATAGCATTATTTATTAAGTTATAACGTTATAACACTTAAGATTTTAGCCCCTCCTCCCCCCACAGTTCGGCCCTGATTGGACACATACATAATTTTCACGTTATCTAAGAAAGATAGTTAAATAATGTAATGTGGATTACGCTGGAATGGCTCTATAAGACAATTGAAAACCTTCGTTTGCATATCTTAAACGAAGGCTCTCGCCGCATGTAAATCCTTCTTACATTATATTGCGCAGTACGTGGCATGTGAAGGTTGTAGGATTGTCATCACGTTGCTTTTTGAATTTGTCGGAAACAAGCGAAAACTTTTTGTGAAAATCACTTGAGAGGCTCTAAGGTTCGTAAAGTAGACAACATTTCAGTCAACTTAATGGTACACTTTAGGAGGCGGCTTTTCAGCAATTTGACCATCACGTCCATCAGCATATCAAGTTGCATGAGTTGACTGACGATCAGCACTGGATGCCGATTCGGATGCCGATTCGGATGCGGTGGAAGCACACATTTTAGTTAGTACGACATTTCTTTTTGATGGA
This sequence comes from Pseudolycoriella hygida, assembly GCA_029228625.1. NCBI lineage: Eukaryota > Metazoa > Arthropoda > Insecta > Diptera > Sciaridae > Pseudolycoriella > Pseudolycoriella hygida. The sequence goes on along the minus strand of CM055405.1, from coordinate 34,852,806 downwards.
AATTGGAATGGTATGCATTAAAGATCGTTGTATATGCCACAAGGTCTTTGGTCTTTTATTTATGAACAAACATTACATTACTTTAAAACGTTCATATAAACAGTAATATGTAAAGAGTAACGAATGACTTTTCATAGTTAGCTGACTCAACCAAATCTCTCTCGAATCGCTTACAAAGAACAATTTTCCGCCCCCAAATCAACCCTAAGTTCCGCCATAGATCTGTCAAGTTAATGCACCAGATCCATCCTAACATCGACCGACGACTATAAAGTTATTCCTTCATTCCCATGCATATGAAGGATGTCTCTGCTCAAATGTTTACATTTGCTATCACTATACCAAACGCAGCTTTGAAACAAACACTCCAGGTACAATAATTCATGAATGAATGCAAAACATAATCAAATCAAAATCGCATTAAAAAACCTATTGAAAAGAAGAAAAAAAAGTTTACAAGCGAATCCAATTTAAGGGAAATTGTAAAAAATGATAACTTTTTAAGGTATTTTTATTTTAGGTATACGGCAACAAAATGCACATATCATAGAATGTCTTAGTTATGTTGTGGGCTTAATTTTTTACGCATGAAACACTGACTTGTGTCCCATTGTCTTTTATTTTTCTTTTCTTTTCAATGAAACATTAGACCGTCGTCGTACCTTACACTACCTTGTTATCACGGCCATTTATCGATGCATCTTTAAGCAAGTAAATGGGTCTATTATTTTGTAGAAAACGAATAATCGACAATAGTTACGTCTATTTATATTGGTTCCTCAAGGGTGATTTTAGTCAGTTGTTTTTTCTACACTGAATGCTTCAGTCGGTTACAAGCCAATTCACTGTTTAAAGAAAAATGTGGCGAATTCATTGCGTTGCTCTGCTTTTATTAATCGGATGTGTCGATTTGATACGATCAGATTTTTCGCGGGATGAAAATACCAATTCTTTATATGAATCGAATAAAGGTCGTGGTTGGATGGATACAGCTAAGAATGCATTAGCCGGACCGGCTGGAAAAATGGTTGTTTATTTTGCCAAAGAAATGATTAGTCGATCGAGTGGCAACAGCCAAGTAATGGATTTAATGTGAATTAATTTTGTTTGTGTGAGAACCTGTAAATAAAGTGAAACACTATGTGAATGAAGGATTGTCTGATTGAAAGTGTGGATCATTATCGATATAAATTAATGGGTGAAGGGAGAAGCTAACTTGGTCGAAATAAATAAATGTGTTGTACGAGAGAGGCGAATACGACTGTGAATACTTCTCTGTGCATAAGCCGCATATTGCCGAAATAGTTATTTATGCAACCGAGTGCAAAGTACTTTATTAGGCACTTGATTTTTAGTTATGACTCGAGACGCACGAGACCATTGGTCGAGTGTGACAATATATATCATGTGTCTGATAAAGTACTTCCCACCGAGTTGCAACAAAGTATGCAACAAGCCCTCTGTTCATAAAGTATGTCACGCTCCGAGGAGGGGTTCGGTGTTAGGTCCTAGCATGGCAGAGGGAAGGTTTGGGTCACGCAAAATTTTTGAAAACGTTTGACTGAAATTTACATTTTTTAGCGTAACCCACATGTGGGTAACGCTCATATACTCATATTTCCGTCCGTCGTCGTCGTCTGTACGTATCACTCCTCAGCTTGTAGAGCTCAAACTTGCGCCATTCGAAAGCCCTTTGACTATATATTTGCAGAAATGCCGAAAAGGGGGAGGAGCCAGAGACTTTCCAGAACTCTCCAAAAATTTCCAGAAATTTCGAAAATTTTCAAGTGAAATTTCCAGAAATTCCATGAAAATTCTTCTAGACCTGTCCAGAAATTTCCACAATTTTCTAGAACTTAACAAAACTTTCTAAAGCTTTTCAGAACTCTCTAGAACTTTTTAAAACTCTACATAACATACAATATTAGGATTTCGAGAAATTTCAGGTATTGCAGCAGCGCTGCTGTCTGCGAACTGTCGGCACCCTGTCTGCTACTTCCGTCGGCCCTACCGGTGGCATGCCTCCGTTGGTCCTCACTCTCCGTCTAAAACTTTCCCTCCGTCCTTCCGTCTAGATCTTTCTGGAACTTTCTAAATCTTTCCACAACTTTACAGAAATTTTCATATCTTTCTGAACATTTCTGTAAAGTTCGGGCTTCTGGAAATTTCTGTAAAGTTACCAAATCCACCTCTAAATTGCATGTTTTTTATGAAGTTTCAAGATTTTTGGAGAATTCCACTCCGACATTTCTTAAATTTTCATAGTTTTTTAAATAGCTCTTGCCTCTCTTAGCTCTCTTTTATCACTCTTTTTACGTATTCGCTATTTTTCTCATGTAATACCGGTTCTTCCGTCGAAAGAGTTAAAACAAAACATTGCACAATCTTATGATTCTCTTCGCTTACAAAGAAAGTGCATTCTGTTATTCTTACAAATACTCCAGAGTGGCTGGATCGTTGGGCGCCAGACCTTCAACATTCGTGTCTAACTGTTTGGCTTTATTGTCAAGTTTTCCATTCCCATAGTATGCGTATTCCTTGCAGTGTATTGACTGCATCATTGCCGTCACAGTGATATACTCAAAGTGGTGACACCACGCAACCTCGCTTTTTTGGCTCAAAGAGACAAAGTAAGCAACCTGATGTCAAGTTGAAAAGTATTTTGTCATAAGCTACTCGCTACCGCCTACAACTTTCACTTAAATAAATTACTTTTTAATACCAAGCTGCGTTTCGAACTCGGATGGGGTTACACCACCAATTTATGCTAATTCGCTATTCTCACAAATAAGAAAATTTGACGTTTTTATGGAACGGTCCCAGAGGCATCTAAAGTTTTGCTTTATGACACTCAGCTGCATAAAACGTTTTTCCTAACTAGTGCCAAAATTTCGCGAGTCTGTCCTGTATATTCGACGCCAGTCCGACGACGCGTTAGGTGAATAAATATTTGACGCGTAGTTTTCGGTTCTAGTGCACTAGACGATCTCGGCCAATATACCGCATTGGACTAAAAAAGGGAGAACGGTTTCACTCATGATCGCTACGTTATCCTCTGTCTCAAGTAGTACCTCTTTCGTCCTCCTTCTCCTACTCCTTCTAAGAAGCTTCTTACCCAGCCCTCGTCATATATGTAGGCCTCTTCTCTTAGCTATCCGCCTCTTGAATCTCATCTCCATAACAATCCATACTCGACCCGAGCCGCGTAACTCGGGAAGTGTGTTTTTCTGGCCTTCCCTTCGGTTACATGTACATTAGTTGTTTTGACTTATATTTACAATTTGAGAATTGAATTGAATAGAATTCAGTGCGCAAATGATGGAGTCGACTAGCTTTTAAGTTATTACGCCTAAAATATCACCAATTTTTGATATAATTTTTTCATCTCCAATTCTTTTCTTTTGAATTCCAGATTCTGAGTTTAAATTTAACGAATCTGTTGATTTTGGTTTTCCTGAAAGCCCTGATTTTCTCCGCTGGCTTAATTGGAGCTGGAAATTGGGGTCAATATGCCCGTGGACGTCGTTCCGAAAGTAAGACATCAAGCTTTTTTTATTGCAAAAATCGATTATGCCATCAATTCCCCCCGTAGCATCATTCGGAATCCAACCAGACGAACCTCAACTGTTTCTGGGATACTTAGCTGCTGAAGGATCTGGTGACGATACTTGCTTGCACAAAGCAGCTTGCTCGTCTCCCGAATTGGCCACTGAATATGTGAAGGCCGCTAAGGCGATTATACAAACAGCTGAAATGTTGGATGGAGAACTGACAAATGACTTGCACTATAAAGATTTGATTCAAAGGACTGAACGAGCTATTCTGGAGGGAATGTCAGGAGCTCCATGCGACATTATTTATCATTGTCGAATTTACAATTAACATTTCAAATGTGCTTTTAGATTAATTTCAATTATAAATAATAAAGTTAGACGATTTGAATTTGATTGAAGTTCATATTCGCAGGATCGGCAGCAGGATTTTGTTTAGTAACTTGTATAACATTAAAACAATCACGTACACACGGGAGCAACAATCTGCATACAGCGGTAAATCGTTCTCATTATACAGGTCAATACAGCGCTTAAATGAGAGAAATTAAACGAGCTGTTTCTAAAATGTTACTAGCTTGCATATTGTTATTTTAACTTGTCTAAGCTCTTGCCTAAATTTACAGTATGCAATGTACGCATACATGAGCCGCCATTTTTCATACTACACTAGTCGGTCAATTTCAACTGTCAAATTGACGTTTCAAACGTCAAAGTAGTAAATCAAACGATCGTCATTGCCACATTCATCCACACCAAATTGATTTTTTCAAATATTTTTCGGGTCATGTGACCATAATCATACTGAGACATTGGCTGGTTCGAAGAAATTCTCTCATTTCTCTTAGTGTTGCCTGATTAAAATCAACTTGGTGTGGCAAAAGACTCAGTCTGAAGAGAGATCCGAAATGTTTGCATTTATTTCTCGGTGATGACAGGAATGACCAGTTTTTTGTGCTTAGCGAGTGAACGAGACATGTCATTTTAGCCATAGTAAAAAATTTACACATCAGAGTGTTGTCGAAATACTTGACATTTAGGCTAATAATTACACAGTAAATTGAAATCGTACACACAAAATGAGAAAATGTGACAGCTGGCCAATCGCGTATTTTGATGTCAGATCACACGTGGTATATAGAATGCAGTGCCAGTGCTGACAATATTCATATTTCGAAAGTCATCAACAAACACGAATCGCAATTGTTAGTTAGTTAGTGGGTTAGTTAGTGAGTTAGTTCCAGGGCCATTTGTATGAAAAACCGTGAAAAACCACTTTTTTGGCTCTTGCTCGAAAACGGCTCGGTAAATTTTCTTGAAATTTTGCAGGGACCTTCGGGTGGGGTACCGGCCTCGTTTGGGCGCCAGGGATCTTAGAAGGCTCCATATAAAGCCCATAGTGTGTATGATAGCACATTTTGTAATGAGGCAATGGTTGTGTGTTCGACATAGAGGTTTGGTGTCAAAGGGAAAGTTGTTGGGTTGGGGGTGTAGTGTATTAGGATGACCGCCAAAATGGCGGAAAATAGGCGGGGACTCAAAAAAAACTTTTGATATGTTGTAGAGGAAGTTGAGGGGATCATTTTCGCCCATGGAAGTAGTAGCCGCCGCGCTTCGGTTTGGCGGCGGCGGCGGCTCAAAAAAAAACTTTTGATATGTTGTAGAGGAAGTTGAGGGTATCATTTTCGCCCATGGAAGTAGTAGCCGCTGCGCTTCGGTTGGGCGGCGGCTCAAAAAAAAACTTATGTTGTAGAGGAAGTTGAGGGGATAATTTTCGCTCATGGAAGTAGTAACCGCCGCGCTTCGGTTTGGCGGCGGCGGTGGCTCAAAAAAACTTTTGATATGTTGTAGAGGAAGTTGAGGGGATCAGTTTCGCCCATGGAAGTAGTAGCCGCCGCGCTTCGGTTTGGTGGCGGCGGCGGCGGCTCAGAAAAACTTTTTCTATGTTGTAGAGGAAGTTGAGGGGATCATATTTCAAAAGAATTTTGTGCGTTCCGAAGCTGCAAGCGTCACCCAAATTGATATCAGCTGTTTTAGAAGAAGGGATCCTCCTATTCTCTGAGTTTGACATCTCACATTCCATGTTCCAATTTCTCATATCCTTTATCCGTTTCCGAGTCGTTGCCGAAGGCCTCGCAGCATCCCAATAAGACCACATATTGTCTCTTTTTCTCCATAACACACCATTTTGACACCCAACATTATAAAGAAAACGTCTGTCAAATTCAACCATTTCGTGTGAACGACTATGAACGAATGTGTATCACACATTGAAATGGCATTTTTACAGTTGGTACAGACAGACTTTTGATGCCAACAGACTGGCTGTTCCACATCCATCTACATTCGTCCACACCAAATTGATTTTCTCAAGTACTTTCGGGTCATGTGACTATGATCACACTGTTGGAAAACTGAGAAGTCCGATATAAAACTTGTGGAGCAGAAATGAAATACGTCTGGATACGACGAGTAACAAAATGTAGAGAGTTTATTCAGTAAACTTATCCTAATATGTACACAGTTCATGTGGAGTTTACAGTACAACATTTGATACGAAGTTAGTTGAGTAGACAATCTATTATTTTTCTAGTGTTGCCTGATTAAAATCTACTTGATGTGGATGTTAGCGAAAAACGAATATGGGCCAATTGTCTCATTAAATCGACTTATTAGTGGTTTAGTATTGTCTCCAGTTGCAACCAGAACTTATCTATTTCAACTGGGGAAGAAATATTTCGACAGAATTCTTAAGACTGGTGAAATTTTCCATTCGGATAGATCGGATACTATTGGATTAAGCCAAGAAAGTTCAACAAAACATTCGGCAGTCGGAAGTCAGTCTATAAATGACATTAATATGTCATTCAGACTCATATCTTTTAGTCGTTATAACATTTCTCAGATTTGTGAATAGAACGTAGGCTTCAAAACTGTTATAACTCTTGCTCTTCGTAGTGAAACCGTGTGTGAATGACCTGACTCGCTCAGTTTTTGAACGAACGAGAGAAGTGATCCGTAGTGGAAAAGTTCACTATATTCAAACTGTTGCTTGCTGTAGCCTAAAATAAGTTCACCAAGCCTGGTTATGAGATAAAAACTTGAAAGATTGTACCGACAAAATCCGAAGCGGCGGATATCGTGCGGCAGAAACATGATGAGGCGGCTGGGTTCACTACATAAATTATAAATCTGAAAAAACAAATTGTCATATGGAGAAATTTTTCTATGCATGATGGTGACAAAATGTTAAGTGAGGCTGACATTTCCTCACATTAATTTGAAGGTTATCTGTGGAACCCAGCCGCCATATCAAGTCTCTGCGACCTATGATGTGTTTGAGCCCTGATTTTCTTCGACAGCGGCCATACTTTCTGCCATCAGCTACCGATTTATGGCGCCTCTCCAGTATGTCATTCGCTCATTCGCTACGATTTTCCATCTGTTTTACATCTTTTTCCATCTATTTCCACCTTCGATCCATCTATTTCCTTTATCAATCCACCTCTTTCTATCTATTTCCATCCTCGATCCACCTGTTATGAATTGAAATACACGCCTACCACGATGTGCCCTTCATTGGACATATAGCAGTAAAAATAGGACAAATGTTGGTCCACTCGCACACGTGTATTCCATAGCAGATGGAAATAGAAAAAGATGTAAAACAGATGGAAATTCGCAGAGCAAAATTTTAAAATTTAGCAGTGTGAAATACTACAGCATCCAAAGAAAATTAGGAAATTAGAACGTAAAAAGCAAAGGCGAAATGCAAAATTGTCCAGTACAACGAAATCAATGCAAACAAACCAGGGATTTCCTTTTAGATTTCCATCATCATTGTGGAAAGATGAAATGGTTTTGAAAATATTGAAATCGCACTTCAAATTATTGCCTGTTTCGAAAGTTAGTGAAGACAAACACCACTAGGAAAATTGGATTCGAAATGAATTTTCCCCATTTGGATGGAAGGATATTCCTAGAACACTCCCTAGGCGCATGCCTCTTATATGTCATTGTCAGAACAACAAAAAATCGATGCTTGTTGCTAAATATAAGGATTGTAGCAAGTACTTTATACACAGTCAGTCCATTGGTATCGCCAAATATTTTCGTTACAAAAAAAACTCCACATAAGGTGCTTCATTATTATTTTATTATTATGACAAATCAATGAGGATTACACCCTTATTTTCTGATAAAGACCCATATGCCAAATTTTATAGTGGTTTAATAGAATTTTTCCCGTTGTATATCCGATATGTGTTACACTTTAACATTGTCATTCGCTTTTCTCTATTTGTCTCCATATACCTCGTGCACTACTTTAAATAATATTCATCACATTCTTGATGGGTGTTCACAGTGCAATTTTATATCAAAACGATTGATATTTTCATGAGTGCTGCTTCACCCCTAAATACTATGCACATTACACATGTACATTAATTCTCAATGATCCCCTCAAATTACAACAAATAAGAGCACCCCTAAGGTGTTGTCAGTCAATTGGAATGAATTTACAATAAAAATCTTTTGATCAGATTTTCGGATTTTGGCTTTTTGTGTTATATTTTGTGTTACGTGAAGAGCTTAGCTGGTTGTCCTTTACAGAGTACAGCACTTGACGGTGGTAACGCTTATCTGTGATAAAAATTCAAAAAGTAAATAAGCGACTTTTATTGTATCGCAAAGAGACTCCTTGCATTCAGTTGCATTGTGATATGTGCCCATGCTTTACGCAACATATTTATGCGAACAACCACAACAAAAATCATAACATTTGCTGCCCATGTAATTTTCGTTATTTTAATCCAAAAGGTCGTAATCAGAGGATGTAACTGGTGTTTGTAAGATGAGAATAATTTGCACCCCAACAATACTATGTTTGATATCATTTAGCATCAAGTTGAACGTCGAATGTCGTCGAGGGCCTCACCATCCGAGAAGTGAAATTGCTAAAGGACGACAGAAAATGGATGAACATTTCGCTCATGGTGTTGAGTAATATTTAATTCACATTTATGTGTAGCACACAAAATCCAATGAAATTTTGTTGTCGATTTCAGTCACATTCAGCAAGACCTTCAACAAATCTCAGACCCAGTGATTGAACATAGAAACATAAGTGAAATGACAGAAGAAGAGAAAAACTTTTTTTATTTTAAAGTACATGATTCGGACAATAATGACGTTCTTGACGGCCTTGAGTTGTTACGTGCTGCCACTCATCATTCAGTACATGTCGAACATGATGGAGATGAAAATGTGGGCGAAAAGGAGAAATCATCTAATGAACTAGACCATGTCATAGGTAAGCAATTGATCGGCGAAGCAACGTGATAAAGCCATAAAAAGTACAGCAAAGGGATCAAAATGTAAAAAAAATTTAAAAAAAAATCGGATTGATTCTCAGTCTGACAAACAGAAAAATGGTGTCTCTTAAAAAAGGCCTCTGTTTGTTGCAATTTTACTACATGGAAATGTTCTAGGCCACGATGAAATAAGGAGTTCAAGCACTAGACTGGTCCTTTGTCTTGTGACTGAACTCCTTATCTTAAGAAAAATTGCAACAGACAGAGTACTGCACTTCCCCAAGCTGGGCAGTCTGATGCCAAAAAAAATTCTATGACAATGTTATTAAATTACTACCCAATGGAATTCAAATCCCTTTTCGATTGATTTAAAAGTCATCATTAGTGATGAGAATCAAATTTGTTTGAAGTTTGACATTAATTCACATAGAACACAGCGCCAATTTTATGCACATCAGTAATATTGTGCAGGGTTCCAACTCCAAGTAGGCACTTGAGAAGTTTAAGTAACCCAAAAGAGCGCAGCCTGGTGCAAAAAATCTGCTAACAGCGGCGCCGAGTATAATGGGAGCAGTGGGGGCAAGCGCCCCATTTTACATTTGACGTTTTTTCAAGGACCGACAAATTTCTTTTGAATATTTTGGAATACCTAGCTCAATTTTGTATCGATGAAATGTTATTCCAAACTACTAGCCCATACATTTTTGAAGTCACTTCTTGATGTATATGTTACGTGGGTGCACCGAGGTTCAGCACCTAGGCCGCCTTTGGGCCTGTTTTGCTTAACCTGTACTTGCAAACCACTACAAGTAGCATATATCTGTAGAGTTTTCAACGAAACGGGCCTAAATTTCTCATGAGAATGTCTCAGAATTGCACACTAATGGCCAAAACAGACTCGTTTTTCGAAAGTTTCCAATAATTTAAAAAAAAAAAAATCGTTTCACAAATTGAGAGATTAAGAGGTACCTTAGGCAGTGGCGCCGGATTATCAAAAGCAATAACGCGACATTTTTATGAACTATAAAGTATTTTATTATATCAATTGAAGTATTTTAGGTAGACTTTCTGTAGGGTTTCAAGAACAAAATTGGTATCATTCACCCTCAAAAATCATTCTGAACTCTAAAAAACACTCAATTTTTTACAAAATATTGCAACATTCAACGAAAATACATAAATTTCGGCATGTTTTTCAGCATACAAACAGATTTTAAGGGTAAAGGAGACGACTTTTGTTCTTGGAACTCCACAGATAAAATGTCGCGTTATTACTTTTGATAATCCGGCGCCACTGACCTTAGAACTATTGAATATTTATTGTAAAATCTATAATTGCTGTGGGTTCCATTAAATAACAAAAATGGAAAATTTTTCGGTCGCGTGCACACTTAATTCTGTCACATAAACAGCAAATACCGCAGCTTCATTCGGAATCTATTACTTCAACAATTTTCTTATAACTTTCGCTATAAAAGCAAACATTAGCTACCGTTTCATTGCTTACTTTGGCATGTTTGCCAAATACAAATCATCAAATTAAAAAATGTTGCTTGTCCCCCATGGACGGTAAACAAGTCGGCACCGCTGTCTGTTAACGTCATCGAAACCGCAGTTACGAATATTATACATCACATTAATTGCAACGCTGCGTACTCAACATATTCTAGTATCAATATAGAGGACATCAACAGCTTGGTGCCAAATTGAAATTTATATTTTTTCGCAGTTCTTTCAAGTACGTAGCCTGGTGAAGAGTCGGAACAAGTGCAGATTTATGAACTCATTTTATCATCCAACATTGTCAAAGAAATTTTTTGGCACCAGGTTGCCTTCTAGAATCGATCAGAGTAGCCCCACCTTGACGTAATTCAAAATTACTTCGTGCAAGTGTTTATGTTTTCGCTGTATGCGTCAAAAAATATGCTGCAGACGATGGATAACGCAGCGCAGACAACACTTAAGCAATGAATCTATTGGCAACGACGTGGATCGAATCGTGTAATGTTTATATGAAAATCCAACTCGACAAACTTTTTTTGGTTTATATAAAGTTGAATTTCCATCCAAACCCTATGCGATGCGATTCGCATCGCAGCCAACATATTCATTGTTTCAGCAGGAGTTTATAATCGGTTCATAGCCAATGACATATTAAGTATAGACTGACAGTCTTTAGTACATAGGGGTCGTTGACATATTCTGTCAAGCTCTAGTGGGACGGCGTCTAGCGAAACGTGACGGTCTATTGAAATTTGGGTCAGATTTAGCCCAAAATGAGTGACGAAAGGGAGGTAGTCAAAAATTCGGAAAAATAGCAGGACCTAATGTGGGAACATCCATTAATAACGTCCACTTTTTAGGGGGCGGGTGGGTTGCGAAAGCGGACAAAATGGGACCGGGGAAGGGGAAGGGAATACATTTTGGACGTCCACTTTTTTTTGTTGTCTAGAGACGGATGTAAACGTTAACGAAACAGAAGACGCTAAGTGGCATCTTCAGGATGATATAAACGTGGAAGGTGTAGATATCCCAGATGAAACTTTTGCTATGAGAAACATTGTAATATCCGTTGAGACTTCTCTAGCCTATTTTCGTGAAACAATTTCACCAATTCCACGAAGAATTCACGCAAAAATTCGGGAATTTCGTGCATTTTTCGCCAAATTCGGACTTTTTTGGGGGGGAGGTGGGGGGGATTGGACAAAGCGGGACAGGGGGAGGGGCGGGTCGAAAAATTCGGTAAAAATGCAGACGTCCTTTATGGATGTTCCCTATGTGAACGACACCAGATTGTGGCAAACACTAAATACGAAATGTTAAGTGTAGTGTTAGTGCATTCAGCTACGTGGACTACGTACAAATTATGCAGGTTACGTATTTTCAGCAGATCAAACAGCGGGAATGTGTTGGTGTGCGACGTGCATATAACACACAAGTTACGTGTTTTCATATTTACTTCAGCTGATGGCTACGCAAGCCCAAGCCCAGTCTATTTGTGTTATGCCATTGTTTGCAGCAATAGAAATGCTCATCTACTTTTGTGCCCAAGAAGATATTTGAAATGAAAACGGGGGCGCTTATAAGTTAAGGATGGTTTGAGACGGAAAGTGTGTTATAATAATTCACACACACGTACTTTATTCGAAATGTTTATAATAGCCACCAGTTTACCACCACAGCTTACGTATCCCTCTAGAGATAAATTAAAAAAAAAAAATAAGAAAAAGGGGGGTCTTTGTCTGTACAACGTATGAAATAAAAACTTTCAAAACATCGGAAAACATTTTCTATTTTCCAGAAATAATTGACGACTTTATTCAATTCGCTGACTTCAATAACGACGGATTCCTTAACTATGCTGAGTACACTCAAGCGATGAAGCACAACACGGACATGCCAATAACAAACCATATTGATAACAATGAAAACAAATAAATTTTTTTTATTAAAAAACTATACGACTTTGATGTACATTTCTCTCTGTATAATTTTTCACTTGTAACCTTTACCTTCAAAATTCCAACAACGCGAATTAATTTCAAGTTGTGAAGTAATTAACGATCAAAATATTGAATTTGGCAGCGAAATAACTTTCATTCTTCAAAAATGGATCACATAATGTGGAATCGAAAATATTTCCGCTGCTCTCTATAATGTAGTTTAGTATATACACGAACCGGCAGTAAATTCAACATAACTTAACGTAACAAACTATTGAATGAAATAATCATTCACATTCTATGGAGTCGATAATATATAGAGTAGTAGAGTAGAGGAAAGAACGTGATAAGGTTGTGAAATTTACGAAAATACAAGCCAATCATCGAAAATTGAGGAATGACTCAAAATGTTACAATCTATATTTTACAGTCATCTCTGAATAATTTTTCGATAAACTCTTAACTAGATGCGTCTGTATACGTTAATTAGAAAAATGAGGAAATTCGAAAATTAAGGTAAAACCTATGCAAGGGGCTCGTGCGTATCGGAATAGATGTTGCAAACCGTCTAAAGAAACGTTGTAAAAAAAACCCCTTCCAAAAACCCAAAAGTTGACCCCCACATAGACAAAAATGTTCACCTCAATTTTCTCTACAACATTGCAAAAAAACATTTTTTGGGTTAGGGTCGACCTAGGGCCCTTAGGAGAGGCCTCGGACACATACTTCCATACACAAAAATGTTAACTTGAATTTTCACTATGACATCACAGAAGGTGAATCTGAAGTCTGAAATGAAGAAATTGATATCTTCGGTTCTAGACTAGGTGTCTTATCTATTTTTTTTTTAAATCTATAAGAAATATCATAGCTGGAGGGGAAAATTATTTGTTTCAAACCATTTTTGTAGAACTTTTTAAATGGAGCACTGGTTGACGAATTTTCTATAGATTATTGCATCCGGCGAAATTTTGTAAAATCTCTTTCGCAAAACGTCAAGAGCGTTCCGAAAATGTTTCTCGTTTCAAGTTAATATGGAGTAAATTATCTTGATTTGGAACGACGGTTGAGTTTGAACCTTAATGACCAAGCATTCTTTGCAAATAGGGGCGTATGTTGTTGTAATTGGAACGTTCGAAATCTGGGAGTTCCAAATAACATTTTCAATAGTATTTGGATTTGAAACGCTTTGCATGGAGGCCCATGTCGTTCCATTTTCCAATCATTCCAAATCAACATAATTTACTCGGTTTTAACTCATTTCCGCTACAATATTTCAAAAAATTTTAGTTTGTAATGACACCTTAATCTGAATATACAGATTTTATTAGTGAAACAGTTCAATGTCACCCTGTGTTATGACTTTGGTTTATAACAAAAAATTTTCCCCTCTAGCTGTTCAAAAGCCTCAATGCGATTAAAAATAAAATATTTTTGTCGAAAATTAGTACACTCAACAGTCTCATTAGCTAAAAAAATTTTTTTCACATTTAAGCATGCTCAACAATCTTAAAAGCCTCAATAAGATTGTGACAAATATTTTTGTGGAAAATGAGTACACTCAACAGTCTTACTGGCTCAAAAAAATATTTTTCATAATTGAGAATGCTCAACAGCCTAAAAAAGTCTCGAAATGAGCATACTCAGCGATCTCAAATAGTCTAAGTGAGTGTGTTCACTGACCTCAGTCAGTCTAAATCTAAAAAAAAAATCAAATGAGTGTACTCATTGATAATTTTATAAAAAAAAGCGAAATTGAGTACTTTTGAGTTTTTTACACAAATTGAGGCTGATTTGAGGCCGTAAGTATACTCAATTTTAGTACTCACTGAGGGGCAATTCCATGCAAAAAGTGGAAAATGCGTTACGTGCAAACACTCTAACGGGTAAAATGTTTAGATATTAGAATTCCTTTGTATGGAGAAGTTAAAGATTGAACATTTGTAGAAACTTCTTTCATATAACACAAGCTTCGTTTAGCAAGAAAACAACGTTTGCACATAGCCCACCAATGGAATTGCCCTGAGACTGCCATTTTCACTCGGGAACTACCCCCTTTACTCAAGTGGCGTCATCCATGCTTTCATAGCTGAATACGGACAAACATAAAACAAGGCGCCTAATCCATCGAAAAAGAATCAACAAAATCAGTTAGGATTTACCACATTTATGTAAAAAAAACACGTTGGTCCCTAGTAGAAATTCAGTTTTAGGGTCCAGGCTGAGTCCAAGGGCTTTTAATCAGAAAAGTTTTTTCAACAAAATGTTAGACCTTTCAATTAAAAGTGCTTTTTGAAAATCGGAAGAGTTATATACAAAAAATACGTACTCGATTTTAGTGACCAAGCTAAGTCCAAACTCAAAAAAGTTTCTTCCATAAATTGTGGGGTTTTCATAGACCTGTCGATAAAAGATCGACATAAATTTACTCGAGCTATGTACAAAAAACCTAAAACTACTTAAGCGGCCCTAGCTCGGCGGCGGGTGCTTGGCCTGACAATGCCCAGATTCAATCCCATAAAAGATTTTTCAATTATCTTTCAGGGAAAAATATTTTTGAACATCGGTTGAGTTATCGTGTTGATGGACGGACAGACGGACAAAATGTTTTTTGCAGATTCGGCATCTAAGGACCGTGCCATCTTGAATTTTTGTAAGCAATTAATTTATGCTTCTTTGGGATTTCGAATTTTAGCTCCGGAATGACAATACTTAAAAAGTTGGTTTCTTCTAGAAAGTTATAGAGTTTGGTCAGAAGATTTTTTGGGATCCTAAGAAAATGGTTGCCAGCTGTCAAAGTGCCGCCATCTTGGTTTTAGATTGGTTTGGAATTAGATTACGTATACAGTTGGTCTTTTCGACAAAGTTAGATCGGTGAAGAGAATTCGTGACACGAAATGTTCCGAAGGTATAACGAAATTTTCCGAAGGTAGCCGAAAGAGACACGAAATATTCCGAAGGTAGCCGAATGAGACAGAAAGTATTCGGAAGGTAGTCGAAGATGACACAAAGTGTTTCGAAGGTAGCCGAAGATGATACGAAGTGTTCCGAAGGTAGCCGAATATGATCTTCAGAAAATATATGCCGGCTGCAAAAGTGGCGTCATCTTGGATCTTCTTAAGCAATAAATTATGTTTCTTTGGGCTTTCGAATTTTATCTCGGGAATGAAAATACTTAGAGTAGAGAGTTAGTTTCTTCCAAAATGACTGGTATCGCATGCAAAAGCCTCTTAAAAGTTAAAGAGTGACGCAGTCCGTAAGTCTCATTCCAAAATTATTGATTTGACGCTTTCGCGGATAATACGCAAAAATTTGCTAGTTTGTGGTCAAGGTATTATTCTTTAAAACAAATGCACTAATTTACATTGTGTTGAAAAAGTCGCGTCACAAATGTCAGACCGGACGACGTAATAATTTTTCAACAGTTTTCACACGTAAAAATTTTGATTAATCCAAAACAAATTTCATAAAAATGAGCAAAAGTTACATTTTTTCAGCATAGAAACTGAAAATGTTGAAAAATTATTACGCTGAAGAGCCTCGATACTTTTACTCACCTGCATACAAGATATCAAATTACATCCCTTGTACAATAATATACTATTGTGATTTTGTCCATACATCCGACTAATTTTTCGTTTGCAAAATTTGTGGCAATCAAAATGATTAAGTTTCGTGTTATATATTTTTATTATAATATCAAAAATTACAATTCAAAAACAACACAATAGTAATAACATTATTGAGCGACTTAAACGATAAAAAAGGTGACAAATGATTACAGTCGTATGTCATAAAAGCATGTTTGTAAGAATAATTCTACATGTCCAAGCTGAGCTTTGTGAATGTGTGCAACTTGTTTAATTTGTCAGGAATTTCATTTTTAAGTTAATTTGTTTGGTTGAATATTTCAATACAATTATTAGTTAAAATTTCATCTGTTCAGAATAAAAAAATGGGGCTTACAGTCTTGTAAAAGCTGAACGATTCTACCTTGGAATAGCCTCATTCATTTTCTACGTTTAATGTTATAATCCTAATCACAAAATTCTAGAAAATTTTGTTGATGTGAGCTGATATTGTGTCATTGTTGTATTAGTGATGTTATTGATACATAACTGATGTCATATTGAAACAAAAGTGATGTTAATGAAACATAAGTGATGTCATCAGTTATACATAACGCTTTCAAAACGTGTAAACAACACTCATACAACATCTATATACAAGAATTAGTCCAACAATAACTCTTCACAATATTAATTTACAACAACTTTTATAAGGCAATTAAATGGAAGTACATAAATATTAAATACATCAGCTTGAGACGGCCATTGCGCATGACCTTGAAACGCGGTCCATTCATCATTTAAGTAACTTGAGACTCTCCGTTGCCCCCGGGAAACTGTTTAAAGGTCAGATCCTTCTTCAACAATCTAGGAAGGGCGAAAGAGACAGCTTCCTAGCAAGTTGGAAGAGTTTGAGGGAAATAACTCATTGAGTTTAGGCCCGTTTCGCCAATTCACATGCAATATCGATACTATAGAATAGACTCAGTTTCTTCAGTTGCCGATTCAGAACGGTTCTGAGTATACTACTCTCATATATTACTCTCATAATGTAATTAAGTTCCACGCTTTGTAAATCCTTAGCCCATTCCCTGTTTGGGCTTCGGAAAGAGCCCTGCCTCACCTCACCTACCTCGCCTTATTCCATCCTTCATTGCTTTTACACAAAGCGATTGGAATATCAGCAGAAGAAGTAAGAATCTTTACAGAAAATTAAACATTTATCAATTTTGGATCATTCCCGGTCACTTGTAGCCACTTCTTTCTTATTTTCCACACTCCTGGCTTTTTTTGCTCGATCTTTAAAAAATCCCCAATGTCCCCATCCAGTTTTTCAATCAAAAAAATTCTCACTTTTTCCTTTAGTCCACGCGTCTCATCTGCTTATGTCAAGGTATACGAAATTTCATGATGGTATGTATAAGCTGACAAGCAGACCATTTTTTGTAGCTTCACGTTTTATGAAATTCGTCATGAAATCATATATGCATCACGGTGAAAGAGAAACAAGTCTTTTTGAAAAGGCACCCAAAAGTTTGTTGTGGTTTTCGAAAAAGGGACTCCAATAGAGTTCAAAACAGGTTTCACTTGATTCCAATCAGATCCTTTCCGATGTATCTATACGAGATTTTCATTTTTTTTTTATCCGTAGGACTGATTTTTTAAAAAAAATTTCTATTTTTTCTGATTTTTCCCACTAAAAGTTTTTAATATTTGAGAAACTTGGAAAAATTTTTTTTTTTTGAATTTTTCGGAAAGGATCTAGAGATCGCGCCATCGCAGGATGTCCTTTTTTTGGTCATTTTGGAGCGTTTTCGGCCACTCACTCTCACAAATCAAATCGGCTTTATGATATTTTTAATGAAAAGCCACATTAATTTCCTTTCCAACGACGCGACGCCCCACATGAGACATTAAATAAAGAATTGAATTTTTCCTACTATTTCGCTGCTCTAGCCATCACCTCCACTCAAATGGTCGTCGTACATTCAATTTTTCAACAAATTTCTCAAGTGGGGTGTCGCTGGAACAGTAATGATAGTGGCTTTCCAGGACAAATTGCGTTAAGACATTTAACGCTTCAGAGTGAAGTCTGGAGGTCGTAAAACTTCAAAATTGGCGGTACAAACGTGAAAAGTGCTCGAACACTAACAGTCGCCAAAAATTCGATACATCACCAAATGTCTCATATCGGGTATCGTTAGAAAGAGTAAGGCCGTTGCTTTCCAGGAAAAATTGTTTCTTGAAGTTTCGAGTTAACGCGTGAAGCGTGGAGCTCAAAAACTGTAATCGATGCAAAAAATTCAATTCTTTATCAAATGTCTCATGTGGGGCGTCGTTGCAAAGGAAATTAATGTAGCTTTCCATTAAAAATATCATTAAGTCGAATTGATTGATTTCGTGAGAGTTGGTGGTCGAAAACGCTCCAAAATGACGAAAAAAGCACATTCTATGATTGCGCGATCTCTAAATCCTTTTCGAAAAATTCAAAAAAAATTTTTTTCCAAGTTTCTCAAATATTAACAACTTTTCAGTAGGGAAAAGCAGAAGAAATCGAATTTTTTTTTTTAAAATCAGCCCTACGGATGAAAAAAATCGAAAACCTCGAATAGATTCATGGGGAAGGATCTGATTGGAATCAAGTGAAATCTGTTTTAAGCTCTATTGGAGTCGCCGCGGGCTGCAAACTGCAAACCGCGGGCTGCACTTGTCAAAAACATTATATTTTTCCTAGTTACGTAAATAACTATTTTCTCTTTCTGCAGCACATTATTGACATAAGTCTAGGCCGCACTACAAGTATGGATTACTACTTTTTCCCATAACTTTCGCAGATAACGAGAATACGAACAGATTGAATTTTTTCCTGACAAAATGTTTAAGATTTACCGGGGATGGAACTGAAAACAAGTTACAAATTTCATAACAAAACCGTTAGCCCCACTTACTACGTACCGGCTGAAAAACTGAAACTTAGACTTAAATGTTTGAGTAACTATAATGACACATCAGACATTTATTATATTATCGTTAAAGTGGTATATACATATACTCGTCATTATGATTTTTCTTCGCTAATTATTACATTTGCCTAGTTGTTATGATTCAATTTCTTTTGATATTTAAGTTTTTAGATGTAAAGTTTAAATTCTGTCTAACTAATTTCTCCATGCAGTTACATCGATCAATACCAAATACAACAGTACGTTTTCTGTTTATAATTTGAAAAATTTTATTTTTATTTTTAACATCAATATTAAAAATCTATCTGCCTTCGCTGACTCCATATTTCTGATGCCAAGAGCGGATGGGGTCGTTGAGCAGTTTATTGGTTCTGAGTAACATGAATCTTAATTAATTGCCGTTTTGCTATAAATGCTTACCGATTGTTCGCAAGGTTTTGATTATATTTCATTCAAATGGATATACAACAGTCCAACATTCTCTGTTCTAAAGATCCTACAGCCACGATATTATATCTGTCTGATGTTGATTGAATTTTGAAATGAGTTTTTAAAATGTATACATAGCAGCAGCGTGACTTAAAGCTTTCGGTTTGAATAAACATTTGATATACAGCAAATTCTCGTATGCAAGTAATATGGGTACATTGTTATAGGAGGGGTGGTTTCAATTTATTTTAAATATATTTCATAAAGTGCATTTGGGTTAATTGTTTTTCACCATGGTAATCTAATGAAGAGTGTGTTCCAATTTCCGAACTCAATGTAACTTTTGTTAAGCTTACAAACACTGCCACCAGATAGGTCTTTCCGTACATAGATAAGAATTCATAACTTTCTAAAGGTATGCGCCAACGCCATAAGCTTGATATGAGCCGATTTTAGCCGCCGCTAAAAATGAACTGGGCTGCGCGCCGTCGGTGGACATCCAAAAATCAATACACAGACTTGACGGTTGAAATTATGTATCGTTGCAAGACGTCAGGGAGGTGACAGTCCTTTGTTCTGAAACTTGCAAATGCTATTCAGAGTGAAGTTAGCTGCGGTTGCGATAGTAGCTAACTTCATTACAAACAAATCAGCTGATTTTTTGAATTTGTCAAAGAAGTCAGCTGATTTTGGTAAATTTGTGTATGAAATCAGCTGATTTGTTTGTAATGAAGTTAGCTACGATACCAACTGTAGCTAACTTCACTCACGGTTCAGAACAAAGGAGTGTCACCCCCCTGCAAGACGTAGAAGTGAAAAAATATGAGCCGCCGAAAAAATATTTCATCGTTCCCACGACTGCCCCTTACTTTTAAGTAATATTTTTTAGTACTCGCTTCTTTACGTAAGCTGGGTCTTGAGTTTCATGGTTCAGATGGGAGGATCACACCATATCAAATGAAACTCTAAGGGAAATTATCATAAGCCATCAGTTCATCAACGAGTATTTAATGTCTTAGTCTACAGCTCTTAAGGTAAACCTGTGTATTTAGATGGAAAAACTTTTAAAAAATCCTTTTCGTTACGAGGAAGTGAATTGAAATGAAAATCTGAAATTTTAATTAATCAAAATTAGTAATGTAGCAACCGTTAATCGTAAGCACTAAACAAAGACGGTTAATTTTGGCTACGGATAGCGACGCCAAAGTGACAGATGCGAAATTTTTCTAATACGGCAACACCAAACTTCATTCTCAACTTCCGATTTATGAATAAAATTCGAGGTTGCCTAATTCGCAAAATTGTCACTTTCGCACTGCTATGGTAAATCTACAGTGTAACATTAAGCAACGGCGGCTAGCACTGAACAACGGCGGCTAGCACTGAGCAACGGCGGCTGGCACTTAGCAGCGGCGGCTACCACTAAGCATCGGCATCTAGTCGACGAGAAAGTTGGAACATCACACATTTTTTATTGCGACATGCATATATATAAGTTTTGCGATTGTTGGGGGAGTACGTAATATGGTTTTTGTAAATAACGAAGGTATGACGTCATTGAGCAAAATAATTTTATTAAAAGCAATACTTTAGGTTTCTTACTCTCTAACAGCATAAATAAATTAGGAAAATAACACAAAACTTAGAATACTCTTCCACTACATTCAATAGAATTAAATTATAGAAAATATATTTTCATTGATTCATATATTAAAAATATGACTTTTTTTATCTACAAGAATCTAATTTCATATTAGCTCGACTTTCGACATGAAATATTGAATTTATCATCAATTTAAGAAGCATTTTCAATGGTTTTCCTTTCTAATATCTAACGTGTAAAAATAATAAATTAAATAGTTCTCTCTACTATTGGAATTTGTTTTTACTCTTTTATTTATCTGAAATTCTACCAATCACAGTTTTTTTTATCTTAATAACTTATTTTAACTGAAAATTCTACAATTAAATCAGAACAGATTTTGCGAATTCTTCAACTCCGACTGTAAAAACGTTTTGTTTCATACGATTCATCATTACAATCTAGAGATGGTGGCGCTAGTAACATGCATGTACAATGATCAAATTTATAATTTGCACATCGTACACATTCACAAAACTCAAAACTCAAAAAACTCATTGTTATAACAATAAATGTGTATTGTTCGTATCTTGTCCCCGAATCTCAAGTGGTGACATCTATGTTTTTTCATAGCTGAATTGACGTTTTAACATAGAACTGCTCCCTTTTCTCAAGTGGCGTCATCCATGCTTTCGTAGCTGAATACGGACAAACATAAAACTAATGACGCGATCTATAGGAAAAGATCTAAAAAAGAGATATCTTAAATTTATCTAAAAAATAAATAAATAATTCGTCGCGGAATATAGCGTAACAATTAGAGAATAAAAAAGAGATAAATGTGCAAATTATGAATTTGTTCATTGTATGAAAAATGGAGAGAGCGCCCCTATGAAATATCCGAAGAATTCGTAAAATACGCGCTGAAGAATTTCAAATAAAACAAAACAATGGAATTGTTTTACTTAGAAGAAATCATTACACTCACCACAAAATAACTTTTCCCATCTGACATTTTTTCCTGGGTAAAGTAAACAATTATTTTGCGACAATTGTAACACCACTACTATACAGTCAATAGAAATAATAAGTAGGTGAAGTTAACGTAGAAAATTAATATAATGCGAATTGAAGCGGCGGTGGTGTAAGTTTTGTTAAATCTACGTTCAGTGAAAATTAGATAAAGATTTTTAAAGTTTTCCTTTTTTTATCAATTTACTCGTCTTCAGATGGACAATCGTTTGCTAGTAGAACTGTACTGTCTCCATTTTCTGCTTCAACAGCCTATAAACAAAAAATTACAAGTTACCAAATTTTATAATTTATTTTGAGAGAAACAATGGAATTTCCACTAAAATATAGTTTTTTCTAAATTGTTTTTCGCTAATAAATTAACGAGGCGCTACACAAGTCAATATGTTTATGTATTATGTATTTATGTATTTATGTATTTATGTATTATGTTTCTCGCTCGGTACCGGCCTTCTGGTGATGTCTCTTAAAAAAAGCCTCTGTTTGTTGCAATTTTACTACAAAATAATGTTCTAAGCGAGTACTGAATAAGGTGTTCAGGCACTAGACTAATCCTTTGTCTATTGCCTGAACTCCTTATCTCATCGTCTTCTAGAACATTTTCATGGAGAAAAATTGCAACAAACAGCTTCATTTCAAGCTGGGCAGCCTGGTACCAAAAAAGTTTCTATGACAATGTTATTAAATTACTATGCACTCGGTTCCAACTCGGCACCAGGCTGCCTACTTGAGAAGTTTAAGTGACCATAAAGAACGCAGCCTGGTGCCAAAAATCTGTTAATGTATGTTAATGAATATTGGCTGATTCCATCGGTAACCCATACGTTGTCGCTACCATGTCACCTGGGGAACGAATATGTTTTGTCTCATGTTAATGCAAATCCCATTGAAAGAGTGAAAGAGATGAAATTCGTTACCCAGGTGACGATACAAACGGAATTGACCGTTATACGTCACATTAATTTCAACGCGGCACCGGGCTGCCTACTCAAAATATTCTAGTGTCAATATAGAGGAGAAAGGAAGCAATTCTCAAGAAAAAAACATCGAAGTATACAGACTTCTTAGGAAGAAAAAGAGAGAAAAAATGAACGAGGAGTTTAGTAACCTGGAATACATGAATAGGTACGTGAATTCTACAGAAATGTGAAACACCAAAGAAAAGGTTTTCAAGCGCAATCTTTTGAAATAAAAAACAAGGGAGGTCTGATACTTAGCGACAAGGAGCAAATTACTGGAAGATGGAAATATTTCCAAGAATTGCAGAATCAACCAGTACCAACTAGCCACAGAACCACTGCTCACCATTTTGTGGAACCACTCATCGAAGACCTCTCGTACGAGGAAGTGTTAATGGCTATAAAAAAAACTGAAAGACAATAAAGCCCCCGGGGAGGATAATATACCGGCCGAACTGAAAAAAAAACGGAGCACAACTATTATGGGACCGAATACACCAAATTATAGTTGAGGTGTGGAATGACGAAAACCTACCGGAGGACTGGTTGATGGGTCTATTAATTCCAATTTACAAAAAGGGCGGCAGGTTGGATTGCGAGAACTACCGAGGAATATGTCTTCTAAATGTAGCATACAAAATACTGACAGTGATCCTTTTCGACCGTCTGGAAGTTTACTCGGAGGAAATAATTGGAGACTACCAAAGTGGGTTCAGAGTAGGAAGATCTATTCCTTATAAGGCAAATCATGGAAAAAGCTTTGGAATACAATATTGGCATACATCTACTCTTCGTTGACTTTAAACCAGCTTACGACTCTATTTGTCGAGAAGTACTTTTCGACATCATGGAAAAATTCGGCATTCCAAGAAAACTCATCCGTCTTACAAAAGCAACGCAAAAGCAAGGGGGATAGACTATCAACTGTTCTGTTTAATCTAGCACTTGAGAAGGTAGTAAGAGCAATGGCAATAAACTGGAGTGGAACAATTTTCACAACATCGAGACAACTGTGGAGATGCAATCAACAGGCAAGGAGATCGGGCTACTGGTGAACGAAAACAAAACCAAGTACCTCACGCTGGATAGACAACATGGATCAAGGATTGGACAAAACGTTACAATGAATGAATTCAACTTCGAAGTGGTTTAGTTGTTCAAGTATGTAGGTTAAGGTTTAGGTAGTTAACATCGCCAACGATATAGAACAAGAAGTCCAAATGAGAATATCACAAAGAAATAGATGCCTCTTTGCACTAAGACACCTGTTCAAAAGCTCTCTGCTGAGCAGTAAGACAAAATGCAGACTCTATAAGACGATGGTGAGACCAATCGTTATGTATGGATGCGAGACATGGACATTAACAAACAGACACGAAAATGTACTCAATGTATTTGAGAGAAAAATGTTACGCGAAATCTGTGACCCCATCCAAGTCTGGAGAGCAAGGAATAATAGTGAGTTGAGTGAGCTATTTGGCTGTGAAACTATCGTAGGCGCGATCAAATCATCCAGACTTAGATGGACTGGACATGTAGTAAGAATGGACAACGATAAAGCAGTAAAAAGAAAGCTAAAAACAAACTTTGAAATGATTGGAACTAGAACTAGAGGAAGGCCACGCAAAAGATTTATCGAAAACGTTGAAGAAGATGTTAAAAAGCTGCAGGTCAATAATTGCAAGAGAGCAGCTGAAAACCGTCAGCAATGGCGAAATGTGGTGCAGACAGCCAAAACCCAACTGGGTTAAATCGGCTGATAAGTAAGTAAGTAAATATAGAGGAAATGTTGCCAACTTGAAATTTATATGACGTTTAATATTCTTTACTGCCGTTACAATGACTTTATCAGATTTTCGGCACCAGACTGCCTTCTATAATGATACTAATACTTTTCAAGTACGCAGCCTGATGCCGATTCGGAAACAAGTGCACATTTACGTACTCGTTTCATCACCCAACTTGTCAAAGGAATTTTTTGGCTGCCGCCGTCTGGAATCGACCGAAGTAGCCACACCTTACGATTTTCAAAGGATTTTTATAGCTTTCCTAAATGCATTTTTCCAACCCGTTAGTTGCAGGCGCACTTCAAGGGCGATAGGCGGTTGCTGGAAGCGGTGCAGCTAAAAGACGGGAGAGAAGGCTATTGCGTGTCGTTTTTACGTTTTTAAGAAATATTTTTCGGTGATACGTTCCACTCCCTGTGAAAGGCTATTCAGACGATTAACTTCGTACTGTGGAGGAGGAAGATTTTGCAGGCAATTTAATGATGATGGGAAAATAAATAAACCATTGACGTAGGAATAGAAAAGTAGCTATAGTGTATTGTTAGAGAATATATGACGTCGTAACGTTTGATTATATTATTTGTGACGTCGTATTTTTTTATGTCATTTTTGTGTCGCCCTTTTTGTGACGTCATAATTGTAACTTCATATTTGTGACGTTATTTTTGTGACGTCATATGTGTGAGGTCATTTGTGTGACGTCATTTGGGTGAGGTCATTTGTGTGAAGTCATTTGTGCGACGTCATTTGTGTGAGATCATTTGTGTGACGTCATTTGTGTGACGCAATTTTTGCGAAGTAGTTTCTGTCGTTATTTTTGTGACATTGTTTTTGTAAACGAACACTTTGCACAAACATAATGTGACGTCATAATTGTGACGGTGCACAGGCGCACGGACAGACGGACAGGAAGGCTGAAAACATAAAGTAGCTATCGCTAAATCATCATAAAATCTGTGTTTCAAGGACAATAGTATGCTCTGATCATCCCAACTGATAAATCTAAATTTAAAGGAGAGAGATGATCTTCTAAAAGCCTAAGAACGGAAATCTATCGGAAACCAGAAAACAACTAGAATCAATTTTGTTACATTTCATTCTCAACGATTAAATGATTTCTTTTAATTCCACTTACCATAAAGTCATGACGTTTCTTTGAGCATAAACAATTTCGCTTTCTCACGACGAAACATAATAGTATAAATACAACAACAGCAACAACTGCTATACAAAATATTGCTGGAAGTAAAACATTATCCTCGGACTCATAGGTGGTCCACGAAAAATAAGTCGAAGAATCTACGATGGGCCAATGTGACTTTATCCAATTTTCAGATGATTTCGTTTTCTCAATGTTGTCCAGATTATTTAGCGGTGGTTTTGTATTGAATTCAGGTTGAAAGGAAATGACTGGTTTCGCGAATGACTTGTTAAGGTTCTCAGTTATCAAAGATGGTGATTGCAGTTTCGGCGGCTTTGATGTGGAAGCTGTTGTTAAAGCCGGAACGGATGTTGTTTGTAGATGTTGTTCGGTGGTTGCAAAAGTAGTAATTTTTGTTGTCGCTATGGTTGTTGTTGTAGTTTTCGGTGTTGGTGCTGTTGTTGTTGTTGTTGTACTTGTAGTAGACAAAATATTTGTTCCAATTTCAATTGTACTCAAATCTAACTTTGTAGACTTTGGAAGATATGTAACTGTTGTACTATGTTTCGTTGGATAGACTTGATGCTTGTTTTGTTGATTAAACGACAGGATCTCATTGCTGTCGATTTCCACTTTAAATTTATCATTTCTATTTGATTTCAACGGTTTTATGGTAGCAGCACTTGATTTATGTGATTTATAAAACCAAGTCGATGGACTTGACATATATTCAACAGAAACCATTAGTGGCACGAGAACAGCACCTGCAATTACCGAACAAACGAAAAACAATCCTAAGCACGCCACTAGTGACTTTTTCCTGCGACCTGATTTAACAGAACGTTGTTTGCCGTCCACTCCTTTGTAATCGTCATGCTGCGGTAGAATTGTATATTGTAAGCTATTTTCCCCATGACGTATCGTTTTATACATATTTCCGTTTTCTTATTTAAAGTCACCCTATCTTTGATACAAGTTTTATTGCACAAGATTCCTTAATGTTCTACAAAAATAAATACCGAAACGAACCGAAACCAAAATATTAATCCACCACTTTGATTGAGTTATACAATTAGTTGCACTTAATGATTCATTGTTGCGATAATAAATTGCTTATCTGTCGAAAGCACCATCACAATTTTTCTGTGAAAAATTTGTTTCTCTTTTCCTTCTGACTTTTCCGTGAACAGGAAAATCGATATTGAAGGGATTTCATTTGTGTTGTTGAGTCGCATATTAAGTCAAAGAAAATATCCTTTTTTTTCGAATGGGTTCGTGTAGATGGTAACTTTCGAATCAATCGAAAATTATGAAACGGAAAAATCAGAAATAAATGTTGCATTTTTTTCAGAGGTTTTCGAGATTGTGCTACTTGAGCTAATACTTGACTCTAGCTGCTCCGACTTCTTACGATGTGATGCCACTGTTCCTTCAACATTTTCGTTGTCTTGCTTGATCATAAAAAATTTTCAATTGGCGAACCAAGGATTGTGCTATTGGCACCGGGTGCGATAGTATCAAAACTTACACCGAGGCCAACATGAGTCATGTCGGTTATGTCTTAGAGAGACTCTATTAATTTGCATAAGGAAAATATAATATTTTCACTAGGTGTCAATAAGTTCAAGGTGATGTTTCACTAATTGATGACGTAGATTTAGATTTATCAGTTCGGGCGATCATGTCGATGATCTTGGAACACAGATCTTGCGATCCTTTGTTCCCACCCCAATGATCATTTAAATCATGCAAACCTTCCCGTTGACTCCAAGAACCTGTCCAAAATACCAGGTCCAAGTTGGACAACATCTGATGGTTGCACGACGTAGCCTCCCAGCAGCCTGTGCCTCAGTTGAAAGAACTTGGAGCATTCGCATATCACGTGAATACCCGTTTCTTCTTCTGATCCTCACGCACATCTGGAAGTTGCCGAAGGCCTCATCTATTTCTTGTACCCGTTTAGCCCGCAGTGTCCAGTAATCGCTGCGACCACCCTCCTTATGCGACTCCTGGCCATCTCTAGCATACCCCTGGCCCATTCCAAATTGGGTTTCGGGAAGATGCGCTTTGTATGAACGCCTCCTTCGTAGCTATTCCAGTACTCCGCATGCCTTTGCATCACCCAATCTCTCAGTGCTTTCAAACAGATTGCCAGGAGCCATAGCACCCGCCTTGGCCAGCTCGTCCGCCCTCTCATTTCCCTCCACTCCCGAGTATCCGGGTACCCAGACCAGAGTTATCTGAATATTCTGATCTATCGAGTTCAAGAAATCCTTACACTCTTTCACAAGCTTGGAAGTGGTAATTGGTGAAACCAGTGCTCCGATCATCTCCTTACTGTCTGAACACATAAGCATCTTCTTTCCATGCTCGCCCTCCGGCAGTGCTTCGCGAGCTTCTGCAAGTACTGCGAAAACTTCTGCCTGAAAGACACCCGCAAAGACTCCCAGATGGAACTGATTTCCTTCCTCCGAATTTAGGGTGTACACCCCAGCACCCGCTGCTACAGATGTTTTCGATCCATCTATAAATTCTACCACGCAGTCGCCGGGTAGGCCAGCCGGCCAGCCATCTAGCCACTCTTGCTTACTCAGAATCCTTACGCCGAATCGTCTTGTGAAGTCGATTCTTGGCGTCATCCCGTCTCTTGGCGGGTCGGAGATCATTCTGATAATTTTCGCGTGTCCACTTCGAAAATTATGATACCATATACCGTTTTGCGCCAGCCTGTCTGTGGCAGCAAAAGCTCTAGCTCTGATTACCACCTCTAACGGCGGCAGGGCCAGTACCGCTTTCATGGCAGCGGTTGCGGTTGTTTTCATAGCACCAGTAATGCAAATGCAAACTAGCCTCTGAATTTCTATACCATACCACAAACCGTGGCTAAGCATGGGCCTAGTCACAGCCTCGTACAACCACAGAATGCCCTTCGACTTCAGGCCCCAGCTCCTCCCGAAAGAGTTTCTTCATAGCCAAAAAGCCGCTAGAGCCTTCTGCGCTTCATCCTTGACATGAGCAATCCAGTTTAGCCTGCTACCAAGCGTCGCGTCACTCCTAGGTATTTTACCTGTGAAGTCAGTTCCTTGGTCTTGTTAAAGAGCCTCATCTTACCCACCAAATCTGAGCGCGATAGCCTTCTGCTGAATAGCACTAGATCTGTTTTGTTTGTGTTGACTCTCAGACCTTTCTCCTCGCACCATTTCTCCACTACCCTCAGTGCAGCTCTGACTCGGTCTCCTAGCGTACTTTCGAATTTGCCTCTGACTAGAATCGTCAGATCGTCCGAATAGCCTTTCGCATAGATTCCTTATTCATACAGCTTCCAAATGAGAGAATCCACCACCATACACCATAGTATTGGCGAGAGAATCCCACCCTGTGGAAAGCCTTAAGCTACCCAGAGATTCGCCTTATGGCCACACACACTCGCCACACGTTCGACTCCCCTATGAACCAGCGCCTAGCGGATGGTGTCAAATTTCTTGTTATGAAAGGCCCCTTCAATGTCCATGAAACATCCCAGAGCCACTTCCCCAACCGAAAATGACTTCTCCACCTTCGATACCAGTTTGTGCAAGGCAGAATCCGTGGATTTGCCTGACTGATAAGCGTGCTGGTTGATACGAAGCGGAAAGGCAACCAGAACTTCGTCCCGGATATTAAAATCAATCAGTCGTTCTAACGTCTTTGATATAAAAGACGTGAGACTGATCGGTCTGAAGTCGTTAGACGTGAGATGAGACGGCTTCCCCGGTTTAAGAATAAATGTTACTCTTACCTTCTCCCAGCTTGCCGGAGCGTGACCGAGAGCCAGGGAGCTACGTAACATTTCGCACAGCGGTCTCAATAGAATCTCTCCACTCTCCTTTAGCAAATACCATCGCTCCCAGCTGATTTGTACGGCTTTAATTTGCCAATGGCCCACCTTAACCTACCCAAGGTGGCAATCCGCTTTGCCATTGTTGACGTACTTTGTAATAGTTTTTCTGAAAATCTCCAGAAAATATGGCTCTTTCATGCATGATCCATCTTGAATCTGAGCTAAAGTACTCAGCCTTCAGAAAGTTGCAACAAGTTGAAGAATGTATTTTTGGCTAGGAAGCCTGTGGTCAAAAAATTATGTTGGGCAATGTTGCATGTAATAGAGAGTACTTTATATTTATATAATTTTCAATTTGAAACGAGGCTGCGTACTTTGCCATGATTCAACGGCACAAAGTAGACATTCTGATTCAAGAATTGAAGGATATCACTGTGATCGCCTATGGTCCGAGGCCTGCTTTCTAAAAAAATCACTGCGATGACGAATGCTTTACAACACACTAATTTTCATCATGACAGGAGGCTGCAGTATCCTAGTGTTAAATTGAAAGTTAGTATGTTGGAAATAACTCGGTAATGCCATAAAAATGGTATACACAGATTTTTGACAAAAGGGCACCTGTCATCTTTCAACGGTGCACAGTAGGCAGCCTGGTGTCAAATTGAAAAGTAAAGTAATGTCTACTAGATTCAAGTTTTCCATACATCTTTTTTTGACAACAGGCCCAGGGAGATTTGCCGTACAGGACCAGCGCTCCAATAGTCTCTATGCTTATCATTTTTATGAGTAAATTTTAATGAAGCATTGAGTTAGGGTGTCAAAAATCTCTAAGTTCATACTGAGTGTAAAAAGTAATATGAAGGCTGTGTTCAACATTAGCGCTAGATGTTCTTTCGAGATATATTTTAAATTCAAGAATACGAAATATTTTCGTGGATTTTACGCACAGTTAATTTACCGTTCGGTTTACAAGACCTAAGTGACCAACGGAACCTAGGGATTTATCTCTGATCAAAATACAAATTGTATGAGTGATTTTTATTCAATAAATTACTTAAAATCTGTTAAAACTAGAGAACCATTTGGTACATATGAACTGTATGCACTACGCTTTCGTCGACCTAAAACCATTGGCATTAGCATTGCCATTGTTGCCGGAACCATACCAGCTCCTACTGCAGCCAATACCGCCGATCCATCGCTTTCAGCTATTCCTTTTTGCATTGGGACACCACGAAATACCTTTCTTCTCCTAACATTTGGTTTTTTAACTGAACCTGCTAAGGCTGCACTATCCTCAACGCTTTGAAATGAAGACTCTACTTCAAGCAAACCCCCATGAGACAGAGTCGATGGTTTACCATTGGAGGAAAATGTATCATTTTTCGATGGCAGAACCGTTAATTTCACAGAATGATGGGATGTCAGATCATTCGGCCGATTGTTGGAAAATGCCATTGCACGTTGACCTTGACGGTTGGGTGCCTGATAGCCTTTAGTTGTTGAAACTAAAACCCATTCACCGTTACCATTTTCTGGGTGTGAAAATGGACGATATCTGGTCGGTTCGCGATCGGATGAATGTGGACGTTTCGATGGAACTCTAATCGGAAAGTCACTGGGTCGATTGTCAGTTATAATATCCTGACTCCATGGCTTTGGTGTGTTCCTATCGATATCGTAATAATGCTCATTCGCTTCAAAACGTTCGTCGTCATAGGACTGATGTTGATTGTTTGGATTCGAGTGGCCGTAATCATATTGAGGTCGAGGTCTTGGTTTATGTGTCGGTCTCTTTTCGTAGCCAGTATTTTGATTTTGACTCCATGCATTCTGAGGACGGTTATTCGTTAGCGGTTGCTTGTATGGGTCGTATGAAGTGTATATTGGTTTGGACGTTGGGTGGTCGTCAACGTAGTCATCACTGAACTCGTCGTTGTAAAGACTGGTCGATGGACGAGAGCTCTGATAGGTTTGATAATATTTGTCGTCATCCTCTTCATAGCTCGGTTGATGAGACAAAGGTGAGTCGTACGAATTTTTATGACTAAATTTATTGTTATGTGGATACCACTTTGATACCTTGCTTGACGACCATGGAACGGCCTCTAAAGTAACCCAGCCGTCCCTATCGTTGAAAGGATTCGTCTGGGTTTGATACTTATGCGTATAACGGTCGTTCCATTTGTTATACTTTTGCTCTTTTTCGTCTTCGAAATCCACTCGATCCGTAGTTGTGACCTCCTCTTCGTTATTCGAATGCTTTTGATTCATTTTCTCAATTTCTTTCAATGCATTCTTGGTGCTTTCATCAGCGTTTTTTATTTTCTCAGAGTAATCTTTGATGAACTTTTTTAGCAAAGAATGGGAATAAGCCCTTTTCTTATCAACGCTGTCACGACTGTCGTCGTCGTTGGTATTTTCCGAATCACTAACTTGGAAACTTAATGTTGCTCGAACATCTTGATTTCGGTTGTTCAATCGTTGTTGTCCTGGTGGTGTCAGAGGAACTAGTTCTTTATCGGTTAAATGATCTCCATTGCGGCGTGTTATTATCTTTCCTGCCTCTCTCTCCATTGCTATTCCGGATTCAGTGACATCCTCATATATGGTAATTGGATCGGAGCCTGGGACCTTCAGTTGGTATGTGGTAAAATTATTTGCTGCATTTTCAGAGTGTGCAAGACGTACAGCTTGCGTATTTGCTAGCGCCAAAACTATTGTCTCCAATAGTAAAAAATGTTTCATACTTAGTGCACACATTTCAGATCGGAGAATATTTCACAACAACAACACTGTTAAGTTCATAGTTAAATTAGAAAAACGCAATCTACAAACACTTTTGTTCTCACTAGAGTTTATTACTCTGTGAAATCTTAACTACAACTAATCTAAACTATACCAAATAACCTACTAATATACATAGTTTCTCCTCACTCTGTACCTAGCATCCAATCTTCATGGTGTATTATACGCGCACCTCTTTACCTCCAACCAAAGCGTAATTATTAATAACAATATCAAAATATGATACAAAGATAAGATTGCAACTGAGATGTGTGTGAATCATACAACGAAAAGACATTACACTCTTAGGTAGAAATGCTATGGTAGAAATCAGAAAGCATATTTGAGGAGAGAATTTCATACAATTCTGACTTTGTGATAAATGTTATATACCATTCGCCTCTACACTCATACAACAATGCGTTATATTAAAAGCTGCTTGTATGTGAAGTTAAATTTATTTATCAATCATTAGAAAGATTAAAACGACATTCATTGGGTAGTCCGTTCTTCATTGAAAATATTTGAAAGAAAAATTGTGGTGAAAAAGTCACTTGCAGATGGTTCCAATAAAAAAAAACCTGCAGCAATTAAAACTAATTTTTATTGTTACTGCACAATGAAATATTGACGCTATAAATACTTTAATTCTCTGTTTAAGACAACAACGACACATCCAACCGTTCAAAGTCGATCTTGAAATAGATAGACTGATGAGTTCAGGCGATCATTCCCTGATCTTGGAACACAGATCTTGCGATCCTTTGGTCCTAACCCAAGCCTCATATTTTTCATGTGCCCATTCTGCCCACAGTGTCCAGTTATCACTCCGACCACTCTCCTAATGCGACCCCTGCATATACTCCGCATGTCTTTGCATCACCAATCGGCAAATACGGTTCAGGGCCGTTCTCGAGAGTCGTCGAGCCTGCCTTAGCCAGCTCTCTCGTTTCCTTCTACTCCTGAGTGTCCTAGTATCCAGATTAGAGTGATCTGATTACTCTGACCTGTCGAGTTCAACAAATCTTAGCACTCCTTCACAAATTTGGGAGTGGTAACAGGTGAAACCAGTGAAATGATCTGCTCCCCCTGCTCGCCCTCCGGCAGTGCTTCACGAGCTCCTGCAAGCACTGTGAAGATTACAGCCTGAAAGACACTCGCAAGGACTCTCAGATGGAACTGATTTCCTTCCTCCGAGTTCGGGATATACACCCCAGCACCCGTTTCTATAGATTTCTTCGATCCGTCTGTAAATTTTACCACACAGTCACATGGTAGGCCAGCCACTTCTGCACTACTCGGAATTCTTACGCTGAATCGCCTTGTGAAGACCTTGTCCTTGGCATGCTAAAAATCGGGTCAGAGATCATCCTCATAATTTTCGCGTGTCCAGTTCGAAAATTGAGATCACACATACCGTTTCGCGCCAGCCTGTCTGCGACAGAAAAAGCTTCAGAAATGATACACAGTCACTGTAGTGAATTAGTACACATTTACACCTAAATTTTACTGCACGCCGACATTTAGAACAATGAGGAAGACTCTAGAACATTAAATCGAATAGAAACTACGTGTTGAAATTCATAAAAAGAATTGGGTACAATAGGCGGATCATGCAATCAAATTGAAAAGTAAAATTAAATTTGGAGGAAAAATCCCCATTTGGATTGTAAAGGATAAGCTGTTTTTATACCGCCCGAGTGGCTGCATATTGATATGGGGTAGAAAAACGTAACGACATGTCGGCCAGTACATAAGTTAGAAAAAGCGCTGACATATTAGTATTAAAAGCAGAGGTTATACAAAAGAGCGCCTTGGATTCTTACTCGTGTAACAATACGTGAGTGGCATTTTACAATGATCAACATTTCTTGTTTTGTTAATGTCTCGTTCCAACTTATAATCCACAAAGCTCATGAAACGTCACTGTTACACTTCACAATATGCATCGAGCAGTAATGAATTTTTCTGCGAGTGTGTACGCGTATAATAATATTTTTATTAAGACAAGAAAGATTTGAAGTTCACGTCGCAATTGTGTGTTTGTATGATACATCCATCACCTATATGGTGCGGTGTGTTGAATCTTCATATAATTACATCGAAAAATAAAGATGCGAACAAATTGATGATTTTTTTAACAATAAATTGATACATGAACAATGACTTTGATTTTCTATTTTTGTTATGTTTAAAGAATGTTGTAATTGTCTGTGTAATGGGCTGTTGTTAAGTTTTTTTCACTAAATCATTTCGTTCAATAATTATTCGATGGAAACTAGAAATTATTCTATTTTACTTTCGTTTTTATTTTACATTTGTCCAACACAGAGAAAGTAAGACCAGTAGCAATGGAGTACTTTTTCGCAACTAGTGGCATAATGAGCGTTAAAAGAGCATGTGATCCCTATAGACAACAACCTACGCCTACTTAGGGGTTGTTCATAAATTTCTTCCACGTTCTTCCTCAGTCGGTTTTCATATTTTTGGCCATTTTTGTTACGTCCAAGTCTGTAACACCCTTCTTCCCTTTACCAATGGAAAAAAGGAAAAAAATATATTTTTTTATATTTTATTTAAACCAATGGCTTTCTAGGTAGTCCTGCATAGAAATGACGGGAAAGAAATTATTTTGTTTCTTCTTGATAAACCCTCCCCATTTCTTTTCGTCCAACTTCGCCTCCCCACTTTGATGGACGTTATTTATGAACAGCCCCTTAGGTGTATATTATATGTCAGAAATATATTGTCAAGAATATTTTGTGATGGATTTTTTTGAAAGTGTACGAAGATTGAGCTTTTGTGCAAACCTTATGTGATGCGTCCATTACATCTAGACCTTTAGTAGTATATTACACATCTGCAGGAAATTTTCCTTAAATAGAGTAAGAATTTTGTATATTTTGCCAAATGCTTGGAAGGTAAAACTCAAGTCGAGTATGCAAACGTAATTTTTCGTAATATTCAATTTTGAAAAAAATCTACGCAAACTTAGCAGCATTAGGACTGGTCTAATCTTGCGATGAATATTGCTACTCAACCAGGATAAACAGTACGCACGCGAGTAAAATCGACACTGAACTGAACAAAACAATGCGATTGATAACAGGTGCGGTTAAATCAACTCCGCTCGAATGGCTCCCGGCATTTAGCAAAATTGCTCCACCAGACATCCGACGACAGAGTACGCTGCTGAAGCAGTACAGGAAGGTCATGGAACCTACTCTCCCACGTCGTATATGGTGCAACCTAAATCGTTTGAAAACAGGACACGGAAACTGCAATGACATGAGGTTCAAGTGGAAATTTATCAACGACCCAGGCTGCAGCTGTGGCGAACCAAGTCAGACGATGAATCATCTGCTGTACGATTGCTCAAACAGTAAATATACGGGTCAAGCATTTGATTTTATAAACTTTAACTACTGACGCCATGGATTGGCTTACAACGCTCAAGATGCCCCATATATAATTTTAAGTTGTAAATTCGTAATGTTAATTGTAACAATCGCTTCATGTTCTGTGTAATATTGAGGAACAAACCATACGCTAAATAAATTAAAAAAAAATCTGCTCATACATTTAATTCGTCGTATACATACTTAGGATTGAGGGGGCAATTCCAAATGACCCAAAGGAATAATTCCCCCCCGTTGAATGAATATTACTTTTATTGTCTACTATCTTTTAGCTGACATGGTAAAAAGAGAGTAATTATGACAAATGTCATAATCCTCGTTAAAAAAACCAAAAACGATATAATAAGTACTTACACAGTAAAATTACAAAAACATAAACTCGAAAAATAAAATAAAGAACAAAACAAAACGAAGATGCGAAGTTGGAAACAATAAATAATAAATTAAAAACATTTACAAAAATCAAATATCACAAATATCGCCTTAAAAGGCTGTCGTCAAAACGGTTGCACGAGAAGGGGAAGAGTCCAAAATATCGCCGTTAAAGGATGTCGTCAAAATGGCTAAATGGCTAAACCAAAAGGACTGGAGTCGTCAAAAGTCAAGAAGAGAGCACGTAAATTAAGGTATCACATCATGTTGCCAAATAATGGGTCGTTCAATGAGATGTGCAGTCAGGAAATGAAAATTAAGTTTCTGTAAACAAGAAATAAAAAATCTTTAAGCTTTTAAACAAATCAAAATATAAAATCAATAAATTAATCACCGGGCGTGGAGCTTTGTGGCTTCTTTTATCTAGTGGACAGAAAGCACCTAAACAAAGACACTAGCAAACATCAAATTTTCCAAATATTAAGTCGTCAAGTATCAAGATGCTCCGACGGAAATTTATCGAAGTTAAGGACGGATCTAGATGGACGGCAGCAAGATTAAACAACAAACATAACCAAAGACCCCTTAGTATCAGAATAGATGTGGCAAACAGAATACATGTGGCAAAGAGACTCGAACGTATCTAAATATACAAATAAGCAAACAATCCAAAGTTTTCTGTTCTTTTATAACCGTAAGAATTTCAAAGATCCATAGAAATTACCCAAGGTAATGTCAAAGGCCCTACCGAAGTACGTCTCAGACCATTAAAATATAGAAAAGCTTACATCCAAAGACTAACTCAGTTTTCCCTAAAACCCTGGGACACGTGTTCTCTAAAATTTTATTCTCTACAACTTTGTCTTTGGAAGCAACTTTCTACCTCTCATAGTTCTGGAGATTCGGGTCATCCTGCCCAATTATGGAATTGGCCATATACCAGGATTGGACCATATTTCCCCGAAACCCTGAAACACGTGTTCGCTTAAATTTAATTCTTTATAACTTCGCCTTTGGGACTAACTTTCTAACTCTTACAGTTCTGGAGATCCGGGTCATTCTGCCCAATTATGGAATTGGCCATATACCAGGATTGGGCCATATTTCACCAAAATCCTGAAACACGTGTTCGCTTAAATATAATTCTCAGCAACTTTGCCTTTGGGACCAACTTTCTAACTTTCACAGTTATCGAGATCCGGGTCATCCTGCCCAATTATGGAAGTGGCCATATACCAGCATTGGGCCATATTTTCCCAAAACCCTAAAACACGTGTTCGCTTAAATTTAATTTTCTACAACTTTGCCTTGGACAGTAAATCTCCATATTGCATACCGATTCCCACAAAAAATTTTTCGCAGTTTTGTGACTGCAAATGCTTTTATTTGAAACTAAAATGAGGAATTTCCGTGCTGTACTTGCTGAGATATTTGCGAAAAAGCTTCACCGGCCTTCGAAAAACCATGTTTTTGGTCACTTCCTCGACCATATCTCCGGAACCACTTCATCGATTTTGCTTATCTTCGAACTTGAATCATGGGAGGCATGTACCTTTCAGGGAAAAAAAGTTTAGGCTGATCGGTTGAGCCGTTTGGAAAAAAAGTGGAGACGGACAGACGGACATTTTTTTATTGCTGATTCGTCATATTTAGACGATAATAGATGCATCCCCCCAACTCCCACCTCGACCTACCTCATGTTACAATAAAATTGTTTGTAGTAAACGTATAGGACCCTTGTACTTCGTACGGGTCCAAACATGCAAAATTAAACGATGAGAAAGTTGTGTATTCGTGCTTGGACCGACGTATGCGAATGAATGAAGGATTTCTGAGGCTCCTGACGCCGTCATACAGTTGAATTCTATTACGCAAGAATTGTGAGTTGATTTTTCCGGTAAAAATGTCGTGGATAAAAAAGATTGCAGCATTGGTCCGACGTCTGAGAAGTGACTTCATGTTTAATTTGTTATATCCATGCGTAGATGGACGTAAACGATAGTTATCTTTGGTTTTGTCAACATATCTGTCTGTGTTGGCGTAAAAGACGAATTGTCGTTGAACACTTTCAAGCGATTGAATGTAAACATTGTTGTGCGGTGCCCAAACTGAACTGGAGAATTCGAGGTGTGATCTAACTATAGCCGAGCATTGCATCTTCACTGTGTTCGGGTCGAATCATCCTTAGCATTGTCGCTTAACAAATGATAGCATAGATGAACCCTTTTTCGTTGCTAGCTCAAGGTGGTCGTCGAAAGAGAATCTGTGGTCGTATGTGACTCCTAAGTCTTTGATGCTACTAACACGTTTAATTAACTTGTCTTTTATGAAATATTCAGCTAATATTGGGCATTGTTTCCGTGAAACTGACACTTATCGTCGTTTAGCTCGAATCCATTTTTACTACACACCATTCAACAAAATCATTTATTGATGACTGTAGTATATAAGTGTCATTAAGTGATGATTATGCATTATGCATTATGCACTATTTTTTTGTCGTCAGCTAAATTTATGTCTTTTGTATTATCAGATCTGCTACCAGAGTAGTCAAAGTAAACCAAAAAGTTTAGTGGTCCTAAAATTGATCCTTGACCTACGCCGGAGTTAACTTCAAACATATCTGATTTATGAAGTATGACTTGAACCATAACAGCAGCGAGTTACTCAGGTGATATTTATCGACAGATAATTTTGAGATTAGCGGGGTAGGCTTTATGACGTCAAATGTCATTGTCGAATCCATCGTGTACCATGGTTAAAAGTTCCATCAAGTTGGACTTTACTCTGCTCCCATGAAAGAAACCATGCTGATTCGCTGTTGAGTTCGGGAAAATGTTAAAATTTTAATAGACTGAAAATAATTATTTCGAAAACTTTTGCCAAATTCGGTGAGACACAGACACCGCGATAGTTTGATAAATCCGATTTCCCTCCAGATTTGTAGATAGGCGTTACGTGACCAATTTTCCATGAATCGGGGTAATGCATTTCTGCTAATGATTTCGAATATTTCAACGAAAGGGGTTTATCTAAGAGATCCGCACACTGACGAAGAAATACTGGTGATATATTGTCTGGGCTAACACCCTTGCTGAGGTCCATACAGTTAAGTATGTGACGAACTACATCTGGTGTGGCAACGATATGTAGATAGCCCTGGTTCATGGTTTAAATGTGAGCATTCGCTCTTCGACATCACGTTACGGTGGTTTCTCATCGAGGTAGTATTTTACTTCCCGCAGTGACGTCACCAAATCCGTAGATAGTGTTCAAAGAGAGTGTGTGAAAAATGTATGAATGAAAAGAAAACGAAATTCTGTATGTGTACCTTCTCTAATTTTGACATTGCGCACAAGGCATAACATTTTGTAGACTCAAAAATTTTCAGATCAGTTAAGGGGGTAAATTTCAAAATTATATTTCACAAAACTATATTTTTGATGTAAAAATAATGTAAAATTTTACATTATTTATCCATACTTTACATAAATTTTACATTAATGGAAAATTTATATAAAAATAATGTAAAATTTTTGTAAATTGTGTTAAAATGATGTACAAAAGATGGATAAATTATGTATTCTATAATTGCTTCCACATTCAGAATTAGAAAAACATTCAAATCATTTTAGCATGATTTACATTAATTTTACATTATTTATTCATAAATTTTTCATTAATGTAAAAATGATGTAAAATTTATGTAAATAATGAGAAAGTGATGTAAATCATGTTAAAATGATGTAAATGCTATTTTAAGTTGTAATGTAAAAACGATGGGAAAATAACGTAACAAAATCCATCGTTGCTACATTAATTATTAATCTTTTGTACATCTATTTTACATCATCTATATGAATTTTACATACTTATGGTTGAATCTTTGTGAACTGTTAAAATGACTGTTCTATTGCTTTCACCGACTGGTCAGCCTCAAAAAGTAACAATTTTTTGAGGGTCTCATAGTACATTGGTTTACTTTAACGGGTTGCATTACATTCAACCGGCCAAAAATTCGTTTAAATTATCTGAATTTGTTAGAATCTAAATTCAACTGTTTAAAATTTGGATGTTAAGTTAAGTTTAATCAAAACCATTTGATTTGTCACTAATTTTCTATTAATTACAAAATTTCTACTATTAACATTCGAATATGTCATGTCGGTTGTGACTAAGAAGATATGCATCGTTCGTGTCATTTAACGTTTTAATAGAGAAATAAAATCAACAATGTATGGAAAAGATCTGGTGTGATCAGCAATTTATTAACGCAACGCGAATTGTTTATTATTGCGGAACATATCTATGGGAACAAAATTTCAAGATTTCATTTGCATGCATTGAACAGTGTAGTGTTTC
The DNA here is from genome assembly GCA_029228625.1 of Pseudolycoriella hygida. Taxonomy (NCBI): domain Eukaryota; kingdom Metazoa; phylum Arthropoda; class Insecta; order Diptera; family Sciaridae; genus Pseudolycoriella; species Pseudolycoriella hygida. Next base: position 34,812,272 of record CM055405.1, on the reverse strand, counting down.
TAGGACAACTTATTAGCTGCAAATGTTCGTTTAATTAAAAACTATTTTTGTTGATTACACCGTATACACACCACTCTAAATATCTCACTATCCAAAGATGTGGTATGCAAAATTGATTAAGCGATTTTTCTACACTAAATTAAGTTTAAACGAAACCAAAGACAAACTTTCTATTCATAATCGACGCTTCGCAATTATCATTCAAAGTTATCGGAGCATTTTTATTTTGAAAAACAAAAGTTACAACCAAAAAGCTTTGTAGACATAAACAATAAACATTGTTTATGTTCTACCAACCTCATAAGAAAGATTTTTGAGACAATTCAAATTCGTTTTTCATTATGCGGTATGCAGTGAGTGTGCAACAATTATCTTTCACCTAAAGTAGTAATTTACCCGTTTTCGGATAAAGTATGAAAGATGGGTGGGTGAAGTGTTTGTTAATATTAATTGGGTTTTTATATAATTTCAATTATTGATACCTGTACGTGAGGTGAGGACACGTAATGAAGTCAAGAAATGATGAGAGAAATTAGACAGCTATCGCTGGAATATCAATTCTTTAATTATAGATTATGCAAACCGTAGTCTGCAGCCAAACAACGACATAGATCAATTTCCACCCTAGATTTCTAGAATATAGAATATAGAATCAAGTGCGCTTTGGTACATCTATTACACATATGGCTAATTCCATCGGAGGCGTTATCTGGGTAACGAATTTCATCTCTTTCACTCTTTCAATGTGAATTATATTAACATGAGACAAAACACATTCGTTCCCCAGGTGACATGGTAGCGACAATGTGTGAGTTAGTGATGGAATTAGTCACATACAACCTACTTCTAGAATGTAATAAATAAACTTCTCCACAAACTTATGAGTTGATTTTGACCTGTACTCGTTTTCTTCCAAAAAAGTTTTAAAATTCTTTAGCCGGTCCTGAAAGTTTTCTAAGAAAAAGTGGGCAGCCGCTTCCAAAAATATGTGCTGGTTTAAGCCGCCGCTCAGCATTACTGAATTTTTGAATGGTTCACAGGTCTATAGGTTTATAGAACACGTTGCAAAAATGTGAGCTGTCAAATTTGCTATGTTTTTTAAGAACAGAATCCTGCGTAAATAACAAATTATGCAAAATTATAGCTCACGTACTGTGAGAGAACGACTCTTACACAAGTAATAAATAAATTAAAATTCAAGAAGTTTAAGTACGAAGGTACAGATTTGCTCTGAAATAACATCGCAAATAAACTTGGAATGCGATGATTTTTCAGAGCAACTTTTGACCTTCATACTCAAATTCTATTCATCTATTGTTCGTGTTCGTCATCCTCTCACAGTGCATGAGCTATAATTTAGAATAATTTGTTATTTACGCAGGATTCTTTTTCATAAAAATATCGCAAATTTGACAGTTCACATTTTTGCAACGTGCTCTTAAGTTACAATACCGCTATCGAAATAATTGAATCAAAACAGCAAAAACATTCTCTCCATCGTGAGAGTCGTTTAAATAGCTGATAGTGTCATAAAAACCTTACCCAGTAACAATTCGAACAACGAGGTGCATAATATATATAAGAAAACTACTCGTGATTAACGCTTTCATTAATTCAAGAAGATTTGTTTGTTACTCATTTTATGTTATCATTCTGTCCTTTGACGGACGATTTTACTTAAAAATGGATTTTTTTTTCATGAAAGTGTAGTAATAAAGTTCATTGACACAGTAAAGGACAATGATTTTCGTAAGAAAAATCAAATTGTTGCTCTGAAAATTGTTTATCGGATTTTTGTTGTGCAGATTAAGATTCTGGTGCTGTTAATTCCATACGCTAGTGCTGTACTCGGTATTCAAGTGTATGAAAATATTACCAACGATGTAACAACATCACCGACCAAATTAGTTATTGTGCCAACGCCGATCACAAAAAGGGATGAACCCGTCACTACCAGTCCGCATATACTTAATAGTAATGCCACTTCGAGCACGAGCACAAAGGATCGAAACACTATGAACAGCTCAGTTACACCTACATCACACGAGAAAAGCTCCCGGAAAAAAGAAAAAGGAAACAATGAAGAGGGCAGAAAGTAAGTTTTCGCAATTGAACGTCATGAGGTAAGCAATGTTGATCAATTGATTCCACCCCACAGTGCGAGCTTGAGTAAAGTAGAACAACACGAGAAAACTAGTTCGAATATAAAACATGAAAAATTCGTTCCGTCTCCTGAAATTTCACTTAGTGGAATTGAAATACAGTCACAACCAGCAATACCTCCAACAAATGATAACTTCTATCCAATTAATCAATTTCGTCAGCCAGTAAAGCATAGCGTACACTTCCATTCATCTTCACCGATTATCAGCAATTCCGAATGGAGGCACTCAACAAGTCTTGAATCACTTCAGAAAAATTATCCAAAGTTTGAGGATGAAGTGCAGCAACACAAAGAAAGTGAAAAGTTCAATTGGCCATCCAATGAGGACAGCAAATGGTTTCTTATGCCAGAAAAGCCTATCACTGAAAAGCCATCAAGACCTAGTGGAAAATGGAAATGGGTTTCAGATGAAGAAGAGCAGGAAAAGCGAATAATTCCATCGAAATTTCCATCAATTCCATCTCACGAGTTTAGTTATACATTCGAGATTCCAACAACAGATTCAACTCCGTTCAGTTTCGGTTCAACAAAGAATGAGGAAACTGATGAACAATCGATTGTAGAACCACCAGAGTCATCTACAACCCTCGGTACATTAGAATCAGAATGGGAAGGCCCGTTCACTTCGTCGAATGGTAAACTGAAGCATAAAACCAAGGGAGGCGGAACTAAGTAAATGAACCGCATACTAAAAATGAAAACACACTTAATGACAAAATTTGTTTTCTTATTTAGTGTTTCCCCCTGGAAGAAAATTTTGCATGTACTCACCGCAGCAATTCCAATTGGTTTGTTGATTTCAGCCCTAACTCCTCAGGTTATATACGTGGATCCAAATGCAACATCGTAAGTTAACATATGCGCTGCATGCGGTACCTTCAATATCGTATGCATAATTCACAAATGTAAAATGTAACGAATGGAACGCAATTATCTCAAGAAGCACAGATCTCAGTCCTACAATTTCCTACAATTTCACTACTGTTTTCCCCGTACTACCATTTCCCCCGTACTACAATTTCCCCGTACAAACGTTATCACCGTACTACTGTTTCGCGTACAACCGTTTCTTCCGTAATACCATTTTCTCCTTACTATTGTTTTCCCCGTACTACCATTTCACCCGTACTACCGTTTCCACCGAACAACACTTTTCCCCGTACCACAATTTTCTCCGTACTACCGTTTCCCCGTACTAACGTTATCACCGTGCTACTGTTTCCCCGTACAACTGTTTCTCCCGTCCTACAATTTCCTCGTCACTACTGTTTTCCCCGTACTACCATTTCACCGTTCTACCATTTCCTCGTACTAACATTTCCCCCGTACTACCATTTCCCCGTACAAACGTTATCACCGTGCTATTATTTCCCCGTACAACCGTTTCTCCCGTCCTACAATTTCCTCCTCACTACTGTTTTCCCCGTACTACCATTTCACCGTTCTACCATTTCCTCGTACTAACATTTCTGGTTACCAACTGGTTACCCCGGTTACTGCCCATTTTCACCAATACTGGTAACTTTTACTAACAAAACTCTAAGACTTTGCCAAAGAAACCTATGGTCTGGCTCTCATACCTTTTCAGATACTTTCATAAAAATTGACACAATTGATATACTCAGTTTATAATGTATAAATACCTCAGTTCAATTCGCTTGAAAGTATCCCCGGTTGACGATGTCCAGCGCTAAGCGTCGTTGAAAAATGATGCTAGCTGTGGATGGCGATACTGTTCTTATATGGGAGACTGTACCCATAATAAGAGCGCTTTATTTTTGAAGGGGAATGCTTCATTGCGGTCCTGATCCTCTAACAAAAGGAACGTCTTTTGTTCTCTGCCTCTAGGTTCTCCTTGTTGATTTCTCTTGCCATTCGAAGTTAGGTTTGCATTGCTTTTTTGGGTTATAAGAGGCCATGCAAAACAGTTTAGTTCCTCGGGACTCTACAAGCAGGTCGGACGTAGATAGATTCACGTGGGAATCTTCTTTTGCATTGCCTTTTTTTGACTCATAGAAGGCAATGCAAAACGACACTTTGCTTCAGTTCCTCGGAACTCTTCAAGCAGGTCGGACGTATGTAGATTCACATGGCAATCTACTATTGAATTGCCTTTTCTTTGGCTTTTCGGCTTATAAAAGGCAATGCAAAACGACATGCATGAAAAATCACCAAATATCGTGTAGTGTAGTAGCGTGAGTCGGGCCTACACTAAGGACCCTATAGGCCGGATCACTAAGCCAATTTTCATTTATGTTTTTGGTGATGCCCCTCCTGCCCCCCCTAGCTATGGGCCTGACTTTGATGGCCTAAAGTTCTCACATTACTTGATTTTTTCCATAAATAATGTTCAGAAAAAATGAACTTTGGACTATCCCTAACAATCCCTGTAAAATTTTCTGGGAACCGTTATCACTAGGAACAATGTCGAAATTGAATAAAAAACCCTATTTTCGAGCCGATACACCCTACTAAGGAGGGTGGGTCATGGGAGGGAAGGAAGAGATCATTGAACTGTACAAAAAATTATAGGAGTGAAAATTGAGTGAATTCGGACATTCTTAAATGTGATTTTACCGCCATTTTTTAAAATTTGAAACGCTCGCAGCGCCATCGTATCACATAATATGTAAAAAAAATATTTTGTATAGGTGAAACCTATTTTATTATCTATCAAACGGCACCTCAACCATTAAATTTGATCAACAAACAAATTTTTCATGCTTGCTAGCAGGGACGAAAAGAAAAATGTAATCCCACGGGGCTTTCGCTTTCCCTGCTAGTAAGCATGAAAAACTTAATACGCAACACGGCAAAGCACTTTCGGCCTGCTCCCTTGTTGCGTAAATAACTATTGGGTGTTTTGGACCCCTATACAATTTTTTGTGTAGTGTAACGAGATCTACCTTTGGTTGAATTCGAAGCAAAGTAAAACTCATGTTCAGCCTGTAAGCAGAGTCGTCTAAAATGATTATAACATAACTTCCGAAAGTGAATAACTTATTGTTTTACCTTCGTCGTACCTATTTTTTGTCCTGATTTAACAGTAGTCGAGTCACCGCCAAGTGATACATTCTTCAAAACCACAAAAACAAACACTCGGTTAAGCGATAAAAAAATTGATTAATTTCCATCCGACTATCGAACAAGTTTTTATTTCCTTTCGATTTCAAAAATTGAAGCGGCCATAAATTAAAAAATATTTCTCCAACATTAGCGATTGAAATTATGAGTAATTAATGCATCCATCCAATTGACTTCTTTCTTGAAGAGTTTCTTTTCTAATTCTATGTCTTCCACGGTATACCGTCAATTTACGACACAAGTTTTTTTTTGTCATTTCTTTTGAAAAATAAAAAATTTATCGAGAAAATAATTTTATTATTTTATTGCATGTCCGAGTCCATCTTCAATTTCTCGTACACACATTGTATTTTATGATGTCCAATAGAGAAAGTATATTGAGCCATTATTATTATTCGGACACATAAAAGAATCATCAGAAGAAGACTTGTGCTTTTTCCGTTACCAATGCCAATGATAACCACATTTCTGCAATTATCTATTTTAAGAGAAATTTTCTCATCGAAAATTTTATTTTTTTCTCATTGACTCAGGTCAATGTCATCATCAAATTCGCTAGGCCTCCAATCCACATCCAAATATCGTTCATTGGACAGATTTGTTTCACCAGAAACAAGTAAATCGGCGGAATATGAAAATGGCCGGAAATTTTTATCAAATCCTTTAATGGATTTTTTGCACATACTACGGGACAATGGCAACAGTGTGGAACGAACGGATTCGTGTGACGATAGGAAATTCTGTGAAGCGTCTAGAAGTGGTGCTGATCCCAATGCCAATGTTTTAAACAAAATGTTATGGAAAATTGCTAACGAGTAAGTAGACTATTGGGTTAATTAATAATAATTTTTTTTTTCAAATTTGGGAGAGTTTATGAAATTGGCTTTCTCGTGTCGTCTGTGTCGATACATTAAACAATAATTTACATGCATGCCAATAAAAAAGAAACAAAAACGATTAGTGGTATAATCAATCAATAAGGAACTTGAATCGAATCACTGTAATTATCGTAATATACTCTGCGCTGCGTTAAAGAGTCTATTTCTTACAAAGTTAACATGATCCGCGGAGAAAATGATTGTAATTGAATCAGATAATAATTATCATCAGCAGAGTTTGAAAATTGGATGTAAATGTAGATATTTGCCACTGTTTTTATACAACAAGTTGAGTGTTCAACTAATTGATCTTAAATAGCAGTTTATCTTAAGTAGCCTCAAAAGATTGTTTTGGTAACACAACACCAGGGTTGTATTAGCGTTGCTATTAGCGAGGCTTACTCAACTGTAATAGTATATTATGCACCGCTGTCCAGGATGCTCTATTTTGACGATTTGGAGGTTATTTCCCGAGGGTAATAAGTACGAGAATATTGCTCTAGATAGATAAAATTAATTTTTTCTGGGCAAATTTGCTTTTGAAATTTTATGTAAGCAGACACGATAGTGAAGAGTGGTCATTCATTAAGGACGCACGATTTTTTCCTCGAATTTCAGACTCCCACCTCCCCCCTTGCAGGCAAAATTTTTTTCGAAAATGTATGGAGCGCACGCTTTTGTGCTAGAAAATACGGTAATTCAACCTCCTCCTGTTTAGCCTGTTGATATCCACTGCTTGATGTAGTCCTCCCCTCTCTTCCTCCATTCTGAACAGTCCCACTGGCCGTTTTGTTGGTGGTCTCCAATTTGTTATGCTTATTGTCCAACGATAGTCTGAAATCCTCGCAATGTGTCCTGCCCAATTCCACTTTAGAGATGCGATCCTTTCCATTACGACAACGACTTTTGTTTGTTGACGAATCCATTGGTTTGTCATTTTATCTCTAAAGGTAATTCCAAGCATGCTCCGTTCCATTGCTCTCTGTGCTATTCTGAGCTTGTTCTCGGATGCTTTCGTTAGTGTCAACGTTTCTGTGTCTCATACGTCAGCCTGCACGGCTGAAAATGTTGTTCTTGCGCCGAATGTAAGAACTGGGAATACTTAATATATGCTTTCCGTAAGCCGCACTGTAATAAGTTTCGTTTGAAATATCACGAACCTCTGTACATAATTTTCATTTTTCATTCATTCATTTATTAAAAAGTTTATGTAAAGGTTTCCCTTGTGCAACATTTGTTGGACATAAATACGTTGGGCAAATGCGAATAAAAGCAAATTAAAATATTTAAATACAAACAAACGAAAAGAAAGAAACAAGAGAAAAGAATAATTATAGAATTTTGTCAAATGAAACCAAGCTAGACACACAATTGTCACTAGATAAGTAAAAGACCGGATTCTTCGCTTTAGCGTCCAAATCAGATAGCTCAGTGGAGCATAGTTACCAATAAACCAAAAGAAAACATAAAATAATTATTTACATTAATAAAGGGCGAATAAGTTTCAACTCATCATTTAGGGTTTCAGATATCTAGACTTAAACGATTGTAATGACCCAGACTTCCTCACCACTATAGGTAGGCCATTCCAATCGGAAACACCGCGAGCAAAATAAATCTGTTGTCATCAGCACGAGGCACAATGAGCTGCTTCGCACGCTTCGACGGGCCATAATCCACCATGTCGCGCAAAAACATCGACCTAAGCTGGTAATGGTGAAACAAATCAAACCCGAGAAATTTACTAGTGACCCACGGGATACTCTCATATTTAGATTTACCGTATACATACATATGTAATGACGGAGTTAGAGGCCCTCTCCAGCAGTTTACAAGCAGCGCCATCTAGCCCATAAGAAAGAACCTCACAACTGTACTCAAAGTGTGGCATCAATAGTGCCTTAGCAAGCATCACCCTGGTTCTATATGGGGTCGCTCTGGCATGTGGCCACAGACTGCGGAGGCTAGCAAACATATCATAACAAACATATCAGTTCCGCATGGTCCACCCATGATAGCCGACAGTTAAAAATCATGCCAAGATTTTTCAACCTTTCGGTTAGTTCGATACCCACCTCAGCAATGCTAATCCGCGGAAATTCCACAAAATTGCCACTCTCATCCAACACCATGAACCCATATAAGCCACAGCATCATCAACCACAACCGGCATGACTTCGAGATTAGCATGCGAAACTATCACTACTGCCTGAGTCTTCACCGCATTGAGCAACAGTCCATTTGTCGTAGCCCATTTTCGAACAGCCTCCAAATCGACATTTATTTGACCGACACACTGATTCACATCATATACCGAATTACATTTGGCAGGCCATTTACGAAAAGAGCAAAAAGCAAGGGGCCCGAAATCGACCCTTGCGGTAGCCCCCTAGCGATCGGCAGAAACTTAGACATTATACCGCCAATACACACAGCTTGGGACCAATAAGATAAGATGATCGATCAAGGTTTTCACCGCCCCAGTGCATGAAATGAAACTCGGCGCGATTTTCTTTATTCACAAAGTTCAACCCGAGTAGTGAAGAGATGGCGCTTTCCTTCAAAAACTTTTCCGACAACAAGCAGCCAGCAATTTAGGTTTCTGTCCCTTTTCAGACCCGTGCGAAAATACTAGGTTCTTCGAAAACGAGGTTTATGCGTTTACCAGGGCGTTTGTAACCAGTCAAGTTTCGACCCGGAAGTTTCGATCGTGGTCCTTAGATGACAAATCAGCAATACAAAAAATGTCCGTCCACCCGTCTGTCTTTCAACACCAATCTCTACCGATTTTCAAAATATTTTTCTTTCCCGAAACTGAATGGCAAAATTGATTACAAAAAAAGTGGCTTCTTGAAGATCGGTGAAACTTTTTGACTTATATCTCTGCGAAATTAGCACGGAAATCGCTCTTTTGAATGAAAGATTCGGACTTTCAGAATTCACCAAAAAATTAGTGAAAATTTGTTGGCCACTACACTATACGATATTTGGTGGTTTTTCATGCATATTCCTCAAATAATGAAGCTTCCTCTGCAATGTTGTAGGTTGGTCCTAAGGTAGACCCCAGCCCAAAAAATTTCTTTTGCTATGTTATGACTTGTAAATTGAGGGCAACTTTTTTGTCTGTAGTAATTTTCAATTTAAAAAAAAAAAATTTCAAAATATTTTTTCACACTTGTTTCGGACGGGTTTTTTAATTTTGCTATTTCGGCTATTTCCAATTCATTTTAATGTCGCCTTAATTTCATAAGGCGATATTTGTTTAGATTTAGTTCTGTCTTTTTGTAACACACTGATGAAAATCTCTACAAGCGACGTAGAAATTGTGTTTATAATATACGCCGCCTACGTATTATATACACGGTGAATGTACTATCAACCTTATTTTATTATTGTGTAATATGACATACGTAACGAACGTGTTATGAGCTGTCATAATACGTGCACGGTGGATACAATACGTCGGCGGCGTATAAACAGAGTTCCTACGTCGCTTTTGATATTTTCCCCAGTGCATCTGTTCTCCTTGCCACATCTATTCTGATGCGTACGGGTCCCTTGTAAATGTTTCTATTGCAGTTTTTCGTGATTTTTTTCGTCAAGTTGTTGTTATGATGAAATCTGCAATTCACCTCTTAAGTGTAGAGCCGTGCGCCGACGTTTCGTCTGCTGAGTCTTCAAAGCAATCCATAGCCTTATCCTACAATTGTCCAATATTCAGCAAAAATGTAGAGGAGAGTTATATCTAGTCGGTTCTCAAAGACAAATTTGCTCGTAAATTGAGTTGCGCCGACTTAAAATCGAATATTGGGCCGCATTCGGCTGACAATCGATTTTAAGTCGGCGCAACTCAAGTAATTTGTTCCAGTGACATTTACGAGAAAAATTGTCTTTGAGAGCCGATTAGATATAACTCTCGTCTACATTTTTGCTGAACATTGGACAAGTGTAGGGTGTAGTCCTAAGGCTAGAGATTGTCTTGAAGACCCAACCAACGAAACGCCGGCAACCAGCTCTGCTTGAGTGTAGTAACGAATGTTTTTGCTTCCTCACAGCGCACGCAAAGGACAACATTAATCCCCCACTTGGTTTATTATACATTCAATTTGAATTTTCGGAAAAATTTGAATTTTCAAGTTTTTTTTTATTTTCGAAAAAATTGTAAACGCAATGACTAGTCTACATCTACAAGCTGAAATACAAAAATTTATATCAGAGCTTTGTACAATATGAACTACATTGTGTAAAAAATGAATATTCTGCGTCTCGCAACTACCATTAAAATAAAAAATTTTGTGTCTCTTGAAAGTAGAAAAAGTAAATGCAAGCATTCACTTCACGTTCTGAGATGATGAGGAAACAACAAGTAAAATCAAGTAAATGAATTGTCATCTCTAGTTTTATTCTGTTAATGATGCGATAATGAGGTGTCATGCAAAGTGAACAAATTACGCTAATTTATATGTAGAGCATAAAATTTTGTAATCTTCTCGGACATATCAAATATTTACAAGTTTACACTTACCTCTAGCCAATTGATCAATAAGAGGCAATGGTAAAAAATCAAAGAAAAAAAAAATAGAAAATTATGAACGACAAACAGTAAAAAAAATTCTTTTCTTTACAGAACACCTGAATTTCAAGCTAAAAAAAGTGGATTGGAAAACATATTTCAAGCAATCCGCAGCAATAATTGCTCCATTTTTGAATGTAAAAAACAAGAATCGTATAACCAATTTGGAAGAAATTAGAAATTTTTACCAAACGAATATTGTTTCCTCTCACCAAATTTTAATTGGCCCAATAATGCTTTTCATCATTTTTACTTACCAATTCAGACATCAGACACAATGAACGCAAAATAATGTAACGAAAATGTTTTGTTCATTTAATAAAACCTTAAAAATAAGAAAAATGTTCTTTGTTGTAACAGTTAAGAAGCGTACACTTCGCTACTTATTTTTATTAGCGCTTTGTAATTTTTGTAATTCGACAAAGGATAAGGATTATAAAACTGGTACGAAGATTTGAAATAATAGACTTTCAAATTGAAAATTGAAGGAACAAATTCTCCTTTTGCTTTTTGGTGGTATAAAATGTTATCATGCTGCACATAATGTGCTTGTAATAGACCTGTGTGTCGGTCCAACAATTTCAACGACGACGAAACGAATCAGCCGCCAAAAATCGAACTGAGAAGGTTTCGGCGGTGGCACATTTCTTCGTATATCAAATTTATTTTAGGCAGTGGCGCAGTTTTTCAAATCTTTTATCAACGACGCAAGAAAATTTTTGAATTGAGAATCTAATATACTCAAGTTGTAGTTATCACAGCGGTGGAAAATGTCTTGGCAGCGGGTGCGCGATTTTTTTTTCAGTTCTCGACGGCACAGTGGCGATTTTTTGTGCATATAAAAATAATGTTCGTTGGCGGCAACTCACTTTTTTGACAATTTATCGATGCATGGGTCTAGCTTGTACTAGCATAATGTACCAATCTGCTGTATTGGTATACTTATGATAGTATAAAATTACTACTACTACTCCATACTTATCGAAAAACTGTTCTATACAATATTTTCCTCGCTTTCTTTTTATTTCCCGTTCTTTTGCATTTATTACTTGCGTTCATAAAAATTTTTAAAGTAATTTGTCTAAGGAAACGAGCTTTGTTGCACTAAAAACCTCACTGGTCCCTCACTCAAAGTCAAAGCACAATCTTGTGGCTGAGAAAGTTAACTTGTCTTCCTCTATAATTAGTTCATAAGATTCTTGTCTGCGATTGAAAAATGTGGGACAGCCTGAACGAAGGAGCACCCTGCGACGATAAAATACAGCATATTTGACAGCTAGACACTAGAATTATCGACCGCTGAAAGATTATTAAATAATCCTAAAATACTAAAGTCACCCTGCAGTCGACATTAATTTCAAACAATTGCAAGCATCATTACACTCATATGTTATGGCTTCATTTTTCCAACCTCACGTACAATCATCACCATTCGCGATATATACACTTTTAACAAATTTTAGTTCAGCTAACTGATGAGTAACTTGCATGAATGAAAATTACTTTTAAAGTTGTTACATGAAAGAAATGTGGTAAATGATAGAGCAAATCGACTCGTGAGATTTCGTAATGTTTTTCAACAATGCAAGAAAAGTAACAGAGAATGTTGGTGATTATTGAATTAGCAGAATTTTCGCATTAAAATGCACGTTGCACGCTTGTTATGGAATCGTTTAGTCTTACTTGTTCAAATAATTTGTCGTTTAAAGCAATTTACTTATATTTAGAGTTAGAAGAAGGCAAATGATAAATACAATGGATGAAGTGCCTCAGTACGGAAAGTCTGCATGTTAGTATGCTTTCGGTTCCGTCTCTTCGAGACATCTCATAATTTTACATTTCTCTTAAAGAATCATAAATTTGTAAAAAAAAATTTATGTGAGACGTCAAAATTCTCTTCCCGCCATTTAAGTCTTGTTTTAAAAGCTATAGCGTGAATCTGTAATGAACGGGCCGATATACATGAAAAACTGTATCAGGGCGCAGTGTAGCTCCTCTAAAACTCCAAGGACCACAATAAGAAAAGTATAGAAAATACGTCTTACACTTCTACGTTGTACCAATATTGAAAAAGTGAGAAAATTGTAGGAAAAGTGATGGGGGTGTATTTCAAAATTATATTCGACAAAATTATATTTTTGACATAAGAACAACATAAATTTTGCGTATATTTCATGGATAGATAATTTAATGTCAAATTATTAGTGTAAAATTTATCTACAGCCATATTCTTTTAACTTTCATCATACCTTAATTTTAAACAAAAGAATTCTAATGAAAATGATGAAAGTTAAAAGCACATGGCTGTAGATCATGTAAAAAAGATGTAAAATTAATGCAACAACGATAGATTTTGCTACATTATTTTTCCATCATTATTACATTACAAATTAGAAAAGTATTCACATCATTTAACCATGACTTACATCATTTTTTCATTATTTACATATGGAAAATTTATAGATAAATAATGTAAAATTTATGTCAGGCATGTGCAAAAGATGAATGATTAATGTAACAGTTATGACTTTTGCTACATTTTTCGACCATTACCAACTAAATAGTTATTTACGTAACTAGGAAAAATATAATCTTTTTGTCGAGTGTGAGGTGTGAAGCTAAGGGCTGCAATCACACTAGTCAAAAACATATATTTTTCCGAGCTTCGTACAATATTTTTCATTCCGAGGGTTCAAAAAACTGCTTTTCTGTTTTAGAAATGAAAAAATATTTTTGCTCCTGATGACCATAGTTCGACGTTTCTCGTTACGGCAACTACGATCGCAACCTTAAAGTTTTCGTTAGTGTTGTTTGAGTCCGAAAAATTTCATATATACTTTTCCGGCCGTAATCAAGTGTTCATGAAATTGTTGTAGAGTGATTTCAATATGTTCGTTTGTGTGATTTCGTCTCAAAAAACGTTGCTTGTAACTCGTTAGGTCAAGCTTACGACTAGTGCCAAAAAATTCAACTTTTCATCACGCGTTACAAAATATACTATTACATAATTTGATTTTTTGTTTTGGAAGTGATATTCGGTCGAAAAAATATTTTAATCGATGTCCCACCGAAAACTTGTCATTACATGTATATCTACATGTAATGACGCATTTTCGAATGGGACACCGATTAAAATAGCATACAGTGTGGAGTGCTTAGTAAGTCATCCATTCAGAATCACTTCGTGACACTCGCAAACTCATTCGTGTATTTTTAAGCAACTCTTTTTGAAAACTGTTTTTTGACTCGTGCAGTTGTATACCTCGCCTTCGGCTCGGGATACAAACTCTACACTCGTCAAAAAACAGTTTTCAAAGCTTTTTGCTTAAAAACACCCTCTTGAGTTTGCCTCATTTCACAAAATTGATCCCTCATGTAATGACTTACTTCCGCACCCCGCAGTAATTTTGTAATGTTTTTGTAATATTTATGTTTGTACTTTTGGAATAAATAAGGAATAAGTTGGAATTTGGAACAAAGGATCATCATCCAAGTTCCTGTCAAACTCTTTACAGTTTGGCCCCACTTATCACCCTTCTTATCTATCTATCTATCCGCACCCCCACTGTAACCTACTATTTTATCAATAAGCTCAGTTTGTCGATACAAAGAGGAAATGTAGCTGGGATTTTGGCAACTATACTACCAACAGCAAAAATTAACGAAATTTTATATTCAAATGGATAGACGTGAATGACTAAAGCTTCCACCAATTGTAAAAATGATTTGCAGGAAATAAAATAACATAAAAGTACAAAAAATGTTGGTCTAAAAAATGTTCTTCTAAAAAATTGGTGAGAAAAATTTAAAAAAAAAAACATTTCGCTATAAAGGTCTATGTAAAAAGAAGCTGCCTCAAATTTGAAACATACACTCAGGGCATATTTTCAGGAATTTAGAGATTTCAAAATTCTTGAAGTTATTGAACTGTTACATTAATCATCCATCTTTTGTAGACGGCGTAAAAAAGCCCTTCCGAAAGTACAAAATTGGCCCCCAAATAGACAAAATTGTTCATCTCAATTTTTTCTACAACATACGGTCGTGTGCTTATAAATTTACTTGTTATCAAGTTTCAGCTGTTTCAAGGTTTTCCATACAAAAAGTACACTGAAAAAAGAGATAATGTCGATAATGTTGAAAACAGCATAACAAGTAAATTTAAAAGCACATGTTTGTAGCAAAAAGCCATTTTTTTTGTCCTCAGGAGAGGCCTCCGACAAATCCTTACATAGACAAAAATATTTCACTCAACCATCTCTACAACATAGTGAAAAACCATTTTTTTGTCTAGGGCCGACCTTAGGAACGACCTAGGGCAATAAGGAATTCCCACGGACACATACTTCTATAGACCAAAATGTTTCCCTCAATTTGCTCTCTTACATAGCAAATAAAAATTTTTTTGGTTAGGGCCGACCATAGGACAGACCTGAGGCCTACTTCAGCCCTAAGCACAGGCACCGGGTCTAAATTTGTTTTTTAATATAATTCGGTACTCGATTACCTCTCAAATAGTAAAAGAATTAACAGAATCAGTTAGGATTTATCCAACTTATGTAAGCGAACACGTTGGGCCCTAGTAGAAACTCAGTTTTAGGGTCCTGACTGAGTCCAAAGGTTTCTAATCAAAAAAAAAAATTTCCATAAAACGGGAGACAGTCCTAGACCTTTTGATGAAAAAAAAAATTTAAATCGGAATAGATTTACTCGAGTTATGTACAAAATATACCCTATATATATACATAAATATACCCTAGCTATATCCTATATCTCAAAAAAGTTTCTTCTACAAATTGTTGGGCTTTCATATCCCCGTCGACTAAAAAAACAGTTATGAAAATTGGAAAACATTTACTCGAGGTTTGTAAAAAAAACACGCATGGCTCTAGCATAGACTCGGTTTTAGTGCCCTAGCTAAGTCCAAGGACTCAAATCCAAAAAAGTTTCTTCCATAAATTGTCGGCAATGCCCAAATCTTTCAAACAAAAAAAAATTATTGAAAATTAGAAAATATTTACTCGAAGTATGTACTATGTACAAAAGACCAAAAACCACTTAAACGGTCTTTGCTCGGCGGCCCTTTGGCCGACAGAGCCCGGATTCAATTCCGTAAAAGGTTTATAGATTACCTTTCAGGGAAAAAAGAGTTTTTGAAAATCGGTTGAGTTTTAATCAAGTTATCGCAGTGACGGACGGACGGACGGACATTTTTTTGATTGCTGATTCGTCATCGATGCCTCCCTCCCTCTACTCCCCGGTCGAAATTGGGATGGTTACAAACGTCGTGGTAAACGCATAAGACCCCTTTTCGAAGAACTTCGTTTTTCGTACGGGTCTAAATATAATTTTTTCGAATATACTTTTGAAACATATCGAGTGTTGGATCAGTTGTATAAGAAATTTTTGAAAATGAAACAATTGATGTACTAACGTAGGGATTATGATGAAAAATCAATGAAAATTGGATGAAAAATAATGGAAATGCGGGAAAACTGTAGCAAAAGTGTAGGAAAATTGAAGGAAAAGTATTAAAAAAATTTTAGGAAGAATATAGGAAAATTAGAAAACAATTTTCCATCATTTTCCTTCAATTTTCGCTCAACACAGGAAAAATGTAAGATAATTGTTGAATAATGTTTATTACAATTTTCTTACACTACTCTACATTTTAAACCCTATTTTCCCATACAGTGACGCCACAATAAAAATGACACACAGTCGCCGGTTAATTTTTATTGTGCATAGCAGTATAGTGGCCCCGTGTAACTGAATAAATTCTACTAAATATATACACCGTCAGAAGTTTTCTTATTGGTAAAGAAAGATTTTCTTAAGATTGAATTTGTGATTAGAAAGAAAGCACTTTCTAAACAATATAAGTCTCCATGTGACTTCGATAAACGATGCAATACTTTGAAACAAAGAACATGATAACAAGTTGTTTCTTAGATAAGTCGTGACTGTGTTACAATCAACATATGGGCTAAGAAACAATGAACATCGCCATGACAAGTGTCTTTCCAACAATTAATGGATTCGTCAAATCGACACTCCTTCAATATGTAATGCACACAACTTTCGATTTTCGACTTCCAATTTTTCGATAAAAAAAAAAGTTCAAACGAAAAATTATTCACCGCTGTAGGTACAAATAGACATGTTGGAGGCATCTGAGAAATGCACAAGATATCATAAATAGGTTAGCGAAGATTAATGTTAAGATATTTGCATATATTAAAACACTAGGTATTTAATAATAATATTTCTATTAAGGTGTGACAAATTTAGTTTCTTTCGGTATAAAAAACACATTTATTAAATTTATCACAAATTGATCGTAGCAATATTTACTATTCATTAAATACCAGTGAGTGGAATAATAAAGTTGGAAAAAAAAACTAATCACAAAAAAATCCATTTAAAGTCTCACATCGACAAGGCATTCATAGGTTTGAAATATACCGTGCATACCAAACGAGCAATATCTACTTATCGAACTTACAACAGCGCGAAATGATCATAATCATCACCTTATCAAACGATGCAGCAAATTAATAAAATTACTTTTACCTTTTATTATTTTTCTTATTAATAAATTTCTTTCGTCAGTCATTCTTTTTTTATTATTAAATGTTAGAGGTGCGCAATGTTACTTGTACAATTTCTGTATACACTCTACACACATACTTCCGATTAATTCGCGAACCAACCAACAAATCGTTTATCATCTTAACCTTAAGGAAAGCGAAAGAGTAGAGAAAACAGTCAATGGAATGTAAATGCAATCACATCAATTCACCAATATACGCATAAACGATGGATGTAGGAAAAAGAAGAAAAAAATCTCTATCAGTATTTATGTATGGTCTTAAAAGTCAGTTTAGTACACAGGGGTGTAACTTAGTACTTTTTTAGTATTCGTTTTGAAATTTGCATATACACCAACTAGATGGTGTGATTTGTTTTCTACTGAATCGTAATGAAACAATGATGGCGCTACTGGATAAAAATGACTCAGTTTTTATGTTGAACCTTATGAATGTATGAAAAAAGGTAGATGTCGCTACTCATCGAAAGCAAGAATGTTACTTGAAGTGCTACATCGGCTTTTGTCAAAATACAGTTACGTCACTCATATACATCTCATGAGTGAGGTCACTAAGCGAGGAAAATAATGACATTTGCTATCCTAAGAACACATCGATTCCTTTGATACACTTCTTTCTTCTTCTTTATAAGCCTTTTATTTTATACACTGCTGGATACAGGCCTCCCCACAGGAGGTATTTAGCCATTGAAACACCACGCTGGCCAGTGCTGGACATGATTAACGTGAAATCCGAACCACGCCTATATGTTGTAGCTACAAGCTACATATTATGATTTTTTATATGGTGTTAATAGTATCTACTCCTTAAGATAGGCTCAAATATATGTACTCAGAATTCATCGTACATGTATATCTTCTATGTACGGTTCGCTATGGACACCAAACACGACAACTACCCACATTTAGAAGCTTGGGTATGCTAAGGAACGATACTATCATGCTACAAGTTGGAGAAAAATCCTATACAGAATTTTTTCCTCGCCGGGATTGAACCCGGGTATTCTTGGTGGAAAGCCAGTACGTTACCAATGAGCTAACCCGTTCCATACACATACACTGAATTACACTGTCTATCTTGAAGACAGTGTACTAAAATGTACTAAAACATTAATTCGGTAAGTATTTTACTCTGCTTGTCGATCCAGTGAACATTAGTCTATAATCTCATCAAAGTCTCCTGTAAGCGTCTTTATGCTTTTTAAAATAACACCTTGAAAAATAAAACCTATACATATTGCTATTATGCATGGATAAAAACAGCGCCCTCTCACAATTATTCCGTAACGATCCAGAAGGGCGAAGAGGAGATGGTCGCCCAAAAATTGGATGGATCGATGGTGTCGAACAAGATCTTCGGACGCTCGGAATAAAAAATTAGCAAGGAACAGACGCTATTGGATCAGAATCCTCGAGCAGGCCGAGGCCTACAAGTGGCTGTAGCGCCGAAAAAGTAAAGTAAAAGAAAAGTATATTGCTAATCGGAGAAAGTACTGCTCAATGAAACAAAAATATCTCGTCCAATCGACTCAAATCGTCTACGACTCTCAATCTTCCATCGGACTATAATGCAATGGACAATTTTACTCGTACCCAAGTATATTATGCATGTCACACTCTATCGACTGAAAATCAGGAAAAAGGTTTCAATTCCTAAGGAGGTCGCAATCTTATTTTTGATATGCCCCCTAAACCCCCGCACCTGCGGCGAGCTACTAACGCCCTGCAGGCTGCCTTCCGTGCATGATGCTCTGCCCCAAACCCCGCTAGACGCACTGCCCCTTAGACCCCGCAAGGGGGGATATTCCCCCCTTGGCCCCCCACGTGGGGGCTGCCGCCCCTCGGCCCCGCCTTTTTTTTAATTATTTAATTAATTTAATTAATTAATTATTTATCACGGCCTGCCTGCGGCGCGGCGCATTCTCTTAAAAATTATTTTCCTGCGTTTGGTTTTTCCTGATTCCTAATTTTTGTTTTTCCTAATTTTAGTTTTTCCTGATTTTTGTTTTTCCTTATTTTTGACAAATAATTTTTTTTCCTAATTTACGGTTTCCTAATTTTTTTCCTAATTTTTGTTTTCCTAATTCGTGTGGAATATATTCCTATATATATTCCTATCGACAAACTGCATGTGTAGTTTTGCCCATGACATTTTTGCGTTTTTTTTTTATTAAAAAGCGCTACACCCGTGGTACTGGAGTGGATATGTAGTTTTTAAACGAAAAATCATAAAAAAAAATTCATTCACAGTTTCTGACTTAGTAATTCAACCAGTCAGTCAGTCGGTCTTAATCGATGGAACAACTAACATACAAAATAACTTGTGCCGTAAAATAAAACGTGAACATAAATCTGCAACAAAGATTTGAATAAAAACATTTTTTTCCGTTGGTAATTAATAATAGTTTCCAATAAAATTTTTTTTTTTAATTTTTCGATCAATCATGTAGCGCTTGTTTGAAAAATTAAGTTTCAACTTGTTGGTAGGCCCTTTATATGGTTGAAGTGATTATTTTTTTTGTAAATAAAGTTACCTGAGGAAACTTTTCATGCGCTTATGATCATGAGACAATCACGATTGAATGGAAAAAAAATTTCTAAAAAATATTTAACAAGTAAAAGTGAATCGAATAACCTTATGTATATAAAGTGAAATTGAAAAAAAAATAGTTCAACGTCTTTTGAAGTTGGATTTTAAATGCTTTGATATACGTATCTAAAGCATGTACATTATTCACTGTTGATAGATTAAAATGAATTTACATTTTAATGTGAATCATATGGAAGTTCTTTTTGATTTTTAAATGCACCTTTAAATGTTTTTTTTATGTTTCTTCAAATTGGTTTGAGCTCAAGTCTATTTTCCACATGAGGTGTACTTACTTACTATTGATGGATGTCGTCGTTTTTGATAATAAATAAATTATGCATCAGGTTTTTCATATTAAGACTAGTAACTACCGTATTTACGGTTGTTGATTCTCAAATTCAGTTAATTTGAAAATAATTCTTTCACAAAATTGAATTGCTCCAATCTTTTTGAAGTTAAAAAAGTACGAAAAGAAAGACGGGTGGGAAGTTATGGTCTTCCATTAAAAAGTTAAAAAAACATATACATTTTGCTTTCTATTTAAAATACATTTTATAAGTTATTTCCCCTCGCCGCGTCGGTATAAGTCAAGGGATTGTTTATCAATGTCGTTATTCAACAGGGATTTGTTTACAAAATGAAAAGATTTCTTTATTCTAAAGCGATACCATTACGTTACACACAGAAAAGTGAAATGCTCTCGTTATGTACATCATACGTCCGAAACGTATATTATACGTTTTCGGTGTGTATTATATATGGATAATGTATACACACAAAGCACATGTAAAATGTGATGACGTATTTAAATACCAAAATTTTAATATACTTTTAGCTCGTATTGTATACGCGTGTGACGTTAATTCTTTATGGCAAAGATTGAAATACTGAGGTTCGGGGTTCAAAGTTCGAAGAAAAGTTAGTTTTAATGTTAATGTAATGAGATATTTCGCTGTTTGAGCTCTGATACTTGCATCGCGAAAATCACACATCCAAACTTAAGATTGTATAATCGATGTTCCTTTTTAATTTTAAATAGTATAATACACCCCGGACGTGTGATATACATACTGGTAGCATATAATTCTTTCGACACTTCTATACTATTAGCGGGGATGAAGCTTTTACACTTCCGCTTGTTACATTTCGAAGATCAACCTGGGATTAGCGGCGATGTTTTTGTGACCGTTTACAGGTGTTAGAAACTTTGTCTGTGGTGAGTGATTTTTTCTTCACAATCTGATTTATACCGCATTACCTGAACAGCTGTAGTTTTTCATACAATAGGAAACAGCTGTAACGAGTGTTTCACATTAGTAGCAAAAAATTTGCGCACATGTAAAAGCACTTTTATGGTTAGCGAGATTTATGCACATGCATATATGCACATTATACAAACAATGCAAGATCATTACTACTTAACAACTCATTACAGAGACCTGATTTAGCGGCTCGGTTCCCAGGTAGACTAAAAATTTGAGCGAATGTCATCATCATTTGACATTTCGTCACCATAATAAAATGAATAGAGAAATTTCTCTATAATAGACGTTTTCACGACCCCTCTTTAAAAGAATGCATGCTAAATTTTAGGCAAATTTCTGTCAGATTTGTACAGCTTGGTGAGCTGCAGTTGGCATGCTATTTTTTAAAAGGAGTCGTGAAAACGTCTAATGACAATTTGTTTCATCAGATTAAAGTATTTATAGTCTATTTGGGGAACCTAGCCGCCATATCATGTCTCTGATTCACTAAATAACTTCAAGAGACGTTTCTTTTTGTTCCCGTACGAAGTATGAGGGCTATTTCGTTTACCACTAAGTTTGTAACCTGTCGATTTGAAGGGGGGAGCATCGATCATAGACCCTAGAAATTTTTTTCCACTGCAAGGAAGTGACGAAGATCAAAAGTCGAAAGGTATCCGACAATTTATGGAAGAGCTTTTTTGTTATTTTGAGCCCTTAGACTCAGCCAGGGCCTATTTTTGAGAAAATATTTTCTGAAATTTTTATTGTGATGAAAAATACGTTCAAACAAGGTAAAATAAGTGTAGAATCAATAAAAATCGATGTAAAGTGTATTATCAATTATAATATTATTCGTGCAGATGAAAAAGCTCAGTAAACCAAGTTTGAACTTATGCACATTAAATTAAGCCCTAAGTACTCTTGTTGATGATTCTGCTATGCCTTTATTAACCACAAAACACCTAAACTCTGTGGTTTGAACACTTTTTCGTGTATAAAACATCAATTAAGCATCAAAGTTTTTAATAAAACATTTTGAGAAAATTTTCTCAAAAATAGGCCCTGGACTCAGCCAAGGCCATAGAACTGAGTCTCTACTAAGGCCCAACGTGTTTTTCCTAGATTAATCTAGTAAATTTTATCCGATTTACGCAATCTTTTTTCCTGAAAGATAATTGAAAAACTGATTACAAAATTGAATTTACGCAAAACCGATTAAGAACTTTCGAAAACGTTCGAAAAAGTGTTCAACGTCGGTGAAACTTTTTGACATATATCTCTGCGAAATTAGCACAGAAATGAGGGATACGTACCTAAGAATATCACGAAAATCAAATTAGTGAAAATCTGTTGAGTGGTTTGGGCTGTAGGGTCCTTAATGTGGGCCCAACTCACGCCACCCGACCCTACACGATATTTGGTAGTTTTTCGTGAATATATGAAAATATATGTTAGAGGCCTCTTCTAAGTGCTCTAAGTCGGTTCTATGCTCGGCCCTAGTACGACTAAAATTTTTGAGTGAATTTTTTTTGAAAATTTTCTTTTGAGTTTTGGTCTTCTTTTACGGATTGCGCCGTTTCTTCGGAAGAGTTTTTCAATATTGCCCTTTCGGCGATTTCAAATCCAATTTAATGTCGACGTAATTTTATACACTTACGAGTTAAGGCAATATTTACTTGGAGTCTTATTACAACATCATTCTGTTTGCCACGGTACGTTTTCTCTTGCAACTCTCCATCACTAAGCTTTTTAGCCGTTGTATGCAAGTTTGGGTTTTAGCGATAGCTAATTCTCGCTACTTTCAAAAAGTGCTCGCTAGTGGCGACTAGCGACGCAAATATTTGTCAGTTTTAGCGTTACAGTCGCTATAAATTGCCGTTAGCGAAGCCAGCCTTGGTTGTATGGCAGAAAAGGAAAGCAGGAAATTAGCAAATTACTTGAAAATGAAAGTGCGGTCTGACAAACTCATCACCCTAGCAGAGCCTATTATTTGGGAATTTTTTTATACTTTTTTGGGAAATTTTGGAACGCTACTTGAAATTATGAACGAGACATTTGTTCTTCCCCTTTCGAGTAGGAGGGCCTTTGACAATACTCATCACCCAAAATTGTAGCATTTTGCTGAGCCTATTATTCTGGGAATTTTTTTATACTTTTTTGGGAAATTTTCGGGAAATTTTGGGAAAGTTTAGTGAATCTTCGGAATTTGTTCCCAAATAATTGGCGCTGCACCCTAGCCATAGGGCCCATTTTTCCAATTCCATTGGTTCCCTATTGTTAGAATGACAAGGACAAAAAATAGTCAAACCTTCTTGCGTCGTCAGAAATCCTCCCATCCTTAGAGCACGACGACATTTGTGACTAAGCTCTTTAATGTTTGTGTAATGCTTTATCTCTGCTGTACATCTGCTGTACTCATCGCAAATCACTTTAAAATGTGATAATCCCGATAGGTCTTTCTTCTTTGAGCCCGAGTTCATTTCATTTAAATTGATGAGTTTTCGCATATTTCACGTTCCTGAAATGTCTCTTGAAGGAAAGTGTTTTGAAACACTTTCCGTGATAGATAATTTCCCCCCGCCCTGTGAAAAAGATATTTTGTCTAAGCCTTAGATGGTTTTATACATTACATGAAACATCATCGCTGCACGTTAAAACCGTAATCATTGTATAGTTTATAAGGTAAAATATTGCGACATTTCAAAGGTTTGTTGATCAATAAACATGGAATTTTAGAACAATCGTTTAACACATTTTCAAGAAAATTTCATAACTCATAAAATGCTAATAGTACGTTTCTGTTATCACCAACTCAAGGCAACAGCTATGTAGCATAAAACCATACACAAAATGTGTTCATTGAATCCACAAAGCTTACAACGCACATGAACTAAATCGAATGTTTTTCATTTTCGCAATCACTTCTATTACGATTTGAATGGATCGGCCATGTTTTAAGATTTGTTCGTGTTATGATCAAGAAATCATAGAAATTATTGTTCACATCGAGCTCCGAATCCCAAACAGCCACATTTACATTTTTGTTAATTAACATAATAAATGGGCGTCCTTCACTACCAAGTTTCGATAACAGACAACTTGAAATTGTTAAACTTTACCTAACTTGCATATAGAACCAATGCAACGATATACCATCAGTTCAAGGTTACACAGATATTCAATGTTAACCCGCACCACATTCATATTATGGTAGGTTATACATCTCACAACACATTTTTTTAGAATAAAAAGAAAAATTTACATATCATTGGATTGAGGTACCAAGTATCAAATGATGGCCATAATTGGTTTAGGTTTTTTTACAGAATAAAGTTGCTATGTCATTACAAGAGTGTTGAAAGTGTAAGCGATGAGTTCTACATTTTATTTAAAAAAAAGTTCAAGTGCGGTTTCTTCTCCAATTGAATAATTTTATTTTAAATGCTCGCTTTATTCACAATAGTTATTTATTACAAAAGAGAAGTAAGATATACGTAAGTACCTTCAGTAAGAATGTGTCATCGTCATTATGGTCATTATCTTTCAGGTTTATGTTGCTATCATTGAATATCAGACTTCTCATTCCATCTTACGGATCTTACGTCATCCCCTCCAAATACGTGATCTAATTGACGTCTTACTTTCCGACGTACTTCACCTTCTTCTTAGAATACGCCCGCCTACCCCTTGGCCCAACACCGGAACTTCAGCTAATTAAGTCCTCTTCGTGTTATCCAGAATAATCTGAATGTGTTCAAAACAAAGCAGAGAGATTGTCATTGCACCTCCCTCATCTCTTATCCAGTTGTCTCTTACACTCCTAAAAACCGTCATTTCAGAGTGCACCAAGTCGCACACTAGATATCCTCAACTTTAGAGCACTGCTGAATCCTCAAGGAGCTGCTCCCCATTTAAGCTGCAAAGTATCTTCTCTTCTACCGAGATGTACCAAGATACATCAGAATCTTGGTTTTGACTACACTGACCTTCATCCCAATCACATCGCAGGCAACATTCAGGTAGTCTTGCTGTCTTGGTTGTCACATAAATGCT
Source organism: Pseudolycoriella hygida (assembly GCA_029228625.1). Classification (NCBI taxonomy): domain Eukaryota; kingdom Metazoa; phylum Arthropoda; class Insecta; order Diptera; family Sciaridae; genus Pseudolycoriella; species Pseudolycoriella hygida. The sequence continues at coordinate 34,787,073 of CM055405.1, read as the reverse complement.
TCTTGTGCTTATTTCGGGATAAGTAAAGACTTTGCGTTCATAAGAACGAAGAGAACTTTTATTTCCTTGAGGGGTGATGTCCCCTTAGGGGTCGTTCATAAATTATGTCACGCAAGGGGGGAGGGGGAGTCTTGCGTGACAGATTGTGACATGCAACCTAAAAAGATATTTAGCAAATAACATAAAACATTCCGACAACTAAGACTGGCCGGTCCCAAAATTTCAAACTGCAAAATTTCATTGAAGCCCGATGGAAATCATCACATCACACAGTAACGGGTAGACCTAACCGACTAGCAGCTGTACACCAAGGCGAAAAAATGGTAGTCTGGTTGTCCCGCTTGAACTGTGAATATGTTGACTGGTTCGGCGATGATGACAAGGAAATGGACTTGCCGCAGCTTAGACCTGGTCTAAATTCAGAATTAGAATGTAAAATTCCAGTGATAGACGAATATACAAAGATGAAATGTTTATGGGTAGTAGACAAATAAAAGTCTTTGTTTCCGAAGTTTTATTTTCTTTTTGCGTTACGTCACTTTGTTGGAGGGGAAGAGGTATTGTCCTGGCGTGACATGGGGGGAGAGGGGGTTCAAAAATTCAACCAATTTACGTGACACAATTTATGAATGGCCCCTTAGAGATGCTACGATTTTTGCTTTAGAACTAATTTGAGGAAATATAGGCAACGGTTTCGATTACGAATATCTGTTACGGTCATGGCAAAGTGAATAAAAGCTTTGTACTTCTGCGCAGGTTCTTGCGGTGTTGAAAACCTGCGCACAAGTACAAAACTCATTTTTTTGCCATGACCGAAGTGACGAAAACACTACGCGTAAAACTTGGGATGCAACGCCTTGCGAAATTTAGGGCTTTTCACGTTACGTTGTTGCATAAATTACTATTACTTAAAAGTTATTTACGCCACAAGGAAAGAGTCGAAAGTGATTTTCCGAGTGACGTATTAAGTTTTAAGTACATGCTTCATTTTAGAGCTGAAAGTAAAAATGTGTCAATGCTCATAGAGTGAAAATAATGAAAAAGCTGATAGACTTTTTATAAATTCCAATGGTAATAGACCACAAAGTAGTCAATAAATGCCCTGGGAAACAATATTTCCATATTTTTTGAAACAATTGCGCTACAAGAAGTATTCTCTCTACAACGGCCGCTACCTTACTTCAATCGTTTAAGCAAAACACTGACGAAACAAAACAAATATGCTGATTTCGGCGTATCACGCCCTCACATACCGAAATTTGTGATTTCATCTATAAACCTATGTATTGTCGGACACAAACTGCTACATCTAGACACCCGAAAATATTTACAAAAATTCAGAGTTTTTGTTAATAGATTACGAATGTTTGTACCCGTACGAAGTACAAAGGTTCTATACGTTTACTACAATTTTATTGTAACATGGGGTAGATCGAGGTGGGAGGGGGGGGGGGATGCATCCATTATCGTCTAGAGATGACGAATCAGCAATTAAAAAAATGTCCGTCCGTCCGTCTGTCTGTCCGTCTCCACTTTTTTTTCCAAACGGCTCAACCGATCAGCCTATACTTTTTTTCTCTGAAAGGTACATGCCTCCCATGATTCAAGTTCGAAGATGAGCAAAATCGATAAAGTGGTTCCGGAGATATGGTCGAGGAAGTGACAAAAAACATGGTTTTTCGAAGGTCGGTGAAGCTTTTTCGCAAATATCTCAGCAAGTATAGCACGGAAATTCCTCATTTTGGTGTCAAATGAAGCATTTGACGTCACAAAACTGGGAAAAAATTTTTATGGTACAGGGGTCTGGGCACTGGGACCAATGGAATGGACGAAATTGAGATTCTTGGCCATATCGAAAACAGTTTTTCGTCTATATTTCCTTAACTATGCAATATGGAGATTTACTGTCAAAAGCAAAGTTGTAGAGAATTAAATTTAAGCGAACACGTGTCTCATGGTTTTGGGAAAATACGACCCAATCGTGGTATATGGCCACTTCCATTATAGGGCGGGATGACCATTATCACTAGAACTATGAGAGTTGCTTCCAAAGACGAAGTTGAGAGAATTAAATTTAAGCGAACACGTGTTTCAGGGTTTTGGGGAAATATGGCCCAATCCTGGTATATGGCCACTTCCATAATTGGGCAGGATGACCCAGATCTCCAGAACTATGAGAGTTGGAAAGTTGGTTCCAAAGGCGAAGTTGTAGAGAATTAAATTTAATCGAACACGTGTTTCAGGGTTTTGGTGAAATATGGCCCAATACTAATATATGGCCTCTTCCATAATTGGGCAGGATGACCCAGATCTTCAGAACTATGAGAGTTAGAAAGTTGGTTCCAAAGGCGAAGTTATAGAGAATGAAATTTAAGAGAACACGTGTTTCAGGGTTTTAGGGAAAAAGACTTAGTCCTTGGATATAAGCTTTTCTAGATTTGAATAGTCTGAGACGTACTTCGGTAGGGCCTTTGACATTACCTTGGGTAATTTCTATGGATCTTTGAAATTCTTACGGTTACAAAAGAACAGAAAACGTTGGATCGTTTGCTTATTTGTATATTTAGATACGTTCGAGTCTCTTTGCCACATGTATTCTGTTTGCTACATCTATTCTGATACGTACGGGTCTTTGGTTATGCTTTCAGAGTATATTCAATAGCTTTTTTTCTGAATCTCAAAAATTATATTTGTTCTGTGTGCTGATACACACATACTCTGAAAAGACATAGATGTACTGATGAAATCACTCACCGAGGGCGTGATACGCCGAAATTAGCATATTTGTTTTGTTTCGTCAGTTTGTCCTTCATTAAACGAGAAAAATGTCAATATTGACATTTTTACTTTCGGCCCTTTCACATAAGTGAAAACGGGACGACAACATAGAACAGAAGAGAAATTTGGTATTACACTCGCAATGTTCGTAATAGGAACACTAATTTTGGTACGGATAAGCAGTTTTTTAGCATGTAGTATGCGATTTGGTAATTATCAAGGTCATCTAAGCGACCTCAAGTCGATGTAAGGTGACATCCGAACGACTCGCGTATATGATAATAATAGATAACGTTCTATGCAGTGAAAATAATTCATTACGTGCGGGATCAATTTTGTGATATGAGCGGAACTCACTAGTGTGTTTTCGAGCAATAAGCTTTGGAAACTGTTTTTGACAAGGGTAGAGTTTGCATATCCAAGCGAAAGGTAATAGACCGCAATAAATGGGGGGAAATATACATGTATTGACATATTTCCATATGGGACAGCGAATAAAACATTATACGATACTGAAGTATTTTACTCGATGTGTACGCAATACGCATACATCTCGTTATACACTTATAATATTACATTAAAATACTATGTAATGTAACTATTCTACAACTTTGTTGCAAAAAGTGAGCTCTAAATAAATAAATATCAAATAATAACTATTACGCAGTATGTGATGATCATTAATTGATATGTTTATGCTCTACAAGCCAATGATCACCGTATACAATGTAAAAAGATTTGTATTAATGATCAAATACTTTATATAAAAAACGATTTCAGATGACAAATATTTGGTATAACAGAGAATTGCATACCTTCGATATGATTCAAAAGCAAGTAAACTCCAACTTAGACTAAAAACGGTGACTAAATAATAGAATTAAATGAACAATCAAAGCATATGGATAATTTCGACGTTCATTTAAAAACCGGCCATAAATAATTAAATATTTAAAGTGAATGTTAAATTAGAAGAATAAATAAAAAAAGAAAACTGCAATATTTTACTAGATCTGTACGTGAATTTCACTGTGGATTAATTAGAGCTTGGCAGTTGTTTTTTTTTACTTATCGTCTGTGAAATTGATCATCATATTATAAAACGTCACGACAGTTTCTACAAGATAGAAACAAAATGGTAAGTGAATAATTAAATCTTTTTTTATTTAAAATTATTTACATCAATTTGTTGTTTTATTAATTAGCGTACGACGATGATATTCACGGTTGCTTGAATGTTGAAAAATATTTAAAAAAAATCATTTCTTTTTAGTGGTATATCAATGCAGGTCTTCTTATGCTTTGCTTAACAGTTTCGTAACTATTAAATTATCATCAATCATCACTTGTGTACCACCCATCATCAAAATATTAACAACAAATTCGCAAAGACTATTTAAATAACTCTCACTTTCTTTTCGTTTAACTCATGCGACAAGCCAGGTTAACGATATCATTCGGCTTGCTAACAAAACACCGGTGTGTATACACTCACCGTAAATAATTTAAAATCTTGCCGAATAAATCTTTTGTGTCACCAAAAGTTGAAAAAAGGTTAAAACAGTAAACGAGCAAAAAAGAATGAAATTTTGTTTTACCATTCGTTATATGTGCATGTGACTTGGCATATAAATCATAAACCGCTTATCATGAGAGTAAAATTCTGCCAAATCTCTGACAAATCGCCAGCTCGAAAGTTTTTTTTAATTAATTCAACATTTCATTAGTTTTAATATTTTATTCATGGATGCATCTTCTGGGCCGTGGCTAACATTTCCCTAATTTTAGACATTTTTCAGAAAAACAAACAACAAAAATAAAACTGTTTTTTTGCTGTGGGAATTATGCTACAGGTGTCGGTCATATGAGATATTGAACATTGTAAGTGTTCATTTTATTGCCGTAGAGCTATAAAACAACGAATTTTTTTCACATGATACGTACCCAAAATGTAGAGGATTGAAGGCAATGCTGAGTAAAAATTAGCAAATGGCAACGCCACTAGCGACGCTGATTGGAATTTTTCTCTTTAATAATGACTAACTTTTTGCTAAAACCTAATTCTTCGTAACCTAATTTCGGAAAAATTAAAAATTTTGAGTAAAATTGTGAAAGCATTTTGAAAGTTCGAAAACTGTTTTAGTCGTTTTTTTTAGTTAGAACCTAGAACCGTACAAAGAACGTAGTGCTTCGAAGAGAAAAGGGGTCTATTGCGCTTACCACGACGTTTGTAACCAGTCGAATTTCGATCCGCAAGTAGGGGGGTGGGGAGCATCGATCATGGTCTTTAGATGGAGAATCAGCAATAAAAAATTACCGTCCGTCCGTCCGCCAACACGATAATAACACTCAACCGATTTTCAAAAACTGTTTTTCCCTGAAAGGTAATCGAAAAATCTTTTATAGGATTGAATCTGGGTACTGCCTAAGGTCGTCCGCCAAGCTAGGGGCGTTTTAGTGGTTTTTGGTACAAAGCTCGAGTAAATCTTTACCGATTTTCAAAAATGTTTTTTTTAAATCTGGGCATGCCCGACAATTTATGGAAGAAACTTTTTTGATTTTGAGCCCTTGGCCTCAACTAGGGTACCAAAAGCGAGTCTCTGCTAGGGCCATACGTGTTTTTCGTAGTTAACTCGAGTAAATCTTTTCCGATTTTCAAATTATTTTTGATCGAAAGGTCTAGGACTGTCTCCCGTTTTATGGAAGAAAATTTTTTGACTATAAACCCTTGGACTCAGTCAGTGATTTTGTTGATTCTATTTCTATTTCAGAGGTAATCGAGTGCCGAATTATATTCAAAAACAAATTTGGACCCGGTGCCTCTGCTTAGTGCTGAAGTAGGCCTCAGGTCTGTCCTAGGGTCGGCCCCAACAAAAAAATTTTTTTTGCTATGTTTCAGAGCAAATTGAGCGAAACATTTTTGTCTTTGGAAGTATGTTCCCGAGGCATTTTCTTATGGCCCTAGGTCGGTTTTAAGGTCTGCCCTAGACAAAAAAATGGTTTTTCACTATGCTGTAGAGAAAACGGAGGGATATATTTTTGTCTATGTAAGTATTTGTCCTAGGCCTCTCCAATTTTGTACTTTCGGAAGGCCTTTTTTACACCGTTTCTTCGGACGGGTTTTCCAATATGTTTTTTATTAATTTTATTCACTGTAGTGCTTCCCTAGGGCGTTAAATAATACATTACCTGTTGGTGTAAAACTTTGTTTCGCAGCGGCACCGAGTATAGGGTGCAGGGTGGCAAGTGCTTCCCATGAAATGATCCGTGGGGGGCAACGCCCCCCATGACGATAGGAACAAACATAACAAATTAAACGGATGGTAAATTTAATCACTTTCTGACATATTCCATCCTACAGGATTGTCAAACCATTTTACATTTGACGTTTTTTCAAGGACCGACAAATTTTTTTTTTATATTTTGGAATACCTAGGTCAATTTTGCATCGATGAAGTGTTATTCTAAGCTTCTAGCCCATACATTTTTGAAGTCACTTCGTGATGTATAGGTGACATGAGTGAACCGAGGTTCACCGCCTTTGGGCCTATTGTTCTTAACCTATAAATGCAAACCACAACAAGCAGCATATATCTGTAGAGTTTTCAACGAAACGGCCTGAATTTTTCATGAGAATGTCTCAGAATTGCACCCTAATGGCCAGAACAGACTCGTTTTTCGAAAGTTTCCAATAATTGAACAAAAAACTCGTTTCACAAATTGAGAGATTCAAATTATAGGGTATCTTAGGACTTTAGAATATTTCTTGTAAAATCTATAATTGCTGTGGGTTCCATTAAATAACAAAAAGAGAAAAATTATAGCTCGCTTCGCTCGCGTGCTTCTGTCACATAACCGGCAAATACCGCAGCTTCATTCGGAATCTATTACTTCAAAAATTTTCTTATAACTTTCGCTATAAAAGCAAACATTTGCTACCGTTTCATTGCTTACTTTGGTATGTTTGCCAAATACACATCTTCAAATTAAAAATTTTTGCTTGTCCCCATGGACGGTAAATAAGTCGGCGCCGCTGTTGTTTCGTTTATTTGTTTTTTTGGTCCAGAGTTCGGATCGCTTCGGTTTTTCAAATGAAACCTGAAACGATCCGAACTCTAGACCTGCAAACCTCCCCCTCGAAGATAAAAAATTTCCCCGCAGGTGCATGATCTACTATTATGGGACATTAGTCACGGCACCTTCACTGTCGTGATAACATGTCAACCGTATCACCGACTTCGAAACAGAGGTGAACTGGCTACCTAAAGACCCGTCGCGCAACAAATCCAACGAATCGATGACTCAAGCCATAAAATTTCAATTTTGTTCATCATGTGGCTAAAAGCTGAAGATGTACTGGTGCACACTGCTACCGAAAAAATTGCATTATTTGCGTCTTTTAAAAATCGGTTGGCGAATACAGCTCTGGCAACCACATATGGTGTGTCTGAACATCACAACATAACAGATTGTGCTTAATGTTCTAAGCGAAAGTTTCAGAAGCCCTAGTGGGAAACGAAGAAGGGCACTAGGAAAGAATCTTATGAACCTGTTCAGAATCCCTTAGAAAATCATTCCAATTACTTTTCCATCTCCTTCATTTCATAACGACTTTTCTCTTTGACTAAAAGAACTTTCTTAAGCAGGTTTATCATAAAGTCTTTAGGACAAAAGTGTATCTTCATTCTTCATACGTTAAAAGTGAATCCAATTTATTTTTTTGATCAGTGGCTTATGATGCCGCTTAACCGGCTTAAGCCGATCAATGTAAACATTCGAAACTATTTGTTTTCGTCAACCACATACCACATTTCTCACAAAGTTTAACTGAATGAACGCGGTATGCACGTAATGTAATAAAAATGTTATACAAAATGCACTTGTTCATCAAAACATCTCATAAATAATAATTTTTTATATGAAAAAAAAACCATTTTCTTATTTATAATGTGCACAAATATTACCATTCCAATAAAATATACGTTACGTTCGGTTCGTCTTTTATATGTCGTACATACGTTCATAATATTCCACTAAACGTGAATATAAGTGATGTGATATGCAATTCATATCTTTTCTCTTTTCATTTTCATTGGATAAATGTTGCAACTTTCACAAAAATTTTATTATTATTGTTATATTATGCGCGTAGGTCCTCTCCGATGATAAATCGTAAATATCGGACAAATAATTTATTTTCCTCAACATCGTCGTTCATAAATATTGTTTCATCAATGAGTTATAAAATCATCGGTTCCGATTTGTCCAACGAAAAATAGTAAAGAAAATATCGATATACTGCCATCAAATGTTATTGGTGTTTTTATGTGTGTGAAGTAAAAAACGAGTCATAGCACTCTCTTGTACTTTCTCGGAAGTGGCCATTAACACTTAGGGTGGGCTAAGATGCCTCATATCAGTGCATTAGATGAAAAGGATCTGCGTCATTATGGTGTTAGGGACGTCCATTTAGTGTTGTCATACAGTGCAATTGCGTCAAACAATATTTTTGGTCATTTTGTTATGATGTGCGTAACACAAAAACAAATTCGAAGCAGCTGTCACACTAAAATAGTAGTCATTAGACACTCCTTCTCCTTTCAGCATGACATACCTTAAAAAATGATTCTTAGATGTTGCCTACATAACTCACCTTCTTCATTTCATCGTGAAATTTCGTATGCTTTGACATAAGCCGACCGATGTCTCGCCGCACTAGACGCGTAAATTGAGACTATAAAGAGGCTTGGTTTCTACAACATAATTCTCCCACGAAACCTCTTCTCTATGAAAAGATAGTACAAAAATTGGGAAAACTATTCGACTGAATCAAATTTACGTAATTCAGAGATAATGTGGATGGCAGTAGTTTTTCTCTCACACTAGACCACAGACCGCATAAAAATTTCTCAACATTTTTAATTAGAAATTTTATGTCTCAAAACACTGAGAAACCGTCTGCTATGTGAATGAAATTCATATGACGTTACTTCAACGTTGTATGATTTTTGCCATCCATCTCAGCACAGTGTTTACTTTTTCAAGGAAAACTCTTTTTCTTTTTATTATTATGTTGATGTGACACATTAGTCAATATCATTCATTAAAATTTGCATTTTTGCATAAGTAAATAGCACCATTCATCACACCGATTCTGTGTTTTTATACATACGCTAATAGCAGGTAATACACCACATGTAATAAAAATATTCATAACTTTCTACAAATAAAGATGTAACTATACCTACGTAGGTAAAGTATACATTTATCAGCTTCCGATGAATAATTGGATGACTTTATATAAGATTTGTAAATAAAAATTTATTTGCAAATAAGAAAAGGTTGCTGTCGCAACAAATGTTAGCACAGAGGTTACTTGATTTCGAATTTTTGCAATTTTGTTTGCCATTTTTTATTGAAAAATTAGCTGACCTTTTGAAGACGACGGGTTTGGTGGAATCAAACTGACAAAATTTGTTTAATTAATTATTTTTTTGTAACCATCGCACTGAGACTGAATATGTGCGCCGCCACAAGGTTTCAGCGGCCTAACATTCGTTAAGCGATGATTATTTTCGCTGCGATGCGAAGGTTTGTATGAAAATATAACTTGACGAAGTTTTTTTCTTTTTATTAAGTTGAGTTTTCACACAAACCTTACGTGATGTGATTAGCATCGAACGCCATTATAGTAATCGCATGACGAACGTCCGAAAGAGGCCTGTAATATTCAATATTCAGTGAATTTGCACTCGAAGAACATCCATAAGCGGCCATTCATACATAAATGAATAGAAAACAGTAAAGGTAACGCTAATCGTGGTGTCCCCTTTCTGCTTTCAGTTTAAAATGTCACGCGGAATTTTTCACCCATTCTTTCCATCCTCGTAATTTTGCTTCAAATTCAAAATAGCTCCAAACACAGTCAGATCGACTACGTTAGGCAGTTTTATAAACAAGAAAGCACACGAAACTCTTCTTCCCGGCGCCTGACGCTAAGGAGCTTCTCAGAATGGACCATAGTGGCATTAGGAGAGTAGTGAGAGCCATTACAGGTCACTGTGGGTTGAACAAACACTTGAGCATCATAGCTGATTCAAGCTACAACTGCGGCCTGGATGATGAAACGGGCGACCACGTAATATGTGAATGTCCAAAGTTCCACCTGCTAAGGAGCATGACATTAGGTGGCTATGTGATTCGACCCTCCGATATCTTAGACCTAGGACCTATCGCCTCAGACAAGTTCTTGGTAAGAACCGTAAGTTTTTGAAAATTTGCATGATGAACGGTAAGAAAACAAAGGACCAACAGATCTGTGTTTTAGGGGCCAGAAATGGCATTTCGAAAGTATTCTTCAAATAATTGTGAATGGCTTTTGAACGTTATTATTTATTCAGCGTAGCGTTCATTCTTATATTTGATGCAAACTGTGGGGAGGATGGCAATGGCCAACTGATTCGGCAACCGAAATTGATGACACTTTCGTCTTTTGTAGACATCTTGAAGACCACTTTACTGGCTGTCATCTGTTCACGTTCAATTTGTTCAAAGTCGCAGGTTGTATCAGTGATCTTGTGTCGACTTCTATTGACAGGTTCCATCGCTAGAGAGGTCGGTGTCGAACACATGAATACTCAAATTCAGTTTAGAATGTGTGACGCCATCTTTCGTATGTTTTTTCAATGGAACTTTTCCTGATGCGATGTAGGTGGAACCCTTCTTCTGATGAAAGAGCACGAAATGTTTCATATGTAAGTGACGTCACAATTTTGTTCGTGTTTCTGTATTGTGCGTTTCGGAAGTCGAACCACGAAACTACCCAATGGGAGCGTTCATGAATGACGTCTTCGTTAGGGTGGAGTGGGGAGGTCTAAGAAAACAGACGCTTTATACAAAAAAATCTTCATTGCAGACAAGGAAGAAGAGGAGGGTCCGCAAGTTCGCACACAATGCAGACGTCATATGAACGCCCTCAATTTATGAATTTTTGGTAAACTTAGAGACTATCCTTATAGCTGTTAATCGCAGAAAAATCCTAAATGTCTCGAGGATCGATTACAGGTTTTCTGCGTAGAAGGCAAGCACGTTCACTGCTACGCAGCCCGCCCCACAAACATAAAGATGATGATTGATGATTGACCATTGATTCCCCTTGATTAATACGCCTTAACATAAAACAGATCCTCTTCCCTAGTGTCGCCATCCATGTTTTCACAACTGAATACGGGCTAACATTAAACTAATTCTTTACTCAATTGACGTTCTATTTAGTTGTCCCAAATATTTAAAAAATTACTCAGAGTCAGGACGGTCAGGACTACCCAGCAATGACGATAGGATCTGATGAAAAAACATGTAAATTTCCATGTTGAGAAAAAAAATTTCTTCGGACAGTTGATGACAGTGCTGAGTCTGTAACGCAGCGTTACCTTAAAAATTAAACGCAACATGACAGTTTTGCGATAGCCAGGATTCCGTTGCAAAAACACACATGGTAAAGTTTTCATAAAGTGATGCGAGGAGAACAGGATAATAAGGCAATGTCTCGGTGTCTAAAATTAGGCATTGGACAATAAGAAACTGCGACATCTCTTTACAACCTGCCGTTGAGAGACGCAGATTATAATAATAGTCTTGCCAGATGTATAATATCCTATCATTGTGCATTATTTACCGAGTGCAAGTATATTTTATAATAAAAACATAACCCGTACGTATCAAAATAGATGTGGCAAACAGAATAGACGTGGCAAAGAGACTCGAACGTATCTAAATATACAAATAAGCAAACAATCCAACGTTTTCTGTTCTTTTATAACTGTAAGAATTTCAAAGATCCATAGAAATTACCCAAGGTAATGTCAAAGGCCCTACCGAAGTACGTCTCAGACCATTCAAATCTAGAAAAGCTTATATCCAAGGACTCAGTAATTTTTACTTAAAATTTTGTTCTCTACAACTTTGCCTTTGGAAGCAACTTTCTACCTCTCATAGTTTTGGAGATATTGGTCATCCTGCCTAATCATGGAAGTGGCCATACATCACGATTGAACCATATTTCCCCAAAACTCTGAACCACGTGTTCGCTTAAATTTAATTCTCTACAACATTGCCTTCGGAACCAACTATCTAACTCTCATAGTTCTCGAGATCTGGGTCATCCTGCAAAATTATGGAAGTGGCCATATACCAGTAACGGGCCATATTTTCTGAAAGCCCTTAAACACGTGTTCGCTTAAATTTAATTCTCTACGACTTCGCCATTGGAACCAACTTTCTAACTCTCATAGTTCTGGAAATTCGGGTCATCCTGTGCAATCATGGAAGTAGCCATATACCAGGATTGTGCCACATTTCCCCAAAACCCTAAACACGCTTTCGCTTAAATTTAATTCTCTACAACTTTGCCTTTGACAGTTAATCTCAATATTGTATAGTTAAGGAAACATAGACGAAAAACTGTTTTCGTATATGGCTAAGAATCTCAATTTCGTCCATTCCATTGGTCCCAGTTCCCAGACCCCTGACACGATTCCCACAAAAATTTGTCTAGTGACATCAAATGCTTTCACTTGACACCAAAATGAGGAATTTCCGTGCTATACTTGCTGAGATATTTTCGAAAACGTTTCATCGACCCTCGAAAATTTCATGTCCGGCCTCCACTTCTTCGACCATATCTCCGGAGCTACTTGGCCGATTTTGCTCATCTTTGAACTTGAATCATGGGACGCATGTACCTTTCAGGGGAATCGGTTGAGTCGTTTGGAAAAAAGGTGGAGACGGACGGACAGACGGACATTCTGTTTATTGTTGATTCGTCATCTCTAGACGATAATAGATGCACCCCCCCCCCTCCCACCTCGATCTATCCCATGTTACAATAAAATTGTTTAAACGTATAGGACCTTTGTACTTCGTACGGGTCCAATTAAGGATATTAAACTTTCTGTAAGGAAATAATACAATGTGTGTGGCATGAAATTATAATAGAAACATGCGTTGTACTTTTGTGTAGAGATCGGATCGTTTTGAAATAGTATATTATGCACCGCTGTCCAGGGTGCTCTATTTTGACTATTTGGAGGTTATTTCCCGAGCCGAAGACGTGGGAAATAATCCAAATCGTCAAAATAAACCATCCTGGACAGCGGTGCATATGCTATTTTATCTGCCGAGAAAAGATATATCGAGAAAAACAATTTTGCCCTAGGGAGAAAAATGCGAGATTATCGTTCTAGGCAGATAAATATTATTTTTAATTGGGTAATGTAAGGTACTAACGACTCATTACTCGACACCTCGTATGTAGCAGCTACGAGTTCGAGAACCTATTCATAGTTTTTCATTCTGATTATAAATCACTAAATTATTACTTTTTAGGGCGTCAGGATCTGGAGATACACCCGTTTTCAGTTAAATGGAAAATACATTAGTGCAAGCGAGACAAAGCTTTGTGAGAAACATGCATCTCGCCACGCACTAATGCGATTCGCAATTAACTTCAAACGAGTATTTCTCCGGATCCCGACGTCCTAGTAGAAAGTTTTGTTGTAATGATTTAGAATCACGATGAAAAACCACCCACAGGTTTTCGAACTCGTAAATGTTTCATGAAATGTACCTCTAATTGTAGCGTATCAATATGGTCTTGTCGATTTTACATTTTTTATAGAGAGAGGAGCGAGATAAATGGACCTAAGGGGCTGTTCATAAATGACGTCACGCTTGCTATAAAATGCACAAAGTTCATAACTCAAAACTGGTCAGACATTTTGTCTATAGCACTCCGGCTACACCCTCAAACAGGGGAGGGTGGCATCCAGAGTCCTATAAACAGAATTTGCTGTCCTGCATGAGTTATGACCTTTTTATGGATACTCATTTTTTATAGCAGGCGTGACGTCATTTGTGAACGGCCCCTAAATGGAGGGTGGGGTGGTGGCTTATGATAAGCGAAATGGATACTTACCTAAACCTAGTAGTTTACATCGTATACATGTACTGAATGTCTTACGGAACATTAAACTTTCGTCTCGAGTCATTTGCATAATCTCCACGTGACGTGACATTTTAGAGTCTTATCTTTATTTTCGACAAATCTAATGAGATATACATTTTTAATCGGCTTAAAGACAACTCATTCATTCAATAACTCATTCATGTGTAAGTATTTTCATTCATGAAATTGTAATAACTTGTGATATGGGTGCGTTGCGAATTGTTATTACATTAATGTTTGTTAATGTAAAAACACAAGATTTTTATGATTTTCTTTTTCGTGCCATTTATCGTAATTGCTGTAATTATATTATCCGATTGAAATAATAACGTGAATATCATACAACGCGCTGTATAATAATCTTTAAATTAATTGTTTAAATATCTTTACTAAAGACCCTATATCTCGCAAGTCTGTCTTGATACACCAAAAGAGAAAATTCATATATAGCAAAAGCCCAATTAATTAGCATTTCATTTGTCTTAATTACGAATTGTGTCAGTGCGAAATGAGTAAAAGTACCTTGATATGTAAAATAATTAGATGAAAACTAGAGTTTTTTTTCTTAATTCTTTTTCTTTTTCGGTGGACTTTTGCTTCTTTCCCTTTTGCCTTTCTTTTTATCAAATTTGCCACTTTTGAGTTTCTTTTTTCCACTTAATGTTTTCGATGCGTCAGACGTTGCAGGTGCTTTTGGTTTTGGTGGCGGTTTTGGAACGACTCTGGTGTAGAGGTCATAACTGAAGTCACAACACCCTCTGCCTGTTTCATAGAAAAAAAACATAATTCCCAACGAACTCCCACTTTCCGGTCCTCATTGCACAAATTACTTACCATTACAATATTCCTCATTACATTCCGGACACGTCAGCACCCGCGACTCGACTACACCCGATTTGTTTTTCACTTTTTTGATTGCTGGATTCAGCGCATAGTCTCTCTTGTCTTTCAACTCTGTCTTCAATTGAAGTTTGCCAATTTCCACAATTCTATTCACATAAACAAAAATGAAGTCTGTCCTCGTTCTTGACGAAGTCCATTCAACTTACTTACTGAAATAATCCTCTTCAACTTTGGATTTCGGTCTCAGAATCGTTAGCATCTTCCAATCAATTGGAACGGCACACAATTCCATGATAACAACTTGTCGCATTTCAACTGGAATCGGATCCAAATATACGTACGGCCTTTCCCGTTCACCATTGTGTCGACATAGATATTTGATTTCCTTTTTCGGTGTTTTGAAACCCCAGTCCTTGTCTTTGATTTTAATTTCGTCACTTCGTACCTACGGATATCGGTTCGATAGTAAAAACAATTTCAATTCAATAGTTGCCATGTGTTTCACTTTAATCGGACGCATCTTGTAGTCGGGAATTCTCTCTTGCAAACGTTTATATTCTTCCTTGGTATTAGCTATCGTTTTAGATAAGTCCAAAACCGGAACGATTTCCTTCTTCTTTCCCAATAAATCGTCAATTTTACTCATTTTGCTGTTCCAATATTACGCAAAGCTCTGCTTGCAAATACTTTTCTATTCCCGTTTATTGATAAAACATTCAGTTAAATGGGTCGTGTGTTGAGCTCAGAATGTTGAATGAATTCCTTTGGTAGATAAATATTTAGTTGCACATAAAAAGCCGTTGCTTTGCGTTTCTATGGTGTTCACACACCGAAAATATATAACTTAACGAACATCAAAGAGAGTGTGAAGCGTGTGGTTGGTTTTAGTGTTTACTTCAAACCTGAGCAAGGCTGGAAACTCATTCCATTGATTGATTTATCTATCTGATATCTATATTTCAGCCCTAACTACAAGAATTTATAGAACTAAAATAAGGTCTTAGGCTGTCCTTGCTTTTTTCACTTATGAATTTGTTGTGGTGAATGTTGGTGATGAATGATAAGGGAATTAGCTGGTTCTGTTGTAGGTTGTGAGTGAGGCATTGTGATATCATCAAGAATGCGTCTCTATTTATCACTGACGTTGTAGCTGTGTGCAACCGGCCGCTATCTGTGATAAATGCCGAAACATTAGTTAGCGGAACTTCTCTAAATTCTGCTATGGTGAGATAGAAGTCTCCTAAGTGCTTTGTCTTTATGCTTGCAACGGCATGGGAAATGCTTTGATGTTTCAGGTACATCGCCGCACCTTCTGCAGTTATGGTCATCATTAAGTTCCATCTTATTGAGATGGCACTTTAACGAATCGTGCTCCGTCAACAATCTAATCAACCGCCTAATGCCACTTCTATTTAGGCTTAGCAGGAATCTGGTGGCCCCCGGTTACGGCTCAACAGGAATTCTTTCGCCTTCTTGTAACTTTGCAGTCTCTCCCACCTACCCAGCGTAAGTATCTACGGTTGGCTCAACGCCAATAAGGCGAGAACCGCTACACTCTCCCGCCGTCTGCTCTCTCGTTTCCAGGTAGGCCTGAGTGCTCTGGAACCTAGAACCTACATGCGCCAAATACACTGGGGCGAGGGAGGCCATCGCCCCACTTGAAACTACTTCGAAACATTTAATTTTACAATGTACGTGTACGTACATTGAACACTGTACAACAGACAACAAAAAATTTCGTTCGCTCCGCTCGCGCTGTGTTCACATGTAGACATTACGTTCGTAGCGGTTGGGGCCTAGGCCCTTCTGTAAATGGTTGATTGTTGGTTTTTTTACATACATTTTTGCATACGAGGGGGAGGGGAGTCCAAAAATAGTCATTTTTTGGGTATGTACTTTACGGATGGCACCTAAGACTATTCATAGTAAATGTGACACATGCTTCTAGAGTCAGCTCACTTTATGTGCACAATAAACATAACACAATATGATGTTCGCCGTAACGATTTTATGTGTAGTCGCATAGAAACTCACACATGAAGCCAACATTATTGCTGAAAACTAACTATATTTGCAGGAATCGTATGATGTTACAGCAATCACATGATGTTTGCAAGAATCATATGAAGTTTTCAATAATCACGCTGCAAATAGTCAAATAAGATTTTTTATCATCACATTATGTTTCTAACAAAAATAAAATGGTATCCCTAAGCAAGGAATGTTACATTTTTTCGTTAGGTGTTGGCCTTCCGAATAAATTCAGAAATAAATGTTTGGTGATTGTGACTACACTGAGGAAAATATCTACAAGCGACGGACGTAGGAATTGTGTTTATAATATACACCGCCGACGTATTTTATCCACCGTGCACGTATTACGAACACCGTACACGTATTACTAACGCCGTGCACGTACTACTAACGCCGTACAGGTATTACTAACGCCGTGCACGTATTACTAACGCCGTGCACGTATTGCGAACGCCGTGCACGTATTATGTGAGCTCATAACACGTTCGTTACTCATGGCATACTACACAATACTTAAATTGGGTTGATAATACATTCACCGCGTATATAATACGTCGGCGGCGTATATTATAATCACAATTCCTACGTCGCATGTAGATATTTTCCTCAGTATAACCTTCAAAGAACAATTTTAGTGGCAAATGGTGAACTGATAATTTTGACGAGTTTATTTTCCAAAAATGTTGAGAAAAACTTGACAATAATTGGGCATTTTTCCTTTTATTTTCAGAAAATTCCGTTGCTGGTGTTTTTGCTTTGCTTGTCACTGAGTCATGCAGCTGCACAAGAAAAACCAAAGATCTTCAAACCGACGGTCACTCGGACACAACTTCGAGTTGCAAAAAGTCTCAATCCCGACGACATGCAAGAGTTAAACGTTAAATCGAACAACGGTGGATTCGCAACTATTTTGGTGAAGAAACGTGACGGCAAGTCTACCAATATTCCACCACAAGCTGAAGTTTTCCGATTTCCGAATGAGAAGAAAGAGACGCTCAATGACACTTACGTTCCAACCACCAAACTTGAACGCGTAGATCAGTGGCAACCAATACAATCGAGAAGTCAATTTGCATTTCCTACTACAAAGTCTCCGTACCGTTTTGCTGAGCCAGGCAATCAACAATCTTTAGACTTAATCAACTCGTTTATGAAACACGTCGAACAAATCGATTCAAAGTCAAGGTCCTTCGATTACCAGGCAGAGTCATTGAAAAACGATCGCAGTCCAGTGAACATAGCTGTAGCTAGTACAACAGTACCACAAAGCAGCGCTCAATTAAAAGTTCCATCTCCAGTGTACATCAGTTCAGAACCAGTTTATGTGAAAGGAGAAAGTGTGAGAGGTGAAAGTGTGAAAAGGGGTCGATCAGTGATGTCTTTCGATTCAGATGGTATTCCTGTTGTTCACGGTGTTCGAGAGCCCGATGATGAACAAGATAAGAAAACCACTTGGAGAAATGCTCGGGTCATAAATGGCGAGTTAGTTCCCTACGAAAAAGGCTATAAGCCACCAAGGGCTGAACCGTCTCTCGATTATGGGCAATTGGTATATGTGAAAAGTGACAAATCGAAAGAAAGCAGCACCGCCAAAGGGTTTGGTCCATTTACGAAAAATGACAATTTTGCTGATGAAAAGGAACAGGCAAGTGTTGGTCCATTTAGTGTGGAAGATAATTTGAGACGTGAACTTGGTGATAATGAACGATACGACAATGGTTTTGGACCGTTTACTATTTACGACAATGCTAAAGTGGCCAACTCTAAGTTGATCGGCTATATAAAAAAAATAAATGAGAAAGAGAGACGGCGTGACTATTTCGCTGGGAGATCGTCGAGGAACTACGAAAGTTATCAAGATCCACCTCAAATGCAACGAAGAATGTTGCAACATCCTGGCAGCACAGTTTACTCAACGTCAATGCTGTACACACCGACACAAGCCAAAACTTCGGAAAAGTTTGCCGATGGAACACGAACTCCTGTTCTTGAATATGCGCACCCAGAACTAGGAGTACAGGCAGCTAAAGCAGTTCCAACAGATTCACAAAATCGACAAAAATTTACAAAGATCGAATATTACGCTAAGAATTCGAATTTTCCATATTCGAATGATCCGTCGCTAGTGACGTCAGAATATTATCCCGAAGGCAACAAATACGCGTTCAAAAACACTCACACCTATCCGTACAATTACGGATACCTACGGAAAGTGAAGGAACAACCATTCTACTTGCGTATAGCCGAACAGATGCGCGACAGTTTCCAGAACAGCTTTTCTACCGTCCACGATTTAACCAGACCAGTGATCGGACCATTGATGGAAGCAGGACATAAAATTTCGAAAAATTTAGGATTCTCCAAAGGTGATGAGGCGCAAGAAAAAGTTGGTATTGTGGCAACGAGTTCTGGAATAATGCCGGCCATTGGGTTGGTAGCTGGTGGAGCTGCTTTGGGCTTAGGTGCAATGGCTGTGGGGCGAATATTTGATGGAAATATGCTACGCAGATCGAATTCCGACGACATTTTAGACGCTGAACATAAACGGGCAATCGAAGCTGTGTCCAATGGGGATAGGGTGTTTGTAGTTATGGAACAAGAGAATGACAGTAAAGATGAATCGAAACGACTGCGACGATCAATCGACGATTTTGACTTTTTCTCCGAAAATGCTGGACCTCAAGTTATAAGAGTGAAACGGAGAGGCCAGCTTCTAGATGCTTCCTACCAACACAACGATCATACTGACGTTATTGATGTCATTGATGAGAGTGGAAGTTATTCACCATCAATTGATCAAATATTGGAGTTGGCAAGACTGTCCGACCAAGCCGATGAAAATGCGGTGGAACCAACACATTCAGTGGCGAAACGTGATGTGAATAATTCGTGGAAAAAAGACGACATGGAGAGCCTGCTACAAGATATTGAGGAAGATTTGCCAAGTACATCGAAATATGGATTTGAGGAACAGATCAGAAAAACCGATTGGAGCAACACTCCATGTGCCAAAAAAGTATTTTGTGAAGTTATGCTGCAACAAAGTTCCGACGATATGGTGCTAATGGAAAAGAAAATCGATACGCTTTTATCAATGTAAGTAGCTGATAATTGAAGGTGTCTCACGGTTCATGAACATTTCTTTTTTTCTGCAGGGTACATCCGTCGGTTAGCGAAAGTCTATCGGATCATCTGTCGGATGTTCATGCAGCCATTCACAAACGAGATTGTTCGCCATTTGTTTGCTATCAGCATTAGGAACACATTTCCGATTCGACCATATATTTTTGGGTATTGCTAGAATTAAGTGCTAGTGGTAATTGTTTTGCGTGAACGTTGAACGTTTTTGTTTGTAAATTTATTTATTTTAGACTTAAGATGATTTTGTGTAAAAGAATTATATCCGGTAAGCATGTGCATGTCCTAGAAGTGAAAGGATTTACTAGTTTAACAATTCAAAGCGACATAAAAATTACAATAGAGACAATAAAGATATGAAACAGCAAACCAACAAGTTTTTATTTTACTCGCATAGGAAAAAAATGTGAAAATGAGATTCTCAAATTTCCCCTTTTTTACGGCGCGGCGGTTAGATGCTCTTTTCGAACCTTTGTGATATCTACTTTATGTTTTCACTGTCCGTCCGTCCTCACTGCACCAAGGGAATCGACTTATTTGACTTCATTCTATCGCTACTTTCCTATACCCATTACAATGGTTTATCATGTGCCCCTTGGAGACCTCATTAGAGATTCATTTAATTATCCGCTATGAATTTCGTGAAAAAGCGTGAGGTCCTCTATGAGTTTCAAAACCTTTTTTAAAAATTGTTCAATTTTTGAGACTTTGTGAGGCCTCCAGAGGGTCTCAAAATGTTTCTGAAGATTGTTCAATTGAATCATTTCTTTAGACCTCTTGAGGGTCTCAAAATTAAAAACATCATTGAAGTCGACTGAGGGTCTCAAAATGTGAAAATATTTTTCTATCAACAATCATCCACATTAGAAAGGATAAAAAATTGATTTTGAGGCTTTCAGTAGGTCTCAAAAAATATTAACCTTATTATGAAAATCGCTTTCGAGATTTGAGATCCTCTCATGATCTCACAGTGTTCCTTGAAACAAAATATTCATTTCACACTAATAAGTAATTCAAAATGAGGTTGTCAGTGAGTCCAAGCCAGCCTCGAGTTCATCGGTCAATCTTTTTTAGCCCAAAATGAGAACTTTGAGTTTCTCAATCGCTATATCGCTACAGTCTCTCATGAGACTAAAATTTTCACCCGTGTATTCGACTCTGCACTTTTAGAGTGCTTATCAACACCTTGAACGAAGAGTATGTACAATTCTGGCAACCATTCCGTACTTTTTGTTCTGACTAATCATCATGGGCGCGCGGTAGCGATGCGCCGATGACGCAAGTCCCCATACGAACAAAAAATTCGGAAAAAATTTTTTCGTAGACTTCGGAACCATATATACAGCTAAGTTTTGACTCCCCCCCCCCCTTGCGACGTACCCCCCGGAAAATATTTTTACTGGATTCTACGGAAAATTCTAAGGCGAAATGTCTTTTCACTCATTAAAATCGGTTCGGTGGATCCGAAGATACGACCTTTAGAAAATGATCATTTCCTATACAAAAAGGGCAGTTTCACAGAAGCCAAAGTTAATGCAAACATCCTACGTTACTTAGTTAGCTAGTTAGTGGGTTAGTTAGTTAGTTAGAGGGTTAGTTCCAGGGCCATTTGTATGAAAAACCGTGCTCGAAAACGGCTCGATAACTTTTCTTGAAATTTTGCAGGGACCTTCGGGTGGGCATTCGGCATTCTACCTCATATGAGATTTTAAAAAAGGGGGGTACCGGCCTCGTTTGGGCGCCAGGGCTATGTGTTTCTGTGTGTAGTGTGTATGATAGCCCATTTTGTATGAGGCAATGGTTGTGTGTTCGAGATAGAGGTTTAATGTCAAAGGGAAAGTTGTTGGGTTGGGTGTGTAGTGTATCAGGGTGACCGCCAAAATGGTAGAAAATAGGCGGGGACTAAAAAAAAAACTTTTGATATGTTGTAGAGGAAGTTGAGGGGATCATTTTCGCCCATGGAAGTAGTAGCCGCCGCGCTTCGGTTTGGCGGCAGCGGCGGCTCAAAAAAAATTTTTGATATGTTGTAGAGTAGGTTGAGGGGATCATTCTCGCCAATGTAAGTACTAGCCGCCGCGCTTCGGTTCGGCGGCAGCGGCGGCTCAAAATAATGCAAAACATTACAATCACAACGAAAACCCTTTTTAAAAGAAAAACGTGACGCAAGCCCTCGTTTCTTCTTTCAAAACTGATATCACAACAAAAACTCTTTTTAAAAGGGAAACGTGACGCAAGTCCTCGTCCCTTCTTCCAAAACAACTGATATTCCACGGTCCACGTATTCCACGTTCCCCGCATTCCATTTCCTCCGTATTCCACTTCCTCCGCATTCCATTTCCCCCGTATTGCACTTCCTCCGTATTCCACTTCCCCCGTATTCAACGTTTACCGTATTCAACTTTCCCCGTATTCCATTTTCTTCGTATTCAACGTTCCACGTATTCAGCGTTCCACTTACTACGTATTCTACTCTAACACTTCCCACTTCACATTTTCAATTTTGACCCGTTTTTTTCCCATAACTCCCTTATTTCAGAACAAAATCCCACCCCGGAACATGTTTGCTCGACATTTTGAACCATCCGCGACAGCGTATCAAAAAATAATTTTTCAGTAATTTTCGGGCAGCGGAGCAAATTTTTGTCCATTTTTGCCTCCTTTGATCGACCCTGGACGCCGAACCGACCAACCAATTTTCGTGGTTCGCTGGCTTCACACTGTCGAAACCTTTCATTTGACGCCTCACTGACCTTATTCCGGCAACTACCCGTCGAGATATACCACAAGAAATGCTCCCGTTCTGGACAAAATCGCAGAAAAATGGCCTATATCTCGGAAGTGGGAAACATTCTGCCGTACAACGCATAAAAAACTTAGCGAGGAGAATTTGTGAGAGAAAATATATCAAAATCTCTCATCTGATTACGTCGCTAAGTTTTTATGCGTTGTAGGGCGGCATTGTTCAGCAATTTCATTGTTCCAAGCCTCCACTAACGACTGGCACTCAAAAATTATCTCTAATTTGTCCAACAGCTAAAGTTCACTAACAACAAAGTGAGAAAACCTCAAAATTTGAACAGTTTTCGCTGCCTAGCTCCTCCGCATGAAGTCGGATGAGACTTCTACAAAGTTGTAGGCCGTCAAAAACTCTAGGAATTTTCTTTCCCGACCAAATCGTGACTGACTTTGTCCGATTTTCAATTTTGACCAGGTTTTTACCCATAACTCCCATATTTCAGAACAATATCTCACCCCGGAACATGTTTTGTCTACGTTTTGGACCATCCCCGACTACATAAATGAAAAAGTATTTTTTTGCTCTTCACTTTTTTTCATTTTCATGCGAAATAAACGCAAAAGTAACGGGATCGTTACGGACATAGCGCTATCTACTATAATTTCTTGCTTCCACTGAGACAAAATGATTTTCAATTATTTGCCGCGGAAATATTCTAAAATCATGAGTTGTGATGCGTTCATTTTCATTCCTATACATTGAAAACAACAAATTTCCGGGGGGAGGGGGGCTCTGAAGAAGTGTCAAAACTAGTACAAAAATCACATAGAACGCAAGTGTGGATCATCGTCAGAAAAGTGAAATATAAAAAAATATGGCATTGAAATTAAAATAAAGTTTTAGAAAATTTGAATTTCAATTGTTCAATAACTCTTGCAAATATTTATTTGCCGATTGTGAAAAAATTCGTAAAAATAAACCTTTCAATCCGTCATAACCAGTTGCAGTAGTCGACCTTGAGATAACGTGAAAATTAACAATAAATTTCCATTGTAACAAAATACACTTTGTCAACGATTCGCATTCTTTCTGGAACAGATAAGAAAGCTTTTTTTGGGAAAAAAGCAACTTTTTGTGAAAGAAGTTATTGTGATAAGATGTTGAAAATGCGATTCATTCATTGTTTGTGATAAAACTGACTGTATGGCTTTTACACTTAATGTGTATTTTGAAAAGACATTTGGAAAATAAAATACAAATAAACAATTGCATTCTATAAACAACTTACCTATAAAAGGAGTGTCGGAGAAAAGTATAGAGTCGTCGACCGCGACCTATTGCCAACAGGGATTATACGCACAAAATAACAACTTTTGAAGTGAAATAAAACTAACTTGTTTACGTTACCCATCAGTAGAGTAACATGGCCAGAACCAAGCAGGGCACGGTCAGAAATGACAACCCATCGATTATGGAGCCAATGGAGTCCACAACTTTAACCTTAGAGGTGATTTTTTTTGACAATTTTACTTTTGTATGTGCGAATTCAACTGCAACAGCTGCCTCTGATTTGTTTCGCTTTAATTAGCAACAACCGATAACTGCGTCGTTACCGTCGCATGTCTTTTTTTCGGAACGTGTTTACGTTTTGTAATTTTTTATTTTGAAATTGCTTGTGTGTTAAGGTATCAATGACGTAGATGACTTTTTCTTTCTGATTGATTCCAAGGCACGTGCCTCTCTGTCTTTGTTGTACAGTTTAAGAAGACACGGGGTATTTGAACTTAGTCATTGGTCTCTAGTCTTAGTTTTGGCCTATGCAATCCGCACAAGTGTGCGAATTATGAAGATTGAAGGCAAGACTGACAGCAAATAACGAGCAATATTAGATCGGTGGTGATGCGGTGAAGAGATGATGGTGATTTGACGATGCGTGGTGATGATGTTTAAGTTTGTCATGTCGGGTGAATACCTCTACTTGAGGGCTGGTCCAACCAATTTGCTACCTGTGATATAAGAAACAAAGTTAGCTAATGATATTTCTCGAAACTCTCGTAGCGTAAGGTAGAGGTCTCCCATCCATTTCATCCTTAAGTTTGCAAGGACTGAACAGTGCAAGAGGAAGTGCCTCACCACACTTTCTACAGTTCTGGACATTGCTCATCTGTCCACATTAAGCTTCTCCTGTTAAGACTTAGGAGATCTTTGGAAGTCTGCGAGTTGCATCCTTTCAAGTACTCTTTGGCCTGCCTATAGGAATAAGGCCTTTCCCAATAAGTTTGGCGCCTTCCGCAATCCGCCTTTTTTCAGTCCCATTTGTTAAATAGCGATAGCACCCTTCCTGTCCGCTCGTCCGTCCTTCTATGCATCTTTCACCGTGGAATCACCGATGATTTTTGTTAAGGATCTGACTTCCAAATAAAACCAACCGAACCGGTGAGTCATCGGTGATTCATTGGTGAATCATCAGTAATAGTCAGGACAGAGTATCGGTTTGCAATTTATTTGCGAAATATTTCAACTTCTGTTGCTCCATCTGTTAGTATAGTCTTTGACCATTTTGTATACCAGGCTCCTTCTCATGATGACACCATTCTTGAATTCACTTCCGCTCAAGTTTAGAAGGCACTTAAAGGGGTTTAACAAAAATAAGATCTCATCTCCTGACAACATCCTCATGATGTTCTTCATGCAACTCTCGATGTTGCTTAGTCTTCCGCTATCTATCCTCTTCGATCTCTATTGGAGTGTAAATTTCCGTTTAAGTGTAAGCTTAGTTTCGTTTCGCCACCGGTCTATTAGTAGTAGCTACGACTGTGAACTGCTTCAATCAGATCTTCCAAAAATTGTTGACTGGTGCAGTATGAATAAAATGCTCCTCAATGCGGATAAATGTGCAGTAATATCTATAACGTATAGCCGTAACAAAATAACTTTTCCTTGTAAGATTGAGAGTGGAATCCTAGATAAAGTCTCCACCAAAAAAGATCTGGGAGTAATTATGGACGACAAATTATCCTTTAATGATCACGTAACTTACATGACACGGAAAGCCTACAGAACTTTGAGTTTCAACTTCCAATGTGGTAAATACTTCTCATGTCAGTCTACCTTACGCTTACTCTTCCTCACGCTTGTCGAAAGCAGGCTTGAGTACTGTTCATCTGTCTGGAACTCTTACTACGTGAATAGCATCGAGAAAGTTCAAAAGGTTCAAAAAAAGTTCTCCAGAATGTTGGTTCGGTGATTCCACGGTGAATCATCGGTGATTCTCATGTGAATCATCTGTGATTCCACGTTGAGTCATCTGTGATTCCACGGTGAGTCATCTGTGATTCCACGATCATAGATGATTCCCTGCTGAATAATCGGTGAATCTTCGGTAATTTCCTGCTGAATCATCGGTGATTCCCCGGTAATCATCGGTGACTTCCCAATGAATCATCGGTGATTCTCCCGTGAATCATCAGTGATTCTACTGTAAATCATTGGTGATTCTTGTGTGAATCATCGGTGACTCTCCTGTGAATTCCCTGCTGAATCATCTATGATTCCACGATGAGTCATCTGTGATTCCACTGTGAATCATCGGTGATTCCACGGTGAATCATCGGTGAATCATCGGTGTTTCCACGGTGAATCATCGGTAATTCTACGGTGAATCATCCATGAATCATCGGTGATTCCCCGGTGAATCATCGGTGATTCTCCTGCGAATCATCTGTGATTCTCCTGTGAATCATCGGTGATTCTTCAGTGAATCGTCGGTTATTCTTCTGTGAATCATCTGTGATTCCACGTTGACTCATCTGTGATTCCACGGTGAGTCATCTGTGATTCCACGGTGAGTTATCTGTGATTCCACAATGAATCATCGATGATTCCACGATGAGTCATCTGTAATTCCACAATGAATCATTGGTGATTACACGGTGAATCATCGGTGATTCCACTGTGAACCATAGATGATTCACTGCTGAATAATCGGTGAATCTTCGGTAATTCCCTGCTGAATCATCTGTGATTCCTCGGTGAATCATCGGTGACTTCTCGGTGAATCATCGGTGACTCTCCTGTAAATCATCGGTGATTCTTCTGTGAATCATCGCCGATTCTCCTGTGAAGCATCGGGGTTTCCCTGCTGAATCATCAGTGATTCCACGGTGAGTAATCGGTGATCATACGTAATTCCTCGCTGAATCACACTCTATCGCTACTTTCCTGTACACATGACAATAGTATATTTCGTTTTATAATTTATTTGTATGGGGCAAAATGTATGAACATTGAACAATGACCAATCTACTTCATTGTCATTTGATGACTTGGAAATATGTGTCCGAGGCCTCTACAGGGCCCTTCGTCGCGTCGGCCCTAGTCAAAATAATGGTTTTTTGCTATGTTGTAGAGAAAATTGAGGAGAACATTTGAGGGGTCAATTTTGTGCTTTCGGAAAGGCTTTTTACACCGTTTCTTCGGACGGATTTTTCAATAAATCCCTATTGGCAATTTCCAATACAATTAGATGTGGACGTAAGGTAATATTTACATAAATACGTTCGAGTCTTTTCGTAACATTAACTCTGTTTGTCCCATATATTCTGATACGCACGGGTCCCCTCAATGCTTTTAATTGCTGATTCACCATCTAAGGACCATGATCAATGCTCCCCCCTTACTTCCGGGTCGAAACCCAACGAAATAGATCCCTTTTCGAAGAAATTCGTTCTTCGTACATGTCTAAAAAGTAATTTTCGCTCCACCCTATAAGAATTTATAGGGAAACGTAACGAGTCTTTGGTTCTGCATTTTTGTGGAGACACAAACGCACGACTGAAAAATGTTTACAAAAGCTATGCTATCCTAATAAAAACTGACAAAAATTAACGTTTGTTATAGATAGACGGGCAAAGAAACGACAAATACTTAACATTTTTGAAAAAATATTTGCATAGCGTCGTAAAACAGTTTACAACCGTAGATTCCATGAACATGAACAATTCATTTTGATTTTTTCAATTTGAGACGAAAAACCCTTTCCTTTTATAACTTTTCACAAAAACGGCACAGCCGTGTTTCATAAGTAGATTATTTGGAACTGTAACAGCAGGCGCACAGTGCAACAAAAACGAAAACTGCGAAAATGACCGTTTTTGTATAAAATTTTCTAAACAATGTTTTTATCGACGCATCCAATTCCATTCTACATCTCATAACATCACAGCAGAAAACGAGCAATTTATCCATATTAATAGACCTTTATCTGCCTTAATTTCTTTATTGCTTTTAAACTGATGCTTCATTTCGAAGGTAACGTAAGTACTTACTTTCCGGAGATCGCAGTAACTATGTACGAAATTTGTACATATTTACTTGATTCAGAAAGATTGGAAACTAACAACTACACGCACGTGTTTTCACTATACGTTTTGTCTGTCATATATCTCCACGGATTGTTGAGACAAGATGTGCAGTGCATTCGTAAACTCTGACGCCCGTACGATCTCTTAAAAAGAGAACGTGTCTCGAAATATTCGTGAAACTTAATGAATTACGAGAAATGTGGAAATTATTTCGAATTGGAAATAGCCCAAAATGTAGTAGTGGAAAACCCAACCCAACCGAATGATTTGCGGCCCTCGCTTCGCTCTGGTTGCAAACTTCCGCTCTTGTTGGAATAGCATTTTTTCATCCCTCTGATGACAATAGTTATTTACGCAAAGAGGGAGTAGACCGAAAATTTATTTATCATTTGCATTTGCATTTTTTTTCACCAGTAGGCAGCATGAAAATAACTATTTCATGTGTGCGGGGTGAATAACCTAATTTTCGGTGAGAATCTGGCGTTTTTTTTTTGACGTTTTGAATGGCGACGATTCGGTATATTCATTTTCTCAGTTTTTGCTCTCCCGATGGTCAAAGTAGTAATTTTCTAGCCTGAACTGTCAGTTTGTTTTTGTTTTGTTTATAAAAATGTAAAAAAAATTGTGAATTTTGTTTCGTGGACAAAAAACATGGTGTTACCCACGGGAAGAATAGTGTATTCCAACTTGAGCGAATTACGGCCTTCGCTCTGCCCCAGCCGCACTCGCTCTTGTTGGAATCCACTGATTTCCCTCTACAGATCACAAATAACTACTGTAATCTGAGGGGACAAAATATGAAATTCCAACAAACGCCAAAGTTTGCAGCCATCGCGAAGCCGCGGTTCGCATATCAAACGAATTGGAATCACAATCATCCTTATCTCCGCATCTCACTGGTTAGAATTTTGACAATTTTTTCATATAAAATCTGACAAAATCGTCAAACTAATGAAATTTGTCAGACAACCTACATAGCCATTTGCATCCACTAAAATAAAGTGACAGTTGAGACAATAGAGTTTCTATTTTGGGGCACAGAGCACCATTTTTTCACCGAATTTGAGTAGAGAAAATGAGGCTATTCTTCCCGTTACATTGAAAAATATTTTTAATATTCTTCAAAAACCCGAGCAATCGGCTTTGGCAGAAGCATGACCCATAAGCCCCATATACATTATACGAGTCTTCACTTTAAATGCCATCAGGTAAAAGAACAATTTCCAATTTTTTTTTATTTTTATGTCTTTGTAACTATTATAAATCCGAAATAATGATTTTAGACCCGTACGAAGTAAATCTTGACCGGTTTTCAAAATTAGTTTTTTTGCTATGTTGTTGGAAAATCTGAGAAAAACATTTGTACCAATGAAAGTATAGATTGGATGGGTTTTCTCTTACACCGGTGCTTCGTTCGAGTTTTTAGACCCGTACGAAGAACGAAGTTCTTCGAAAAGGGGTCTTATGCGTTTACAACGACGTTTGTAACCAGTCGAATTTTGACCCGGGAGTAGGGGGGAGCACCGATCATGGTCCTTAGATGACGAATCAGCAATAAAAAAATGTCCGTCCGTCCGTCTGTCAACACGATAACTCGAGTAAAACTCAACCGATTTTCCAAAACTTTTTTTCCCTAAAAGGGATTGAATCTAGGCACTGTCGACCCAAGGGCCACGGAGCTAGGGCCGTTTAAGTGATTTTTGGTCTTTTGTACAAAACTCGAGTAAATCTTTCTGATTTTCAATTTTTTTTTTTTTTGAAAGACATGGGCATAGCCGACAATTTATGGAAGAAACTTTTTTGAATTTGAGTCCTTGCACTTAGCTAGGGCACTAAAATCGAGTCTGTAATTGGGCTCAATGTGTTTTTTGTACATAGCTCGGGTAAATCTTTTCCGATTTTCATAATTTTTTTTTGTTTGAAAGACCTGAGCATAGCCGACAATTTATGCAAGAAACTTTTTTTAATTTGAGTCCTTGGACTTAGCTGGGGCACTAAAAACGAGTCTCTGTTAGGGCTCTATGTGTTTTTTGTACATAACTCGAGTAAATTTTTTCCGATTTTCAAAATATTTTGTTGATTGAAAGATCTAGGCATGACCGACAGTTTAAAAATGAAACTTTTGCCTGTGCTTAGGGCTCAAGTGGGTCATGTCGGTGGGTCAATTTTGTGCTTTCGGAAAGGTTTTTTACACCGTTTCTTCGGACGGGTTTTTCAATATCGTCCTATCGGCAATTTCCAATCCTTCAACTTGAGGTTATTTACTTTCCTATTAATATTATTTTGTAACTACTAAGAATTTTGTGAGTGGGAACGATGATGTCCGTGGAATTGCCCATTTGGCGAAAAATTTCATTACCACTCGTCTCGTACGAAATCATACGGGTCTACGTTACATTTCGCAACCCTCCCTCCAATTTATTACTTTTTCGCAAGGTTACTTTTTCACAAATACAACAAAAATTGCAATGTAGTTGTTGTCGAGAATTCTTAGAGGTGACGACACTTATGTAGTTCTCTTCAGTACTTTGTGTTGTGCAGTTCATTTTTTGTGTTCAAATAAAATATTAGATTTTGTGCATATTGACAAATAAATCCCGCAAAAACTCTCATGTGATCGGCCATTGGCTTGGGAAAAACTACTTAGGAATAATGTCGGGTGAGCGAGACTTTATAACGTTTTGTGAAGAAATTTTGAAGAACAAAACGGTGGAACAAAATGAAGGAAATAAAAACGAGGATAGTAATCGAAATGGTGCGAGAGATTCCACCTTACTGAAGAAACTCTTGGCCATGAAATACCATGATGGCAAAGACATGAACGAACTTTTTCGCAAATTTGATGAAGATTTGAATGAGTTAAAAGCTATGGGTGCAGATCTGAACGATGAGAAGGCCATAAAGTATTTGTTATTGTCGCTACCGAAGAGCTATAATAACTTTGTAGCGGCAGTGGAATGTCTGGACCACTTGGATTTACCGTTGGAATTCGTGAAAAAAAGATTGTGGGACGAATATATCAAAAGAAAAGAAATTCTTCGTTTACGTGAGCCTGCTTCATTGAACGCCGCTTACGAAATTAATCAACAGGGAAATACTGAAGAAGATGATGAGGTCAATTCGGACGTGCAGTTGGATTTGAATAATTATAACTATTGCAACGTATTGTCCCGGAAGGATTCTATCGAATCTGCACGTTGGAATCTTTTCGGTGTATGTATTTCAATGAGTTGCGCGCAAGTTTCCATTATAACTTCACAATCACAGCACTAAAATTTAATTTCGAATTCCATGATTACTTAACATTTCCACAGTTAAAGCGCTAAAATCCACTTTTAACCAATTACAGGGATGTGTTCTTTTTGTGCTCTTCAGCCCCTTAAGAATGCACTTTTTGTCATGTACTAATACTACTAATCCATAACTTTAAACGGCTCCCACTACTAAACCTGATGTGAAGGCCACCCCTAACACCCACACTTACCCCCACCCCTTCCGCCACCAACCCCCTAAAGTAAAATTTTACCAACTTTGAAGTGAATCTTCCATTGGTGATTTTGTGGCAAAGAAACTGAAGAACCTCGTAGCTTCCGACTGGATTTTCTCTGTATTTGAGTTTTTGAGTTTCGAGCATTTTGGCTGAGAGAAATTTTGAAATATTTGATTAAGTAAATTCAGCTGCATGTTCACTCGCATATGTCTACGAACTCTGATTTTGAACGGGACTGAGTTGCTCCGACTTAGGGGGGCAAGGGGTGCGTCTGCCATAATTGCCATGTAAATTGATACAAGTGTCAAGTAAATGGATGCAAGTGTCACGCAAATGTATGGTATGGTATGTGAATGGTAAGAAAATGGTATAAGAACGGCACGCAAACGGTATACGTAAATTGCATGAAAATGGTACGAAAATGGCATTCACATTTGCGCAAACGAAAACGATGTGACTCCCATTGCCGTTTACCCCTCGTAGTGGCACTGGTATTGTAGATGCTGTTTGCTTCCGGGTAAAACTAGCGCTGTAATACCACTGCCACTAGTTGTTCTAACGCGGATGCGAATTGCATTTGTACAAGAAAAATATTATTTGTACGCGTGTACATTGTACAAATATATCAATTACAATAACAGTGCCGCTATTTGGACCCGTCACTTCGTTAAAAGAAAGTTTTGTGGTATTGGAAGCAAACATTTTGACTACGGTACCCATCGTTTCACCCTTCCCCTAGTGAGTTGATCTACTGTCCTGCCCCAAATATAAAGGCGTTATCGAAAATAATATGCGATTTCCCCCCTTCCACCTTCTAAAGTCTAAGTCGGCGCCCCTGACGGGATTTTGAACACACCTTTCAGTTGACCTTCTCGAGAAAATCTTGACGAAAAATGCTTACAACATTTCCCAAAAATTAATTTTGTTTAACATTCTTTCAGAGTGACCTAGATGATGCCATACAGACTGATATATTAGGAGACGCATTATCCGATTCAGGTATGGAATTTTATTCTATTCGCATTTTACCGATGTAGATAAAAGATGATTTTTCTTCCAATTTAGCCGACGATCCATCACCACAAACGAATACCAGCTACATATTTCAACGACCACCGGAGAAACTTAATACTTCACCCGATGAAATGAAGTCCATTAACATGCACTACCAAAAGAGTTTTTTACTAATGGACAGTACAGAAAGTCTCTGTGTGCCGACAGGTGAAATATTCTGTAAGAAACTTGGATGCGGACCAGAAGCTAGGATTAAAGTCGTTTCGATATTTGGTAACACGGGTGATGGCAAATCGCATACCATGAACAATTTGTTCTTTGACGATGCTACTGAAGAAGTGTTCCGAACATCTCAAACACAAGAATCATGTACAATGGGTGTGTGGGCTGCGTATCAGCCAGCGAAGGGTGTTTTGTGTTTGGATACGGAAGGTCTACTTGGCAGTACAGCAGATGAAGATATTCGTATGAGAATGTTAATGAAATTGATGGCTATATCGGACATTTGTATTTATCGAACGAAATCGGAAAGACTGCACAACGATATGTTCAAGTTTTTAGGAATAGCGTCAGAAGCTTTTTGTAACTACTTTTCGACTGCCTTACAATCATTGGAATTGCCCGGATCAGCGCAAACTCTAGGGCCTGCCATCATCATATTCCATGAGACAACAAACACTAAAGTTGTTGAAGCCTGTGAGTCAAAGTATTCATTTTTCTGTAAATTCCATTTGAAAAGTTAAACTTTTTTTATACAACACATCAGGTGGTGATAAGTGCGCCGAAGACATTTTGCGGGAACGATTCGCAGCGGAGTCTTATAGCATTGATGCATTTAGCTCAATAAAGTACGGCATCGTAATACATTCACAGAATCACTAGAACATGTTTCGTTTCTCAATTGAATTTGTTATTTTCATCACTTCAACAACGAAATAGTTATTCACGTCACAAGAAAAAGTACTTTCGAGGACCGAGGGTTCTTTATTGGGAAGTAAAAATTGCGATTCACATGCTTCATATTAGAACCGAGGGGGATACATTGACTATCGTCTAGAGATGACGAGTCAGCGAAAAAAAATGTCCGCCCGTCATTTTTTTCTAAACGGCTGCAACTATCACCCTAAACCTTTTTTTCTCTGAAAGGTACATAGTACATATGTCCCATGATTCAAGTTCAAACACAAGCAAAATCGGTTCAGGCGTCGGTGAAACATTTTCGCAAATATCTCAGCAAGTATAGCACGGAAATTGTTCGTTTTGGTGTCAAATGAAAGCATTTGATCTAAGAAAACTGGGAAATGGGGTCAGTGGTCTGGGAATGGATTTTTTTTTTAGATTTTATCAGTATTTTCTCGAGTATTTCTCAGTATTTCTCGATCTCAAACACAGATCTCTTGACCCTTTGTTTCCAATCCCGTTCATCATGTAAAAAATCAAGAGAACCTTCGCGTGCCGACCAGGAACTTGTCTAATGTGATGGGTCCAAGTTTAGCCACTCTCGAAGGGTGGACGACATAGTCGCTGAGAGTCCTGTGCCTCAGCTGAAGCAACTTGGGGCATTCGCATATAAGGTGAAAACTCGTTTCCTCTTGCAAGCCACAGGAACACTCCGCGTCACCTAGAATCTTCATTTTCGTTAGGTGTCACCGCTACCACGATCCTTCTCACTCGGTCCCGGCTCATCGTCAGGAGCTCTTTTGTCCATCTCTCGTTCGGAGTGGGGAGGAAGCACTTGGTGTGCAGTCCTCCTTCATACGCTGCCCAGCTCCTACCGTGTTCCGCCTTCACCCAATCCTTTATCACTTTCGTATAAAGTGAATTCGGGACAGGGATGTGTGGTTTCGGTCCGAATGTGATAGCCGTCGAGCCGGTTTTGGCCAGCTCGTCAGCTTTCTCATTGCCATCCACTCCCGAATGTCCATGCACCCAAACCATTTTGACCCGATTCTTCAGCCCTATCTGATTTAGGTGTTCCTTGCATTCTTTCACCAACTTGGAAGTCACAACGGGTGATATCAGCGCCTTTATCGCTGCCTCCACTATCTGTGCATATTACTATATCTTTGTCGCCCAGTCGTTCTAGCAGAAGTTCACGAGCACTTAGAAGTGCTGCTGAAGTTTCCGCCTGGAAGATACTAGAGAGCTTCCCTAGATGAATCCAAGTTCCGGTATCCGTTCCAGGGTGGTATATACCAGCTCCAGTCCCTTCACTCATATTCGACCCATCCGTAAAACCAACCCATTCGCTACTAGGTAACGTAGTTGGCCACACATTTTCACATTCATTCCTGTGTGGGAAGATCGCTTCAAAGTTCCATTCT
Organism: Pseudolycoriella hygida; assembly: GCA_029228625.1. Lineage (NCBI taxonomy): Eukaryota > Metazoa > Arthropoda > Insecta > Diptera > Sciaridae > Pseudolycoriella > Pseudolycoriella hygida. The sequence goes on along the minus strand of CM055405.1, from coordinate 34,752,347 downwards.
CGCTTCATGTAATCCCGTGGCATGTCGAAAATGCGATCAGAGATCATACTTTTGATCTTCTCATGCCCGGTGCAGAATCCTGAAGTCCTCAATCCGTTTTGCGTCAACGTGTCCGCTATAGCGAAAGCTTTCGCCTTCATTACTATATCTGCAGGTGGCATCGCTAGTAGAACTTTCAGTGGCACACACACATACCAGCCGCTGAACTTCTTTCAGTCTCTCTTCTTTCGCCGCCTCTACATTTAGCCTTGGCCATCAGACTACGCAGCCATGGCTCATCGCGGGCCTCACTACCGCCTCATATATCCACAGTATTGCTTTGGAGGATAGGCCCTAGCTCTTTCCGATTGCATTTCTGCACATCCGGAAAGCCGTTAGGGACCAATGGAATAGACGAAATGGAGTTTCTTCGCCATATGCGAAGGCAGAAGGTTTTTCGTCTATACTTGCTTAACTAAATATGGAGATTTACTGTCAAAGGCAAAATTACAGAGAGATGAGCGGGTCGACCATTTTTCGAAACCCGACCCGGACGGAACCCGACCCGATAACATTTTTCGAAACCCGAAACCCGAATTGTTTCAAAACCCGACCCGATTAAAATTTTCGAAACCCGAAACCCATGAACCCGAAAAAAACAATTCGGGTTCGGGTTTTTCGAAGTTTCGGGCAACCCGCTCATCTCTAGTAGAGAATGAAATTTTAGAGAACACTTGTTTCAGGGTTTTAAGGAAAAATTACCAACTTCTAGAATTGTGAGGGATGACACATATCTATGTGATGAGAGAAGTGTATGAGTGTTTCAGTTGTTGTTGAAAATTTGTGTTTGGGAAGTGAAAAACTACGATTTCCGTTGTTGTGATGAAAAATGACGTGAATCATAAGGGATGACGAATCAAAATTCAACCTGTGCGATTGCAGTCCTTGCCTTCGGCGCGGGCAACAATTGCAGAGGGTTGCATTTTTATACTTTCACCCCTTGTGATCCAAATAACTATTTACAGATATGTTGGTATACAAACACTACATAGGAAAACGAACTACACATTCTTAGAGATAGCTGTGGACAATGAACTTCGTAATACAACCGTTCGAAGTAGACGCCATCCGGAAGTTGTGTTCACAGCCTTGGAAGTAAGACTTACCATAGAATTTCGGGCGTCATTTGAATACCGTTTTTTATCCATCAGGCAATCAACAACAAGTTTAGTGGTAGAATTTCGAGAGATACCATAATTAAGTTCCCAGAACAATATTTCACTTGTGGAGCACATTGTGAATCTTGCGAATTACGCTGTGTAAGATCCATGGGACATGTCATTGAGGGCAAAGAACATCACAATTCCGAAAATTGTAGCTACCGATATCAATACCAAAATCGAGTTTATTTGTGTAAACAGTGTTTAAAAAATGGTCGTAAAGTCATCGTAACATTAACCACACAAACTACGAACGATACGCTGTGGTATGGTTTGGCAAAATACGCGTGGAGTGGGTCGGTTATTGAATGTCCAAACTGTGGTGTAATATACAAATCCAGAAAGTATTGGTATGGAAACGAATTACCAGAAGATCAGGCTGTGGGGTAAGGGTTCTTGGTATAGCGGTAATTCTATCGGTACAGTCACCTAGGTAGCGAATTTTAATTCTTTCACTCTTTTAATGTGATTTATATTATCACAAGACAAAACACATTCGTTCCCCAGGTGACATGGTAGCCACAATATGTGGGTTACCGATGAAATTAGCCGTACAGGCTTTCGGTGAATCGAGTCAAATTGATCAATTTACAGAACGGAAATCATTCACGTTTGGAAAAATGAGAAAACGACTTCAGATGGACCAACTCATTCAGCGCAAATTGCTTTAGATGGCATGAACTATCTTTCAGAAACAGTCACTAGATTAAGCGCTCAGCCCTTGAAAGCGGTTACCGATTTTGTCGCAGACAGAACTGCTCCGTCGTACTGGAGACCTAACTGCGATATTATTGTAAGTACACGCTGAACGTGATTTCTGGAGCGTCAGGTTTGTTGCGCTACAAGTGCGGCTCCGGATCTCCATAAAAAAGTATTCATTTTAAAAATTAATTGTCAGACGTGAGGCAGAAAATCACTAACCAAGAGCGATAACCAAGCAAAAATCAATGAACATTTTTACAGATTTGTTTTGCTTGTAAGACAAATTTCGAGCGTAACAATCTACGGAAGCATCACTGTCGAGGTTGCGGGGAAGGTTTCTGTAATCAATGCTCTAGCAATAAAATGCCAGTGCCCTCTCGTGGCTGGATGGAAGACGTCCGTGTGTGTGATGCGTGTAAAAATATTTTGTTGAGTAATCGCGATGCGTGTCCAGGTACTGAATTTGAATTTAATTGAAAGTAATTTTTGATTGACGTAGTTGATTGTATAACGACTTTTAAGAACAAATTCAAAGAAACATAAATTCACCTGCAGGCAGTGATGACTATGTGACGGACGATCAAGATGTTCGCTTACGTCGTTATGGTGAAGTGTTTTTAAACACATTCTCAACGGTCAGAGCGGTGTTGGATTATCCAATAGGTACACATTATGACATGACAATCCGACCCCACATTTGACTTTAATCTCGAATTTGTAGACTATATAAAAGATTCAGCACGTCCTTCGTATTGGGTACCTGACAGCGAAGCTCCAAACTGTTCCATATGTAAATTAATGTTTGGCACTGCCGAAGAATTTTCAAAGAAAACCGACCAAAATTACTCGACGACGTCACGAGTATTATGTGACCGTTTTCGTCATCATTGTCGTGCTTGTGGGCAGGCAGTATGCGAAAATTGTTCAAAAGGCCGACGACCTGTTCCAGAAAGAGGATGGAGTGGTAACGTAAGAGTTTGTGACACATGCAATAAGAAAGAAAAACTCTGTTAGTTGTGCTACGTATTAATTTTGTCATTTGTTTTTTTTATTTTTGAATATTGAAGACCCATATTGAATGAAAGAAGACACTGAAAATCCAAATACATTTGTAATCGTCTTTAATTCTTGTTTTCCGTAAGATTGTCCCGTTAAGTCGAAAGACCGCAGCCAACTTCAAGCGGTTAAATATTTCGTGTAACATCAAGATTTTGAAACAACTTTCCAAACGATTTCCTTATTTCAAGGAAATTTTGGACCTAAAAATTCCCAAAAGAAAATATTGGAAAAAATACTCAAAAAGCATTTCGAATTTCCCCAAGAACTCCCGAATTTCAGTCTGTTTATACGTAACAGCGGTGTTCCACGAAAAAAAAGGAAAGAAGGTTGATCTCGTTACCCCACACAAAAAATTGCAGGAGTCCAAAACGCCCAAAAATTTTTCTTTTAATTTTTTTGAATGACAACAGGCCGTGTGAAAATTGAAAAATGTGTTTTTTCCGCCATTTTTCAAATTTGAAACTCTCGCAAACGTCATCGTATCGCATGTTATAGGAGGCCTGATTTTCTTCCTATCAAACGGCATCACAGCAAAATTGCTATCTTTATGTTCAAATGTTGAAATATTTCTAACATAAGAGTGATATCGCGAAAACTTCGACCAACTCGTATACATCGCATTTTTGATTTTGTTAAATGATGGCTCGTTCGATTCGTCATTCAATTCTATGGGACACGTATTTTTTCTTTTTTTATTTTCAAAAATTTCGGGTTTTTGGAGCTCAGTCCCAAAATATAGGAACCAACATTGTCAGTCCTCTTTCAGGTCGCTAGTAACCCAAATCCGTTGGAAAAACTGTTGGAAGTTAAAAAGTGCTACAGATATCTCCTGAAACAGTCTAATTTACTCCCTTTCTAACATAAGGACATTACCTTAATTATTGAGTATCTGTCGAATTGAAGAAAACAGAAAGTTCATTCGTCCATTTTAATGCAAATTTGAAGCGAAATCAGAGCGTCTGTGGACCCTACTTTCACAAAAAAAGTTCTCTCTTCCCGCAAAAAAATAGATCCAAGGAAGTCTTTGCAGGGAACGGAAGTAGGGATGGTATTCTATCATCTCACTGCAGCAGTTTTTCAGAACAGGGCTGTTGCACCGAGGTAAAGCCACTCAAAGTTTGTCCCATTTTTGACGGAATACTTCCTACAGACGAGGGGTAGCGACGGTTTAAGGTATTCAAAATGAATGTCTCACTTGGTACTACAATTCTACCAAAAACCAAAATTTTCGCTCACTTCTTCATCTAATAAATTCTTCTCTTTATTCAAGAATTACGAAAAGTTTTATAAATTACAAATAGAAAATTGCGTCCAGCTTTGATGTCGCGGGGATAGAGCCCATAATACAGGCTGTGTTTGCGCGCTGTATGGCGATTGAAATCCTTTGAAAAAAGAAGTCTCTAGCGAGTCTGTCGCCGCTACTCTCGATTCATTTAGATCCAATTATATTTGCCTCTGACGACCACGTCCCCATTGTTTAGACGGCGATATAATTGCCGTTGACTATTAATTTCACTATACAATTCATGTTTATGCCTCACGCCTAATTCTGCTGCTCTGTCTGCAGAGATCGACGACATACGAACGTAGTTGTCAGCGAAAGTGTCACAACACGTCGCATCCCAAATCAAGCTCATACCGTGTGACCAGGGAGTGAGAGTAAGGCCATCGGGTTTCTTACCGTCTTTACGACACAAACCGGGTGGTTCCAGTGTAGCAGGTACGTTAATGGAGCACAGAGCTTGACATATGATTTTGTTGAGCTCAGAGTGACGGGATGAGCGACCAGCGCTTTTTTGACAGGCTAGGCCATGCCTTCCGAGTTGATCAACGGCTGTTCCACAAACGCATCGGTGGGGTCGACAGATTGCGGAGCCCAACCGTAGTCCCATGCAGACGCGAATAGAATTGTTGCCGATGTGTTTCGATGGGAACGCTTTTAGCCAAGCATTCGACTCCTTTTTTGCAGGGCTTTTATTCTAGCAACGTCATGTAGGTAACGGCTTGCGTTAATAATATCCCAGTTTCTTTGATGTGTTGGTGAGTGGGGTAGAGGGTTACGTAGATTAATCCAATCCAATTAACTTCTTCATCTTATTCAAAAAAACTGTTCAGGGCGCTTCTGGTGGACCTTGCGCTACAAGAACCCGACATTTTTGAAAATTAAAAAAAAAGAAAAAGTAACTACATGTCCCCTAGAATTGAATGATGAATCGAATGAGCCACCAATTGTCAAAATCAAACATGCGATGTGTAAATAGAGGTGAACGGGTGTAAGTTGTAAGTATATTTTGGTAATGATTTTAGATAAAAGAACATTACACGTTTGTGAGTCGTACGACGAGTTATTTTGTGCAAAATGTTTAATTAAAATTTACACAGTGATCACACAACAAAGTGTGGCGGGTAAGATGAAATATTCTTTTGTGATCATTTACTAGTTGAATCTAGTTGAATGTATTGTTCTGCTTTTCGAACTTATGCGGCAATAAGTAATTCAGAAAATATCTTTAGTTTCACGGCAAATAAACAACAACAAGTGACAATCTAGTTGAATGACTTTCGAAGCCAGTGCACACCTCCTGCGCAAAGCATGACAAAAACCAACAGAAACTGAAATAAAACGGCATTGAGAATGTCTGCCTTAGCGCGACGAAGTATTTGCCATCGAAAATAAAAACGTTTTTTAACGATCCTTGATTTGATGGATCGAGAAACTACGAAACCTAAAGAAACTGTTTTTGTCGATTTTTCACAGTGTTTTCCCCTTTCACTCAACCAAACTCGATCCGAATTTTTTTGGTTAACAGATTTTGGCTCGAATCACGTTCATTCGGTCAGGTTTCAATTTCGGATTGGGTTCGGGTCGGGTCGGGCTGAGCTACCGGAGGTTTCCGGGCGGTCGGACTTCGGGTTTCAATTTAGGATCGGGTTCGGTTCGATTCGGGCTTCCAAAAAAGGTCGGCCTCTCATACAAAACGCCCAACATTGGTCGAAGTTTTCGGGATATCACTTATAAGTTCAAAGGTCTTGCTAAAATTACTGCATACTACCTAAAAATTATAGAAAGAAAAAGTTTGACTTTTTGAAAAGTCAAGAATCCCACTCCACTTTTGACAGATTTCTACATACAGACGTCAAAATGTAAAGATTCAAAAATGTACTAAATCATAACTTCAACTCTTCATATACATTCCTCCTGCTCTGCAGCTCGCCGAGTAACACCTTTATCTAAGGTGGCATCAAGTACAGAAAGAGGTAGAAAGATGATTTAGTACAATTTTATGGTGACTTTTATGTAATTTTTGATCAGGCCCGTAGCCAGAGTGACTTGGGCCCCCCCTCCCCCCTTAAGTGTCATAGAAAATCAGAATTCTTAAAGCGTTTCAAGAAAAGCCTGAAACTAATGTTCTTTCATCAGTCGGGAAAATTGTTCATATTGTTAAATAAGTTATGAATCGCGAGCGAAGCGAGCGACATTTTTTTTAAAAACTTTCGTTTTCATTGGATATCAAGCTTTAAAGTGGCTCATTTCTCGCCAGAATTACAAAATCTTCGTTCGATAATTCCCAGTGCCGCCATTCTAGTGAACGTGCTTTTTGTGCATAACTCCGATTGGGGGAGGAAACGGGTATACACATAATTTGTGAATGCCCCAAGTACCTTCAGCTGTGACGTAAGATCTTCGGGGAATATTTCGTGGGACTATCCCAAATCGCTAATCTGGGACCTGTTACACTTAACAGATTTTTGGTGGCGGCAGGAAGCCTCGTGTGACGATTTTAATGATGACCGGGAAGGAAACAAAGGATCCTATCATCTGTGTTTCAACATCGCGTAGGCGATCGTCCCAAACTGATAAATATAAATCTTTTCCGATTTTCATAATTGTTTTTTTAACCGACAGATCTACGAAAGCCCAATAACTTGTAGAAGATACTTTTTTGAGATTGTGCCCTTGGTCTCAGCTAGGACACTAAAAACGAGTCTGTGCTAGGACATGTTGTACATAAGTTGAGTAAATTTCTTACGATTTTCGATTTTTTTTAATCGAAAGGTCTAGGAATGTCTAACATTTTATGGAAGAAAATTTTTTGATGAGAAACCCTTGGACTCAGCCAGAAACCCTAAAACTGAGCTTCTACTAGGGCCCGATTATATTCAAAAATAAATTCTGGTGTGGTGCCTGTGCTTGGGCTGAAGTGGGCCTCCGGCCGGTCCTAAAGTCGATCGGCTCTAGCCTTTCTACAACTGTACTTTTAAATTTACGTGTTGTGCTATTTTCAAGATTAACTCTGTTATCTCTCTTTTTCGATGTATTTTGTGTAGCCAAAATTGTAAAACAGGTAAAATTTTGCGGCAATTTAAAAGCGCACGACTGTAACATGCGATAAGATGGCGCTGGGAGTGTTTCAAATTTGAAAAATGGCGGAAAAAGCACATTTTTGAAGTTTCACTCAACTCGATCAGTTTTCACTCAAAAAATTAAAAAAAAAAATTTTTTGGCGTTTTGGACTCCTACAATTTTTTTGTGTGGGGTAACGAGATCAACCTGTGGCTTTCCTTTTTTTGTGGAACACCCTAAAGTCAATACTCCGATTAATTTTCTACCATTTCCTTGCTGCGTCGATGAGAAAAACCTCCCCTTTCTTCCAGATATTTCTTCTCTAGCCATTTTTTTTGCAGTCTGCATTGGGGGTGGGTTCCAATATGAAAAAGATACAAATATTTTAGTCGTTAAGGTGCAGTTAACATTAGCATTAGGATATGTTTGAAAGACGCAACAGCATAAATTTCTCTCTTTTTTTCAAAATGTTGTCTTCTGCCTAAGTTCTCTTCACCAACCATCTATTGACTTCCATCGGACTTCGATTTGAAGAAAAGTCCTGTAATTAGCTTAAAGTATTAGAATAGCTTCTGATAGCACAATTATCGCCTGTGTCTTTATCACTCAAAAAAAAAAAATTCTAGTTTGGTGTAGTGAATGAATGTCTTAGTGCATACTCATAACATTTTTTACGAATTTAATAAACGAAAAAGTCGAACGTATGAAATAGCGATGCCATGTGTAATAATTTTAAGCATTTACGCCGGTCGAGAGTTTGATAGGTGTAAAGATTTAAGTTAGAAAAATATTAAATACTTTGTACTCTTTAACAAAAATCGTTTATTAAAAACTAAAATTTTCTATTAATTTGGCTTATGATTTCCGCAAGTGCATCTCTAACACCGAAGGTAATTCCAAATTATTTTTCTCCAATAAATCGGCTACTTTTCTACTAAAGTCTCTCGACGGTCTAAACTCTTCATCTTCGGTAATCCGTTCAAATAGAGCCATTGCAGCAGTGTAATTATTTCCTCGTGTGTATTCATCCAACAGTAAATTATACAAATCTTGTTCCTTAATCCATGAAGAAATTCGTCCCAATCCTCTGCTACATTTAGCCAATTTAAAGATCGGTGCCTCGCCACTTGACACACTGAGATATTCGCACTGTTTCACCAACATCTCCGGATTCAATTCTAAATTCGGATTAATCAGAACTTTTCGCAGTTGCGCTTCAGTGCCGGCCTTAGCAAATGCCACTACCAACGATACGTGAGCGTTCGGTGATCCGTGTACGGATGTCACTATGTTCATTATTTTCGCCAACATTTCCTTAGCTTCAATGGGCGAAATGTCTACAACGTCAGCGTTGCTATTCAAAACTTCTATCAATTTTGTCATTAATTCAAAATGCATTGGAGTTTTTTTGTGTTTTGTTGCGACATTTTCGAATTGTGTCATCGCATTTCGTAGCTGGTTTTTCAGTAAATGTTCGCGAATAATTGGACCAAGCAGCGTGTTGTGATTAGTACAGTAGCCAAGCTGCACAAGAAACTGTAGAAATTCCTCAGATTGATGGTCTGTTGAACCAGACCTTGCCCCGAATGCAGCTGCATTTGTCAGCAGCGCCCAAATATTTTTCGAACTTTGTGTTCCGCCTAATACTTTGGACTTTGCACGTTCTTCTAAAATTTCTTTTGCATCTTTTACTCGATCATTTTCTATCATCAACGATGCCAAGTCTATCACTTTGAATTCATCAATGGAAAATGCTGGATAAGATTTCTTCAACTGAGCTAAGGTCGTTTCGGCTTCGTTCAAGTTCTTCGTTCGGATCATTAGATCTAAAATGCTCGACAACATCCCGGGACTGAAATCCACGTTGTTTGTTTTACACAATTGATGCACTTCCAACGCTCTTTCAAGTTTTCCAGCCCGCACCAATAGTTGGAGAAGTCTCCGCATAACGCCTATAGTGTAAAATTGTCAATAAATTTCTTTTATAATTCATGCGGTTAAGTCATCGTAATGTCAAAGTAATGTGAATTGCATGATGAAAGGCAGTTTATTGGACCCGTACGAAGTACGAGGGCCTATGCTCTTACCACTACGTTTGTAACCAGTCGAATTGAGGGGGGGAAGGGGGGAGTATCATCAACCATGTGCTCCAGATGCCGAATCTGCAAAAAACATATGCAAGGGACCGTACGCATCAAAAAAGATATGGCGAACAATAGATGTTGCAGAAAGACTCGAACGTATCTAAGTAAATATTTCCTTAACTCTTAAGCGTATGAAATTACATCCATAAATTGGATTGGAAATTGCCGAAAGGGCAATATGGAAAAACCCGTCCGAAGCAACAGCGAAAAACCTCTCTAAATCCCCAATAAAATCTTAGATTTAAAAAAAAAATTGAAAAACATTGCACTAGGCCGACCTTAGAACCGACCCGACCTAGAGCACTTAGGAGATGCCTCTGACACATATTTCCATGAACAAAAATGTTCGCTACTTCTTTCTCTACAACACTGAACAAAAAACCTCATTAAAGAAATATTCACGAAAAACCACCAAATATCGTCTAGTGTGAAACGGGTCTACACAAAGGACCCTACAGCTCGAACCACTCTACAGATTTTCACTAATTTGAATTCCATGATTTTCTGATGTCCATTTTCGCTGATATATAAGTCAAAAAGTTCCACAAACCTTCAAAAAACCACGTTTTTGACCACTTTTTCGACCATTACTTCAAATGTTCTTAACCGACTTTGCTCAAATTCAAATTCTTTATGATTTAGGGCCAACGTCCAACGACTCGAAATCAAAAAATGTTCGTCCGTAAAATGTCGGGTATGTCCAAGACCTTCCAAACAAACGAAAAATTGTGAAAATCGGAAAAAATTTACGCGAGTTATGTATTAAAGACCGAAAACCACTAAGGCGGCGCTAGCTCAGCGGCCCTTCGTCCAAAAATGCCCATCTGCATAACCGAACCTACTTTTGGTACTACCTTTCAGGGGAAAGAAGATTTTAAAAATCGGTTAAGTCTTACTCGAGTTATCGTGTATACGGACGGACAAATTTTTTTTGCTGATTTAGCATCTAAGGGCCATGATCGATCATGTCCGTCCGTAAACACGATAACTCGAGAAAAACTTGACCGATTTTAGGGCCGCCTAAGTGGTTTTCGGTCTTTGGTACATAACTCGCGTAAATCTTAACAACAAAAACCTCTTAAAAGGTAAAGTGTGACGCAGTCCCTAATGTCCACTTCCAAAACTAATGATATCAGTGGAGGTGATGCTTACGCTGAAAATACGCAAGAAATGACGATGCAAAAAAAAACTTTTTAAAAAATTCAAATGTTTGAAATTGCGTCACAAATGCCAGAGCAGAACGTAATAATTTTTCCACACTTTCAGTGAGACTGACGTTCCCTGAAAATTTCGGGAAGATCGGCTGTCTAGTTCTCGAGATCGAAAATTATTAATAGATAGATCATAGATAGATAGATAGATAGAAACCGACAGATCAGAAAAAAAGTTTCCATAATGATGAGAACAATAGAAAAATTATTTCTCCATACAAAAATGTCATTTTCAAACCTCGATATCTCAGCCAATTTTCAACCGATCTTGATGTGTGAGAGCTTGTTTGAAAGCTGCTGCGACGTAGTTTTTTTTTAAATAATTTGGAGGGGGAAGGGGGCGAGGGGAAAAAACTCAGAAGTTCGCCTATATATGGCTCCTTGTCCCAAAGGTTTTTGTATGGAGTTTTTTGGGTTTGTGGACGTTTTTTTGGGTGTGGGGACAGCGTCACGCTCTCCGCTACCGCTGCGGTCATGATCCTTGTCCCAAAGGTTTTTGTATGGAGTTTTTTGGGTTTGTGGACGTTTTTTTTTTGGTGTGGGGACTGCGTCACGCCCTCCGCTACCGCTGCGGCATGATCTGATTATCATAAATTTTTTTTTTGAAAGCTCTGAGCATGCCTGACAATTTATGAAAGAATAGCGAGTTTGAGCAAAGCGACTTATCGCTAAAATTATAACAGATAAACATAGCTATAAGTTATAATTTATATGCTTACATTTTAAGTTATATATTAATAGTTATAATAGTTATAATTTATATAAGCTACGAGTTATAAGTTTTGAAACTGATCAGTACTGTTTCAGATCCGTTTTGAAACTGATCAGTACTGATGCGTATCAGCTTCAAAACTGACTAGTACTGATTCGTATCAGTTTTGAAACTGATCAGTACTGATACGTATTAGTTTTGAAAGGTTTCCAACGCTAGCGTCTGTACTGTAAACCTCTTTCAAGTTAAAATACAGCAAAACTAGTACGCTTCAGTACTGATCAGTTTCCAAACTGATACGGATCAGTGCTGATCAGTTTCAAAAATGATACGAATCAGTACTGACCAGTTTCAAAACTGACCTGTATCAGTACTTATATAAATTTTAAAACTGATACGCTTCAGTACTGATCAGTCTCACAACTTATAGCTTGTAGCTCATAAAAATTTATAACTTCAAATGTAATCTTATAACTTATAGCTATGTGTATATGTTATGCATATAGCGAAAAGTCGCCTTGCTCAAAGTCTCTAATCTTTTTCGATTTCGAACTTTCGGACCCAGTCAGGTAACTAAAACTGAGACTCTGATAGGGCCCAACGTCTTTTTTCCACATAAATCGGGTAAAGCTTATCCGATTTTCAAAATCGTTTTTTTTTCTGACAGATAAATAAATTATGTAACGAATTTGAATTTGGGCAAAATCGGTTAAAAACTTTCGAAGTTATGGTCGAAAAAGTGGTCAGAAATGTGGTTTTTTGAAGGTTGATGAAACTTTTTGACTTATATATCTGGCAAAATAGAACTTAAATCGCTCTTTAAATTTTTCAATGAAAGATATTGACTTTAGAAAGATATTGACTATAGAATTATGAAAACTGGTTGAGGAATTCGGGCTGTAGAGTCCTTGGTGTGGGTCCATTGCACGATACGCGACCCTACACGATAATTGGTGGTTTTCGCGAATATTCCTTCAAAGATGAGTTTTTTGGTGCGTGTTGTAGAGAAAAACTGGCGAGCTTTTCTGTCCATGAAAGTATGGGTAAGAGGCCTCTCTTAAGTGCTCTAGGTCGGTTGTATGATCGCCCCTAGTTCAAAAAAAACTTTGAATGAATTTTTTACTTAATTTTTTTTTCAGGCTATTTTTACTTTCGCTAAACTTTGACAGAAGCCGTGTCGCACTATTTGCGTCAATTGAGTCATCTTGTCCCATCCGAAGCCTTGGTAAATACTTTTATTCCCTGTCACATATGGGAGATGTCAATACATGGATATTTCCCCATGTAATACGGTCTATTACATGTAGGATTCTTTCGATATTTGTGACGCGGGCAGTTGCATACCTCGCCTTCCGCTCGGATCTACCCTTGTCAAAAACAGTTTCCAAAGCTTGTTGCTCGAAAACAGACTCGTGAGTTCCGCCCATATCACAAAATTTATCCCTCATGTAATACATTATGTTCACTGTATAGAACGTAATCTACAAAGGTTGACACATTAAGAACATTAGAAAGCTGACATTTTCAGTTCCACTTGATGTTAGAAGTAATCCCTTGCTAGTAGAAAATATCGCTCGCTGTAAGGAAATATTACCTGCAGTGAAAATTTCTTTTACAAAGGGAAAATTCTTCACAAGGGGAAAATATCCCTTCTTGGTGAAAAATATCCGTCGGAGTATGAGGGAAATGAACTACACAGATGGTAAGTCTCTCTTACAATTGAAAAATATCACCCACAGTAACAAAATACTATTAGCAGAGAAAGGTATTCCTTTCACAGAAGGAATATCTCCCTTGAAAGAGGAAAACATGCCTCGATGTTAGTAAGCATTACCAGCCAGGGAGAATGTTCTTCATAGAAGAAAAATATCACTGGTCGGTGAAAAATATTCCAGCGGGAAAAAGCCACTTCACAGCTGGAAAAAATTTCCTAGCTGGTGGAAAAAATCCCTTGCTGCTCTCTAAGCAAATATTACCTGTGGAGAAAGTAACATTTACAGAGGGAAAATATCGACTGCTGGTGAAAAATATCACTCGCTGTACTTCAGCGGGGAAAAATTCCTAGCTTGTGGAAAAAATTTCTGGCTCTTAGTATTAGCCAGACGGAAAAACACTCCTCACAGAGGAAAAATATCGGCCGAAAAAAATTTCCCATAGAAATGTCACCTAAGTTTTCACGCTGTTTCGTTTTTTGGACGATGAAGTATTGTACTACTATGCAAATAAAAATGGTGTCAGGAATCAGAGTTTTAGGGAATTATCGTACATTTTGCTTATAAGAATTAGACGCTTTACCTAGCAATTTAAAGCGGTATTGTACGCCCAGGTGATAATTCCCCGTACATTTCCCTAAAATTCTGCTTCGGACGTAAATTCATGTCGCCAAAGCTTACCTCGAGCGTTCATATTCTTCGACTGCAGTTCAATCAAATGACATTCCAGTTCGTCAATAGTCATATCTCGTTGATGTTTACCCACGCTAGTCTGTTCCGCTGCGTTCGATTTCACCGTTTTGTCCAACATATTCCTCAGCAGAGTTGTTGCTTTCTTACGACAGTCTACTGGAAGTTCTTTTTGGACGTGTACAAGCAGACGATCGCATGTGGTCAAAGGGATTTTTACTCCAACCGCATGAAATTTTTCCAAAAGTGTAACAATTATGGATGAATCTACCGGATTGTTTGTTCTAGAAAGAATTCCTATTAAAATTTGGCCAGCTAGATCACAATAGCCCTTTTTGCTTCTTTCGTCAATAGTGTGAACCAATTGGGCAAACATAGCGATTGTCGATGTTTTGGTAAAATTTCTAACATTTACGATCAATGGCCATAGTAGTAAGTCACTGTCCACTTTGGTTTTGTGTAATGTAATCGTTTTTAAAGCTTCGTCAATACGAAATTGATACAACAGTTGAGACAACACAGGCGTCAATAATGTAGCGATGGGAATTCCCCTGTCACTAAGAATTTGTATCGCATTTTTGGTATTTTTCATTGTTATCGGTAGCTTTCCCAAAACGTAGTGAGTCAATGTGTCTTGATCGACAGGAACTTTCAATTTCTTCATCTCTTGTAAGACATCCTGAATTCCGATCTCTCCATCCACGTTGTAGCGGTGTACGAACAATGGCCAAAAGTAATGTGGTCGCAATGGCTCTTTCTGACCTAAGGCTCGGATGCATTCCAAGGCATTGGGTGAATTATTCCTCAACAATATTTCGCAACAACAATGCAATGCTCTCGTGTTTCTCCCAGAATCGACGAGTCTTTGCGTAACGTCGAGTATATCGAGCCAGTTATCATTGTGACTCACCATTTCTTTTATGAAGAATACACCATACGTATCTGTGCCCTCAGTCTCATTTAATTTGATCTTCGGTACGTTGTTGATGATGTTGTAAGCCACCTCGAACTTGCCCACATGAATGAGTTCCGTGCAAATGTTTTGCAGTTCGGGTGTGACATTTTTGTTAAATAACGTATCTTCCGGCAACATTTTTATTGCGTCTACCATCAAGTCGGTGGAATCATGCAAAGCTGCTGTTCTAATAACGGAATAAATTTGCCCCATACTGAATGTACCTCCCTGTTCGCTTAACAATATTTTAGCCTTAGTGACATCCCCATTCTCTATGTAAGCGCGTACTAGCTGCATGTACGTTTCCGAGGTGGGTTTCAAATTCGCGAAGACCATTGTATCTAAGACTTTCTCACAATTCTCTATATTCCGTTTTCTTGAATGGCCGAGTATCAGGGCATTGAACAAATTTTCACTCAACACAAATCCTCGGCCTTTGATGTCAGATAATGCTTTGACGATGCCATCGGAAAATGCAGCATTTTCGCAAGTCAAATGTAAAAACTCTTCATAGATTTCTTTGTCTCCCTGACAATCATGCTGAGCTAAAAATTCATTGAAATCGTCGATATCTCGGCCAATGACTCGGTAAGCACGCAATAACAAAATAATTTGTTCTTTCGACGGTTTTCCATATTTTAAGATTCCTTCATTCCAAATAGTGTCAATGAGTTGCGATTTTTCTTGTTTACTTGTGTCCGGCAACAAGGAACAACATTCCAAGAGAAAGGATGCATTATTTGGTGGCAAATATTTCTTGACCATTACGTTGACAGCGTTTTGAAGATATGTGTAGCTGACACGCTTGTTATTAGAGGCGTGGGATTTGAGAAATTCAAGTTTGTAATTTTTATTCACATTTGTCTTTTCCGTCGAACGTTCAGTATCTTGAAGCCATTTATTGGTTTCAATTTGATGATTTCTTCGGTAGCTTGAGATGACCACTTTTGACCGATACGGAATGTTTGTCTTTCGAACCAACTGTCTAATTAGTAAAGTTGCCATTCCGATAAATTTGGAGCAAAATTATTTCATGAAATACTAAAAGCAACAACTTTTTACTTGCGGGTTATGTGATGACATTTTACTGTCAAAGAAGTGAGAGGGAGAAGTTAGTAAAGTTCATTCGTTCAAAAGTTCAAGAGAGAGAGCAAGGAGTAAAGTTGCGTTGGTCATGAATATCAGCTTCATGTGTTCATCGCGAAACGCGCGATTTTTGAATAAGTTTCATGTGCATCTTACATGTGATACATGGAAGAAATAGATATTGATGCTACATAGTGTTTTAGATAGATGTATTGCTATGGGCTTGAGGGCAACATTAAAAGTACGTCGCAAAAATGAGAAATATCAAATTTGTGAGGTTTTTTAGAACAGAATCCTGTGTAAATAACAAATAATTGAAAATTATGATCTTACTGTGAGAGTATATGAATCTTACCCGGATAATAGATGAATCAGAACTCAAAATGTTGAAGTACGAAGATCGCTTATTTACGCAGAATGCGCAGGCTCGCATCGGTTTTGCATCGGGCAATAATCAAGAATAGTCACCGACAAATGTTGTCGCCATCTCTTCATTTTCTGTAGCTGATTACGATTCCATATAAAGAATGTCACTGACTGACAGTAGCGCCATCAATTGATTTCATTGTTAGATGTGGTACAACTAGTAACTGATTCCATCGTCTATTCTGTTCATCGCGTTTTCATATGATAGAATTTTTCGCAAAATTTGTTTGGCCATACAAAAACAAATTTTGCGACAAGTAGATGCAGTCCGTGAATTGTTTTTTGACAGTTCATATTTTGTTTGGATCGTTTGTGGGCGCATTTCTAATTCAAAAATCATGGGCGCGCGGTAGCGATGCGCCCGTGACGCAAGTCCCCATACGAACAAAAAATTCAAAAAATTTGTTTTCGCAGACTTCGGAACCATATACATGATAGGTTTTGACTTTTTCCCCTTGCGTCGTATTCCCCTGAGACCTAGTTTCGACATTTTACTCATTAAAATCGGTCCAGTGGATCCGAAGAAATGACCTTTAGAAAATCTTCTTTTTCCATACTAAATATGCTACTTCATAGAAGCCAAAGTTAATGGAAACATCCTACGTTAGTTAGTGTGTTAGTGAGTTAGTTAGTTCTAGAGCCATTTGTATGAAAACCGACTTTTTTAGCTCGTGCTCGAAAACGGCTCGATAACTTTTCTTCAAATTTTGCAGGGAGATTTTAAAAAAGGTGGGGTACCGGCCTCGTTTGGGCGCCAGCGCTCATGGAAGCTCCCATACAAATCCCATACAAAAGTATATTTTGTATGTGTTTGTGTGTGTATTCATTTGTGTGATCATTTTCGTAGATGTAAGTGGTGGCCGCGGCACCAAAAAAATTTTTTCGCGCAGACGGACAAAAAACGTCAGATTTCCTCACAATATTGAGACCGTAAAGTAGGCTTATTCGGTACACTTTTGAACAATAACTTTTTTTGCCCCCTGTCGTTTTCGACCCAGGACCGAAAAGTCTTTTTTGCCCAGTTGAATTTACTGACTTCAATCAAATATCGTAACTGAATGAAAACATCACATCAATTGCAATAATAATGCCTGAAACTAAGTTCTCACATAATTATTTCCGAATTCACTTCACTTTTGATACAATTTCGGTCATCGTATCAATTATTTTTCACATCGAAAACAACTGTTATGAAAAATAGGATGAAGAATAAGGAACAAACTGTCGCAGTGTCCTATGATGAAAATGCAAATTCTGTATTAAAGCTTGTTGAGTGTTTTGTTCGGAATCTGACTTTTTGTCCGTCTGCGCGAAAGATAGTATACATCACTCGGAGCTAAAACGGTACTGATTTAGACCACGGTGTTGAAAAGGTCTTTCCTCGGGCTCCGCTGCGCTCCGCCCTCGGATTCGACCTTTTCACCACCTGGGTCTAAATACACCGTTTTAGCTCCTTGTGATGTAATGTACTATTATGAATGAGGGTTGAAATTCGAATAGAAGAATTTCGAATAGAATTTTTTTTCGCCGAAATTTGTTTCCTATTTCCTTCCAAAACTAGTGATATCACAACAAAAACCCTTTTTAAAAAGGAAACGTGACGCAAGTCCTCGTCCCTTCTTCCAAAACAAATGATATCAATTGGGGTGACGCTTAAAGCTTTGAAACGCAAAAAATTCTTTTGGGATGTTTTCATTTTTGATTAAAAAAATGCGTCAAAAATGCCGGACCTCCCAGTGATATAGTTTTTCTGTTCTTTCAGCTTTGACATCGCAAAAATTTGACTTTATGGGATGTATGGCGTATTTTTATACAGAAAATCAAATTTTTGCGTATGAAAGCTGAACACGTAGACAAATTATTACATTGATGGGTCCGGCATTTGTGACGCATTTTTTTAATCAAAAATGAAAACATTCCAAAAGATTTTTTTGCGTTTCAAAGCTTTAAGCGTCACCCCAATTGATATCAGTTGTTTTGGAAGAAGGGACGAAGACTTGCGTCACGTTTCCCTTTTAAGAAGGGTTTTTGTTGTGATAACATTATTTCACGGTTTTATTCCGTGTATCCTTAAATTATGTGTCTTTTTGTGCAGTGTTGTAGAGAAAAAAGAAGTGAACTCCGAGGCCTCTCCTTAGAGCCACACGGTCCATAGGTCGTTCCCAACTCTTTTTTCTTTTTGATTTAGGGGGTTTCGTGGACATTTGTAGAGGTTTTTACACATTTAATGTCGGCGTAGTGAAAGTTGGTTGGACTGGAGGTTTCTGATATGAGGGTTCTTATGGGCCGTTCCTAAAGTATGTCGCGCAAAAATCGACTTTTTTAATCCCCTCCTGGGGTGTCACAAGCGGGGTTCGAGCCCTCTTCTCTCGTAATCAAATATTAGCCCATCATACAAAAAGTTTATCTATTAACAGTATCATTCAAGTAGATATAGTTGGTAGAATTTAAAGTAGGTTAGTGATCCAATCATGCCCGCAGCAGTAGCGGAGGGCGTGACGCAGTCCCCACACCCCAAAAAAGAAGTCCACAAACTCAAAAAACGTCATACAAAAACCTTTGGGACAAGTCACCATATATACGCGAACTTTTCAGTTTTTTCCCCTCGCCCCCCCCCCCTCCAAATTATTATACGTCAGCATCGACTCAAAATGAAAAATTCTGGGATTCGGGAAATATCTTGAAAAGTCGTGGCATCTGGAAAAGTGGTCAATTTTGAGGGTTTTTAGGTAATGCTCGGAGTTTTCGAATTTTAGCTCCGGATGACAATACCTAGGGAGTTGGTTTTAGAGTTTCATGAGGAGAATTTTTTTGGATCTTAAGAAAATGTCTCCCAGCACCGCCAGCAGTCAAAGTGGCGCTATCTTGGATTTTAGCTATCTTCTGAATTAAACTCGTTTCAATATTTTTATGAACTTTTTACTTCTGCGCAGGTTTTTGCGGTGTTAATATAATAACCTGCGCAGAAATAAAAAGTTCATAAAAATGTTGAAACGAGTTTAGAATAGCTAGACAGTTGGTTTCTTCGGGAAATTTATAGAGATCGCTGCGGAAAATTTTTTTGGAGAAAATTTTTTTTAAGAAAAATTTTTTTCGGATAAAATTTTTTTTTCTGAGAATATTGTTTTCGGAGAAATTTTTTTACAAGGAGAAAAATTTTTTTTGTAGAAAAATTTTTCTCGGAGAAAATTTTTTTGTAGAAACTTTTTTTTTTTCGGAGAAAGTTTTTTTCGGAATAAATTGTTTGGTGAGAAAATTTTTTTTGGAGAAAATTTTTTTTTCGGAGAAACATTTTTTCGGAGAAATATGTTTTCAAAAAACAGAAAATTTTTTACGTGAGTTATAACAACTGTAAACTACCAAAATGACTGATATCGCATACAAAACCCTCTTAAAAGGTAAAGTGTGACGCAGTCCGTGAGTCCGCTTCAAAAATTAATGATATCGTTTGAGGTAACGCTACCGCTGATAATACGCAAAAATTTGTTTGAGTTGAATGTTAGCTTGTGATAAAAATTAAAGAAAATCGGCAATTTTAGTTAGAAAATTTCGAACAGTGGGACAATCATATCAGGAACGACGACATCATGCAAAATCTAGGGGTTACATCATTGGAAGCGGCGGCAAGGGTTAGTAGTTTGCGATGGTACGGGCACGTTCAGAGGACGGGTAATAACAGGCTGCCAAAGAAGATATTGAATACTCAGGTCGCAGGTTGCAGGAGTGCACTCTTCGCACACACATTTTGTTTACACGGATGCGAATAAAACATAAAAAAGGACTGTTCTTGAGCTGTTCGCAAACATCTGTGAGTGAAGTGATGTAGTGCATTACGCCCTCTATTATAAGTTCTCCACAATGAAGTCACCGCTAAAAGTAGAAAGCAACCTTTGTAAAATTCCGCTAGTAGGCATCGTAAAATTGAACAACCAATTTCAATCAGTCCAAAGAAATTTTCTAAACGGTCGGTTTGCAATCACCAAAATTCAAGAATGTTTTCGTCCAAATTAATTACAGCAAGCAAATTACTGATGTCAAGTGAGAAGCTCGCATCTCCTACTCTACTTCGATTCTACAGTACGCGTAACAGTGACATGGATGCATGTGTGAATTATGGAGCGAAACCGAATGAAAAGTGTTCGAAAAAAGTCGCTACTGGATGTCGAACACCAAACGCATCGGTGAAATGTGTATCACTGAGCACGGAAGTTC
Source organism: Pseudolycoriella hygida (assembly GCA_029228625.1). NCBI lineage: Eukaryota > Metazoa > Arthropoda > Insecta > Diptera > Sciaridae > Pseudolycoriella > Pseudolycoriella hygida. The sequence continues at coordinate 34,731,894 of CM055405.1, read as the reverse complement.
CTTGCGAAAAAATCAAGCCCCCGGATTCGTCGTTTCTTGAAATGCTCCAAGCTCAAACATCATTTAAACTGCAAGAAAATTGCCCCAACGAATGTTGCTGTCTAACACTAACGAGCTCTAACAAAAAACCGCACAAAATATCGTTTGAAGATATAATACACACCGTTTGTTAGATTTGATTTTTAAAAATTTTAAATAAAAATTGTTTATTCCCCCGGTTAGTTTTTAAATTTCGGATGCAACTTTTTCTGTGCAGGAAAAAAGTTTCTACTGCACTAAAGCGATAGATTGAAAAAACGGTTCACTCATTGACCGTAAAAACGGGTGGAGTGCGAAAAAACGGTGACAAAACATTTTGTATGAAAGAACATTGTTTTTTGTGAGTTGTTCATTTCATATTTAGTATCACAATGTCTTAAAAGGTAAAGTGTGACGCAGTCCTTCCAAAATTAATGACATCGTTTGAGGTGACGCTGTCGCTGACAACAAAATTACATTCTGTTCAAAAAATTGCGTTACAAATACCAGACCCAACGACGAAATAGTTTTTCTATACTTTCAGTTTTTACGATGCTAAAATTTGACTTTTGTTTCTTTTTGCGAAGATTGTTACACTGAAAGTGAAAATTATTACGCTGGTGGGTCTGGCATTAGTGACGGAATTTTTTGAACAACACTTTATTTTGTTTTAAAAAAAAGTGGGTCAATTCTTTTTTAATAATAAAACTTTGAATAAAAGCTACTAACATTAAATTCAAACAAATTTTGCGCATTATCAGCGATATTTTGGGAGGAGACTTACGGACTGTGTCACACTTTACGTTTATAAGAGGTTTTTCTTGTGATATTAGTCGTTTCATGTGAAAAATTTTCTATTCTTCGAACAAAATTTTATGCCAAAAAAATTAGTTTCTTCGAAAAAAATTTTCTTTGAAAAACTAATTAAAAACAAAATTTCTTCTTTGGAGAAAATTGTTTTTGGAGAAAAATTCTTTGGAAAAATTTTGTTTGGAGAAAAATTTTTTTCGAAAAAAATATTTGGAGAAAAATTTTTTTCTGAGAAAAGATTTTTTGTTGGAGAAATTTTTTTTCTAAAAAAATTTTTTTTGAAGAAAACTTTTTGGAGAAAATTTTTTTTTTCCGAGAAAACTTTTTTTGAGAGGCGAATTTTTGTTGAGAAATATTTTTCGAGAAATTTTTTTGAAGATACTTTTTTTCAAAAAAATTTTTTTGAAGAAATTTTTTTTTGAGCAAAATTTTTTTAGAGAAACTTTTTTTCGGAGAAATTTTTTTTAAAAAATATAAATTTTTTCAACAACAAAACTTCCAAAACGACTGATATCACAACAAAAACCTCGTAAAAGGTAGTCCGTAAGTCCGCTTCCAAAATTAATAATATCGCTTGAGGTGACGCTATCGCTGATAATACACAGAAGTTTGTTTGTGTTCAAAGTTTTAATTTCCTGAAAAACTTCAGCGCTTTTTTTAAAACAAAATTACGTTGTTTAAAAAAAATTGCGTCACAAATGCCGGACCCACCGACGAAATAATTTTTCTGTACTTTCAGTTTTTCCGCTGCAAAAATTTGACTTTTGTTTCTTATTGCGTATAGATTGTTTAAGGTAAATTTAAATTTTTTGCGTGTAAAAACTGAAAGTGTCACCTTCGGCTACATACGACAAACCTGTCACCTCGGGCTACCTTCGAAACACTTCGTGACATCAATTCTCCGATCTATAAACTTTGTCGAAGAAACCAACTGTTCACAGAATTTAATTCAGAAGATAGCAAAAAATCCAAAATGACACCGCTTTGACAGCTGACAGCCATTTTCTTAAGATCTTAAAAAATTCTCCTTATCAAACTATAATTTTGTTGAAGACACCAACTCTCTAGATATTGCCACTCCGGTGCTAAAATTCGAAAACTCCGAGCATTATCTGAAAAGCCCACAAAATTGACCACTTTTCCACACGTCACGGAATTTCTAGGGTTTTCCCGGAAAAGCGGCCTATGAAATTTTTCATTTGGGGCCGAGACTGACGTTCAGTGATAATTTCAGGAAGATCGGCTGTCTCGTTCTCGATATATAGATAGAACATGGAACAAAGATAGATAGATAGAAACCGACAGATCAGGAAAAAAGTTTATACAATAATGAGAAAAATAAAAAAATTGAAAATAGTAGTTTTCAACGTAAGCACAACATAGAGGGATTCTTTTGAAAAACAGCCCGAACGAAATCGTACGTTTTTTCCAATGAACCTTTTTATATTTGCCTAGGAAGGTATTGGTCTCTAGAAGCCAAAACCACTTGCAAAAATTTTTATTGAAGCTAGAGTGGCTAGCGGGAGGTGATAAATTACGAAAAACATGATTTTTTCTTACAGAAATTGCTCCACGCATATGAAACGTATAAGATCGTGTGGGGTGTCGTTGAATAGGTAATTGCATGTAATTTCGGGGCAAATATACATATTGGGTATTGAATTTGTTTGTTTACCCTGAGATATAAGCATTTGAAAAATGGGAAAAAATTCACCTATTTCAAATGCTTGTATCTCAGTGTAGACAAACTCAATACCCAATAAGTATATTTGCCCCGAAAGTACATGCAATTACCTTTCTAACGACACCCCACACGACCTTGTACGTTTCATGTGCGTGGAGAAATTTCTGTAAGAAAAACTCATGTTTTTCGTAATTTATCACATGCCGCTAGCCACTCAATAAAAATTTTTGCAAGTGGTTTTGGCTTCTAGCGACCAAGGTATTGGCGAATATAAAAAGGTTCATTGGAAAATACGTACGATTTTGTTCGGGCTGTTTTTCAAAAGAATCCCTCATACGAAATGTGTACGTAGGCTGAGAGCGCAGCTCGAGGGAAGTACACATCAGGTATGTATGCGCTTATTTTGAAGATTATTTTACTTAATAGGAGAGAGTGTGTTGGGGTATATGTGGCGAAAAAATTCCTCTTGTTATTTTCAAACCTCGATATCTCAGCTCATTTCCAACAGATTTTTGATGAGTATGGGCTCGTTGAAAACTTGCTGCGTCGTATTTTTTTTAATAATTTGGAGGGGCAGGGGGCAAATACTGAAAAGTTCGCGTATATATGGCCCTTTGTCCCAAAGGTTTTCGTATGGCGTTTTTTGAGTGACTTCTTTTTGGGGTGTGGGGACTGCTACAGCTGCGGCATGATAAAAAGGACCAAGTGAGTAAAATTACTCATATTATTTGGTGCGCTTAATTGAAAACGGAAAACTGAAAAATCGAAAAGAATGATTTTCATCTATACAAAATTTTTTTTCAAAAACGGAACAGCTGAAACTTCTGTAGTCAGACCCTGAGACTCAATTTATATGAAGTCCGCTCAGTCCTGTTGTTTAATGACTGCTTACAGCGCTAGATTGTGTAAGTAAAACTATTTTGAAGCATAATGCATGAGGAATAGATTGAGATTTGCGTCACTATGTAGCTTTTCAAAAAAGACGATACAACTAACAAAACTTGACGGTCCGTAGAGTATGACGTGGAGGGGGGTTTTAAAAATCTGAAAAATAGCATGATGTCTTTTATGAACACTTCCTACGATAATATTTGTTTGTGAAATGAAAGAAATTGAACTGTATTTGTAACCAGGGCCTAATATTTGGGAATTAATTCCAAAAAAATTTCTAAATTTTTTGGGAGTTTTAAAGAATTTTTGGGAATTAATTCCCAAATATTAGGCTCTGGTTGAAGCTTGTAATGGAAAGTCACCATGCACTATCGAGAAAATTTTTTTCGTTCCTAGTGATGTAACTATTAATAGGAGAAAAATCCATGTGCATTCATTTCCTTCGAAGAAACACTTATAACAAACGATGTTGATTTTGGACTGACCGCACATTCTCTTTTGAAATTCTAAATAGACGTCGAGTGATTTTCTCCAACAAGAATTTATTATTTTCTCATTTTCATTCACACAAACGATCAGTATTCGGAGATAATTTGCCGAGGAAAGATCTCTACATCACCAGGGTTGCAATTTAGTTTTCCCACATTCATAGATTCTTTTTTGATCCGTTTTCCAGTTTGTGTGAGCCCTGCAAAATGTCGAAAAATTGTTTTCCAGTTTTTCAGATTGTGTAAAATTATTGGAACGATCAAGAAACGGTTTTGTTAGTTTGACGAATCGATTGTATAATTTCCTTTTACCAAAGTGCTACACCCGTGTGCTACAAATTGATTCTTTTATTTCGACTTTTTTTTTAATTTTATTTAAATTTCAGTTATTCCATGGAACATTAAAATATACAAAAAGTGTTTTAAAAACAGTGTGTGTGGTGCAAATGGGGAAAAATTGATTGAACGATAATAATTATTGGAGCTGTTGTGTTGTGAATTATTTGATTTCGATGAAAATATTATACAATTTTGAGTTATTATGGAGGACAGTGAAACTTCAGTGGTGCACATTTAATTTTTGAAAGAAGAAATGGATTGCTAAAAATAACTTTAATTATTTTCTATATTTAAGAATAAAAACGGAATGGCGGAATATTATTTATAGTTGTTGTACTCTTCTCATATCCACATATGAGCTACGTGAACCAATTCAGTGATTTATATATTTTCTTTTTTCGTATTTTCAACTTCGTTAAATGCTCTGGAAAAATCTTCTTCTTAACAAAATACCACCGAACCTGAAGCGATAATTTGAATATCTCGCAATGAAACGTGTTTTCCATGTACCAAAGTAACAAATTTATTGTTACGATGTAATTGTGAGTTGGTAATTGAAAGAAGATATTTTGTTTGATGTTTATATTTAAGTTAAGTGCAAACTACTTTCTAAAATTTTCCTCTTAATTAAGAAAAGTTGCTTTTTCTATTTTCTAAAAAACTACGATGTCGTGTTTGTTTTTACTTTGGTTGTTGACAGACTGAATAAAAACATCTTTTCGATGCAAACATCCCGGTAAAGTTCCTGTAAAAAAACGTGTTTGTGGCATTTCATTTTCCACAGACTGCGGTGCATTCCATTTCCTTCTCTTCACCTCTACTCTATGACTAATGACGAGGCAACTAGCTTTTTTTGAAAATTATAATAAACCATCCAAGAAAATGTGATGAAATGAAACATTTATTTTATTGACCTGCTCGCAACACTGTGTTTTCCTGTGCCTGTGTCGCTTTTTCATGAGTGCGGAGCTTTTTTGCGTTTGTGGCCATGTTTTGTGCTTGCGACGATCTTTTTGTGCCTGCGGCCTTTTTGGGCCTATGTTACGCTTTTTGTGACTAGCGCGACTTAAACAACTACTTCATAAGTTTGCTTGATTTTGTCCGATATTATTTTGCTTTGTCTTTTCGTTAATTCCGTTGAAAGTCCAAAAAAGTGAGTTTTAGAGGGTCAGTATAGCCAGAGAAATGATAAGTTAGTGCCCCTGCGGCCAGATAGAAATTACATGAAGAATGACAGCTGGTTTTATGGCAGAGGATCGAACCAATTTGCTTGCATTTTTGAGAGAATACTCTCCCATAGTAGCCAATTGTCATTCACATGTTCCTTTTATCTGGCCGCACTCAGAGAAATGATAAATTGGTACGCCTGCGGCCGCCGCAGGCGTACCAACTTTTAATTTCCCTGAGTATAGCATGGCAACTGCTTCTTAAGTAGCGATAGCTACTTTATGTTTACACCCTTCCTATCCGGCCGTCTGTGCACCCTCACAAAAATAACGCTACAGATACGGTGTCACAAAAATGACGTTGCAAATACCACATCACAAATATTACCAAAAGTTATGACGTCATAGATATTGTTTCGTTTAATTCTTTCACAATTCACTGTCGCTACTTTTCTATACCCATGTCACTATTTTATTGTGATTCAAATGATAGATGTGTCGGGTTTCAGTGGGGATACTTTTTCATAAAAATTACAGTAAGTTGAGGAATAAATTTTTCTTCAGTGAATCAATAGGCCAAAGAGTTCATTTTACAAGTTCTACAATTCGGAACAATGGCGCATGGACGGAAATTTTTCTCTAGGTCTACGAGCTGGAGGTGAGCGAGTTCACAAAAACCCGTACGGCCAATTCGATCCCGAATTAATTTGTCGGGTTTCCGATTTCATTTCTTCTTTTGGGTCGGGCCGGGGCCTGGCTACTTCAACTAGAAAATTAATTAGGTGCACGTCCCACCATTTAGGGGGTGTATTTCTAAGGCTACCCATTTAGCGCTAGGTTAGGTATGGCGAATGGTACCGGCCTCCAATTTAGGGCTGCTATAGAACCTGCAATAAGGCTGCCCTAAATGTTTAGAGTTCGAAAACATGTCGTTTTGACAGTTCCGGATGTTGCCTGTACATGAATGTCTAACAATGTCTATAATTTGGGGCTCATTTAGGGCTGGCGAATGAGACCGGTCTTTAGTTTAGGGCTGCTCTGGGTGCGAAGATATTCACATTTTAGTAAAAAACGTATGCAGGGGACCCGTACGTATCAGAATAGATGTGGCAAACAGAGTTAACGTTATGAAAAGACTCGAATGCATTTAAGTAAATATTGCCTTAAGTCTTAAATGTTTGAAATTACGTCCAAATTAAGTTGTATTGGAAATTGCCGAGAGCGCAATATTGAAAAACCCGTCCGAAGAAACGTTGTAAAAGATCCCTCCCAAAACCACAAAATTGATCTCCAAATATACAAAAATGTTCGCCTCAATTTTCTCTACAACATAGCAAAAAGCAATTTGTTTGTTAAGGGCCGACTTTAGGACCGACCTATGGCCATAAGGAAATGCCTCTGACACATACTTCCATAGACAAAAATGCTTCCCTCAATCTGCTCTGCAATATGACAAAAAATGAGCCCCAAGCACAGGCCCAAATTTGTCTATGAATATGATTCGGTACACGGTTACTTCTCAAATAGAAAAAGAATCAACAAAATCGGTTAGGATTTGCCCGATTTATGTAAACAAAAACATGTTGGGTCTAGTTTCAGGGTCCTGACTGAGTCCAAGGGCATCTTATCAAAAAACTTTCTTCCATAAAATGTAAGACATTCCTAGACCTTTCGATTAAATTTTTTTTTTTTGAAAATGGGAAGAGATTTATACTCGAGTTATGTACAAAAAAAATGTAGGGCCCTAGCAGAGCCTCGTTTTTAGTGCCCTAGCTAAGTCCAAGGGCTCAAAATAAAAAAAAAGTTTGTCCTACAAATTCGAGATTTACTCGAACTATGTACAAAAAACACGCATTGCCCTAGCATAGACTCGGTTTCAGTGCCCTAGCTAAGTCCTAGGACTCAAAATTAAAAAAGTGTCTGCCATAAATGGTCGGCCATGCCCAGATCTTTCAAACAAAAAAAAATTTATGAAAATCGGAAAAGACTTACTCGAATTATGTACAAAAGACCAAAAACCACTTAAACGGCCCTAGCTTGGCGGCCCTTGGGCCGACAGTGCCCAGATTCAAGGGATCATTCATAAAGAATGTCACGTTTGCTATAAAAAATGAGCATCCATAAAAAGGTAATAACTCAGTCAGGACAGCAAATTCTGTTTATAGAACTTTGGCTACCCCCCGGAGAACTATAAACAAAATCTCTGACCAGTTAGGGGATATGGACTTTGTGGCGTTTATAGCAAGCGTGACATCCTTTATGAATGACCCCCAATCATATAAAAGATATTTCGATTACCTTTCAGGGAAAAATAGTTATTTGGATCACAAGGGACGAAAGTGAAAAATTTCAACCGAGTGCGAAATTTGCAGCCCGCGCCGAAGGCAAGGGCGGCAATCGCACAGGTTGAAATTTTTTACGTCGTCACATGTGATTCACACAACTTTTCATTTACAACGAATACGAATCTTGTAATTTTCGAATCCCAAATAGACGCGAAAATTAAAAAATGCAACTCGAAACGAAGGCTTACTCATTAATCAATTCAACTAAGGTCAATAATTTATTCATTGGAATTGTTATGATTTAAACATCACTGCAGTAATAGCAGCAACAGCATGTAGAAATTAAAAATATGATGTTTTTCATGCCGGGCGCCTAAATTACAAGAAAAATTCTGTAATTTATGCCCAATTCATGAAAAGTTGTATGTGCATTGTGCACCTGCTTAGTTCGCGAAATTGCCTAAAATCAATCGTCCATAGCATGTACACAAATAACCATTGTGATTCTCATGCGAAATGATCCACATCCAAAACTCATGATACACATCCAAAACTAAGTGATTCACATAACAAGAACTACGAGAATATTGCAGTTTTTCCTTACAAAACTAGAAAGACAAAACTAATTTAAAAAAAAAATAACATTTCCTTCTTCAACAATATCATGTTTAATTCCACATAAAAAATCTTGGTAGCACCGGCGCACATATTTGTTACACTTTGATCGAAGTAAACTCAATGAAGTGTCGAAGTTTTTTTGTTGTATCAGTTATTTTCGCACCTCTGTTTAGAGGACCGAAAAAATTTTCGTCCCTCTGTTTATTTTCGCACCTCTGTTTAGAGGGCCGAAAATACTTTCGCTTCCCATAGCATTCTAAGGCCTACTGAGAGTTGCATTTTTTAATTTTCGCGTCTCATTTGGGAAGAGAAATATACAAGTTTCGTATTCGATGTAATGAAAAAGTTTTTGCGGTGACGGACGGACGGACGGACAACGTTTTTATTGTTGATTCGTCATCTAAGCACCAGGATCGATGCTCCCCACCTACTCCCTGGTTGAAATTGGGGTGGTTACAAACGTCGTGGTAAACGCGTAAGACCCCTTCGTACGGGTCTCAAAACATGCTTGCATGCAGCCCAAAACTCGAGACCGGTCTCGTTCGCCAGCCCTAAATGAGCCCTAAATTAAAGGCTACTTTGAAGGCCCCTGGCATGTTGGTTTTCGCCATGACATTGAAAATGACAAGTTTTTTTCATTAAAATTTGAATATCTTCACAGCCAGAACAACCCTAAGCTCAAGACCGGTCTTGTTCGCCAGCCCTAAATGAGCTTCAAACTATGGCTACTTTATAGGTTCCTGGCATGTTATTTTTCGCCGAAAAATTGAAAATGACATGTTTTCTTCAATAAAATTTGAATATCTTCGCACCCAGAGCAGCCCTAAGCTCAAGACCGGTGTCGTTCGCCAGCCCGAAATTATAGGCTACTTTGTTAGACATTCTTGTACAGGCAACCTCCAGAACTGTCAAAACGACATGTTTTTGAACTCTAAACATTTAGGGCTAGCGTTCCATGGCAGCCCTAAACTGAGACCGATATCATTCGCCAGCCCTAAACTAGCCCTAAATGGATATACTTAGAAACACACAGCCTAAATGGTGGCAGTGCCAGCGACATGCACCTAAATTAATTCGGGTTTTAATTTTTTATTTCAAATCGGGTTAGGTTCGGGTCAGATTTGGAGAAAAAGTTCATCCTGTACAAATCTACCACATGCCTTACAGGTCGTACTTCATTTATCGAATGCAATGAACAATTCTTATTTGTATTTAACGTTCACTAAATTTTCAAAAGTAGAGGAACCACGATGTGAAAACTAATTTTTGCCGCTTAGCAGTCATCTGTCGTAGTTAATAGTCTCTCAAGTCATCATCATCACAACAACACACACCCACTTCACGGCCACTTAACTTTTTGCATTGTTACAAACTATTCCATAAAAATGTTCAATTACATGGTCTATTGCATGCATAATTAGAAATTCGAACGGAGCTTGACTAATCAATAAAAGTTAAATTAAATAATCCGATACTTTTCTCTACTGTCACCCTCAGCGGATTGGATACATCAGCAAAGAGAGGAATCAATTTCAAAACATAATAAAATCATTCAATACATCCCCCAGTTTGACTTTTTTTTCAATTTGAAAGCATAAATATCGACATCAAACAAAAAATCCCCAATAGGAAAAATCAAATTTCGATTTATTTTATGCAAATTTTCAGTTTTCTATCGAAGAATGATATTCAATTGAACTTTGTGGCTTTGCATATTTGCCACCCAGCAGTAAAAAAAAAAGTTTCTGAAATGTCGGTTGTATGTCGACACAATTTTTCCCAAATAAAAATGTACAAAATTTAAATATAAGACGAACAAAGTACACAACAAGCAAACTGTATCGCATTCAGAATAAATATAAATAAATAGAAAAAGAAAACTGTGATAATACCTCGGAGGATACACATTTTCATCATGTCAACCCGACGAACTCAATCAATGCCACCCACAGAATACGATAAGACGCCCAAGCACCGCGGTCGTTGCGTATCTGCTGTCTGTGTATCATGGAAAGTTTTCACCTGCATTTTTTCACACGTTATGCTAGTTGCAATTGTGGTTGCATACTGCATTGGCGGAGCATATATGTTTAGCAGCTTTGAAAGGGAAAATGAAATTAAAGTAAGTAAGAAAACACATGTTTTTCGCTGAGAATTTTGGATGTTCTTCTCACTAGGAAGAAAATTTTTATGGACAATTTCATTTCTCTGTTATCCGTATTGTGTTGACCATATCGAAAAAACGAAATTTTATCTTCTAAACATTGTAGCTTCCAGGAAATCTGTCGCTTGCTTGAAAGTGCCTTGACTCGCAAATATGCAACTGTGGCTACTATCAATTTCTGTATCGGATTCAGAGCCCAGAGCCGAAAAAGAACGGCTGGCAGCGGCTAGAGGGTCAAAAATTCTTGAGCGGCGGCTCAGCAACGCCGCCGGTTAAAAGGCCGGCTGGCGGCGGCTGAAGACATAAAATATGGGCATGCCCAATAATTTATAGAAGAACATTTTTTGATTTTGAATTTCTACCAGGGCCGAACGTGTTTTTTCCACATAAATCCAGTAAATCTTATCAGATTTTCAAAATATTTTTTTCCCTGGAAGATAATTGAAAAAATGGTTTCGGAATTGAATTTGAGCAAAATCGGTTGAGAACTTTCGAAGTAACATTCGAAAAAGTGGTCAAAAACGTGGTTTTTTGAAGGTTGGTAGAGCCTGTATCTCTGCGAAATTATTACGGAAATCGCTCCTGAAAATCGGACTGGTTTTTCCATATTGCCATTTCGAAGATTTCCAATCCAATTTAATGTGGACGTAATTTCATACACTTGAGAGTCAAGACAATATTTATTTAGATTTAGTTCGAAACTTTTTGCAACGTCTATTCTATTTTTCACATCTATTCTGATGCGTCAGGGTATCTTGCATATGTTTTCGTAAATGATTGAAATTTTAAAAATTATAATTCACTTCGAAAAAATAAAGAAATTCCATTTATTTTTCAAACCATTTACTAAAATGCATTCCAGCCGCCGAGTCAGCCGCCGATGATTTTTACGGCGTCGGCGTGGCGACTAGTCGTTCGAAAATCGTTGGCGGCGGCGGCGCTGATTTCAGCCGTCAGCCGTCGTTTTTGGCAGCTCTTGGCTCTGATCGGATTCTGTTCCGGGGAACATTTGGCTTCGGTCCATTAAGCTTCACCGCGCTGCCCTACTACCACAACTCATCTGCTTTTTTTTGTTCCCCGAAATATCACACAATCAAATTAGCGTCACTTTATTCTCAAAGTATAGAACTTCTTTCAATGGTTCGAAGGAACGGAAAAGCAACTTCGATAAGATCTTCTAGCAAAAAAACACCTTCAGTTCACTTCACTCAAAATATGTTGAGCCTTGAGCGACGAATTAAAATTTTAGATTTTACAAGAAAAATACTGTTTTACCGTTATTACGGGTCTGCGTTGTCAAAGAAAAAACCTAGTTCATAGAATTGAAACTCGAAAAGGGAGTGCATTGACATAAGAACCCAGAATAGTTCAGTGCATTGACTTAAGGACCCGGACTAGTTCAGTGCATTGACTTAAGACCCGGACTGTTCAGTGCATTGACTTAAGTATCCGGACTAGTTCAGTGGATTGACATAAAAATCGGATTAACTGTGCTGAGAAGGTATTCACATATTACATCCCGCTCAAAAAAGGAGGGGGTACAGTAAAACCTATCGGCTTTAACAAATTTAACCGTTTTTGGCGGAGGACGAAGGGGTTGAAAATTCCGTAAAATAGCATGACGTAATATGTGAACAGCCCCTGAGGCGACACATAACGGAAGTGAAAGCCTCCCAAAATCCGTCGGCGTCGACACATAATGATCGAAGCTACCGTGTCAAATAAAAGCTACATGAAAGTATTGTCAACTCGGCTTGAAATGCTATGAATTCAATCTTTTGTCGAAAAAAGTCAAAAAAATTGTTTAAGTTGTGTCCTCGATTTCAAAACATTTCCAGCTGTTGTTTTAAGCCAAAACTTTCATCATCGCTGCCATAACTTTTTTTGGTTAGCCGCGACCGACATTTTTTCCACGGCTCTAACGTCTGATACAGATTCACATTTTCTAACAGATGAAATAACACACTCCATCCGAGTTCATATCTATGTTTGATGATTTCTCAATTATAGGTGAAAAAGGAAATACAACAACTCAGAAAAAACGCAACCGACCGCATTTGGAATATGACGCACAGTGATACGATGCTTGTACTGCATGAAGATAATTGGACGAAATTAGTGATTACAGAGCTAAAGGTCTGTTTATAGTTTTCTGTTTGAGCAACACACATTGACCAACACAAATGTATTCTATGCACCACTCTACTGTTCGGTGATAAAATACTTCATAAAGTCAGTATAGAGGAAATGTTTGTTCGTTGTCTCGATGAGCTAAAGGTCCTTGCGTTGGTGCTTTTGAACTATTAGCTCATTGACGAGATCTCCAGTGTTCCAGTACTGACGTTAACAAATTCTACTGACAGTTCCTGCACTAAAAACAGTAATCAATCTGCCCGTTTCAATGTAGATATTTCTTTTACAGTCAGTTTTTGCAGTGTTTCAATTGTCGGTGAATTTTTATTTAAATATTTAGAACATTGAACCGCTAGACCGACCTTTGAGGTAGAATTTCGTGAAAAACAGCGCACTCTACTAGTCGTAGAGCGCAAAGCTAAATTTAGTCTAAAACAAATTTCTCACTAAAAATCCTTTACTGCGTCAACGACTTATGTGAAAATATAGTGGTTTGTAGTGCTTCTGCATCGTGTCATGTATGATTTGAAATAATCCGTTGACGCACTGAAGGCGTAAATTCCAGTAGAATTTTGCAGTAATCTTTTGAAGCATGTCAATGAAATAAAATTGTTGAAAACCGTTTTATGCCGAAACTGGTCTTTGCAGTAGAATTTGTTATAAAATACTTGTCCTGGTATAGCGTAATTTCAGTAGAGATGTTATGCCAGAGGCCTTGGGGCATCCCTACCGCAATTACGCTATAGAAGGACTAGAAGAAAATCTACTTTTGCAGAAATTTGAAAGTGACATTCTATTTTCGATGAAAATAAGGGGATGGGACGGCGATGAGAACATAAACAAAACTCAATGGCAATTTCCAGGAGCGTTGTTTTACTCCATCATCGTAATAACAACAATCGGTAAGTTTTTCCTTGGAATTTTTTTGTTAGAAAACATTTTTAATAATAATTTATAAAAAACTGAACAAAAACAAAAATAATTTGAACGTGTCCAATCGATTGATTTGCCAATCCTGTTCAATGCTCCACTAATCTAGTATTTGGTATTTAAAGTCTTGAATCACAGCTTTTAATTTTGTTCGTTGATTGATTTTTTCTCCACGTGCTTTTTCTTATCGACTTCGTTGTCATAATCATCGAATTCAGCTGCATACGGTCTTTGTCCAGAATTGTAAGGTACTCCGATAGCAGGATTCGGTCCATACGGTCCGGGAAAACCATTTCCAATTCCATTAAAAGCTCCGGGTACATTACCCACATGCCCTCCCAATGGTCCGAAACCATGTGCACCTCCATTTTCGTGTACTCCACCATATCCACTCAATCCTCCATAGGCATGCGACCCTGGACCAGTTGGCCGGCCAATAATTCCTGTCGGACCTGTTGTTGGAATTGAAGAGAAAAACGGTCTCATCCTATCTTATTTAGTACCGTCTGTGTCTTACCACCAGGTCCAACTAAGATTCCATTGTTGGGATGTGCGCGATTGGGTCCATATCCGGGACGTCCGATAATTCCAGTGGGACCACCTACCGTTAAATGTTATAAGAACACTGAAAATTCATTCAAACAAATAGACGAACCAGGGCCAACTAAAATCGGCACTTGTGGGGAATGAATTCCATGGCTAGGTCCTGAATGACCACCAATCGGACCCACATTGCCAATTGGACCAATGTTTCCTGGATAATGTCCACTAACTCCAAAACTATTTCCGTAATTTGGTTGATATTGACCTCTAATTGGCCCATGAGGCCCATTGAATGCAGACGGATAACCTCCCACACCTTGCGGATATCCTTCTTGAGGATATGCACCTTGTGGTAAGCCACCTGGAGGAATTATGCCTTGTGGATAAATACCTCCACCACCATTGAAATTAAATCTTTGAGTGTTTGGGTTGCTATAAGTCATTTAAAACCTCATGAATCACAAAACCTTAGAAACTCGAAAAATTTACCCGAAGTTACTTCCACCAAAGTAATCATCATCCTGTTGTGGTTTCTGACTTACAGGTCGTTTTGTTGTCGGTTCTATCACCTCATACCGGTCTCTGTAGGTGAAGAAATTATTCAATTCAGTTTGTGTGCGCTTGTGGTTTACCGTCTCGAGTAGCAGATAAGATTTTAACATGAGAGAATAAAATTTTAGAGGCGACGTGTTTCAGGGTTTTGTGTAAAAATACCATAATCCTGGGATATGACCACTTCTAGAATTAGGAGGGATGACCCATATCTCTAGAACTATAATAAGTAGAAAGTTGCTTCCAAAGGCAAAGTTGTAGAGAATAAAATTGTAGAGGCCAAGTGTTTCAGGGTGTTGGGTAAAAATGCCATAATCCTGGGATATGACCACTTCTAGAATTGGGAGGGATGACCCATATCTCTAGAACTATAATAGGTAGAAAGTTGCTTCCAAAGGCAAAGTTGTAGAGAATAAAATTTTAGAGGCCAAGTGTTTCAGGGTTTTGAGTAAAAATGCCATAATCCTGGGATATGACCACTTCTAGAATTGGGAGGGATGACCCATATCTCGAGAACTATAACAGGTAGAAAGTTGCTTCCAAATGCAAAGTTGTAGAGAATAAAATTTTAGAGAACATGTGTTTCAGGATTTTGGGTAAAAATGCCATAATCCTGGGATATGACCACTTCTAGAATTAGGAGGGATGACCCATATCTCTAGAACTATAATAGGTAGAAAGTTGCTTCCAAAGACAAAGTTGTAGAGAATAAAATTTTAGAGGCCAAATGTTTCGGGGCTTTGGATAAAAATACCACAATCCTGGGATATGACCACTTCTAGAATTAGGAGGGATGAGCCATATCTCTAGAACTATAATAGGTAGAAAATTGCTTCCAAAGGCAAAGTTATAGAGAATAAAATTTTAGAGAACACGTGTTTCAGGATTTTGGCTAAAAATGCCATAATCCTGGGATATGACCACTTCTAGAATTGGGAGGGATGACCCATATCTCTAGAACTATAATAGGTAGAAAGTTGATTCTAAAGTCAAAGTTGTAGAGAATAAAATTTAGATAACACGTATTTCACGGTTTTAAGGGAAAATGGCCCAATCCTTGGATATAACCATTTCTAGATTTGAATGGTCTTCGAGATGGTCTTGAGAACATAAAACGTTGGATTGTTTGCTTATTACTGTAATAAGATACGTTCGAGTCTTTTTGCAAGATTTATTCTCTTTCCCACATCTATTCTGTTTGCCACATCTTTTCTGATACGTACGGGTCTTTGGTAATGTTTTTATTTAAATTGCGTTCAATGTTTCGGAAACTTAACAATTTTGCGATCGAATGGTTACCAACGTCTGTGTAAACAATTCTGTGCATTTCGAACCGATTTAAAAAAAGAGATTTAGAATATTTTGAAAATCGTAGTTTTTCTAGAAATTCCTTAGAAGACCATTATTTGCTGTTATTTTGCAAGCTGTGAACCATTAGCTTTAATGAGCTACCATCTCGTGATAAGAAAATGCACAAAAACCAACTCACTTTCTTCAATTAGAAAAGCTTTCAAATCATCAACCTGGATAATTACCCATTTCCTCAGTTTGACGAATTAATTTAATTCACTTACTGTAAATCTTCCAAACGTTCCTTTTGGTCGTATCGTCTGTCATTGCGACTGTTTTCATTTCGATCTCGATTAGATGATGACCAGGCCCATTTATCTTCACCACTAATAGCAGTGGCACATGCCAATAATAAGATGTCTGAAAAGCATTAATTAATTTTAATTGTTAATTCGAATCCCATCATAAACTAATTGGATGGATAAATAAATATCTCGTTATTTTTCCCCATTTATCACTGCTCACATTTTATCATATCTCTTTATCTGTCGATTATGTTGTGGACTCAGCTGAAAAAAAAATCAGAAAAAAACTCTTAATTTCATTCGTTTGTTTCATTCAATTAATGAGTAAATCATCGAAATATAATAATGTCGTTGTTCAGCCGGCTGGTTGATTAAAATCTTTTTGCTTATTTTAACTTTTTCATTTCATTACGAGAACAAATAAACTTTATCGCATTTTGATTTCAACAATATCGGTAAGAAAGCATACAAAGAACACATATGTGGCATGTACTCGAGTACTATCTACCACTTATAAGTATAGTCCAGTTATACAAATTCTCTTAATGTGTGGGCAGCGATTTATCTTTTTTGAATGGAAACGACCTTTGACAAAAGACGAATTCGATTCAAAAAAAAAACCTCATTAAAAATGGCCTTTTGTTGTTACCATTGAGGCTTTCCGGCTTGTCAAGGGGTTCTACTTCTTACGTAATCGGTGAAACAGATTTTTTAGTCGATCGATAGAGCAAACCTAATCCATTACTTGGCGCACAGTTTTTATATAGTTAGTTAGTTAGTTTGAGTAGGCGGAGTCTGCGCTCCAACACCTAAGCCTCTAGTGGGCCTGTTGTGCATGCCTACGGTGAGCTACTTAAATTCTTCTGATTAGGTTTAAGTAGTTTATATGCTTGTTAAGGTGACAGTGCCCGGTAAGAACTGAAGTCATTCTAATAATGTTCCTTTTGCTAAGTGAGAGTAGAAATTTAGAGTTTTTATGGTTTTTTTTGCTTGTCTGGCGTGGTCTACGGAGTTCCAGTGCTTGCTGAAAGCATTTGATTTCCATTTGGCAATGAGATTCTTGAAGAAAGATGAAGAGACTTTGAGCTTAGGCTCAACCCCTATTTCTGGATTACTCTCTCCAACTTTCACTAAGCTGTCGGTGATTTCGTTACCCTCAATGCTGCTGTGAGCGGGGACCCAAAGTAGCGTGACAGAGTTCTGTTGGGCTAGTCGCTGCACGAAGTTTCTGCATCTTACCACGGTGAACGAGTGGATCTTGTACGAGCTGATTGTTTTAAGAGCGCCTAGACTGTCCGAACATATATAGATTGAGCTTTCTCGAATATTGCGTGATAGAGATTCTTTGCTACATTGGGCAATGCCAAATGATTTTGATTGAAAGATAATGCTGTATTCGCCTAGCGCGAAAGATTTTGCAGTATTTGTCTGATTGCAGTATATGCCAGGTCCTGCGTGATTACCGAATTTGGAGCTATCTGAGAACCAAACCTGTGCGTTGTTCCTCGTGATAACTTTGTTTTCCCTCCAGTCGTCTCTTGTTGGGAATTCCGTTTTGAAAGCGTTGTTGAAGCAGTATGTGGGAGCTATAGTGTCATCAGGCATTTGGAAGCTTGGAGATTCTGTGATCATGGTTTTCCAAAGTTTAGCATGACCAACGTTTGTTTTGATCAGGAGCGATGATTGATGAAGTCTAAGACATGTCGCTCTGGCCACCGCTTCTACTTGTATGTGAAGTGGTTCGATGTTAAGAAGAGCTTCTAATGCGGCTGCGGGAGTAGATTTCATGGCGCCGGTTATACATATTAGTGCCAGTCTTTGTATTTTTGCGAGTAGTTTTTGAGTGGTTCCAATGTGACAACGGGTTGGCTCAGTGGTAGCGTACTGGCCTTCCACCAAGAAAACCCGGGTTCAATCCCCGTGAAGGCAAATTCTGTATAGGATTTTTCTTCAATGTCTAGCATGAAAGCAACGTTCCTAAGTGTACCCAAGCTTCCCAACACGGGGAGTTGAGGAATTTAGTGCCCTCAACGAACCGTACACAGAAGAATGACATGAATGACGCAACCCATTCACGATGAATTCTGTGTACAAAATATCTGAGTCTAAAAGTATAACTTTAGGCGGAGATATAAATAATTAGCACTGAAAGAAATCCTATGGTGTTGCTAGTCTATAGGCGTGGTTCGGAATTCACGTTAAGCATGTGGTCCACACTCACCAACCCGCACTGGCCCGCGTGGTGTTTCATGGCTAAATACCCCTAATTGGGAGGCCTCATCCAGCAATGGATAATATGGCTACATTATATATTATATAATGTGACAACGAGGCCACCAGATGAATACTTCATATGAGATCATGGGTCTGACAGTTGTTATAGATGTTAAGATTCAGGATATTGCAGGCGGAAGGTCTAGCAAGGAAGGGAAACGTTGTACAAGTGATACGTAATAACAACCACAACGACAGAACAGAGGCTCATTTTTCATTAACATGAGTTCATACTTCATGGAAAAATGATCTAATGTCATGCTTTTGTTTCAAGATTTACTCCAGAAATTTTTCACGAACTAAGTGTACTGACCATTAAATTTGTAATACATAACGATCGCCCCGAATTATATTTTCATGTGAAAGTGTTTCGGCTAAGATTGTCATACGGAGCACCACAACGCAACGCATAAAAAATATATTATGATCTGTTACGAGAGCGATTCCCAGCCAATAAAACTGATTTCGTCGTAGGAAATCTTAAATTTTTGTATGAAAATTTTGACAGTACTTTTGAATGACCAATCGGGGTTAACCAGGGGCGTGACAGTCTTTTGTTTTGCTCTTCACAAATAGTACTCTACTTGAAGCTAGCTGCACTTGCGACCGAAGCTAACTTCATTGCAAACAAAATCAGCTGATTTCATTCATCAATTTACCAAAATCAGCTGACTCAATTGGAAACTTCAAAAATCAGCTGATTTTTTTGCAATGAAATTAGCTTCGATCGCAACTGCAGCTAACTTCACGTTGAGTATTACTGTAGAATTACATAGCAATGCAAAAGCGACAGATGCGAAATTTTTCTAATACGGCAACACCAAATTTCATTCATAACTTTCGATTTATGAATGAAATTCGGTGCTGCCGTATTAGAAGAATTTGGCATTGCTATGTGCAGGTACAATTATTTCCAAAGATCAAGAGAAAGGACTGCCACACCCCTGGTTTTATCGGTAAGTTGCTAAGTGTGATATGCTCTTTTAGGAATGGATCGGCTGAACTAGGGTATTTTAGATAATTAGAATAACTAGATATATAATTAGGTGAATTAGAAAACAAAGTTAAGCTTTAAGAAAGTTTCTGCAGACATTCACCAGTCGCATACATTTGTGTGGCGAGGGTATTCGAACAAAACGTCGAAAGACGTATAACTATTCTTTTATCAGATCCCCAACAGAGTTGAATATCTTACGAATATGAAAATGATTCAAAGGCCTCGACTAATATGCCGCTCACCATTTTTACCATTAGCTTTTCTCAATCGTAACCGTTGTTTATTTTGACAAAATTTAAAATATGCTGTAAACACGTTATAACTCACTGAACGTCGGAAATTTGTAAACAATTTTCATCGTATTTATGTATGGACCAGTTAATTTCTACAAATATACTCTTTATCATTTGCATTTTGTATGTTTTTCAACTATTAAAATTTATTATATGTTAGTGTTAAGTTAATTATAAAGTGTTAAGTGCTTTTCGGCATTGAAGATTAAAGAATAATAATCAGTTGAATTGAAAATTATTGATCAGTTTCATATTGGCGTGCATATTGAGTCAGTCTGCTATTGATTATTTTATTGTATTTTGAGGAGAGGAGGTAAACCAGACAGGTTTATGTAATGTGTCACGGTTGGTGAATTATTCGATATGTCGACAGTTTGACAGCGAATTTCAGTGGATGCCATGAAGTACATCTTTTCGAACCCACAATATGCAACTAAAGAAAACTGTTATAGTTAACAGAAACTCAACTTGACAAAAGGAGTGATTCTGTAACACAAGGAGTGAATAAGCAATTTGTAACCAGTGTCGCCACTTTCGTTTGAGGCAACCATTGTATGTGAAAGATATAATAATATGATGAGAAACATATTTATTGGTTTCGATGCTAATGGTTCTACTTTTTGAGAATGTCCACCTGAATTAGGAAAGCAAAAATCAGGAATCAAGAAATCAGGAACCAAAAATCAGGAAATGAAAATCAGGAACCTAAAATAAGGAAAAACAAAAATCAGGATACACCAAATTTAGGAAAAACCAAAATTAGGAAAAACGAAAATCAGGAAGGAAATAAATCAGAAATAAATGCCCCCTAAACCCCGCGCCTGCGGCGAGCTACTAACGCCCTGCAGGCTGCTTTCCGTGCATGGGGCAGAATCGTACTTAAGGAAAAAATTATACAGGAACGGAAAAGTGAAAACCGACAAGTTTCTGATTTGTATGGTAAATTCGTATGATAAGTCAGAAACTTGTCGGTTTTTACTTTTCGGTTCCTGTACGAGGTTTTTGAAAAATGCAACGGCTTTTAACCATTTTCTTCATTAAAAAATCTCACAATATTCAAAATTCCATTTGAGAAATCCTTTTCGTCATAATGAAGGAATAATAGTACATTACATTGGAACCTGCGAGAGCAATTCATTACATAACGACACAATTTTGTGATGCCAGCCAAACTCACGAGTGTTTTTTGAGATTTGAAAACGTTACTTTGTCGAGTGTAGAGGTTGCACATTTGAGCCGAAGGCGAGGTATGAATCTTCACAAGTCAAAATTACAGTTTCCAAAGTGTGTTGCTCAAAGTTATACGAGTGAGATTGCGAGTTCTCAAAATTGTGTCTGAAGTAATGTCCAATGTATAATGTTTTATTGCCTGTCCATCCGAAAGTTCAGTATTACAAAAATTTACCTCATTAGTGAAAGCAAAACTTTTACATCACCAGCAGGGCCTCTTTTCACGAATTTGATTCACGAAAATTAATTAAAATTTGCGAAATTAATTTTTAGGAATTTTCGGTAATTTTAATTCTGTAAAATTCCTCAAGACACCAGAAAATTAAAAAAAAATTAGTTAGGACATTTTTGTGAATTATCAGAAATTTTCGGGACTTACAGTTCCTGGAAATAGGTCCTGATCACTGGTGAAAACAAACGTTTTTATTTCACTAGTGACGATAAGAGTTTCACTTCACTAGTGAAGACAAAAGTTTTGCTTCACAAAAAATATCCCAAAAAGGCCCCAATGTAATGCATGGTTTTCATAGGGGGTAAACAGACATGTAATGCTCAACTTTCGGATGGGGTAGGCAATAAAATAAATTGACAAGAATAGACAAACGAAGTATTAGTGTGAATATTACAGGAAGTCATCAACATTATACGGTTTTGTTCGGAGGACGAGGGGACGCTCAAATTTTAAAATTGGTCTTACGAATCAGGGCTCAAGTTGTCCGGTAAAAGGTGTAAGGATGTAAAAGGTTCCGTAGTTTGAAACTTGGACCGCACAAGGTGGGAAAAACCTTTGGACCCAATTAAGACATTGGGATGTCAAATTGAAGGACGAGATTCCATGAAGTAAGAAGCATAGATCCGCTTAATAAATTGTAAAGATTGAGGATAAAATTTTTTTTTAGAAAAATAGTAATTATATTAAAACTACTATGAATTTCCATATACAAAAATTAGAATTTTTAATGTGGAACGCAAGATTCCAGAAAATTAACGATACCATAAAATAAGGTTATACAAAAAGGGAGGCCGCGCCTACCGTAACAATGGTTTTTCTAAATTTATTATTCACAAAGTTGGATTTTTTACGCGTCCTAAAACACTCCTTTTTTGTGCTTCAGAATTTCTTGTTCAAAAGTAGGTTACAACTCTCACTAACTCGTCTATTTTATACAATTTTAGCCAAGCGCTCTTTTTTCATTAGCATAATTCTGTAACTGTCCTTGCAACAACTTCTTGCAAAAAACTAATTTGCCAAAATCAACTTACAACTGAACACACAAGTGAACTATTGCACAATATCAAAACAATTAAAATTCAAACAGATTATTGCCGATTTGGTATAGAAACCGCCCACTCGTATAAAATCGAGAATAAATTTGTAATAAAAACCACACACCTTTTTCAAACTCTTTCGAATCTTTTAGAAGTAATAAGATCGATCTTGCTAAGTCGTTGCCGGTTTAACAATAACTGAATCAATTTTCAAAATACTATTTCTTCTTATACAAACATTTGTTTTTATTTAATGAATGAAAGAAAGATATACAGCTTTTGTTAAGCCTTGAGCAATGTGTATAGTTCTTTGAGTTTATTATTTTTTTTTTCATATTGCAGATTTCCACTAGCATTTACGAGAAATAGGAATTAAAATTCAGTTCTCATTGTACGTTTGTACAGTCAGTCGGGATGTTTAACGTACCATTGAGAATAATTATTAATCATTTTGTTGCAATCGCTATCTTTTTCGTCTCATTTTTTACACTTACAAATTGGTTATTGTAGTGGGCTAGTGCCAAGCATTCATATTACATATTTATCAAGAATGAAGATCATTTTTTTTAATTCAATGTCTTGCAAGAACAAAGGAAATTAGTTCACTTCAATAAAGTCACTCGAAAGCAAATTTTTTTTCGCAATAAACACTTCAGCCTTGTGAATTCTAAATGGGAAATTTTGTTTTCACAAAAGGAACACATTTATTGGACGTTTTGAAGAAAAGTCTCATTCAAAAATGGAAGCCTTGGCGTCATCATCGAGGTTACCTCGTTAGGAGGTAATTGGTTGATTCATCACATCATTTAGAGTTTTTTCAATTCCTTCTTTTGGGACACCATGCAATCGAAATGATTGCATTTTCAAGCTAATAAACAGATCTGGGGATGAATGTTTTGGGAAATACAGTGATCTGTTGCATGTTGGTGATTGATTTTGAAATTTATGAAACTAATGACGTGACGCCTATATTTAGAGTCGTAATGTAAGGCTGAGAGGGAGCCTCAGGGAATATCTTCGAATGCATTAAGGTTGACCGATTTTGCATTTTGTTTTTTGATTCGAATGCCACCGAAATACTATTTTTCGAAAGGAAAACACTAAATATGGAGTTTTTACAATTGTTTCTGTGTTTCAGTGCATGTTACGTCCATTGTTCTATTGAAAAGCATCAGGTAAAATTGATGTGTTCAACACATTGTGTTGGTAGTGGAAGACATGTCCGTTGACCAAATTATGTATTTTTTTTTTGAACTTATAGCGTTTTAGGATCCCCATTTCAATCCCTATTTAATGACATTAATTTATAGAATATTGATTCATTGACGTATCCCTAAAGAAGTCGAAAGAATGTATCAAAATATCAACTTATTTGACACTTTTCGCTCTCGAAATTTAGTTTTTTTCTGCATAACTGAATTTGCATTCAATTAGAATAGCTCATAATAACCCTAAAGAGTGCGTTAAGGCAGTATTGTCGGCTATTTAGTTCAAATTATGGTCATGAAGAATTTTAGACTGACATATACTTGAAAAACTATAAATTTTTCCGAAAATCGCGTTGGCCAATAACATAGTGCCATTAAAAATAGTTACAATATCTTAGAAAAATGTTTTATCCGATCCAACAAATCGATTACGGACGGTCGCATTCGAACCAACAAACAAAATGCAAAATCGACCAACCCTAATATACATTACTCGTAAAGTGTCTCGTTCAGTTCAGTTTTAAGATTGAGAATTTGCAAACAAATGAGATTAAACGTTCGTAGTGCGCAATCTTTTCTTCAATTTTATTCGCTAATATCCCTTCTTTGCAATGATTTTTTTTGTATATCTCTCTACTGTAAAATCCACTTTACGATAGAGTAAGCGAACTTTCAGCCGCTCGATATATAAAACTATTTACCACATTCGAGCCTATAATAAGCCAATTATTGCACTAATAATGGGGCTATAATCGGCCTATTATAGTCGACTTTCTTGTTAAAAGTAGGGTTGTAATGGCGCTATTATAGCCCGGCTCTTCAATGAAGACGTAGGCTACACTGAAACAATACGAATGAATGAGAATGAAACGTGTGTTGTTATGACAACCGCATACTAGACGACATTTTTTGCAACAAATTCGATGAGTTTTGAATTTTGTTATATTTTGTGCATAATTGGCAATTATAGGCTCAAATGTGGTAAACTATCGTATAATACAAGGAGAACAATCGCGCAATTATAGTCTCGGTTGGTGAAAATTCTCGGGGCTAACACCCCTTGAAATTTCACCCCACCTCGAGTATAATTACGCAATTATTCTTCTTGTATTATAATATACTATTATGCTACACAAGATGTAATATGATATCTCGGTTCTCGATGTCGTAAACTAGGTCCTCGACTTTGTCTCGAACTTTTTACTCCATTTCGAACTGAGATATCATTTTACAGTTCTAGTAGCATAAAATACTATTACATCATTCGGGCGTATAATTAGCCATTTATATACCTGAATGTAGGGGTCTTATTACCATATTATAGTCGAGTTTCATACAAACTAGGAGGTATATAACAGACATATTATTTGTATGTTAGAGACTTCACCTAACAGCTTTTTATCCATCGGCTTAACGTGACTTCCGAACCAAGTCTCAGAGTAATGCGAATGTAGCGTCTTATTCAATTACTCCAACAATTGTTAGGCGCATGATTATTATCTCGCCTAAGTGTAGGCTTAGATATTACGTACACAGATTCATCGTATATGGGTTACGTCATACGATTCATTCAGTGTGTACGTCGTTATGGGCAACAAACACACCACAACTACCCAACTTTTGAAGCTTGAGTGAACTTTAGGACGTTATTAATGCGCTACACTTCATAGAAAAATTCCATGTAGAATTTTTCCGACACGGGATTTGAACCCCGATCGTTTTGGTGGAAGGCCAGTACGCTAACCACTGTGCCAACCCGTCCCTAATGATTGACTTGACAATAATTTTCATTACAGTCCGACTATAATTTTCATTATAGTTCGACAAAAATTTCATGACGTCAAATCTCAATGAAAATTAAAAAGAGCGAGGAGTCGAATCGTTAATTTTATCGACCAAGGGATAAATCTCGCCATTATATCCCTTGGTTAACAATATACTATTATATTAAAAATGTAAAATTGATATTAATCAAGTGCGCGACTATCAAGCTACCACTTAGTTTAATAGTTTATATCATTCGGACATATAATTAGCCATTCGACTCGTAGCTTTTTTTAAATTTTCATTGGTATTTGACGTCATGATTTTATAGTCCGACTATAACGCAATTTATAGTAGAATCGACTGCAATAAAATTTACTATTATATACCTATCAGTTTGTATGAAAATCATTCCCTTAAAATCCCTTCTATCAGGTATATAAATAGCTAACTATGTGCCCAAATGATATAATAGTATATTATAACACAAGGGCTGTAATTTGAGATTTCCTATCTAGGAGGGGCTGAAGTTCCGAGGGCCTCAAACTTCAGTTTGAGATCTATAATATGCACATTATAGCCCCAACTATATCTGTGTCTTTACTCTCTTTAATCTGAAATGAGAAGGGTTTTACAATGATAACCTTTCCTGATTTGATAAAAACTTTTTGGCCCTTTTATGACAACTTCCTTTAGAACATTTTAGAAAGAGCGAAAAAAAGCACCGAAGGGGTGGGAGTACCACCCATTTGTAGGGGCTATCATCTATTTTTCTGTAGCGTTGCCAGCCATGCTCAGAACATTGTGGTGTCATAAAACATCGGTGAGTTCAGGCAATCCCACTCCTGCGCTAGTTTCACCCTTTGAGGTCTGATCTTGATTAACACATTGACAATGATGATAAAGGGAACGTTGCTATAAGATTTGAGAAGTATAGCACTAGATCACCAGAGGCTTTGAAATACAGTGGACTCCCCAGTGTCGAATCAGGTTGACTCGATTTAATACAGATTTACTTTAATCTGATATTGACCTGAACTCGAATTGAAGGTGTCAGTTTCAACCTGGGATGAGTTTATTACTTCAGGTTCTGTAAACACAAATTGGGTTCAGATTATTCAGGTCAGGTTTAGGTCCGATTCAGCTTAACATGACGTTTTTAGGCCAGGTTCGTCAGGTAAAGTGATAACTTCTTGCTGCTGATGTAAATGAAATCCATTTCCACAGATGATGAAGGTAGTTTCGCTATTCCCAGCACTCCAAAAAATATTTTTTCTAAGCTTTTCTATTAAAAAAATAGAGAAATCTTTCCATACGTTACTACTATTTCAATGCAAGTGCCATTAAATTCTACATAAACGTTGAGATGACCTTTTAGCAGCAGTGAGTGCTCTCTAAAAATTGCTTGTCCCAAAGCAAGTGTAAATCTAGCTTATCACAATAGGAATCATCAAAGTTATTAATGTCCTTAACCACACTTTTGAACGAATCCATACTTTGTGTAAATCGTTGGGAAAACCACTTGACCATCTCGACTTATTTGTTTTACCACCGTCCAGCTATTTAAAAAGTAATTTCTGTTTTATCTAAGTTGTCCTGTATAACGAATAGAACACTTGTTGAAAGGAAAAGACATATATAGATCAGATACAATTTCATTTGTATTCGTTTCATTTTCTGCTGTTTGCTGTAAGTGTTCTTGTCTGTGACTTCTTAATAAATTATTTAACACTGACGATGGCGATACAAATAATTTTCTACACGGTCGGTCGGTCGGTGCAAAGAACAATCTTCTTATTTATTGTCTACGTATATTATTTGCGAATTTAACCTTCACCTGAATTATTTCAAATAATGCATATGTTGATATATTTGAATTCGACTTTATGAATGAGAGAATTTTCATGAATTATACATTGGTTTGCTGGATATATGAGTAACGATGATACAATGGTATAACTGGCTTACTTGTAATTGTAAATGGAAAGAGATTATGCGGCTAAGATAATATACGAATTCGAATGTGAGTTGTGAGTGTTATTACATTTTTGATTTTCGACTTTTAGATTCAAATGTTGTGAAAAGTCTAGCATAATATTTTGTAACTAATGTGCAGTCATGCGGTTAGAAATAAAAATATTAAATATTTCCGGATTCCTGCAATAAATTCAATGAAATGTTGATAGTAAATATCGCAATTTTGGAAAGTTTATAGGAATCGATTTTGTACAACGATACCATAAACAAAAACGAAATTACTGTTCCCCATGGATGCGATAGCAACTGTTTCGTTGGTGCATTCACTTTGAAATCGTGGGTCTAATTTGATTTACTTTTGATTGATTTTTATCTCGTGTGTTTCAGATGATTGAAGCTCACATTTCAGAAAACAGTGATATGAGCGTTCCTACGTTACATTTTATCCAATTACGCCGTGGAACTACCCATATAGTATCGGTGATGTTGTAGAAAAAATTCAACTTTGTGTTGGCGCGGCGGATACGGCTATTATAATGAAGTAGTAAGCTATTCTCCACGAAAAGTGCGACATCTATTATCCTCTTAACGTCGATATCATGAACTAAAGATAATCTGCTCCAAATGTAACAATTTTCAAATGTCTGCATCAAATGTCAAGTGTATAGAATGTGCTGCCATCTACTTTTGTTACGAACTGCCTATACTATATTTTTACTCTATAACTAAAGTTCGTGCCGATTTTTTCATGAAAATGAAATTCGAAATTTTGATAAATAGAAATTTACTCAATCAATGATGTTCTGTCCATTTTGATGTATGACCTTCTGCCCTCTTTCCTGCAACTTCATGATCTCTCTCGACTTATTGGCGAAAAAATGATTTTTTCAGCCTCTTCTGAAACAAGTGGTACTCCAAAGGTGCAACGTCTGGTGAATACGGTGGATTAGGCATAATTTCCTAACCAAAGCCCTTCAATCTGGTACGATTCAAAAAAAGGATTGTGTGATCTGGCGTTGTCATGGTGAAAAGCAACACCTTTTCTGTTGGTCAATTCCGGTCGCGGGGAATTCATTGTGTTACCCTGTGGGAGCAGCTCATAGTAGACCCTTTTCTTCCAATCCCACCAAATTCACAGTAACAGTGCAATCGGGCTTTAGAGACTTTTGTGATGACTCACCGGGACTGCACCAGTACTTTTTGCGCTTGATATTCTTGTAGACAACCCATTTCTCATCCCCAGTTGTTTCAAAAAGAATTCTTCCTCGTACCAATTTGGAATGCAAAACCGGTTTTGAAACTGGTATATCGTTAACCGGTTAGTTTAACAGAGCCAGGCTCTATTTCCCTCAATGGTCCATAGCTATTTTGACAAGTTAATTTTAACAGACGTAAGACGTAATTGTAAGCAATAAATTATTCTACGGCATACCTTCAAAACGTACCGTTTTTTTTTTTATTTTGTTGTTTTTCTTGAAAAAAATTACAAAATTTTAGTCCCATTTGACAGCCGCAAACGAACTGACGGAGGCCGAATGTACTACGGAATAGTATTTACTATGTTATGAGCGGTCTTTACGCTGGAAATCAAAAACTATACAATTTTTAGGGTTATAAAGAGTTACATTGTGATTTGAAATTCAATTTAAGTGTCCGCCATCGCTCATTGTACTAACTGAACTGCTCCTTTCATTTATTACTTTAATTAATTTTATAAAAAAATTGCTGCATTTTTTCGGCATGTCGTAAAACAACTTTTTGTTTAAAATAATATTTTACGTCACTTTTGTCGAAATACATGGTCCATTGCAGGGTGATCCAATTGATCCAATAGGAAATAAATTTATCAAATATTTTAATGAAAAGTCGGTGAACCAGATAAAAATTTCGTCAAAGTGACCGAACTAGAAGGAAATGCCTCGGTAATTAACAATTTCTCCAAGAGTAATTGGAAATTGATTACGTATAAATAGAAAGAAATGGAAGTGGTACAAAATTTTATCGTGTAGTTAAGAGTGATTTTGCCAAAACTTCGTACGGGTCGGGAACAAGGTGTCACCGTTTAAGGCGAGCTATGGCTCATTCGATTTGTTGGACTTTCGCGAGAAAACATTTGACTCATTTTTTCTGAAATTTTACTTCGTTGTTGAGTTAGAGCTATGGAACTAGGGTCATGTCAGGGGGTGTGAAAAATGGTTTTTTGGCTGTAACTCGGGCAAAATGAAATATAAAGTAATGAAACTTTCTACGATTATAGGCCTCTATTTGACTCACATTTTTGCTGTGGAAGTCCTGGTCCAGGTTGACATCTTCCCGAGTTATAGGTCATTTTAGGTGATTTTTTTGAATGAAGTTTTCTGCTATAAGCAGGACCTAACTGAAAAACGGATGAATTGGACATATACTACACCTATACCGATACAAGAATATGCAAAGACTTCCTTGGTTAAAGGGAAGGCTTTTGAAGCTCCCAACAGAGTAACTCCATTTTAAATATTCATCTTAGGGTTGTACCAATGCAAAATATTTTCGTATCAACGATCAAATAAATTTTTTTCACGTAATTCATGAGGAAACCAAACATCGTACTTTTTAAGAATTCCTTTTGATTTTACCATCCAATATCCCAGATAACACAGATCACACTTTTTAATGTGGTTGCCCACTGAATGTACATTAAATGTGCGAAATTCAATGTTGTTGAGAATATGTACATAAAATGTACAAAAAATGTGCCTGTAAAGTGGTACATATTTCGATGTACATAAAAAGCACATTTTTTGTGCTATTAAAACTCGAAATTATTGCACAAGAACACGAGTACTTTTTTCGCACATTTTATGTGCGTGATGAGGCGTACACTATTCCTATCACATTGAATGTACCAAAAATGTGCTTGTGATGTAGTACATTTTTCGATGCAAATAAAAGGCACATTTTTTGTGCTATTAAAACTCGAAATTATTGCACTAGATCCCAAGTACAGTTTTCGCACATTTTATGTGCGTGATAAGGTGTGTGTACACTATTCTTATCACATTTTATGTACCAAAAATGTGCTTGTGATGTAGAACATTTTCGATGTAAACAAAAAGCACATTTTTTGTGCCATTAAAGCTCGAAATTATTTCACTAGATAACAAGTACATTTCGAGATTATGTGCTTCGAAAAATGCTCATCTTATTTTTTCAAAATTGTATATTTTTAGTCCGTGAGTGGATATCACGGCTGCTTTTGGTTGGGTAACAATAAAAAAAGTATCGAATGTGTTGAAAGAAAAAAGCTAACGGAGAATAGATTTTTTATTGTTTCGTATAAAATCAATTTCAAATACTAATTGAACAATGAAGGTGACACAATAATTTGAATGCAGCATCAACTTGTGCAGAAATATAGAACCTTTTTGTACAGTACAACCGCTACAGTGTGTTCGATCAAATAAATTTAAATAACACTCTGTGGAATTTGTTTAATTTTCATTTACTAGCATATTTTCCAAAACTTTTTCTCTCAGTACAAAAAAAGTACATTTAATGTACTTTCTATAATGTAACACTTTATACAAATATAACACACCAACACATAAGTATCCGGTGGCACAATTGGTAAAGCAGTCGAGTCATAATCCCGAGAGTCTTGGGTTCAAGCCCCGCAAATGGCAGAAATTTTTCTAATAAAAAAATGAGAGCTTGGCATAAAAAAATGTAGATGGAGGACGTACCGATCATCAGAATAAGAAAAACCGACATAGAAAAGTCGGAAAATTAAATTAAATTTTCCTTTCTTTTCATACATACATACAATGTACATGAAATGTGCTAGTAATTCAAACTAAAAACTACATTAAAGGTTTACATTAGTTGTGTATTCAAAGTGTTTTAAGTGTACATTAGATGTAATTCACATTTAATGTACATTAAATGCACTTCACGTTCCAAAGAAAAGATGTAAACTGTAAACTGGGGCACATAAAATGGGATCAGCACATTTTCCGATGACACTTTATGTACATTTCGTGGGGTGAATTGTTATCTGGGTATGTTACGCTACGCCTGCCCTAGCACCCACCTAGAACTGGCCTACAGAAGTTGTCAAAGTGAGGTTGTTTGAGTAAAGATTTTTTATAAATTTTACCGTAATTATTGAGACGCGAAGTTTTAATTTAATTTAATTAATAATTTTTGATATGTTGTAGAGGAAGTTGAAGATGAAGTTGAATTGTTTACAGTGTTGCTTCGAACGGGAGTGTTCAATGCATTTTAAAAGTTGCACAAAATGAAAATTCCCTAAGTTTTCAATGTTTTTGTTTTGTTTTA
The DNA here is from genome assembly GCA_029228625.1 of Pseudolycoriella hygida. Taxonomy (NCBI): domain Eukaryota; kingdom Metazoa; phylum Arthropoda; class Insecta; order Diptera; family Sciaridae; genus Pseudolycoriella; species Pseudolycoriella hygida. The sequence continues at coordinate 34,700,349 of CM055405.1, read as the reverse complement.
TACTGATTCACAGTAATTATAATCCCCCACATATTCCGAAAGTGAACTTCATCTAAGGTTAGAACACTCTATTCCAAGTGTCGGCTGCATTTATTCACAAATTGTGGAAATGACAAGATACGCAAGATACTCAAAGCGATGCAAAGAGTAACCAATTAAATGTAAGCTTCTGCATTTCTGCAACTTTCCAAAAGTTTCAACATTATAAAAGAATAGAGAACATCTGATTTGGTGTTATGGCTTTCATTAATACACTCAACATTGTTGTGCCTAATTACATACTCAAATTAATTATTATTTAGAACCTACCATGTCAGACAGCGTATTAATTACAGTTCGCTTTGAATAGTGGTTGTTTATTAACATTTCGCAGTGGTATTTTATGTAAATTTAATTTATTCTCTGCGGTATGTGCAATGCCGTTGAATGACTCAGTCATGTCAAGTCTAATCAATTCAGGTTTCGGCGGTTTGACAATTGTATATTTTAATAAGAAAAATGAGCTAACTGATAGACAGACTCCCATTTTGTTTTCAATATTTACGCAGGATGATTCACTAATTGGAAACTAAATTAGAGAGTCAGGTAATCAGTAACACACGCGTATACCTAATTCGACAATGATGGCATTGAATATTTGTAATTGGATTAAATGTCGTTAGGAACCTATAAATATGATACTCCAAATACAATTTCTATTCTTCTGTTGTAAACCACTCGCATATTACAGATACACCTGTCTAGACGAAAGTCTGAAGTATTATTTCGGTAGCTTGAGCATCGGTAAAGCAAAAAGGCATTTTATATAAAATTGTTTAATTTATTGTGGCAAACTTCTAGGCACAGATCTTGAATGATGCGTGTGTTACGGAATATTCGTGATTCAATTGAAACTAAATTATGGGATGGGAGTTTGAAACATGAAATAGGCGATGCGAGTAAAGTTAAATTTAAAGAGCAAGTTTTCTACGTATGAGATACGAAAGCATCTAGAATAGAAGAAAATTTAAACATTTTACCAAATAACAATGTAAACATCGTCTTCGTAAATCACTTTAATACGGTGTGTTTGCCTTCAGTATTTTTATTCAATTACTTACTCTTGTAGCATTATTTCTTTTCTATGAAAGTGGAAAATTGCTTTGGAACGACACAAACAATTGGACTTTCGGTATTTCGTAGTGTAATTCCGAAGAGGCTTACCAGATTTGAAGAAACGAATGGAACAACTTGGTTCAATTTGTTTGAAAGTTACACGCAATCAGACTGATACATTTTTCCGTAGCACTGAAATTCCGATTTTTTATATGAACTGAACACTTTTACGACATTTTCAATAATTGTAATAAAATTCGACTCGACTCTTTTCCTAATAAGTTTTATAACTTGCGATGTTTTTTCATAGTTCGGGTGTCAGTGTTACTTGAATGTTGAGAAGCGAATGGCATTTGGTTGTTGAGAAATGTCAAATTCTGTACTCAGAGTGAAGTTGGATGCAAGTCCACTTTTCATTCATAAAATCGTTTACGTTTGCTTTGAAGTTAGTTGCAATCGTAAAATTTCATTCATGGAAATAAACGTAGACCAGTCCATGCAAATTGAACTTGCAACTAACTTCACTCTAAGTGCAAAATTTGGCATTTCACAACACTCAATTGCCACCCCCACAGGGGGGTGACAGTCCTTTGTTCTGAACCGTGCAAATGCTATTCAGAGTGAAGTTAGCAGCAGTTGCGATCGTAGCTAACTTCATTACAAACAAATCAGCTGATTTTTTGAATTTATCAATGAAGTCAGCTGATTTTGGTAAATTTGTGAATGAGATCAGCTGATTTGTTTGTAATGAAGTTAGCTACGATTCCAACTGCAGCTAACTTCACTCTGAATAGCATTTGCATGGTTCAGAGCAAAGGACTGTCACCACCCTGGTTTTGATCTATGCAAGTAATATTCAATGTGAAGTTAGCTGCAGTTGCAACTAATCAAACCAGCTGTTTTTTGAGCTTTTCAATGAAGTCAGCTGATTTAGGTAAATTTATGAATACGGCTAACTTCACGTCGAGTATTACTTGCAAAGATTAAAACAAAATACTGTCACACCCTTGGTCCCAAGTGATAGGAAAATATTTTCCATCACTACCAATACTTTCAGAACAGTTTGCACATTTATACAAATCGAACATCACAGTATGTCGTCACACCACGATCCCATCGTTTCCACCGCGAATGGAACAAAATAGGATTTTGGTTTAGCATTGCGGCAATATTTTGCCTCTTTTCTTTTTGCCTTCTTTTCTTCTGCCCTTCTAGCCTTCCTTGAGCTGAAATGAAGATTGCTTGGGGCGAAAGTGTCTGTGCAAGTTGCATCCCAGATCAGTATGTTACCCCAAGACCATGGTATTAGTGACATCCCGTCCACCCTCTTGCCATCATCGCGAACTAAACTGGTCGGTTCCAATTCAGCAGGAATGTCAGCTGATATCAACAAGCGTTTAATTATAAAGTTCAATTTGGCGTGTCTCGCATGTCGGCCAGAACTCGTGCAGCACTTTAAGCCATGGCGACCTTTCCGATCGACTTGTGGGCCGCACCAACAGGTATGAGGTCGATGCCCAACCGAAGACCAAATAAAAAATAGACTTGCAACCAACTTCACTCCGAATGCAAAATCCACGCTTATAATGTCAAAGTAAACAAAATTTCATGACGAATGTCATCACATCTCAAGAAACGAAAGATAAAGTGCTTCTCAGATTATCCACTTCATCGTGAAATTTCGTATACTTTGACATAAGTCGACGTTGCGTCGTACTAAATGCGAGGATTTAACATTTCTCAACGACCAAGTGACAGCCCGACATTTTGCGATTAGGGGACATTCATAAATTACGTCCTACGCTAGGCGGGGGTGTGCGAAAAGCGGACGTAACTGGTCTTGTTGAACTACACTGCACCTAGACTCGTACTGTCAATTTGTTGTACGAATTGAAAGTAACGAGTTGTATTGACGACTATGACAAAAATGTGATTTACCAGGGAGGGGAGGTTGCCTGCGAATTTGAACGGGGATGGAGGGGAATGTCAAAAATCTTTCAAAATTATAAGACGTCGTTTATGACACGAGTGCAATAGTGTACAACAATTTTTCTGAATCACGTCAAAAATAAGTCATGTGCAGCCTCACTCATTCATTGTGGACTGAATGTTTTGCCCATAAAAACCTCTTGTGAAACTTTGTTTTTAATGTTTAATTCCTCGGTCGAAATAAACTTTACTAAAACAAAAATTAACCTCTCAGGAGATCATTTTGTTGAGATAAACTTAGTTGTTAACAACTTCACGTTCAACAGCAATTCTTCATGAACTTTTAATTGTTGGTGCATGATCAAGTCCAAATCATCTAGCCTCCTAAGGATTTCCGTTTCGAAATTTTCAGCGACGCCGACTTGTTTCTCTGTGTTTGGTGGACGAGAAGGTTGACTAGCTGACGAATCTGGAACTTTGACTGGAGGTGTTGGTTGTACGCCAACTTGTTTCTCTGTGTTAGGTGGACGAGAAGGTTCACTAGCTGTCGAATCTGGAACTTTGACTTGAGGTGTTGGTGGTGTGCCAACTTGTTTCTCTGTGTTTGGTGGACGAGAAGGTTCACTAGCTGGTGAATCTGGAACTTTGACTTGAGGTGTTAGGGGTGGTGATACGATTGGCTTATCTTCAAATCAATAAATTACGAACAAAGGAAGTAGCAGAAAGCTAGTTAAAATTACCAGTGGGAGGCACCTGAATTACCAAAGACTCATTTTTATTCTTTTCGGCTTTATAGTCAAACCAATGTCTTCTCCACTCTGCAGTCGACAGACGAGGTGGTCCCAATTCGTTCAATTCCACAGCTAACTGAAACCACAGTCCTTTATTCATCGACATCGTATCGTTCTGGTCTTTGATCGAGATAGTGTTACAATTCTTAAATTAATCTGTTAAATCGCAGAGGGGCAGAGCTATACCTTTCATGAAGGAAATCATTCTGTTGTACTGTTGTTGATTTGATTGAACGTTGTCTTTCGATACGCCTCCCTGAGAATATTCTCCAGACGACAGAGATATGTCATCTTCAAAATGATCACTTTCTCTTTGCATTTTAAAACAACTTTTAAAACAACAAAACTTAAAACAACTGCAATCACAACAACACTTTGAACTCATTCACTTCACAGTCGGTACTGCTAAATTAGCGTAGATTCAGTTTCTCATTCCCCGGTTTATCTATTTTATTTTCAAGTAAGCCGAAAGGAATTTACTTATCAGAGCAGAATCTAAACACTGACTAACGCTATCTTAAGCCTTTCTTAGTAGTTTTTTAGCAAGTCGGATTTTTCTATTTTATGTACTATTTGCTTAGCTTAACGAAGCGGAAGATATGAGCTGGAGGTTTTTGATATGAGAGTTTTTATATTAAAAGCATAACAAAAGTTAACCGGAGGGACGGCGACCCCGGGCGTGACGTCATTTATGAATTTCTCCTTGTAAGAAACTATTCAAGAGAGTGGACTGTCTGAGGATACTATCAAAGAAATCTTGGGCGCGCGGTAGCAATGCGCCCGTGACGCAAGTCCACACGCAAACAAAAAATTTAAACAAAATTTTTTCGCAGACTGCAGAACCATATATACAGCTAGGTTTTGACTTCCCCCCTTGCGACGTACCCTTCGGAAAATATTTTTCCTGGATTATACGGAAAATTCTAAGGCGAAGTGTCTTTTCACTCATTAAAATCGGTTCTATGGATCCGAAGATATGATCTTCAGAAAATCGTCATTTTCCATACAAAATGTACTATTTTATAGAAGCCAAAGTTAATGCAAACATCCTACGTTAGTTAGTTAGTTAGTTCCACGGCCATTTGTATGAAAACCGCCTTTTTTGGCTCGTGCTCGAAAACGGCTCGATAACTTTTCTTGAAATTTTGCAGGGACCTTCGGGTGGGCATTCTACGCCATATGAGATAGAAAAAAAGGGGGTACTGGCCTCGTTTGGGCGCCAGGGCTCTTAGAAGGCGCCATATAAAGCCCATATGTATGTGTTTGTGTGTGTAATGTGTATGGTAGCGCATTTTGTATGAGACAAGGCTGGGTGTTCGAGACGGAGGTTCGGTGTCAAAGTAGTAGCCGCCTCGCTTTGATTAGGCGGCAGCGGCGGCTCAAAAAAACTTTTAATATGTTGTAGAGGTAGTTGAGGGGATCATTTTCGCCCATGGAAATAGTATTCGCCGCGCTTCGGCTCAAAAAAAACTTTTGATATGTTGAAGAGGGACTTGAGGAGATAATTTTTTTTTTCGCTGGAAATATTTTTTCACCGGAAATTTTTCTCCAAAATTTGTTTCCTCTCTTCTTCCAAAACTTCTGATATCACAACAAAAACCCTTTTTAAAAGGGTGACGCAAGTAGTTGTCCCTTATTCCAAAACAACTGCTATCAATTTGTTGAAGCGAAATTATGAGAGAAATGGTATTTCTGAAACTAAATCTGAAAGAAAATTTTAACTCCACGACTGGGACCCGAACCCAGAATCTTCACCTTTCCGGGGTGCTGCTCTACCGAGAATAAACAGACACAGGTATTTGTAGGTGGCAACTCTCATAACTGTTATGAGAATAAACAGACACAGGTATTTGTAGGTGGCAAAAAGCGCGCGTAGTTCGTGAGAACGATAAATGTGTTAGCTTTGGCTACAAATGCATGTGTTATGTAAGCAACGGTTTGAAATTAGATCTGAATTGAAAATGTCCACGGTAGCTCAATTGGTAGGGCAGCACCCCGGAAAGGTGAAGACTCTGGGACCGGGTCCCAGTCGTGAAGTTAAAATTTTCTTTCAGATTTAGTTTCAGAAATACCTTTCTCTCATAATTTCGCTTCAAAAAATTAAATGCTCGAATTTTGTTCACTTCAGTCACTGATAACTGAAAAAATGATTCAAGATATCAATTTGGGTGACGCTTAAAGCCTTGAAGAATTTTCTTTTGGTATGTTTTCATTTTTGATTAAAAAAGTGCGTCACAAATGCCGAACCCCCGGTGTTATAGTTTTTCTGTTCTTTCAGCTTTCACAACGCAAGAATTTGACTTTATGGGATGTATGGCATATTTTTGTATTTTGTACGTATTTTTGTCACGTTTCCCTTTTAAAAAGGGTTTTTTTTTGTGATAACCAATTTTTCAAAATTATAGCTCATGTACTGTGAGAGGATGAGTCTTACAAGTATAATAGATTAATCAGAATTCAAAAAGTTTGTGTATGAAATTCGAAAGCTGCTCTGAAAAATGATCGCATTCCAAGTTCATTTGCGATGTTATTTTAGGGCAACTTTTTACCTTCATACTTAAACTTTTTGAATTCTGATTCATCATAAGAGTAATCCTCTCACAGTACATGAGCTATAATTTTAGATAATTTGTTATTTACGCAGAATTCAGTTCTGAAAAAACATCGCAAATTTGAATGCTCACATTTTTGCGACGTGCTCTTAAAGTAACTTTGGAAGAACATCGCATACGAACTTGTAATGCGATATTTTTGCAAAGTCACCTTATGCTTATTTTATGAACTTTTCCAATTCCTTTGTCATCTATTGCTTTCTTGAATACCATCCTCAGTACCACAAGCAGTTCAGAAAAGTTTTTTTAGACCCTTGAGACTTTCATTGACTCGAAAATTTGAATTTTCTATTTTGCAAGGCTCCAATTTTCGAGAAGTGATAAATTTTCAAGAAAAATTGAAATTTCGAAACACACATAACACACACACACACATAACACACATAATCACAGACACAGATTTCTAATAACAATAATTGGGTATAGTTACATCAAACATAGAATACCGCATTTTCACATGGCGTTCGTTTGATTTTTGTGTTTACTTGCCTAAGAGAGAGATTAATGTTACGAAGCAATGAATACAAAGCGCGGATCAACGTAATATTAATTATTTGACGTTCCCAACGCAGTCATGATAACAACGAATCTTTCTGATGTGTCTTGTAGACATGGTTAACCATTAACGTATAATTCGTATTAAATGTCAAACTTTAATTTGTTTGTTTTTCTACTGAAAACCTAAAAATGTCACTTAAGATAGGAAAATGAATGAATAGAATTTCCCGCATGTGTTATAATAGCTGACAGATTGCTGTCTGTTCAACTGTATGTTTATAAGTCAAACATAAAAAATGCCAACAATTTTGACTGGAATTAATATTATGTTGGATGTACACATGACATGGTGTCGGCCTTAAAAAAAATGTAATATTTATAATTTAAATTCGCTTTTAATATTCGCACAAGAAAAAATACGCGAATTTTTATACAAATTGCATAAAGTTCGCTGACCGACTCAATGTTTATGTATTTTTCTTCTACTTTAACACATCGTCTGAGTCACTTTTGACCTAGAGAATTCGTTTGTCGTTTTATTGTTATGTTAATGACGACGCAATGTTCGATTTAACCAATCTGCGAAAAAAATGTGGTCTATGAAAGATAATTGAGGATCGAAATCCTTAAGTTGTGTCATTGGATGAAAATAGCGCAACTTTTTATAGCCTTCGGGCGTATAATGACTGCAATCGTGGGATTTTTCCTCATGTGTTATAATATAATATCAAAGTATTTATAGCGGCAGTATTTTATTGTACAATAAACCTTAAAAATAAGTTTTAATAGCCGCAGCGTTATTCTTTTATTGGATAGTGATAATAAATGAATAAATTTAATGTTGTGATTTGCTTCTTCGCCGTTATTTCTGATGTCTTTCTCTTGGACCATAGCGGCGTAATAAGAGAGCTTTGACATAGAGTTTGTTTAACTTTTTCGCCAAAACACAATCATCGAATATGAAGGTAACTCGAGAAACATTCTGTCTCTGCATCCGTAGCGTTGTATTTTTAATGATAATTCTTTGTTATAAATGTTCAAGATTCTTTACGCACGATATGTCACACAAATTACTTCGTCAAATAAAAAAAAAACTTCTGGTAGAGCAATCTAATGCGAGAGCTTGATTGTCGAGGTTCTTGGTATTTCCTAAGGTCTACAAATATTTATATGCTTATATACGTGTAGGTAGAAATCAATGAATTTTATGATTTAATGTGAATTTGATGAGAATTATGTCCATGACTTTTTTTTTTGCTTTTTTCCTATTTCCTAGCTTTTTTCTTTGTTATTTTGCACTAGGTTATGGTCACATTGCTCCAAAGACAACTGAGGGCAAAATTGCAACAATCTTCTATGCAATCTTAGGAATTCCACTGATGCTTTTATGTTTGTCAAGCATCGGTGACATAATGGCAAGTTCTTTTAGGTATATGCCAACGGATGGATCGTATTGTCAGACAATTTCTCAGTTTTAAATTTGTATCAGATTCATTTATTGGAGAGTTTGTTGCTTCGTATGCACCAGAGAGCCTAAACGAGCGAGGACAAATCGAATTCGTCGCCAAAACACTTTAAGAAGTTCGAATCGTTTTTCCGGCAAGTCAAACCATTCGCTCAAACGATCTGCGCGAGTATCACAACGAACAGCTGATTCTGGGTTTGATCAATATGAGCCAAGCATGACACACGCACATTCGGACACGGAATTAAGGTAAGTCTTCAAAGTGACCGTTTAGCAGAAAAACAACAACAAAGATTTCGATCTTTTTTGAGCGTCAGATAGTACGGACATGGACAATACTGTCCGCAAGGAGATATATACGTATATATAAGTGTCCCTTTCAGCAGTTTGATTTTTGACAATTTCGTTTTTTGTAGAACGATTTTATCTGCTCTGGGCTACTCTGAACCAATAAACCATTGACATGGAGTGATGTCAAAGAAGTTGATTCCCTAGGTGCAGTGAGGTGCACTTAGGTGCAGTGAGTCGCACTTAGGTGCAGTGAGTCGCACTTAGGTGCAGTGAGTCGCACTTAGGTGCAGTGAGTCGCACTTAGGTGCAGTGAGTCGCACTTAGGTGCAGTGAGTCGCACTTAGGTGCAGTGAGTCGCACTTAGGTGCAGTGAGTCGCACTTAGGTGCAGTGAGTCGCACTTAGATGCAGTGAGTCGCACTTAGGTGCAGTGAGTCGCATTTAGGTACAGCGAGGTGCAGTGCACAGACAAACGGACCGACAGAAAGTGTAAAAACACAAAGTAGTTATCGTTACTTAATAAATAATTCTATAACATAATTCACTGTAGAAGGTTGATCAGATCTAGGAAATTTGTGAGCTTTCATAAGACGATCGGACCATCTCTTTAGCAAGTGATAGCGTAGCTCTCATCTCACCGAAACTGTAGATGTGTGTAGATGATGATGATGTCCAAGCCAGTTTTGATGGGCGAATATTTCGAACGGTTATTCGGGAGCCAGCCTTGCCCCAAAATGTGCACAAATCATGCCCGCAGCGCAGCGGTGGGACAAGGAGCCATATTTACGCGAACTTTTGAGTTTTTTCCCCTCGCCCCCTCACCCTCCCTGAAAATGACATTTTTGTTCTCATTATTATGAAAGCTTTTTTTCTGATCTGTCTATTCTATGTTCTGTGTTCTATCTATCTATCTATGAATAATTTTCGATCTTGAGAACTAGACAGCCAATTTTGATGAAATTTTCAGGAAACGTCAGTCTCGGCCCCAAATGAAAAATTTCATATACCGCTTTTCCGGTAGAACTCTTGAAAAGTCGTGACATCTGGAAAAGTGGTCAATTTTGAGAGTTTTTCCCGTAGTGCTCGGAGTTTTCGAATTTTAGCTCCGGAGTGACAATAGCTAGAGAGTTGATTTCTTCGGGAAAGTTTTAGGGATTGGTGAGTAGAATATTTTTGTAATCCTAAGAAAATGGCTGACAGCTGTCAAAGTGACGCCATCTTGGATTTTTTGCTATCTTCTGAATTAGAAAAGTAACACGGTTGGTTTCTTCGGGAAAGTTATAGAGATTGGTGAAAGGAATTTTTAGCCTGAAGCCTGAAAATGTTTTTTGCCGGAAATTCTTTTTGCTAAAATTTTTTTTTCGAAGTAAATTTTTTTTCGACGAAATTTTTTTTTTGCCAGAAATGCTTTTTCGACAGAAATTTTTCTGCGCTGGTTGAACCGGCATATGTGACGCAATTTTTTTAACACAACGTATTTTTGTTTTAAAAAAAGTGCTGTAATTTTTTCAGAAAATAAAATTTTGAACACAAGATTCCATTCAAACAAATGTTTGCGTATTATCAGCGATAACGTCGCCTCAAGCGATATCGTTAATTTTGGAAGCGGACTTACGGACTGCGTCACACGTTACCTTTAAAGAGGCTTTTGTTGTGATATGAATATGCTGACTTCGAGGTAGCTGTAAGCACTTTAAATATTTATATTCGTATCACTCTGCATCCTAGTATTCCACACGAATTAGGAAAAGAAAAATTAGAGGAATAACAAAAATTAGGAAAAAAATTAGGAAAGAAAATTATTTGCCAAAAATAAGGAAAAACAAAAATCAGGAAGAACTAAAATTAGGAAAAACAAAAATTAGGAATGAATTAAGTTAGGAAAAACCAAAATTGTGAATCAGGCAATCAGAGAAGAAAATAATTTTTGAGAGAATGCGCCGCAGTCCGTGATAAATCCTGGAAAATAAAAAAGCGGGGTCGAGTGGCGGCAGCCCCCGCGTAGGGGGGTTGAAGGGGCAGAGCCCCTAGCGGGGTTTGGGGCAGAGACCCATTCACGGAAGGCAGCCTGCAGGACGTTATTAGCTCGCCGCAGGCCACCGGGCTTAGGGGGCAGAGCCCCCTACATACCAAAAATAAGATTGCGACCTCCTTAGTAATTGAAAACTTTGATGTTTTTTTGGTTTTTCCTGATTTTTGTTTTTCCTTATTATAAGTTCCTAATTATCGTTTCCTGATTTTCATTTCGCGATTTTTGGTTCCTGATTTCTTGATTCCTGATTTTTGCTTTTCTAATTCAGGTGTACATTCCTGCATCCTTGAGTACAAGAACCTGGAATCTAATCGCCAGTTTTGTGTGAAAAATGGAATACCAAATACCAACCACAAGTACCTTAAAATTTTGCTACCCTCGGGCTTCCGAACCCAAAGCGCTTGTTTTTCAGAAGAACCGTTACAAAGATACAACGTATCCACTCTAACAGCTACGGATTCTAAATTTAGTTTTTTTGAGAGTTTTGGATAACGAAGTACTCGCTTCTACCTGTAAGACTCAGATTTCTCATTTTAACATGCGGTATTCTGGTTGAAAATACTTACTATTCACTAGGAGAGTTTCGCTCAAAACTTAGTCATAAGATCGAAGCAATGTTCTAGACTCGACGACGCAAATATTGTTACAAATTATTTGAAGAAGTTAATTATTTCTACTAAAGGTACAATGTTGAGAGTTGGGATCGAGACACCAATTTCAACAATAAATCATCACAAAATCGTAACCAACGTTTGGGACGAACTAGAAACCGCGAAAGTTATCGTGATAGACACACGGTAGAAAGAGACAAAAATGTCGGCCGTCCTGGCCAGATCAATAGGTAAAAATGTTGAAAAAGAAACGATTACAGAAATGAAAACAAAATTTTTTTTGTGAAAGATTTCATGACGAATCGTTTGGTACGTTGCCAAGAGCAAATATTCAAAGAAATGCTCGATCTCAATCTGTTGCTCGCGACCATCACAATCAACGTAGGGGTCAGGAAATTTATAGTGACATGACATTACCAGCTTCTTTCAGTCGACATAAATCTAAATCCCAAGGTCAAGGTTTGTATATTTTCATACTTTCAAATCTCTAATTTATTAACTCAACAAAAATTCCGGCCTAATGAAAATATTTACACACAACACAACATCAAATAATAAATAACCAGCAAAAATGTCCCATTAATTTTGATGTAAATGATATTTGAAACGCTTACGATTTTCGTATTTAAAAAAAAAATTCAAATCCAATCAATTATTTTACAGCCATTAGAGCCCAATCATTGGATCCCAGGGCGCGTCGTGATCAACCAACCGACTTTAATTTTGATGAACTTTCATGTAACACACCGGTACTGTGCAACAAATATGCCATCGATGAACTCGATAATGTAGAAAATGGCAAAAGACCGAATTTACGGAGTCAGTCTATGCCACGACAACAACAACAACAACACCATCATCACTTTGGTGTTGTTGAAAATCGATTCGAACCATCACCACCGAAAATGTTATCACCCCAACAACAGAACCATTTGTATTTGCCGGAAGATGAATACGAAATGCAACCCATTAGGAAGCACAAACGACGTGAGAAAGGTAATTGAAATACATTGTCGCATTACGGTTACCACTGTAACGATTCGGATAGAGAAAGTCCCAAATTTTTTTCTTTTCTCAATATTTCACTACCAATGTTCGTTCATCTAGCATAAATTTCAATTTCTGTTCCTTGTTGCCTAGTCGATACCTGATTCACATCCAAAGTCATTTAGCTCTTAATTACGAATCCTTATTACAGCTACTTGTTAAACGTGAAAGCAAAGAAAATAATGTTGAAAATTGCCTTTCTGCTTTCATTTATTTTTTTTGTCACTAAATCCGGGGTGTAGGTAGAAAGGGTATATGCCTCCTGATTTGATATTTTTTATATATTTCGCCATTTTCGCCATTGGTTTAAATTAATGTGTACACTGAACATAAAAACAAGATTTTGTATGCAAGAAATTGGAAATTTCGTAGAAATCGTACATAAATATCGAAATTTGTACATTTTTGTGCCGAACTGTGGCAGTCAGCATATACACAAGAAAAGTTAAATGTTGGTAAAATATGTATTTATTCAGAATTTTCAACGCATAAGATATTAAGAAAAAAAGGAGTTGTGCATAAAAAATATAACATCAGTTCTCAATATTCCATGGTTTACAGTCGGTATGGTACAAAATGTGGAAGTGAAAAATTAAAAGCAGAAAATTATGGGATTACGTGAGACAAATGCTGCGAAAATGACGTAAAGAGTAAAGACTAACAAAAGCAGGGTGTGAATTTAATCGAAAAAAGCGAGGTCATAAGGTCACTTGTGGACTGGTGGAGACCCTAGCGACATAATTCAGTCGACATGCACGTTAGCCGACCGCAGAACATAATCGAATTCATCGTAGACGTAATCTGACTTATGCAGGACCTGGGGTGTAGGACTGTAGGTAGAAAATAGTAGCTTTTTGATGCCAGTTGATTCTGACAATCATGTATCCATACCTGAAATGACAATATTTGAAATAACATATGCAAGGGACCCGTACGCATCAGAATAGATAGATTTGCAAAAAGACTCGAATGTAACTAAATAAAATATTCCCTTAGGTATCATTCATAAAGTATGTCGTGCGTATTCATAAAAATGTGATAGAAAGAGATGCAAATAGTCGCCACGTGTGACAGACTTTATGTTAAGTTTGTCTGATTATGCGTATATTTATTTATTTATTTGTCTGTCCGTAACGATCCCGTTATTTTTGTGTTTATTTCGCATGAAAATGAAAAAAAAAGTGAGGAGGGGTGGGATATTGTTCTGAAATAAGGGAGTTATGGGTAAAAAACGGGTCAAAATTGAAAAACGGCCAAAAGTCAGTCAATATGTTGTGTTAGAGATTTGGTCGGCGAAGAAGAGTCTTAGAGTTTTTGATGGCCTACAACTTTGTAGAAGAAAACTTTTCGATCCGACTTCATGCGGAGGAGCTAGACGGCGAAAACTGTTCAATTTTTGGGGTTTCCTCACTTTGTTGTAAGGGAACTATTGCTGTTGGACAAAGAAGACATAATTTTTCGTTAGTGGAGGCTTGGGGTAACAAAATCGCTGAACAAAGTTGGGTGAAAAAATTTCTCACTCCCGAGAAATAAAAAAGTTTTCTCCCATTAATTATCAAGCATTCCCAGACTTTTCTAATAAAAAATATTTTTGAAAATGGAAAGAGATTATTCTCGGCCCTACAAGGCGGCCCTAGCTCAGTGGTCCTTCTTCTAAAAACGCCCATCTGTAATCCCAAAACCACTTTCGGTACTTCCTTTCAGGAGGAAAAAATGTTGAAAATCGGTCAGCATTTTCTCGAGTTATCGTGTTTGTACAGACAAACGGACATATTTTTTCGTACGTGTCCAAAATGTCGAGGAAGGGGCCCTTAGCTATGAGGGAAAAACACCTTCTTAGCTGTCATAACATGTTCCTGAAAAATCTACACTTAAATTATTCGAAGAGTTTGTAACGGTTCAGAGAGTGTTTTTGCTTCATGCATTGAAAATTATGTCTTTTTCAGTCACTTATGAGAACCAACTGTTACCCTAACTTCTTGCTACGGCCCTGCAACATGAATTCATTGTAATGAAGTCACTCGCCTATAAGGCCGCCTGCAGTACGATTTCGAGTCAGGACTCAGCACCGCAGGGAAGAGGCTGAGGGAACAGAACCCTCAAAATCGAATTACAGGCTACGGCCAGTTGAATTCATTCGAAGTAGACTTCCTAAATGTTATACAATTAATTATGCGCTTACACTCTAAAATTCGCCTTCAGTTTTTTCGTGTCGCAATTATCTACGCTCGAATTTTAGAATGGAACGACCAATACATTTTCTCAATAATATTTTACAAGGTCTCTTATACACAGCACATAATAATAATAACGATAAACCGCCGCCGTGACAACCAATACGGGTCAGAGGCTAGACCATTTTTATTTACAAGTTCCGCAATTTTTTGTGAGCTTTTCACTGTGTCAGTAGTAAATTGCACACAAGCATAATGCCATCTATGATGTACTGGATACGGAAACTAGTAGGACTTAGAATGCCAGTTCGCCCCTTCAATGTGTTTTACCGGCAGGCCACTTGCTGTTTGGACCACATGCTATGCATTCCTACTATGTACTATGTACATAATAGAATTTATATTTCTCGATAGATTTGGGTTACTTATAGCAAATTAGTGATTGGTTCCTCAGTATTTCTAGCACTTCTTAACTTTGACGATTTTTAGCACTCCTCTCCCTGTATACACAAAAATGTGTGAAAAAAAATTGTAGACCGTATTGTAGGCGTACGTACTTTATGGATGGCCCCTAGCGCTTTTCAGATTGAGTTCTTTTTTTAGGCTTGTGGAGTTGTTTTTCTGGTAGAAAATCGAGCCTAGATCAACGTTTAGGAAGATCATTTTTCGAAAAAATGGTGTCTAGGCAGCCGCGGATGACTTTTGTTCTTCTATTTAAAAGCGTTGGTTAGAAAGAGACCAACTATATCTGTCATTGGCCCCTAAAAAAATTTCTGCGCAGCTACACCTAAATACATCATTCTGATAACGTCGTCGGTCTGTATTGAATGCTGTTAGCACTGATGGCGACACCGTTCATGGTGTCATTGACTCGTTATTGAACTGCAATGTAAAGTAAATAGATAGCGCCACCGATTATGAGGATTTTCGAGATGTAGAGACTGATGAAAAGCGACGCGAAAATCATTTGATTTTATTTAGAAGGAAAACACGGACCTGCACCAGCCGCAACAGAAAAACAATTCTCCGTCGCATATGTCAATTTTAAAGATGGATCTACAATGATTACTTCGCCCATAATGGGAACATATTTGCCCAAAAATTTTATTTAAAATGAATCTTTCATCACAGTGGGAGGCCTGAAAATACTGATCTTAAGAACTTTCCTATTGTCGATTGACAGAGTTCAACTGAAGTCAGCATACATTTCGTATGATGTAGTGATGTTAATTCCCTGACACATATATATTGATAACATCAATTCATAACAAAGATAAAGCGTTGTAGATGTGTAGCGTTCGTGTAATTTATATTTTATTGAATTTTTATGGTAATTTATGCATGCTGAGTTTAACAACGTAATTTCGTAAAAATGATTTTGTACACCAGCTCCACCACCATCACCGCGCATTATGTCACCCATGGGATTTGCTGTACACCGTCAAGCTCGTCTGCAACAATACGATGATGATTCCTTGTATGGTGATGATTGGGATTTTTCGTCCGATCTTCCACCAAGAGTGCGTCCCGTACCAATTTGGCTTTGTGTATTTTTGGTCATTGGTTACATCATAGCCGGTGCATTTTTATTTTCCGGTTGGGAGGGATGGAGCTTTTTGGATTCGGCATATTTTTGCTTCATCACATTGACAACGATTGGTGAGATTCTCGACTCCCATAGAACATGAACTTTCTCTAATTGTAATCGTATGCAGGTTTTGGTGATTTCGTTCCAGCCCAGGGCGCAAGAGATGACCCAGAAGTGTCAATTGCATTTTGTTCGTTATATTTGCTGTTCGGAATTGCATTGTTAGCGATGAGCTTTAATTTAGTACAAGAAGAAGTTATCACAAACGTGAAAAATGTTGCTAGGCGACTTGGCATTTTAAAGGAAGAAGAAGTTTATTATTAAAGTATTTAAAGCAAGAACAAAGGGAAAATAAATGAAGTAGACAAAGTTTGACAAAGTTTCATTGCATTAAAAGTTTCATCAACATATCGCTGAACAAAAGTTAATTTCGTGGTGAATTTCGTGTAACACATTCTATTCATTACTTTGTTCAAATACTACAGATTTGTTCGCAGGAAGCTTTTGCAAATTATATTTCCCTGCACACCGACATTCTTCAAAGATATTCTTTAAATTAAAGGTTTCTTATTAACAATTATTTGTTGACTTCAGCTGCATTGTTTCGTAGTGAAATAAGTTGCCAAAGCATGTATGGCTGCTCTGTGATTTTCTATTTTGTTGAAGAGCTAACCCATAGTGAGTGGGAGTCGCTTTGTCAGATAGACCGCCTGAATGAAGGATGAGAGGTGTTTGAATCGAAGGTGCAGGCAACCGATTCGCGTGATGAGGTGCTTTGCAGCTTGAATGGGAAGCAACTGGAACTGGTTTCTGGGAACACTATATTCTGATTATTGGGGATTAGGCATCACAGCTAGTATTCAAAGATCAATCTTTAGAAACTCGATTTTGTGCGGTGAATACCACCGCCGGTGATGAAACCTGGGTGCATGAAGGGCTTCGAACAACTAAAATAAAAAGTTGTTGCGCGTTACCTTTTATTTTTTACGTGAAAATAATGCAATGTCAGCCTAAATTCAAGTTGGAAGAACCCACCAGGAGGTGCAATTAAATGTAGCTCCCGAAAAGAAAAATCCGCCACTGTTGTGTAATATTTTCTACAGTCAAATCCTCATAAGAATTATTGTCACATCCAACATTCGACGATAAATTAACAGCAAAAGTGGAGAGGTGTAATCGATATGCGGAAGAACATCTTACACGAAGTATACAAATTATGTTAAAAGAGCTTTTTGTATACGGAAGAAATCTACTACAGAAGGAAATGTTAATTTTATTAGATGGATGTTTAATGCAAATTTTTTTGGTAAGAATTTATTTTTGGGATATTATATTTGACCGATAAATTAAATCAAAGGTACCGATAAAAAATAATAAAGTACCGATAGAAATGTCGGCAGTACCGATAAAATAATTCCAAAGTACCGATAAATTTTTGCCGATAAAAATTGATAAAGTACCAATGTCAATTTATTTTCTAAAAATACCCGACTGGTTCAATAGCTAATGCTATCATCGTCAGTGGTTCTGATGATGATAGCATTAGCTATTGAAACCGGTCGGGCAAATTTTAAAAGGAGTTGTTTTTGCTGACTATACACCCTTGTCATTGTATTAAAAATTTGTCGTGTTCCGCGCCCAGTTCGTTTTAACTTTCGTACACAACGAGCAAAGGATTGATTAAGATAAAGTACCGATATTTTAGTTAGTTTTTCACTTTTTATCGATAATTTATCATTTTCTATCGTTGGTTTATTACTTTTTATCGGTCGCTTATTATTTTTTATCGGTCAAAAATTACTTTCTGTCGGTAAAATATTATTTTCTATCGGTCAAATGTTATTTCTTACCGGATAAATATCATTTTTTATCCATAAATATTTTCTATCAAGCAAAAGAATCGCCAACCCTAATATTGAAAAGAAAACCGGCCATATGCGTTTCTACCTTAACAAGGCAAGCAACTGATTTATTTTGAAGATTCGCATAAAATTGGTCAAGTTTTCAAAGAGTTTCCTTTTGAAGATTTTTGAATTCGAGAATTTTTTTTTCAAAAGAATGCTCACGTTATCGGCCATGTCTTGCAAAGACAAATTAAAATTTTTCATAAAATGATGGGTTCCTCAGATGATAAATATTTTGTAAAAGAATTCTGACGGAATTGATCATTTCATGCGAAACTTTTTTTTCAGGGATTCTAACAAAACTTTTCATACAATGGCCAAACGTAAAAAAGAGATAAATAGCCGTATTTCAGCTAGTTCACTCACAGAGACACAAGTATACTTTATAAATGTTTAGCGCGAATGCGAATTTGCCACATTGTGTATTGGGGTACCCAACAAAGTGGCGGATATGGGAAAAATGTTTTTGAATCAATGCGATTCGAATTACCTTCTTTAAGGTGGGAGTGCTTGCATTGGCTGGTCTAAAGAGTTCACCATGCGACAGCGGTAGCGGTATAAGTAAATTCGTCGAATGATTTTGTCACACAGAGAATGTACGGTAACGTTTATTGATACGTATAAAGAATGGCCATTGTTTCAAACTCTAATGCAAACCGTTCATAGTATGTTCTGCAGCAGAGCGCTTGAAATAGTGTAACTAGTAGCACTAGTGTGAACATTGACGTTTATAAAAAATTAGGATGTCACGTATGCGTATGTAGTGTAAGGGTGACAAGAGAGGCATTCAAAATGCAAAATGACACAAATGATGGCAAAATGATGTAGAAATTACATATGAATCATATAATCTGATGTAATTTTGATGTGATTTCGATGTACGTTGTGTTAAGATGATGGAAAAATAACGTCAGGTCGTGTAAATATGATGGATAAACTGTGTACAAATCTACATCGTTTTGAAAATTGATGGATAAAGTATTTATTACTGACAAACCATTCTAACATCATTACTGTGTTGTTTCACATCGTAACTACATCGTTTTTATATTGTTTTGATGCAAAAATAATGTAAATTACAAAATGTTTCAGGGAAAATTCATTTAACTTTATGTAAAATTTATGTAGATAATTTAAAAAAGATGTGCAAAAGATCGATAATTAATGCAACAAAGATGGAATTTGCTACATTATTTTTCCATCATTTTTACATTCCAAATTAGAAAAGCATAAATTTACATAATTTTTTCATTATTTAAATAAATTTTACATTAATAGAAAATTTATGGATAAATAATGTAAAATTCATGTAAACTATGTTAAAATGATGTACAAACGATGGATGATCAATGTAACACTTACGACTTTTATTACATTATTTTTACATTCCAAATTAAAACTTTTTACATAATTTTAACATGATTTACAATCAAAACAATTTTTTTTTAATTTTTTGAGTGAAAACTTTCTGAGTAAAAACTGGCCGATTGAAAATTCAAAAATGTGATTTTTCCGCCATTTTTTAAATGTGAAACGCTCTCAGCGCTATCGTATCGCATGTTATGTAAAAAAAAATATTGTTTATAGGAGGTCTATTTTATTACGTATTAACAAACGAATTTTATAGAACGATTTTTGTAGACGCATGTCTTAATGAGTTCCTCTCTGGAATAATTAGTTTTCCAAAATTTCCTGAGGACATGCATCCACAAAAAATCTTCTACAAAATTCATTTGTTGATGAAATTTAATGGAAGAGCAATTTGCGAGATTAAAGGTACTTCAAATTTTCTCCAATCAAACTAAATTTTGATTGGTAAACACAACGCCATTATCCGTGTACTGTAGCCGTCAAATATTGTCCTCTCTCGCTGAAAGTAACTCTCTCTTTGTTGATCAATATCTGTACTTGAGCGCCTATTGCACTACAGACAGGGTCAAATTTATATTCCAAAATGTGCAAATTGTATTGCGTTTTATTTACCGGCATGCCATTTATTTTGAACTTTCACATAAAAACCAGCCGTATATTAAATTTGTTTGAAATTCTTGAAAATCTTTTCCTTTCAAAAAAGAAGAAAAAAAAAAACGATTCACGGGGGGAAATGAACAGACATATCACAAAATTATGTCAACATTGTCAATTCAAACAATTAAGTGTATAGCTGCCACATATACCAAACGTGCGAGTAAACATTTGCTAAGACCCGTACGATACTGTAAAAAACCACAACGGAACGTCTCAAACTTTGATTTAATGAATCAAATAAAGCCTAAAGAGTGTGGAAATTATATCAACAAAACCATTACGTTCAAGGTAAGGTCCCTCTGGTCGATTCGGGAAGGCAGCCCGGTGCCAAAAAAAATTCCTTCCACAATGTTGGATAATGAAACGAGTACATGTTCACTTGGGTCCGACTCGGCACCAGGCTGCGTACTTGAATATTATTAGCAGCCTTTTAAAAGGCAGCCTAATGCCGAAAATCTGATAAAGTCATTGTAAAGTCATATAAATTTCAATTCGGCACCAAGCTGTTGTTACCCTCTATGTTGACAGTAGAGTTTGTTGAGTAGGCAACCTGGTGCCGGGTTGAAATTAATGTGACGTACAGTCACAAAAAAGCGAAAACCGACAAGTTTCCGATTTACCATTCAAAGAGTGAGCCCAAAAGTCTCCTGTTTCTGCACCCTTCATTCTTTACTATACAAATTGGAAAATTGAAGACTTCGGGAGAAAAACAAGATAAAGCAATTGAAAGTGAACGTAATCTCATATATTATACATGAGAGCAGGTTCACTTTCAATTGCTTTATCTTGTTTTTCTCCCGAAGTCTTCACTTGTTGGTTTTCACTTTTCTGTGACTGTACGTCACATTAATTTCAACCCGGCACCAGGTTGCCTACTCAACAAATTCTACTGTCAACATAGAGGGCGCAGAGGGTGTGATAATCGTCGGTTTTGTTGACATTAGGCTAATTCAATTCGGTAGCCCATGCATTGTCGCTACCATGTCACCTGGAGAACGAATGTGTTTTGTCTCATGTCAATATAAATCACATTGAAAGAGTGAAAGAGATGAAATTCGTTACCCAGGTGACGGTACCGATGGAATTAGCCATTAACATATTCTTAGTACCAAGCTGCGTTCTTTATGGTTACTTAAATTTCCCAAATAGGCAGCCTGGTGCCGAGTTGGAACCGAATGCATAGTAATGTACTAGTTTTCCACTCCAACATTGTCATATAAACTTTTTTGGCACCAGGCTGCCCAGCTTGAAACGCAGACCTCCGTTTGTTACAATTTTTCTTTTCTAGACGACGATAAGGTAAGGAGTTCAGGCACTAGACAAAGGACCGGTCTAGTGCCTCAACTCCTTATTTCGTCTCGCTTAGAACATTTTCCTGTAGTAAAGTTGCAACAGAGGCACCACTTGTAGTTCAAATCGCACAAAGAAAAAATCTTTGTTTTAAATAAAAAAAATTAAGCACAAAATTAAAAACAAAACGATGTATCGATTTTTTAATTCTTCTAATTTTTTGTTTTTAATTTTATACCCTCCAGCTAATACCACATCTAATCGCACTCATAAACCCTTACCCAAGCGCTCTCCATACTCCCATTCAATCCCGTCCCAACACCCAGTAAATCCTTTTCGCAACACAATGGTGAAGGGAATGAATGAAGGAGACATGGAATGTTAAAGGAGAGCGTTTTCTGATCAGTTAACTCTAACTTATTTCAGGGTTAAGCGTCAAAAGGAGAGAAATCGCATACAAGTTCAAACTGAACCTAACTCTTCTAACTCTTTAACTAATCCGCTTTTAAGTAAAATATAACTGGTTTTCGCTCTCCTTTAACACTCTATTAGGGGTCATGCATAAATTACGTCACACTTGCTATAATAATACATTACGTATGTGCTTCCAAATTGTTGTTTTGACTCGTAGGATTACATCATTCGCCTTCGGCTCATGCAGAAACCTTCCCACGAGTCAAAACAACAATTTGGAAGCATTTACGTACAATATTTTGCTCATTATTATATTATATTGAACGCGATGCGAATTGCATCGCGTAAGATTTGTGTGAAAACTCAACTTGACAAAAAAAATGTTTGTTCTGTCAAGTTGAGCCTTCACACAGACCTTATGCGATGCTATTCGCATCGCGTCCAATATAATGAGCCCGAGCAGAAACATTTAAAAATGATTAACCATAAAAAGGTCATAACTCACTTAGGGCAGAAAATTCTGTTTATAGAACTCCGGCTGCCCCCCAAATATGAGGTATGTTTGGGAGGGTACCCGGAGTACTATAAACAAAATCTCTAACCAATTTGGAGTTGTTCACTTTGTGGATTTTTTGGCAAGTGAGACGTAATGATGCATGGCTCGTTGTGCATTCACCATTACGCTCAACCTGTAACGCCCAATACAATTCGTACGAATCTAAAAATCGTCAATTTTTGTATACCGCAAAGTCTTCTTTTTCAATTTTTAATAAAATATGTCTTTGACTTGAATACTTTAAAAGTTTCTTTACTCTTTTGAACGAAAATATTTTCTACCTTCAGTTTTTGGTTTTCGAAGCTGTTGACATAATGGTTAAAGAGGATTGATGTTGAAATATCATAAGAAAAAAAATAATAATATATTAACGTAGGTAGAAGCATTCGACTAGGTCATTTGTCATAAAAATGTTTCTTTTTTCATCAAAGAATATTTCTATTTTACGATTCCTTGGAGGTAAGAAAAAATACTTTAAGTTTATTTTATTGATTTGAATTCAGACATTTTGTTTACATCCCAGAGAATAACCACATGTCGAATTTTATTTTTACAATAGTCTCTTCGTCGCTTTGCATATTTTCATAAAATATTACTCTGTTGTTGTTGTTGTTGTTGCCCGTTAATGCGAAAACGTTTTTCACGTCGCCACATTTTTTATTGCATACTTTGCTGAAATGTTTCTTTACAAGATGATTTAATAAAAAATAATTGACTTAGCGCAAATTTTTATTAAAAAAAATAAAATAAATCGAAAATATCTCATGTGAACTTAACATGGCAGGAACATAAAATCCAAATTTGCCAAGTCAAAGCGTTGCTGATCTAATTTCTCTTTATGCTGGGGAACGACATATTCATGAAGATACTTTATGACGACCTTTTCCACTACGAACGATGTAAAGGACTTTTTAAATAAAATAATCATGTAATGCTAATAGGGAGTTGTGGAAGCAGAAACGGAAAAAATTTGCTTTTTTACTTGATGGACTTGTGTTGATCTAATAAAGAAAGAAAAAACTTCATGAAAGAAAAATCGACAGACTGCAGGCATTTAAAATAAGAGGATCGCTTGGCGGCAACCCAATAGAGAAACAGAAGGGGATATCTGTTATGTTTGGTAAGGCCAGGTAAGAGGTATTTAACACCCGGAGGTTTTTAGACAGAGCCCCTTTGCGTTTTTTTCCATATTCATCACCTCAGCGCTTAGGTTGAATGGTAAAGGCTGAATGAAGCTCGACACTATTTCGTTGAATGTGTCCGTTGAATGTGTCTTTTTTCACATTCCGAGGCTTTCAATAAAAGGTAACAGAGCATTGAGCATCCATCACAAGACAATCGGATCTGCAATCTGCTTCATTTTTCACACTAAACTAGCCGTTTGGCCGTAATTGTTGTAATGTAACAGTGCCGTAACATAAAAAAATATTCTTTGGCTTCAAAAACGCTAAAAATATATTTTTTTAAACTTTTGGAAAGAAAATTGTCGGTGGGAAAAATAAAAAAATTCATTTTTTCCAATTTTTGTACTTTAAAGCGTACTTTAAATGTGGCACTTTTTTGCCGAATCCTTCCTTTACTATTCCCGTAAAAGCTGAACTGTTACCATTCCAACGATACCCCCGACACGATGAATTGATGAAGAAATGAGTTTCATACAATTTTCATAAATAAATCAGCCTTTAGAGGCTGTTCACAAATGCGGATTTTTTAGCGATTTTGACCCCCCCCCCCCCGTACGAATACGAAAAAAATGAATTTTATTCATTAGTCCATTATTGTGTCACATGTCGTTCAACGCCACTTCAGGAAGATTGATTAAATTAGCTCGTCAATATTGACAAAACATTAGCGCAGCGATAAAAAGAGCTCGCTATATTGGAGGTGATGCGATTCGCATCGCGTTAGGTTTGTGTGAAAGCTCAAGTTGTAATAAAATATTTTTATCAAGTTGAGCTTTTACACAAACCATACGCGTGAAAAAGTTTACACTTTATTTTTTTGTACGTACGACTTGACTTTGTTCCCCTTTCCCCATCGTACACTACTGTAAGAATTCTAAAATCCCCCTAAAACCTTTACGTCATTTGAGAACATCCCCTTACGGTAAAAGTAAATTTAGAAACAATAGGCAAAATAGGTGGCGCTGACGCCGCTTTAAAATAAAAAAATAAAAAAAATGAAATCTTTGCTTTTTCTTACCTTTTCTTTAAGGTCAGGACCCTCACTTAATTCTGATTCGGTACCAGGCTACGTACTTGAAAAGAAAAAGCTAATAGTGACGCTAGAATTCTAAATTGCTCGCTAATAGCGATTAGCGCTCGCTGCAATTTAACTAGCAAAAAACTTCGCTAATCGCTAGTTTTTCGCTGACAGTTTTTAATTTTCGTTACTATTCGTAACGTAACACCCTTGATATCGTTGTGTCACAATTTCAGAAATACTAACGTATTACTAAACATCAGTGCCGGCCTGACTACCAAAAGGCCCTGCAGACGAAATCTGAAAAAGCCCATATCTTCGGGCGGATATTTTAGCGCTTTTCGCTAAACAAATGGGATTCAATGAAGTCAAAAGCCGGCAACTTTTGTTTTAGCTTAGTGCCACAGGCGATTTTTTTTTATTGTGGTGTGCAGATAAGGTTATCATGTAAAGCGCCGCAGGCAAAAATTTTGGACTGCCTTCACTTGTCCTTTAGGTAAATTGAAGAACGCCTAATTGCAGCAGACGCAATTTTTTGATTATAGGGTTCCTTTATGTAAGAATTTCAATAATTGATTGATTTCTTATAACGCCGCGCCATCGGCGACAATTTTTTGGCTTTTGGTAGTTTTTAAACTAAATTGAGGTATTTTTGAGTGCCGCGGGCGAAAATTTCGGAAATTTGGATTCGTTTTTCTTATTTTCAGCCAATGCCCAAAATGACAGCCCGGGCCCAAGGGACTTACCGTTTTTTGAATCTGCATGAAAAAATTTGTTCGTCCGTCTGTCTGTCGACACGATAACTCGAGTCAATCTTGACCGGTTTCCAAAAGTATGTTTATAGGAACGTAGAAGAACCATTACGCCTTCAAAAGAATAAAACATCCGATCTTTTCTCGTCAACGGTTCGTCTACGAATAATTGTAACAACCAAATTGATTCTCTCTCAACATCGTTCGATGTATATTCTTCACTCTGCCTATTACAGCAATCCCACACGGCCGTCCTAAAACATTGTTTGACCTCACACAATACAGCCTGGCGAAAATATTTCGAATCGTGCCACATTCCATTGTTCGTTCCAAATCCACTCGGTCATTCGATCATCAAACCAAAAAATATCAACGATTGAATTACACCAGTCGATCTGCTTATTGTTTACGTATCGTCTTTTGGGGGTTGAGACGTATCGTATTTGACGAACGTGTAACGTACCAATTCTCGAATGATTTGCGTATGTTTCGCTGTGTGTTCTGCTTCTATTGTTCTCTCCTTTACATGCAGCCGCGTGCTCCTCAAATAAAAATTCTTCTCGAATGTTTCATTTTTCAGCTATTATATTGTCCCAACTTGAATTCTTAATTTTAGTTCCCTTTTCGTCTTGTTTTATTGTCTTTCCATTTGTTGACTTGACCTTTAGGCTTTTGGTTCACTTCTCAACTTTCAGCTTTTCAATCTTTCCGCTTCTCAATCTTAACGCTTTTCAAACTTTACGCTTAGATTTTCAATCTCTTCGCTTAACACTTTTCTATTCAGCGTAAAACCAACACTTTTCACCTGAACACTTTTCGTATTTCACAAAATTTATTCCTTCGTCATGAGCCAAACTTTTATTTTGTCTTTTTTTTCACTTCTGTACATACAATTGCACTTCTCGAACATACTCATCAATAGTCTTCTATAATTGCTTCTTCTTTCGCTTATAATCACTAAAATTCACTCCCTCAAAGGTCCAATCCCGGACGAGTCCCCATATAGGAACGTAGAAAAACCATTACGCCTGCATTTACCCTACAACTGCAACGTTCCTGGGGAACTCGAAATTTTTTTAATTAAAACTTAAATGCCATTTGCAGAAGCTATTTTTACATAAATTTGTTCGCAAGTAATCTTCGACAAAAATATTTTGCGTTAGGATTTCAATTGAAAAATTTAAAAGGTAATGTAATTAGCGAGAGGGCGTGTAATTAGAGCGCTAATTTTTTTTTTTAATTAGCGAATCACGCTAGCGACGCTAATATTTTTTGAAACTAGCGTCGCTGAAAAAATTGTTAGCGAGCACAGCCATGTTGAAAAGTGTTAGTACCTTTGTAGAAGCCAGTCATTGTAACGGTAGTAAAGAATATTAAACGTCATATAAATTTCAGGCTGCTGCTGCCCTTTATGTTGACAGTATATAATGTTGAGTAGGCAGAGTGGTGCCATGCCGCGTTGAAATTATTGTGACGTTTAATATTCGTAACTGCGTTTTCGCTGACATTAACAGATTTTTGCACCGGGCTGCACCAGCATTGTCATGGAAACGTTTTTCTCAGCAGGCTGTCCAGCTTGAAATGTTTGACCTCTGTTTGTTGCAATTTTTCTACATGAAAATGTTCTAGACGACGATAAGATAAGTAGTTCAGAGTTCTGTCACTGGACAAAGGACCGGTCTGGTGCCTGAACTCCTTATTTCACCGTCGCTTAGAACATTTTCACGTAGTAAAATTGCAACAAACAGGGGACACTACCTTTTAAAAAAATTAAAAAAAAGATTTTCTGTCTTTTTTGAGACTAAACAATTTTTTTGTAGGGCTACGGAATTGACTTGAAAAAACTTTTTTTTTTCTTGAGGAACTGTTGTATCACACCTCAATGTAATATTTCCCAAAGAAATCCTTAAAATTTTTTCCACGCTCTTCCATGTGCTTTTCGTTCGCTTTCGTTTACAATTATAAATTACAACAATTTTCTACACCACTAAACATATTTTCATAAAATAAGTTTTTCATATGAAAATGGAAAATTACTGTTAATGGTATTTCTTAAAAGGGAAATTGTTAATTAATTACATTTTTAATTGAAAGCTACCAATATTTGTCAATCAATTTTAGTAAAATATGTTGAGGTAATAAAACTTTCACTTAGCAAACAGGAGCGGACGAAAACTCACTTCTTTCTTTCACCCATAAAAGCAACAAGAAGTTAACGTAAAAACTCACCATTCCACCCTCAATACAAATAAATTGTAGAATTTTGAACTCTTTAAATGCAGCAGATGTGGTTATAAACGAATATGAAAGTAACCAATCACTGGTAGACAACTGAATAAATCAATAAGACAGTTCGGTATGTGTCACACACTAGGGTAGCCATTAGAAAAGATAAATCTCATCAATTGAATTAGTGCAGTGAAAATATTGGTTGAACTTCAGAGAAAATATGATATAGTAACATTTTTGGAGGGAAAATTGTCAATGTTGAAAAATAAAACACTAATTCTTCCAGCGTTTCCAAAATTTATAGCTTCGCCAGCCACCCTTTCATCCATATTTTCATTTTATTATTTTTGTTACCTAACATCATAAATTTGAGAAGAAATTCAATTTTATACAACGTTTAATGTATGAGAAAGTCGTGATCTTTAAAAAATTTGGGGAAAAAATCCGCAAAAAAAAGAACAATTGATTGCGATCAAACAATGTGTCTTTGGAAACCATCGTTTAGATTTCGTTTTTATAAAAATTAAACACATTGGTGTTGATCATGGCACTTCTAGTATATGGGCCATTCCACGAAAACTCCGTTCCAACGCTCGAAATGCTCAGTTGTTACGAAAAGATATTCATACAAAATGCTGCATCAGAAGTATTGATCCTTTAACTAGAGATTAGCAACTTTTCTATTGCTTTTATTTTGTAACTACTGAGAATTTCACGCGTGGGAACGAAGCGGACCGTGGAATTGCCCATATGCGTATAGCTTTGACAGCTGTCAAATAGAGTACCGTGCAAGTACCTAACTTTGGCCACTTCTTGCAAAAAAACGTTCAGAGGTATGAAAATCGGTTTCAGTTAGTCCAAAGTTAGTCAAAATTGGTTAGATGTATGATATTTCAGTGAACTTACTGAATTCGATTTTCATACCTCTCAACGTTTGTTACAAAAAGTGGCCAAAGCTAGAGCACATGGTCAAAGTTAGGTACTTGCACGGTACATTTTTTACGGAGCTTGAGACATGAGTCGAGTGCAGTGAGCCGTTTCGCGGCTATTAAAATTTATGTGAAAACTACATACCACCCCCAACAACTTCTTCCTTTTTTTAAAGTGAATGGCGGCTCACATCTCATCAACAATATTTTTAACAGTGTTAACATCGTTCCACTGTACGTTTTCCATACTCTATTTTTTTCTATAGATATGCTAGAAGGGCTTTGTGTCGAATTAAAAATTAAATTTAAATTAAAAAATGGAAATACTGATTGAACAGTGGCGCTGGCGAAACCTTCAATTTAAAAAATGGCGGAAAAATTGGATTTTTGGTTTTTTTACCATCGAAAAAAGGGAAATAGAAACTCATTTTTGGACTCTCTGAAGACCACCAGACTTTCTAAGTTTTCTATTTTTTTATGGCTACCCTAGCCACACATAAACCTTCACACAGTTTGTCGACAATCGTTTTTACGATTTATTGAATGAAACATAAAAAAATACAGAATTTCGGCATGTCGGTGCATACCATTTTACGTGAGAAGTTCTTACCGTATACGCTCTGAGCAAATATGAAATTCATAAATTCTTATTCAATCATCCAATAAAAATCTGAATCGTAAAAGTTTCACTATAGAGGTTCGTATTCCCACATGCATTGTACGAAGAATATAAAAAATTTGAATATTTTATTTTTCTTTTCGCTGTAACTGTTGAACGTAAAATCAAAAGAATAAAATTTTAATCGTCCAACGCCACATCTTTATGATCCATACTCTAAAAATGTTTGGACAAATGTTTGCCGACAAGTCACTCGATTTGTCTTTTGATATGAGTTTGTTTGAATATATGGACACTATAACACCACACGGCAGCTGAAGATAATTCGATACATCGTTCTCGTGTGGATCCAATAAATCAGTCGATTTAATAAATTTACGACAACAACAACAACAATTTATCAAATATGCAAAAATTTTAGCTGCTACGACATGGATGTAATCGAGAAAATATTTCCACATTTTAATTCTATCAAAATCTCATATTTTTTATTTCCTTCCCATGACGTAACGCTTTAATGTACCTCTATATATAAAACACCAACACCATCTGATGTAATGTTAGAACGAATTATGTGTACCCAAACGTTCTAATACATCACCATCACTGTCCTATACTAACCAGACATAGAAATCTAGATCAGCTTTATTTCTGGACGTCATGAGATATGGTTGAACATTGAAAGTTATATATAAACATTGGAGAGTGTTGTGCAATAAATATATTATTCTTAGCAGTTCAAGAAATCATATACATATAACGACGACACGGCTACACACGATACGGTTGTATCCATAAGACGATATGCTAAATTCGTTAGACACTTGGATGAAACAACAATTGCTTCAATCTTTTACTTAATCTTAAACATTTCTCAACGACAAAAGAAAACTAAAAATTTGTCTAACTCAAATTTCACTTACCTTTGAATGATGCTGTATACGATTATGGATGTTTCCGGCTCTGGTAGCTCGAGTTTCGCTTTAACTTCCTCGCGTCTTCTTTCATTCGATTTGTTTCCTCGTATCGAGAAAAGTTGCATCAAGGCACGAAATGTGTTGTTCGCTGCAATTTTAATATTCCGTGCGAAGCATTATGAACGGATTTTATTAAAGGAAGACATACCAAGTTGCTTTAGAAAATAAAAAATATTTAGACAAGAAAAGAAGACTCTTCTATAAAGTGCATATTGAATAAAAAAAAAATAAAAATCCACACTTTAAGTATATTCTTCCACTGTGAGTACCAAGTGGAAAAAATCAAACAGAAAATAAATAAAACCTTTTGAAAAGCTACACTAATCCACTTTTAGCGGCTTTGACGAACAATGCTTTCAATTTTTATTTATTGATTCTACTGGTAACATAGCATAATCTGCAGCTATCAAAATTATCCCTCCCAATGGATCTGTTTGAATATAACAGAGAAAATTGTTTGTTTTGTAACATACGCATAACATTATTTTTGATGCGTGATTTTCATGAACTTTCGACGTCCTTAGCATTCGTAACTCGGGGGAAAATTCAAAAGTAATTCAAACTTTTATTGCTTAGCCATGAAGATGTAACGGTAGTTAGGTCCGATAGCACGGCAACGGTAAATAAAAAATAAAATCCTAAGCTCGAACTGTTCATATTGGTCTAGACCAAGTTAAACATAACAACCAAGTAATTTCAAATTGTTGTTGACCATGACCTCGAACAAATTCCACAAAAAACTTGACTTTTCAACAATTTCGTCGTAGTGAGTGACACCGTTTCCCTCTTGCTTTGAAAATTGTGTGTGCACGTCACAGGGCCTGAAAGTGGCCGGTTGTGAAATTTCATTCCCCTAATCGGCCGCATCTGCAAGCTAAGTCATACTATCTGGTTGTTCTTTAGACCACGTACGAAGATGTGAAGTTTTTCGAAACCCGAGGGGCAGATAAACGTAGAAAATCCTTTTGCACTTAAAAGAAAATCAACTGTTAAGTAAATCCTCAAATTCTTTGAAAATCCGCAAAAAAAAATCCTTTGAATTGCAAGAAAATTCTTTGAATTGCAAGAAAATCTTTGGAAATCAAGGGAAATCCTTGAAAATTAAAAAGAAAATCCCTAAAATTAATGTAAACTTGTTTGAAAATCCTCAGGAATTGACAAAGAAAACGATAGAAAATCATTGGAAATAAAAAGGATCCTTCTTTAAGAAAATCCTTTTGCACTCAAGATGCCTCTCGTTCGCCACGACATTTGTAGCACTTAGATGACGAATCAGCAATAAAAAAAATGTCCGTCCGTCCGTCCGTCTGTCAAAACGATAACTCTAGTAAAACTCAACTGATTTTCAAAACTTTTTTTCTCTGAAAGATAATCGAAAAATCTTTTATGTGGTTGAATCTGTCGGCCCAAGGGCTAGCGCCGTTTAACAAGTATTCTGTCTTTTATACATAAGGGGCCGTTCATAAAGTATGTCACGCAAAAATCGGCCTTTTTCGACACCCGAAAAACGGAAATAATACTGCCGCTAAGCCAACCCCTCCTCCTACCCCCTCATCGTGACATACTTTATAAAAGGCTAACGACAAGTAAATCTTTTCCGAATTTCATAATTTTTGTTTTTGTTCGAAAGGTCTGGGTATGCCTGACATTTTATGGAAGAAACTCTTTTGAATATGAGTCTCTGGACTCAGTCAGAGCCATAAAACTGGATCTCTACTAGGGCCCAACATATTTGTGGAAAATCAGTCAAAAACTCTCGAAGTTACGGTCGAAAAAGTCAAAAACCTGGTTTTTGGAAGGTTGATGAAACTTTTTGATTCATATCTCTACGAAATTAGAACGGAAATCGCGTCAAGATTTTTAATGAAAGATATTGGTTGATTGATCCGGGCTGTAGGTTCCTCAGTGTTGGCCCAACTCACGTTACTACACTACACGATATTTGGTGGATTTTCATGCATATTCCTCAAATGATGAGGTTTTCTGTGCAATGTTGTAGACAAAAGAAAACCAAACTTTTTTGTTTGTGAAGGTATGAGCTCGAGGCCTCTCCTAACTTCCTAAGGTCGACCCTACCCCAAAACATTTCTTTGCTATTTGGTCTGTGAAGGAGTTCTCGCTGTTTTTTTTGCTGTTTTTAAGCGTTTATTTCAATAACAAAATTAATGAATACTTTAATGAGAATATTGTCCATCGCTAGCCACTACTTTTTCCCATATTTCCATGTCGAAAGAATTCTAAATTTTTTGAGGCAAACCAATCAGAGAGCCATTTTTCGATACCATCGAAAGAAGAGAACCGATGTCCAATCAAATCGTTATTCATGCAATCGAATAAATAGTAATCAGAAGGGACAATGTCTGGCGAATACGGCGGGTGGGGTAGAACTTCCCAGCTCGTTCCAATTAAATAGTTCTGCACAACTTTTGCGACATGTGGACGAGCGTTGTCATGTAGAAAAATTAACTTGTCATGTCTATCGGTCTATTCTGGTCGTTTTTCGGCCAGAGCTCGCTTCAAACGCATTCATTGTTGTCGATAGCGTTCCCCATTAATTGTTTCACCAGGTTTCAGAAGCTCATAATACACAACACCTTTCATATCCCACCAGATACACGTTTTGGTTGCGACGGACCTGGCTTTACTCAGGCTTTTAAGTGTTTGGGATTGTCGTAATAGATTTACTTTTCATCACCAGTCACAATTCGGAGCAAAAATCTCTTTCTTTTATGTCTTTGAAGCAATAATTCACAAATGGTTTTTCTTCTTTCAACGTCTCTTTCTTTCCATTCATGTGGCACCCAATGTGACATCTTTTGAATCATTCCAATGACTTTTAAACATTTGGAAACTGTTGTTCGATCAACTCCTAATGATTCTGCAAGATCTTTTTGCGTTTGACATGAGTCTTCATCGAGAAACGTCGTCGATTGTTCATCTTCAAATTTTTTTGAACCACCTGAACGCTCTTTGTCTTCAACATCAAAATCAGCACTTTTAAAGCGTCGAAGCCAGTGTCTGCATGTTGTTTGCGATAGAGCATGTTCACCATAAGTTTTTACAAGTAATTGATGAGCTTTAGCCGCAGTCTTCTTTATTTTAAAGAAGTACAATAAAACTTCCCGCAAATGAATCCATCTTGTGAAGAAAATTAGACATTTTTAATGAAGGAAAAATGTGTGTTCTGCTAAGAATCGTGTTACATTGTTTACTGAAGTTTATTGACAGTAATCATAAAAAATATAGTTTAACTGACAATAGTTAGCTATATTTTTATCTTGACGCCATCTAACAATAAACAGTGGGAACTCATTCACAGACCAAATAATATGTGATGGAGTAAATTGAGAGGAACTTTTTTGCCTATATGAAGTAATGATTTTTTTTATTTTTGAAAATTTTCTTTCCTAAATTTTTTTCGGACGACTTTTTCAATATTACCTTTTAGCCAATTTCCAACACAATTTAATGTTGACGTAATTTCATAAGGAAATATTTATTTAGATTTAGTTCGAGACTTTCAGTAACATTTTTTTTCTTTGCCACATCTATTCTAACGTGTACGGGTCTCTTGCATGTATTTTTACTCTCTAGTTTCTCCTTTTACTCTCTAATTTCTCTATTTACTCCCTAGTTTCTCGACCTGTCTTTCTCATAACAGAATCGTTAAAGTTGTTGCTGATATAAGACTGGAAAAAGATCAAACAAGGTATTTTAGGAATAGAGTAACAATCCTCTCGTGAAGTAAAATCACTCAGCAGTGTGAATTTGGAATGGGTGAATGAAAGATGTGATTGAAATGAATCTATAAGCCAACTTGCTATGCATTTTCATCATCACTTATAACCTACTCGCGTCAAGAACATTGTTTCGAGCAACTTCAATGGGAGATAATACAAAGCTGAATCGAATTGCAAGATATTGAGCAGTTTCAAGATACGTTATGTACATGCACCTCTCATGTTGTTGTATACGAATCCCAAAATAATTTCAGTTTATTATTCAATGGTTGCAGCTACATTTCCATTAGTGGTTTCTCTTTAAATTTTATCACAGAAAGACATGTAATGCATGTTCCTTTTATTCTTGCTTCCTGTGAATCTTCACAGTATTTCACTATGTAACTTAACATGATTCATTGCTTTGATGTATGCAATCTTGCCGTCCGCCCCCCATATGCCCATTTTTGATGCAATTTTCATTCAAAAAAGAGCGCATTCATGGCAATGGCAAAATGTGCATGTAAAGTACAAAGTGTTCAATGGGCACAAAAACTCTCTCCTGCAGACTAAATGGTAAAATGTAACATTTTTTGTGTGATTCTTTAAATGGGAACTATCGCAACAAATGTACGAAAATTGGATGCTGTCGGAAATATTTTCATAAAAAGTGGCATCTTGTCATCTCAACGTTATTGTCGCAGTAAGTAGCCACTAAATAAATTTTCATAAAATTCACATTCGCAAACAATTGTAAAAATGTTAACAGAGCGCTGGGGAGAACACTTTGGGTGGGATCCAACCATGCACGAATTTAAGGATAACCAGACTACCATAATTTTATTGTTTTAAAATTTTGCCTGTGGTGCATGTAATGAGTCATGGTTATAATGTCAATGTGACGACAATTTTAATGTTCAAATAATTGAACAAAACTCCATTCTTTACGTCCTATAATTCTTACTGATGTAGAGACTATTATGCAGTAACATTGAGCGTAAGTTCAATACAATACAGAAGCTTTACGTCGTTTGTATCATAGCGTAATTGACTTAAAGACTATGTTCTGGGCTGGGGGAAAAAAATTAACCGAAAGCAGTCGCTGTTAAACAACTGTTTCTTACATTAATAATGTTGATTCAACAGCCACATTAATTAAGAGATTTTATGCTTTATTTTTTCTGTAGCTTTCAATTTTTCAACGAATGTAAGATTCTTTTCATGCGGTCGAAATTTCTCGAAATTAATCACGAATAATAATAATTAAAACAAATGAAATTACAATTTGCGCCATGTAAACTAAACAAAATATGTTTACTTTTAAAATAAACGAAAGAAAAAAAACGCTAAAAACCTCAAATTGTAATAGTTTACATAAAAAAAATCAATAAACTTTTTCGGAAGCGAAAGTGTAATCTTTTCATAAACGATCTCAGCCGCTGCTGGTTCAATCGAATTTATGATAAACAATGATTTGTTTTTTTTTCGCAAGACGTGCGTCCAACCATTCCAACTGAGGATATTTAATGGATTTTTCGTTGAAATTATTAATACGAGAAAAGAATAATCTCTTTTCTTTATTTCGTTGAAATAAACGCAATCAAAGATGAAATGATTTGACAAAGAGCAGTTATTTACATGACTAGGGATGAAAAGTTGAAAAGTCCATTCTGAGTGTGACAATTGTTGATCCGAGACGAAGTCGAAGTAAATAAACCATTAAAATGGTATAGGAAAGTAGCGGTAGAGTAATTTTCTTGAAAAAACAAATTTCAGAGTGTCACTTTGACAGCTTTTTTTTATAAGGGTGAGGAAATCTTAATGGACACCCCAAGGTAGTGTTGGATTCCATTTTTCAATGACCTACCAACTAAAACCCCCTTCCTTACTCTCGATGCTCTTTTTTTTGTTATATTAAAGTCCCCAGGCCTTGGCCCATTGCGGACTGTTCTTAAGCTGTCTAATGGCGTTCCCGCCATTTTATGTCCATTGTTCACTCGATATTGAAAATTTGAAAATTCCCTTTTGAGTGGAGGGATACCCACTTCACTTTTCCGACTTTTCCAGACTCAGTTGATCCTCTGAGCACGTTCCAGCCCTTGGCTGGCTCAGACGAACAAACCCAAACTATCGTCCCTGAGGACTTCCGGGAAGACAAAGATAACCCCAAGCCGGGGCCCTAGGCCAGAGGCCCGGTTACCACCAACGCCAACACACCACGATCCACAGAGTATTCTTCCAATAACCCGATTTCAAATTTGGACCACACAATGGAAACCATGTGTTTCACTCACTGTTAATTTTTCACTCAAACAAAAATATATCTAAAACTAGTATTGACTATACTTTTTTCACAGCAGGTTTGAAGGCCAGGCCTAGGCTAATTTTATTCCTAAATGCAGACCGACTAAAAAGTCAAAAAATTCCGAAGAAATACTAAACCCCAAAACCGCTAATGGCTATCACGGCTGGGGAAAACTATTGTAATTAGCACGACCACACCTGAAACTCGTCCACCCAGTTCGAGTAACGGATCGGAACGAGAATTCCATATACTCTCTTCTTTCCGTCACTTTGACAACTATTACTTTGACAGCTGTAATTTTGACAGCTGTCATTTTAACAGCTGTCATTTTAATAGCTGTCACTTTGACAGCTGTCAAAAAACCTGCACAGACAGCCAGAACATTCCCATATAGTAGCTACCGCTACTTAATAATCACGGTAAAGCATGACTTTTCATTTTTTACCAAAAGTTTTAATGCAATTTTCGTGCTTTTGAAGATTAAACTATTCTACTTTTTATCCCTAGGGTTGGTACAGGCCCTTTTCGACTCTAGAGAATGCAACAGCAGGGACAATATTAATCATAAAGCGTTCTCAACTATTTATCGTTCAAAAAATACTTTATGAAGGTTGTTTACTTTGTCCTTCACCGCCTCAAAGCTGCATTAATCAGAAAGTTAAGCTACTAGTTTGAAGAAATAGTTTACATCAAAGTTTTTAAAGCCGGAGAATAGGAGGTGGTCCCCAGATAGAACTTGAAGAAGAATCAGGGCGCAAAAACCCTTTACTGCGGAGGACTCCGTCTCAAAAAAATGTTTTCCATATTCTTCCATGCGAATTTCCAAGAACTACTGTAATGCACGACACATAATTACATGGACAATAAAAACTTCTTGTTAACGTCTTTTTGTGACACATGAAAGAAATCTACCTTTTACTCAACATTCTGGAAGAAAAGCCGTAATAATATTTACAAGCTCCTTATAATTTTACTTTATTTTCAAAAGAAACTTTCTTCTAAGCTCCTTATAATTTTACGTTACTTTTAGATCTTGTCTATTCTATTTTACGTTTAATAAATTGTCTAGACATAGACACAATAGTTTCATCATCTCAATTTCATAATTTTGAACGAGTAACTTAATACCAAGCCAAACGGAATAACGAAGTATAAAATGGGAGTATTTATAAAACTTACGAAAATATCAGAAACGTTACCGGCGTGATCGCATGTACTAAGGATACGCATCCTTTTAATTAATTCTTTACTTACTGGAAGCTCTAAAAATTTGTCTTCCTGTCTCATTTGATATGAAGTGAACAAAATATAAAATTTTAACAAGATTTCTGTTAGAGGAGGAAGCAGAACGGTTTTTACGTTTACAATGTGTGAGCAACCGCTTTTCTCCACGTAACGAAACGAAACATAAATAACAAGAACAAAGTGCCAGTTCATGTGATCAAATTTCTATTTTATCTTCACTCAAAAAAAAAAACTTGAGAAAACAGAAATTTTCTGGAACTGTCATCTTATAAAGCGTCAATTTCTCACATCTCACTGTGAGGTGAATAGTACATTACATTGGACTCTGGGAAAAGATCCAAACTCACGAACGAATTTTTAACTTTAAGAGTGAAAATAACAGTTTCCAAAGCGAGTGAGTTTTCGAGTTCACGGAATTGCTTGCGAAGTTATGAATTCTGTAGCAATGTCCAATGTATAATGTTTTATTGACTGTCCATGATAGAGTTGAATTTTACATATTTTACACAGGGGATATTTTGACATATAATGATCAACTTTCGCATGGGGTAGGTAGTAAAATTAGATTATTCCACACAACACTTGTGATTTGGTTCACACTTATAAACAATTTACATGTACATGATATTCCTAACCTAATTCCTGGTATTATAACAGCAGTATAAATATTTAAAGTGATCTGACAATTAGGCCGCTTGGTTGGGCCTCTGTTGTATCCAATTTTATACAAGTTTCCTGAAGAAGTTCAGGATTTCATTTAGTTCCATATGGTGTGAGTCTCCTATTATAGTGCTGTTCGTGTTGAAGATTTTCTCTTTTTATCCTGTCAGGACTGGGCAAGACGTCATGAGGTGAAGGAGGGTTTCGTCTTCCTCGTTACAGCATCTGCACGTAGCCTAGTCGGCGATGCCCATTTTGTGAAGGTGTATGTTGAATGTGCACCTACCCTGTTATTGCACCTACCAGTAGTTTCAGGTCCGTTTTGGATTTATTATTCAAGTAGTTGGTTTCCTACTGCTTCGGCCATCTATTATGGTTCTGCTATGCTTGCAGTTAGGCAAGTTTCTCCATTCTAGGTCGTGTTTGTTTCTGTCAGTTTCTCGAATTATATTTCTTTGAGTGCGGTATAACAAACCTGGGGACGGGCTTGGTCCCCAGAATGGTCCCGAACTGCCCTTTTTTGCTAGTCGATCTGCCTCCTTGTTTCCCATGATACCTCTAGTGCAGTGAGCTTTTAGATATTTTAGGCACTCTTGGCCGTCTGTGTAGATAGTTATGTTCTTTCCTTGGGTCTCTTCTGAGATTAATATTCTACACACTTAGGGGATAGCACAACTTTCAGATTGAGTGGCCGTCGCATAGCTTCTAACGCGACCGATTCATTTATGTCCCTGTCCCCTTTCCTGTTTTCGATCTATGATGTTTCTACTTTGCCATGTTTCCCTTAACGGGATTTCAAATCTAAATTTGTTGTCAAAAAAGTATTGAGGGTTACACTTGTCTGTGTAAGTGCATAAGCAATTCAGGGATTACATTTGCATTCTTAACCCAATCAACCAAATACTTCCGATTTAAAAAATTGGAGGTCAGTAAGATGAAAAAGAAAATGTTCATATGTCACACTGTCACAATTGCTGTGGACTTCCGCAGGAAGAATCTGGTTAAATGGGAAGGAGAATGCTTCCATGTCAATAGTTGCGGCTGCACCAACAGTTCGCGTTTTCCAGCCTTATTGCTGTTGCTACGGCTTCTTGTTTTCCATATAGGTCTACTGGAAGAGTGTCTGTGAGTATATCTAGCACTTTCGTAGGTGTTGACCTCATGTCTCCTGTGATACTCATTAAGACCATCCTTTGTACGTGTTCTGTGTCAGATTTTATTTTTTTGACCTCAATTCTGTGCTGACATAAATGTTTCATCAATGTGCTTGACCTAGAAATTTTACGTCTTCTGATAATTTTAGCTGTATGCCACTCAGTTTCGGTTCTTTGAAGTGTTTTAGTTTCTTCTTGTTGGTAAAGAGTACCAATTTAGTTTTCTGTGGGTTTACACTTAGTCCATTTTCATCACACCATTTGCCCTATACCTTCAAGGCTGAGTTCATCAACGAGCTCAGCGTGCTCTCAAATTTCCCGATGATCATTCACTTGTGATCACATTTGTGATAAAAAGAGGTGAAACCAAAATCAAAATTCAAACCCGATCCGAAACCGATCTAAAATGAAAATTTCAAACCCGACCCGAACCCTAATCAAAATAAAAAATCTAACCCGACCCAAATGAGAAAATAATTGAGTGAATTTTTTTTTAGTCGGGTCGGATTTTGTTAGTTGAAGTCTTCGAACCCGACCCTACCCGAAAAAAAACGAAAATGAAAATCCAACCGGACCGAAAAAAAATTCAAAAACCCGACCCGACAAAATGATTTGGGTTCGGGTGGAGTTTTGGGCGGCCTGCTCACCTCTTGTG
This sequence comes from Pseudolycoriella hygida, assembly GCA_029228625.1. Taxonomy (NCBI): domain Eukaryota; kingdom Metazoa; phylum Arthropoda; class Insecta; order Diptera; family Sciaridae; genus Pseudolycoriella; species Pseudolycoriella hygida. Next base: position 34,660,579 of record CM055405.1, on the reverse strand, counting down.
ATAAAGTCTTCGCCTGGTTTGACCAGTGGAGTACTCTTTTCGATAAGGCGTCGCAACCACTTATTTCTGGCCATACTTTCGGGAGTTCTGGACGTTACTGCTCCGTCCTTATTTTTCGAAGTACGAATTCGGGGGTTATAATACAAAGTGGTGAACGCATAAGCCGCGCTCTGAATCTAACCCCCACATTTTTTAAACGAGCTACGCCCCTGGGCGATATTCTACTGACTACCGAATAAAATGTTAGTGGCTGTAATATAATTCCTTCCATATTGATTTGCCAGCAAACAAAAATCTGTGATCGAAAATGCATCCAAACGAGTGGCATGGATGAACGATTGCTGGAAATGTACTGAATCAACTGCCATTATATTTGGAATGAAAATTCTGCTGCTTTCAAATGCAAACGTTTTAATTCACTGAATAATGACGGATAAACTGAACATGTGCTTTGGGCCAGTCGAGAAAGCAATATAAATAGATTTTCAATAGTTTAAAAATAGGATCCTCAAAACTCGACAATTTATTATTCTTTGCACGTAAATTTTGTGGTTGTAATATTATGGCTATTCAGTCTATGCCACACATATTTTTGGCTCAAGTGTATAGCACACGGTTTAGTTGGTAGTCGGATACGCTATGTGTTTATAGCATAGGTAAAAGATCAGCAATGCGATTTATTAGATTAATGGTTTCGTAGAATGTTAGGGAAATTGGTTTAGGGATTGAATATTGGATGCGTGTGTGTGCTGTGTAAATTGATCGACGCTTATATATTGTACACGTAACATGCATAATAGATGGATATTTGATAGATTTTGACCGAGTAAAAAATAATTGACTGTTTTGGTTAATTTATTGACGGGTCAAAACAACGTCTATATTTGCAAAAAAAGGTGTGATATAAATGGTTCGTTTCTTGTTTTTTATTAGAAAGCTAACCCTTCAGTACAGTAAACGAAAAAAAATCATGTACTTCAGATATTTTAAACATTTGACATGGGTGGCAGTGTACAGTTGAAGTCATGATGAGTTGCAAGAATATTTATTACCACAAACAAACTAATAAAAAGATATCCCAGCTTTGATGTAGGTGTGCGGTTGTGTCGTATTCTTCCCTCATAAAAATGTTCTATAATCGTGTCAAATAAAACGACATCTAGGCTAATCAATCGTAAAAAGTGCTCCGAAAATATGCAAAATTGACAAGAAAATAAAATAAAAATAATTTATTTCAAAAACCATAAACACAAAATTTATGACACGTTCAGTTGTCCAAATAATAAATTAATTTTTTAACTCCTGTCCCGAATTGGATTGAGAAAATGCGGTCACTAAAATACCGTCAACAAATTACGGACAAAAAGAAAACACAAAGAATATCCAAAAACAGAATACTCAATGCGAAAACAGAGTAAGATCATGTTGATGGCCCCTCAATTCAATTTCCCATAAATTCCTGTCAACTGAAACTCATTTGGTTTTTCGTATTATATTTATTTGTGTTTTGCTTCATGAAACTATAAAAAGTAAAAATATCCAGATGACGCCAATAAAATGGATATAAAACGAGTGTATTATTTATTTTTTTATGTTAATTTTTAATTTAGAAAAATACGCAATCATGTTTTGTAAGTTTTTAATTACTGCTCCATATTTTTTAGGCTCTCAAACCACATAAAATGAAAATGCACGAATGTTTATTGAGGATTTTTTTCCGTTCAAATATTGACGCAATCGTTTACGTGTTTATAGGTTGTAATTTTAACATGTTTAACTGTAGTACACACAATCAGTGACGCGTTTTTATTTATTTTTTTTGTAACGTATACAACATTTGCATTACAATATGACACAAGGGCGTAGGTGGAATAAACCATTGAAAAACGTATAGTAAAGTTGCGATAGAGTGTACTGAAATTCCAATGACCGCTGACAAATAGGTCATTCCACTGTGAATCATCGGTGAAGCGTCGGTGATCCCCCGGTGAATCATCGGTGATCTCTAGTGAATCATCGGTGATCTCCTAGTCAATCAACGGTGATTCCACCGTTAATAATCGATGATTCTCCGGTGAATCATCAGTTATTCCACTTTGAATCATCGGTGATTCCACTTTGAATCATTGGTGATTCCACTGTGATTCATTGGATTGGATTCATCAAGAAAAATGGCTACTTCAGCCAAATAACTATTGTGATCCAACGGTCGAGAAAAATTGATAGATATATAAGGTATCTCTCTACCCAAACTGCAGCTAACTTCACATCGAACATTGCTTGCAAATATCAAAACAAAAGACTGTCACGCCCCTGACTGTAAATCATCGGTGATTCCACTGTGAATTATCGGTGATTCCACTCTGAATAATCGGTGATTCCACTGTGAATCATCAGTGATCCGACTGTGAATCATCTCTGATTTCGCTGTGAATCATATATCATTTCAGTGTGAATCATTGGTGATTTCACCGTAAATTATCTGTGATTTCATTGAATTCCACTGTGAACCATCGGTGAATTCAATGATTGCACGGTGAATTATCGCTGATTTTACGGTAAATCATCGGTGATTTCACTGTGAATAATCGGAGATTTCACTATTAATTCGATGATTCGACGTTGAATCCAATTCCAGATTGAATCATCGGTGACTCCACGGTGAATCATTGGTGATTCCACTGTGAATCACCGGTGATTTCACTGTGAATCATTGATGCTTTTACTGTGAATTCGATGATTCCACTGTGAATCATCTATTATTCCACTGTGATTCATCTGCGAATTATCGATGATTCGACTGTGAATCATCGGTGATTCTACTGTGAATCATCGGTGATTCGACTGTGAATCATCGGTGATTCTACTGTGAATCATCGGTGATTCTACTGTGAATCATCGGTGATTCTACTGTGAATCATCGGTGATTCTACTGTAGCTATCGCTACCTTATAAATGATCCGAGGGATCTTGTGCACAATTTCTATTCTATTATCAAGACTTGGCTCTAAGACGAATGTCACTAGGCAAAATTTCCCACAATGCTCTGAGAAATATCCCTGGCTAAATAACTACCCGAAATGTAAAATTTTTGTAAGATTTCTAAATACAAACGATCCGGGTTTGATTCTCGTGACAAACAATTTTTCATTGAATTTTCTTGCGAGTAGCGTCCAAACGTTCACTTGAGCTTAATAAAGGTGGTTTAAAATAAACATAGCTGACTGGAATGGCTAAAAGATGTATTATAGTGTGTTCACCGGTACCGGTGCTCCTATTTTTAACAAGCGTTGTCTCCGCTGCAACGACTAACGCGAAATAGGGATTCTCAATGTGAACATGTAATATTCGAATTTAACTAAGACAGAATACATGACTAGGTAGAATGATATAAGAGTAACGGGGTGATAAGTACTTTGTTTCAAGACCACTTGCTTACCGCGACCAGAAAATCTGACAGCCTACATTTAGGCGAGATATTAGTTACGCACATAACTTTTTCAGAGATTAAGGCGGTGGTTCGGATTCAGATAATTTAAACATAACAGTACAAACAACATCTTATCTGTAGGCACCATACACAACTGAAAATAGAATTACAGAACATCTGAAGATTAAAGTGAGTACCCCTCGACAACCTACTTCAACTCCTAAAAACAACGTTTATACAACCATAAAACATAAAATTTAAATATTAATGCCACGCAGCGGGTCTTACCCATTTGATCCTATCTTATCCTATCCTCTAGATACTCTTTAAAATTTTCAACCACTTCAACGGATTTAATTTTATTGTTTTCTTTATGGATTTTGTTGCAAATAATTTATGCTACTGTCACGTGTATTATGCTTCTAGAACCCTTAAATACTCCTCACAAATACTCACAACATTCTGAGAAACATCATGCATTCACATTTCAGTTCTTTTTTATGTATTTCTTTTGTATTTTTGAATAAATAATCCAATCGTTCGCTCCGAAAATTTTTTCTTTAAACCACTTTGAGTTATACAAAAGAAAAAACCGTTTTTTAAGAGGTCATTCCCTTGGTATTGATAGCGTAAATATATCCGTCATATTTTGCTTTCAAGAGCAATAAAAACTAACAAATTAACTAAACGGAAAGTGTTAAATTGTTACACTCACACATATTCGATTCGCTGTTTTACGGAAAATCTATTTTAAAAACACGAATTCAACATAATGATCATTGTGAACATCTCACTTCAACCAGACTATGGGAAATTGCCGAGGAAAATTTGAATTTTTTCATTTTCTCCCTCTCAGTCTTCAATGAGATTTCGTTTCGCGATCGCTGTTTTATGTATACGCATAACAATGTGAGGAAAAAAAATTTTAAGAAAAAAATTAATTAACTTCAAGTGTTAAGAAAATATTTTCAGAAAATTGAAAGTAGATATCATTATGTAATTGAACCAAAAGAAAAACTGAAAATTCAATTTTTCAGATAAAGTTTTGAACTTTTTATATGTCAACAAAAAAAGTGGAAATGCAGGCAATTTACGGAGAAGAATTTTGAAAAAAATACTTTATGTGAATTTCTGTGGTTTTCTTTCTAAAACAAAGTTGGAAGTGCAAATAAAAAATGTAAAAGCTTTAAAAGGTAGAGATAGTGAATTTAGTTGAACGTTTACTTAAGAAATCAACAAGTTTAAATTCGGCTAAATTAAATATTTACCACAATGAACTTTCCTACTCCATTCAGTGCTGTAAATATAAAGAATGCGGCTGTAAATTACCATACGTTCTCTGGTATTCATAACGTATGTTATATCTGCCATCTCCTTGTGTTGTTTTATGTCATTATTACTGTTGCAAGTGGAAACAAAACGGAAAATTTTAAGATAGAAACACTGGCAGAAATTCTTATGGATCTCGTATTTGGTTTCCCAACGCTCCCAGCCAAAAGTCTCTAATATTAAATTTAGTCAGCAACCACAAACTAGAAACTAAAAAAACGTTTATGGAAAAGAGAAAGAAATGTCCATTTCATCAAGTCTGAATGAGTCATCGCTTTAAAGGCTCGACAACTTCACCTGTGGTGATCAAACAGTGCTACTTATCCATGATACCTTTAAATGACACATTGATTAACCATGTATGAGAAAATAGGGGATCGTTGCAGCGCTTAACTGCAACGTGTTACAATTTTTGTCAATGCGGACAATATAGGTTTTATAATACTTTGAAAGTATTCAATTAGATTAAATTAGAAGTGGGTGGGATGAACCCTCAGTATTCAGTTAGTTTTTGAATTTTGTAGAGAGAAATCGGTAACGCCCGAAAACTACAGACGGGCTCAGGCTTTACCATATCATTTGGGTTTTATTTGAACTCAAGAGAAGTGAATTCGGGGAAACTTTTTTTATCTTGAAGAAAAAATTCAATGTCTTGACGGCTCTGCGGCTCGAACCAAAGAGTTCGTTGTGTTAAAAGAATTTGTGAAATGATTTTCGGCAACTGCAGGACTCAAAAAAATCACGGTTCAGGGCAAACGAAAAGTCACTGTTTTAGGGAGTCCCTTCCCCCTCGGGCAAACCTAAAAACAGCTCTTTTTTGAAACCTAAAAACAAAGATTGTATCATTGATGTTTGCATAAAAAAAAATTTGGGCCGGGTCCTATGAAGAATGTCGTGTCGGTCGGGCTTTGCATATTTCTTTCCGGCTATTGAAAAAACAAACATCGGCCAGCACATCTCGATTCATGACGCGCCCAATATAATGACTCCATAACGCAATACATCAAAATGATTTTCAATTGAAATTTTAATGTTTTTCATTCACTGAAAACCGCAAGGCCAAGAAAGTAGTAAACAGTAAATTTAATGTTATTGATCTATAAGAAGAGCGTTGTTACTTGTTGTTACATACAAGTATTTACGTTTTTTTATATTCTTGACGATTAGTTAGTAGGGGTTGGTTGGTTGACAGAATGTGGAGACAACTTCGACTACAACTTTTTACAAATTATACTATTGAGCGAAAACGCATACAATTCTACAATTGAAAAAAACTTCGAAGGCCATTTCTACTAACCGACCATTCCGACTAAGGCCTATACTAGCTTACGGATGTATGGTATGGGCACCGCGTGCTGAACTAGGCGCTACTAGAAAGAAAGTTGATAAAATACAGAGGCTAGCATGCGTGAGCATAACTGGAACGATTCGGACGACTTAGCCACATTATTATCGGTCGCTCACATACCTACACCGAGGGACCTCATGAAAACAATGGTAAAAGACAAAAATAGTACTATTCAGCAAGAAGAGTTAGTAGGAAAACTCTGTGGTGGGAGTTTTCAATCTCTTTGAGACCGAGATAGTACCAGTCGCGTCGGTAAAATACCTGGGGGTGACGATTAATCATAAAATGACATGGGTGGTCCACGTAGAGGAGAAGATCACCAAAGCAATAGGCTTAGGTTGTGTAGGAATGCCTTTGGCAGAAACTGGGGTCTATCGCCACTGGCTATAGAGTGAGTGTACACAGCGATAGTAAGACCAATTCTCTACCTTGGAAGTATTGTCTGGTGGCCAAGAGTAGAGGTAAGATGGTCTAAAAAGAGACTAGATAAGCTGCAAAGACTAGCATGCCTATGCATTACCGGAGTGAAAAACTCCGTTTCAACGCTTGCATTGGAAACACTGCTAGATCTACCGCTATTAGATCTCTTCATAAAAGCTACAGCTTTTAATGTTGCGCACAACCTAGATGTAAACGAGTGCTGGAAAGCGACTATGGCGAAAGGACACACCACCATTAGGAAAATGATTTTAACGGAGGGACTGTTAATGCCTAGTGATCAGATAAAGGCAGAACTAATGCTGGAGGACGAATTTACATGGTCTATACCGGACAGGGAAAAATGACTCAATTCCAGAGAGCCGCCCCTACCAGGCAACAACATTATATGCTTCACTGACGGGTCGAAGAAAGAAAGCCTAGCGGGAGCGGGTTACCACTGCGAAAACCTAGGGATCAGTGCCAGCCAGCATTTGGGGACTTACGCGACTCTACATCAAGCAGAGATTTTCGCGATCTCACATTTATGTGAAGAAGAAGCGTTAAGGAAGCTTAATGACGTAGATATCTTTATTTGCTGTGACAGCCAATCTGCTATAGATGCGATTGGTTCCCACGTGGTTGAATAGAAACAGGTCCGAGGGTAATGAGATCTCCGACGAGGATCGGTATATCCATGAAAATGAGGAAGCGACTAGTAAAAGAATGGCTTAATAAGGAACATGAGAAAGCCTGGAAAGCATATGCAGGCGCTAAACATACGAAAAACTTCTGCGGAAAGCCATCCAAAGAAGTTAGTAAAGCTTTGCTGGCATTGAACAGAACGGACATTAAAAGGACCATAGAAGTGATAAATAACCACTGTGGATTAAATGATGAATGGATTAAACATAGAATCGGTTACGCTTACAGTCCCAAATGCTTGTGCGGTCATGAGGTTGAGACTGGAATTCACGTAATTACTGATTATCCGAGATACAGGCTCCTCCGTTGGAAAATCTTCGATCAAAAATGAGCTGCAAGCAGTAGATCTGAAACTAGATGTGGAAATGATCGGCAAGCTAGTGGAATTCGTGAGGTTAACAAAAAGACTCAGCTGAAGACCATAGCAGACTCATTGAACTCCCAAATCAACCAACAACAGCATCTTATTTATTTCGATTTAATTTGTAAGCTAAACGCGTAATTTTAATTGTAATTTTTTGTAACTAAACTTTGACATGCCTACAATAAACATGGGATCCATAGGGGGTACAAAGGAATCGAAGATCCAGGTGCCAGTCAACCATTAAAAAGTTGGCAACCCGAAAGATTCATTATCTATCTATCTTATCTATGCCTGCGCATAACTGGAGCGCTTTCATCTACACCGACAACGGCGATGGAGATACTACCGTTACTGCCGCCGCCGCTAGACCAATTTTTAAAACAAGAGGCCGAAAAAATTTGGTCACGCAAGTATACTCTCGCAACTCAAAGAGGAATTTAGCGAAGTCGATATGCCGGAAGATTCTATGCGAGTGCGTTTCTGCTTCGAAAGAAGTTTGAAAACGCACCTGCCAAAGAGGTCTGAATGGGAATTAGGGACGCCTCCAGCAGAGGCGAATGTCGTGGTTTACACGGATGGATCGAAGACAGGAAGGAACGGGCGCAGGTGTGTACTCAGTGGACTTGGATTACGTATCCGAGTATCCATGGCACTCAGTTTATACACCACCGTTCTTCAGTCGAAAATAGCGAGATGGAATCAGAAATAAGAAAATCTTGATCTGTTCAGACAGTGAATCGTCCATAGAGGCACTTTGAAGATTTCGTCGAAGCTGGTTCATCAGTGCATCGAGACGCTGCAAACTCTGTCAAGAGACATGGGTACCAGATCACTCAGGACTGCAGGGGAACGAAAAAGCTGATTAGTTGGACAAAGAGGGAAGCAGTTGCAGATTCATTGGGCCAGGAGAGAATTGAGCAAACTTGTGGAAATCTTAACAATCCCACAAATGGGAATCGTTACAGACCCAACGTGTAGGGGTTGTGGACTAGAACCAGAAACGGCGATGCATTTCATATGCACTCGACCGGCTTTAAGGGACTCAGAACGAAGCTCTTAGAAGACTGATGGAACCCGAAAGGGTAGTATGAAACTTAATAAGAAAGCACAGCACAGTAGGCTCAATAAGGATGGCCTCAGTGCTTTAATTCAGGATGCTAAACAGACGGTAGTCAGAAGAGAAAACAGAAGTGTATTTTGCAATTTGTAGTACGAACTGAATTATGTTTTCTAAATAAACCAACCAACCAGCCAAGGCCATTCCTTGTTTGGCATATAGGGCTGCGTCTTAAAGAGATGTGCTTTTGGATCCTTTAGGCTATTTGCTGTATAAGTACAAGCCCTTGGCCCTCACAGCTTTTTAGCTCCATATTATTTCAGAGTATCATCGCAACCAGGTGATTTCGTTATCCCTTGACAAGGTTTACAGCGCCTGATGGAACACTACGTCTGATGGACTATAGCTGTCTGAGCAGACCAGGATCTTTTTACTCTGGGGAACTATCGCTTGTTGTGATGACTATCTTTGATTGCTTATCAGCTCTACGGAGTGAATTGTCGCTCCTGTATCATCCACACTAATTTAGCTCAAAGTCTTCCACAAACCCAATAACTTCGTTCAAACTTTCCAGAAAGCTCATACAAAATCCAATTGAAGCCTCGCATTTGGTGGCGAAAACACCAATGACGCCACTTTGCTTTTCTACTTAACTCGGTAATCCTCCTGAGTCGCTAAACTACTTTTTTAAAACAGCGTCGGAAGACTCCTTTACCCCAACTTTTAGGAAAAATTTCCTACCTATACAGTGATAAAGTGCTGTACGAAAATCACCATCTGTCTCTCATCTAATTTGCTAATTTGTTATCGTTTTATGGAAGGAGGATGCATTATGCAGAAATCTGCTTGAAAATCACTTAATGAAACATATTACGTTGAAGTGAAATTCATTCAAATGCCGCAAGACTAATGCAATCGCTGTCAGATTCATGTTACATTTTCCAACTCAAGTCAATATTTACGAAAATATTTGCCAATTAATCAATTAAAGACGCATTTCCTATTTGCTTGTATTTTCTATAAAGCCACAATGCTTTGGTTTTGCATTCGATGATGGCTGAATAATAATCAAGCAGCAAGAGTTTCCATTTGAACATTCGTATATCAATATACAAGGACTGAAAATTCCATCTTTGTACACATTTACTGTTTGTTTGGATACTGAGAGAAATGCCAAATATTATAGGGCGTTGTTAGTGGGTGGCATAATATATGCTGCAGAGCAACAATTCAGGAGAGTACAATAAATGTTAGACCGTACGAAAATTGAGCTCGTTGCTTTCCGTATGGATTGGAAGTCAAGAGATCAAATCGATTTAAAGAAAAAGTTATGTACTAATCCGACCCACGGGTATGCTACTTCAATACTAGCTCTTGTTTGTTGTTTACCTATCATTTTGAGACCCTTGCAAAGAATGCGTCTATTGTGTTTGCCACTATTTTTGTAGCATTCCAAATTTCTATTCCGGAGTTGATAGATTATGTTTTTAAGGTCTTAATTAGCGAAATCAGCAGCAATACGCGAACTCCGGAATTACACTTTTTTCGTATAAAAGATCGATGAAGCTTCTGAGAGTCTCAATTGAAAGTAATAGATCTGAGAGAAAGATAGTGGCTTGAGAGGACAACATCATCTGATTTGCTGTTCTACGAATATTTCGTTAATTATGAGATACAGAGAATCGCTGACAAATGCGAAAGTATTCAGATGAAAAGTTTGATCAATGAGACCATCAGTTTCACGCCTTATGTTGTGGCTCTGGGTGGGTCCTAAATAAATTGTTGGTTTTTTTGTACACAATTATTTATTCTTTTGAATAAAAACCGAAATAAACGATTTTTGTTTCACCCAACAGGCAGAAATATAGAAGGATAAATGTGTGTAGGTTTTAAAGAGCTGGAAACATCTATTTTTTGGTTCGTACGGGTTTGGTGCAAAAGGATTTCTCACAAACATCTGGTTTTCAGTTGTTCGCGAGAACAGTTGACTTCAAAATTTCCCTGATGTCAGTTACAACATTGTCTACAAATATTCAAATATTCAAATATTTGAACATTAAACAAATATTCAGAAAGACAACCGAAACCATGTGTCGAATATAACGGATGCTGAACGTCTAAAGTGAAAATTTGCATTAAATTTAAATAAAGTTAGAAAACTAAAATGTCAACTAATTTATATGTTCTCCCTCCATATACTATTTTCGAATACGATTTTATCATGCGAAACATGTTAGAAAATTGTATTTAACGTATATGGTTTTCCACTATGTAGACACTCATTCATTCACTCGCTTGCTTTAACATTTAGTACAGTTAGTTTACTTGGAGGATCCTGTTGCCCTAAACCATATAAAATGCTTTTGGGTGAATATCGTTTATAAATTCCAGCGATGGGTATGGACGAAACGATATACAAGCATATGCTAGTGTGCATGCTGTGTCTGCTAAACATGGCACCAGACTCGAATTGAGTTGAGTGAAAATTATTTCCTAATTATTTTGTCATGTAAATTGAAATTGGTATGGGAAACATTTTTGATAGTGTTAACTTTTCGGTTGTTGTTCGAAATTTGGAGAGAGTTTTGCGGGCATTTTGTTATACAATTATAAATGTAATTAGGCCAGAGGGCTCTTAGTTTAGTTTGCATTACGTGGTACAATTAAATAATGTCCACAGTCAATGATAAATTCATTTTGTCCTGGACCTGGCAATAGTTTTGTGTAACAATGTCCATCAATTTCTTTAATTCACAGTGGAAAATTTGGTAAATTGACCAATTTTTGTCAGTTAACGTCATTCAATGGGCGTGTAAAACTCTAGCAACAGGTAATATCTGTGCATAATAGCTCATATTACTGGCATGAAATAAAATGTGTTAATGTGCTGAAAAGACGTCTCAAAATTAGATTTGAATTGGAAACATCCACGATATCTCAATTGGTGGAGTACCCCTCAGTCAAGGTGAAGTTTCTGGATTCAGGACCCACTCGTGAAAAATGTTTCTTTCAGATTTAATTGGACCCATACGAAGTACTATAGCCCTATACGTTTATTACAAACAACTTTATTGTGACATGGGGTAGATCGCGGTGGGAGTTGGGGGAATTCATATATTATAGTCTAGAGATGACGAATCAGCAATACCCAAAGAACAATGAAGGCTTTCAAAAGCACCTTTTGTTAAATGTCCGAACGATTTTCCGCGGAAGAATTTGGTTAATTGGGATAAAAAAAGGATCGTAATAAACGGCAGATATAAAATTACAAAAGGGAAAATAAAAAATTCAAAAAGGCAGATAAAATTTCGTAAAAGGAAGATACATTTTGATAACTGCGTTTTTGAATAAAAAATCTGCAATTTATATTTCTGTATCTGCCTTTTTGAATTTTTTAACTCAACGTTTAATATAATTCATAAAAAAATGTCAGGCCGTCCGTCCGTCTCCAATTTTTTCCATACGGCTCAACAGATCACACTAAACTTTTTTTCCCCTGATTCAAGTTCGAAGATGAGGAAAATCGGTCAAGCATTTGATCTCAAAAAAGTGGTAAAATTTTTTTGTGGAAGTCGGGTCAGTGGTCTGGGCACGAAATTGAGTTTCTTGGCCATATACGAAAGCAGATGGTTTTTCGTCTATAACTATGCAATATGGAGACTTACTGTCAGAGGGAAAGTTGAAGATAATTAAATTTTAGGGAAAAATAGCCCAATCTTGGGATATGATTACTTGTAGAATTGGGTGGGATGACTCATATCTCTAGCACTATGGAAGTTAGAAAGTTGCTTGCAAAGGCAAAGTTGTAGAGAATGAAATTCTAGGGAAAACTTGTTTCGGGGTTATAGGGTAAAATGGCCCAATACTGGGATATGATCACTTCTAGAATTGAGTGGGATAACTCATATCTCGGGAACTATGGGAGTAAGAATGTTGTTTCTAAAGGCAAAGTTGTAGAGTATAGAATTTTAAAGAACACGTGTTTCTGTCTCAAGCTTTGAAAGCCATGTGTCATAGCTGATTCCACAATTGCCGTACCTCGGAAGGGTACGGACAAGGACACCTTGGGTAATATTTGTGAGTCGTTCGAATTCTGACAGTTTTAAAAACTTTGCAATAATTTGAAATTCTGATACTTTCGAGCCCATTTGCAAAATGTGTTCAGTTTGCCACATCTATTCTGATACGTACGGGTCTTTGCTCACGTTTGGACCCGTACGAAGTACAAAGGTCCTATACGTTTACTACAAACAATTTTAATGTAACATCGGGTAGATCGAGGTGGGAGTTGGGGGATACATTTATTATCGTCTAAATATGACGAATCAGCAATAAAAAAATGTCCGTCTGTCAGTCTGTCCAATTGTCCGTCTCCACTTTCTTTTCCGAACGGCTCAACCGATCACTCTAAACTTTTTTTCCTGAAAAGTACATGCCTTCCATGATTCAAGTTCAAAGATGAGCAAAATTGGCCAAGAAGTTCCGGAGATATGGTCGAAGAAGTGGAGGTCGGACATGAGTATAGCACGGAAATTCCTCATTTTGGTGTCAAATGAAAGCATTTGATGTCACAAAACTGGGAAAAATTTTTTGTGGGAATCGGGTCAGGGGTCTGGGCAATTTCTTGGCCATATTCAAAAACAGTTTTTCGTCTATATTTCCTTAACTATGCAATATGGAGATTTACTGTTGAAGGCAAAGTTGTAGAGAATAAAATTTAAGGGAACATGTGGCTCAGGGTTTTGGGGAAATATGGCCCAATCCTTGGGATATGGCTACTTCTAGAATTGGGAGGAATGACCCATATCTCTAGAACTATGAGAGTTACAAAGTTGCTTCCAAAGGCGATGTTGTAGAGAATGAAATTTTAGCGAACACATGTCTCAGGGTTTTAGGTAAATATGGCCTAATCCTTGGGATATGGCCACTTCTTGAATTTTAAGGATGACTCTTATCTCTAGAACTATGGCAGTTAGAAATTTGGTGGAAAATAAAGGTCTCAGATGTCAAAAGACGTACTTCGGTTGGGCCTTTGACATTACCCTGGATAATTTTTATGGATCTTTTAAATTCTTATAGTTCTAAAAAAACTTAAAACATTGATTTGTTTAATCATTTTTATTTTTTAGACATGTTCGAGTCTTTCTGCCACATCTATTCTGATACATACGGGTGGGGATGTGCAAAATACCTCAGTGTATTATTGTCCATGAGACGATAATATTGTATCACTAGATGATATTATTGTCTCATGGACGATATTATTGTATCAGTAGACGATATTATTGTCTCATGGACGATATTATTGTATCAGTAGAAAATATTATTGTCTCATGGACGATAATATTGTATCAGTAGACAATATTATCGTCTTGGACGACAATACACTGGAGGATTTTGCACCCGCCATACGGGTCTTTGGTTATGTTTTCTAGAATATAATTTCTCGCATAATTACACCTCGAAACGAATTTTGAAGTGATGCGATAAGGTCATTTTCATCTGTAACTTAGCTTACAATCTCTGTATATTAGGATTACGATTGGTGTGTTACTTTCAAAAATATTTGGAAGGAGTGACTAATTCGCCGGTACTTTAGAGAATGTATGGCCAAATTCCTCATAAGTTTTCAATGAGAAGTTTTGATTAATCATAATCAATCAATCAATCCTAATATGGGAAAGTAGCCATCGTGGTATCCCTATGTTTTTATGATATGAATTTATAGATCGATTTTCTTTCATATAAATGAAAGAATCCGTAATTTTTATACATTTTTCATTGAAATTGAAATCTCCGAAAGCTCTTTATATTGTATTAAGGTGTAAACTAGTGACGCAAACGGTGTGGTGAGAAAGTTCACGGCCTGATTGTTTAACAAACCCCATACTTTCCGACAAAATAGCAGTTCGAGAAAACATAATGAAATGAGTCCCTTTACAAAACGCGACATCAGAATTGGAATTATACATAAAAACATAAGAATTCCTTTGATATAAAAAAGTTGGCTTATGAAAGAGTTGTTGTCTAAATGGTACAAAGAGATTTTTTTTTGAATAATTTTCTAATTGTAGGATACAAAAAAATTTTTTAAAAGAAGTTGTATGGGGACTTTGAGTTAAATATGGCTTTTATAGATCAGATCTTTGACCTTTTCCTGACAATAAACCCTTTAGTATACGATACTTCACAAAGCAGTTTCCATAAACGTAATGTTTTTTTTTTCAATAAAACAGTATGAAAGACGACACAAGAAACAATTATTTCATATATGTGACTGAGGAAGAAATATCAATCTTTCTTCATATCACTCAAAAGAAACGTATATATTTCAGAAAATAATAGTCTTTTTATCAAAATATGATTGACACAAATACACACACCCTTTTTCTATTCTTTAAATCATACAAACGAATAACCTACTTGTGAACACCCCATCAAGCACATCACAGAGCATAACATAATACCACAGTCTACGGAGATATAAGAGTACATAATATTTATATTTTGATTGATGGTTATATAGTTGGAGGCGGTGAGATTAAATTCAAACGAAATTGTTTTTGTATATATTTTTCTTTTAGCTTGAAATTGATGGTGTTGCTATCGCGAAAAGCTCGCGTGATGGATTAAAGTGTTTGCGATTTTATAGTTTTTTCTTCTACGATAGTTCTTTGAACATTGAAAAACGAAAAACTAAGCTTTTCACAGAAACGATGAATTAAATATTTTGTTTAAAAAGTTGTATAACCCTTATTCAAGCTGATGGGAAATCTGATGAAAAACATGAAAAGTTAG
This sequence comes from Pseudolycoriella hygida, assembly GCA_029228625.1. Classification (NCBI taxonomy): domain Eukaryota; kingdom Metazoa; phylum Arthropoda; class Insecta; order Diptera; family Sciaridae; genus Pseudolycoriella; species Pseudolycoriella hygida. The sequence goes on along the minus strand of CM055405.1, from coordinate 34,645,131 downwards.
CCTTACAAAGTGTGTACGCAAAAGATTTAATGTTCGTTCTAGGAAAATCATCATATGTGATGATTTCAAACACGAGAAGTTGCCATGACACTCATAATAACACAGTTGCATTGATTGCACCAATACCTTCCGTGTCGTTCTGTTTTTATGTCTTTACGCCAACTTATCATCCGCTGAGATGATTGTTGGACCCTCCAATAAATTTGACTTAGATGCATTGACTGCAAAGTAGCCAAATAGGTCGAACTTAAGCCTAAAATTCAATGTCCCAATAGTTCGACGAAAATCTAGGACAGTCGTCTGGCGATTATTATTACTTCTGTATGCTTCATTCAATCATTCAAGAGAGTTCATTCATTCACAAGAGTTCATTCATTCACAAGAGTTCATTCATTCACAAGAGTTCATTCATTCACAAGAGTTCATTCATTCACAAGAGTTCATTCATTCACAAGAGTTCATTCATTCACAAGAGTTCATTCATTCACAAGAGTTCATTTATTCACAAGAGTTTATTCATTCACAAGGGTTTATTCATTCGCAAGAGTTCATTTATTAGCAAGAGTTCATTCATCCACAAGAGTTCACTCATTCACAAGAATTCATTCATTCACAAGAGTTCATTCATCTACAAGAGTTCATTCATTCACAAGAGTTCATTCATTCACAAGAGTTCATTCATTCACAAGAGTTCACTCTTCACAAGAGTTCATTCATTCACAAAAGTTCGTTCATTCACAAGAGTTCATTCATTCACTGTCATTTCATTTTCGTCTTCCATGCTTTGGTCGCCAACCAAAATATAGGAAATAAGGCACAAGATATTTTATTGGGCTGTGCTTCGTCTCCCACTGTCCACAGTTTGCCTTATTTCCTATATTTTGGTCAGCAAATCAAGCATGAGAGACGTAAAAACAGTGAATGAATGAACTCTTGTGAATGATCGAATGAAGCATTTGGAAACCATGATAATTTCCAGACGACTATCCCAGATTTTGTTTCAGTTAGAGTCAGACTGACTAAAATTCCGAATGTTTCAAAATTAGTTGTAAGCGTAAAAGTGGGTACGGGTACGGGTCTGAACTATAATTTTTGGGTGATTTCAAAGTACATTATTTGCTATCAAAGTATTAACGAAAATCCAGCGATCAGACAGCTAAAGGTTTTTCTAACGTTGTGGAAGATTGAACTGTAAAACACATAAGCAAATAAAAAAACATGAAACAAAAATGAGGAAGTATTGAAAACAGGAAAAACTTATAAGTGAAATAATAATGTCATGAGGTGTTTCAGAAATCTAATGGGTGGTTTCTTAAACGGCTGTTTTTTCAATGAAACTTTTTTACTTTCTTTCGTTTATACATTTCAAACACATTCATTGACACAACTACTACTGCAATTTGAGTTATTGTGAATTTTAGTATTTCCTGATTTTCTAACATTTCCTCCCTTATTTTAAATAGGGCGACGTTTTTTGAATTGGAACAACTTTAAATTGGAATGCATTGCTTCCACTGTTATTGTTCCAAATCAAAAAACAGTCTGATTTTGATTTCGAACGAATTAATCAATGAGCGTTCCAAACTGAAAATTAGGCGTTCCAATTTAACATTCGCCGTTATTTGTAAGAAAACATTTGTCATTATGGTTGAAATTCGACTGCGTTCCAATTTATTCCAATTTAAAAATCGTTACCCTAGCTATTCTAACTCGTGTGACATACTTTATTCCAATAAAGCGAGTTTGACCAATTTGGTGGCTTCAAATTAGTTAAATACTATTTTTCATAACAAGTGGATAAAGTAGAAAATTGCAGCGTAAAATGAAGTTTTTGGCAAAAGTGGAGAAAATTTGTATATAATTTGCTCTTTTCTATTCTCTCCAAGTTTCGAATTTTTTTCCTACATTTAGCTGTGGAAATAGGATTTTTTGTGACTTCATTCCTTCGATATTGAAGGTTTATACGAATCTCATTTTGACGTTTGATTTGAGACGCAATGTCTCACGGTAGACGTCGAAAGGTTCATACTACAACAAGTGAAATCGTCATGTCCAAAAGATACATGTGAACGTAATTTGTAATCTGAAGTGAGAAAAAATGGATTTCTAACGAGAGGAAAAGTTTACGAAAAGGGTGAAGCGATGGCCACAATCTTGGAATTAGAAATTTGCTATCTTCCCCGAGGGTAACACAATGTTTTTGTGGATCCGCGGTGGGAATCACAGTTTTTATCCACGAAACAGAAACCTCAGTTTATTATAAAAACATATGCAAGGGACATGTACATATATGTACTCGAATGTGTTTGAGTAAATATTGCCTTAACTCTTAAGTGCATGAAATTACGTCCACATTAGGTTGTATTGGAAATTGCTGAGAGGGTAATATTGAAAAACCCGTCCGAAGAAACGGTGTAAAAGAACCCTCACGAAAGCACAAAATTGATCTCCAAATATACAAAAATGTTGGCCTCAATTTTCTCTACAACATAGCAAAACACAATTTTTTGTTAAGGGCCCGACTTTAGGACCGACCTAGAGCCATAAGGAAATGCCTCTGGCACATACTTCCATAGACAAAAATGTTTCCCTCAATGTGCTCTGCAATATGACAAAAAAATGTTTTTTTGGTTATGGCCGACCTTAGGACCGACCAGAGGCCCACTTGAGCCCCAAGCACAGGCCCAAATTTGTTTATGAATATAATTCGGTACACGGTTACCTCTCAAATAGAAAAAGAATCAACAAAATCGGTTAGGATTTGCCCGATTTATGTAAACAAAAACACGTTGGGCCTAGTTTCAGGGGCCTGGCTGAGTCCAAAGGCAACTTATCAAAAAACTTTCTTCCATAAAATGTGAGACATTCCTAGACCTTCCGATTAAACATTTTTTTTTTGAAAATCGGAAGAGATTTATTACTTGAGTTATGTACAAAAAAAGTGTAGTGCCCTAGCTAAGTCCAAGGGCTCAAAATCATAAAGGTTTCTGCTACAAGTTGTCGGCCATGCCCAGATGTTTCAAACAAAAAAAACTTTATGACAATCAGAATAGGTTTACTCGAGTTATGCACAAAAACACGTATGTCCCTAGCATAGAATCGTTTTTAGTGCCCTAGCTAAGTCCAAGGACTCAAATCCAAAAAGGTTTCTTCCATAAATTGTCGGCCATACCCAGATCTTTCAAACAAAAAAAATTATGAAAATCGGAAAATATTCACTCGAGTTATGAACCAAAAACCACTTAAACGGCCCTAGCTCGGCGGCCCTTGGGCTGAAGATTTTTTGATTACCTTTCAGGGAAAAACGTTTTTGAAAATCGGTTGAGTTTTACTCGAGTTATCGTGTTAACGGACGGACGGACGGACGTACATTTTTTTATTGTTGATTCGTCATCTAAACACCATGATCGATGCTCTCCCCCTACTCACGTTTCAAAATTCGACAAACACAAACACACAAACATTGTGGTAAACGCAATAGACCCCTTTTCGAAGAATTTCGTGTTTTTTTACTCGAGTAAATCTTTTCCGATTGTCATAATTGTTTTTTAATCGACAGGTCTATGAAAGCCAAACAATTTGTAGAAGAAGTTTTTTAGAGGTTTCGCCCAAGGATATAGCTGGGGCACTAAAAACGAGCTCTACATGTTTTTTCTCTTGATCGAAAGGTCTAGGATTGTGTCCCGTTTAATGGAAACAATTTTTTGATTAGAAACCCTTGGACTGAGTCAGGACCCTAGAACTGAGTTTCTACTAGGGCCCAACGTGTTCGCTTACATAAGTTGGATAAATTCTAACTGATTTTGTTAATTCTTTTTCTATTTGATTACCTCGAGTACCGAATTATATTGAAAAACAAATTTGGACCCGGTGCCCGTGCTTAGGGCTAAAGTGGGGCTAAAGTGGGCCTCAGGTCTGTCCTAAGGTCGGCCCTAAACAAAAAAAATTTTTTTGCTATGTTGCAGAGCAAATTGAGGGAAATATTTTTGTCTATGGAAGTATGTGTCCGATGCACTTCCTTATGGCCCTAGGTCTGCCATAGACAAAAAAATAGTTTTTCACTATGTTGTAGAGAAAATGGAGGGAAATATTTTTGTCTATGTAAGTATTTGTCCTAGGCCTCTACTGAGGACCCTAGGGCGGTCCTAGGGTCGGCCGCAGACAAACAAATGGTTTGTTGTAGAAAAAATTGAGATAAACATTTTTGTCTGTTTGGGGGTCAATTTTGCACTTCGGTAGACCTTTCTTACACCGTTTCTCCGGACGGGTTTTTCAATATTGCCCTCTTGGGAATTTCCATTACAATTTAATGTGGACGTAATTTCATACACTTAAGAGTTAAGGCAATATTTACTTAAATACGTTCCAGTCTTTTCGTAACTTCAACTCTGTTTGCCACATCTATTCTGATACGTACGGTTCCCCTGCATATGTTTTTTATTGCTGATTCGTCATCTGAGGACCATGATCGGTGCTCCCCCCTACTTTCGGGTCAAAATTCGACTGGTTACAAAGGTCGGGGTAAACGTAATAGACCCCTCTTCGAAATGAAAATCTAATTTGACTGTTCAGGCGAGAAAATTGGTATTTTCAACAAGAGCTCAGAATATAAAAATTTTCTCACCTGATCAGTCTTTACATGGGAATTGAATAAATAAATATGAAATATTTTCATGAGGCAAAACCTAAACAAAACGTCATCTTCTTACCATATTTGAGAGACGAAACCCAGAAGTAGCTATTTTTCTCCACTTTAGAAGTGAGAAAATACTCATTTTCTCAGAGAAAAAGGGAATATAATTCAGTCTCTCTATTGTTACTCACTTACTTTACCGGCACTACAACCCATTAAGGGTCTTGGCCTTCTCCAACATGCTTCTCCAACCGGGCCTATATGCAGCTAACATCTCCCAGCTGGTTACTCCCACAGTTCTTAAGTTGGCAAAAGCAGCGTCGCTCCACCTGGACTTGGGTCGCCCTGCACTCCTTTTGCCTTCAGGTTTGGAATTCAGAATTTTTTTTGGAATACGATGTTCATTCATTCGTTGTACGTGACCGAGCCAACGTAGTCTATTTATTTTTGTTGTTCTGACTATGTCGGGCTCTCCAAAAAGCTCTATGAGCTCGTGATTATATCGTCTGCGCCATCGGTTCAGTTTTCGGTCAAATACTGGTCCAAATATTGTACGCAGTACCTTTCGCTCGAACGTATGCAGAGATTGTTCATCTTTCTGTGTTAAGCACCACGACTCCGAACCGTACGTAACTACCGGTCTGATCACAATTTTATAAAGTGCGCATTTTGAATTTCGGCTTACTGACTTGGACTTTAGAATTTTCAGCAGGCTGTAATAACTCCGATTGCCCAAAGTTACTCGCCCTTTTATTTCGTCCGCAATGTCGTTGTTTATGTTCAGCTCTGATCCAAGGTATACGAACTTATTGACCATTTTGAATGTGTGTGTGTCGATCGTTACGTTATCTTCCCGATATCGATTCGTAGGTGGGATGATCATGTATTCCGTTTTTCCGTCATTGACCTTCACCCCAAGGTCGGTACCTTTCCTCTCCAAGGCCATAAACTT
>CM055405.1:34605191-34639046 GCA_029228625.1 Pseudolycoriella hygida | reverse complement strand
GAGTACCCCTCAGTCAAGGTGAAGTTTCTGGATTCAGGACCCACTCGTGAAAAATGTTTCTTTCAGATTTAATTGGACCCATACGAAGTACTATAGCCCTATACGTTTATTACAAACAACTTTATTGTGACATGGGGTAGATCGCGGTGGGAGTTGGGGGAATTCATATATTATAGTCTAGAGATGACGAATCAGCAATACCCAAAGAACAATGAAGGCTTTCAAAAGCACCTTTTGTTAAATGTCCGAACGATTTTCCGCGGAAGAATTTGGTTAATTGGGATAAAAAAAGGATCGTAATAAACGGCAGATATAAAATTACAAAAGGGAAAATAAAAAATTCAAAAAGGCAGATAAAATTTCGTAAAAGGAAGATACATTTTGATAACTGCGTTTTTGAATAAAAAATCTGCAATTTATATTTCTGTATCTGCCTTTTTGAATTTTTTAACTCAACGTTTAATATAATTCATAAAAAAATGTCAGGCCGTCCGTCCGTCTCCAATTTTTTCCATACGGCTCAACAGATCACACTAAACTTTTTTTCCCCTGATTCAAGTTCGAAGATGAGGAAAATCGGTCAAGCATTTGATCTCAAAAAAGTGGTAAAATTTTTTTGTGGAAGTCGGGTCAGTGGTCTGGGCACGAAATTGAGTTTCTTGGCCATATACGAAAGCAGATGGTTTTTCGTCTATAACTATGCAATATGGAGACTTACTGTCAGAGGGAAAGTTGAAGATAATTAAATTTTAGGGAAAAATAGCCCAATCTTGGGATATGATTACTTGTAGAATTGGGTGGGATGACTCATATCTCTAGCACTATGGAAGTTAGAAAGTTGCTTGCAAAGGCAAAGTTGTAGAGAATGAAATTCTAGGGAAAACTTGTTTCGGGGTTATAGGGTAAAATGGCCCAATACTGGGATATGATCACTTCTAGAATTGAGTGGGATAACTCATATCTCGGGAACTATGGGAGTAAGAATGTTGTTTCTAAAGGCAAAGTTGTAGAGTATAGAATTTTAAAGAACACGTGTTTCTGTCTCAAGCTTTGAAAGCCATGTGTCATAGCTGATTCCACAATTGCCGTACCTCGGAAGGGTACGGACAAGGACACCTTGGGTAATATTTGTGAGTCGTTCGAATTCTGACAGTTTTAAAAACTTTGCAATAATTTGAAATTCTGATACTTTCGAGCCCATTTGCAAAATGTGTTCAGTTTGCCACATCTATTCTGATACGTACGGGTCTTTGCTCACGTTTGGACCCGTACGAAGTACAAAGGTCCTATACGTTTACTACAAACAATTTTAATGTAACATCGGGTAGATCGAGGTGGGAGTTGGGGGATACATTTATTATCGTCTAAATATGACGAATCAGCAATAAAAAAATGTCCGTCTGTCAGTCTGTCCAATTGTCCGTCTCCACTTTCTTTTCCGAACGGCTCAACCGATCACTCTAAACTTTTTTTCCTGAAAAGTACATGCCTTCCATGATTCAAGTTCAAAGATGAGCAAAATTGGCCAAGAAGTTCCGGAGATATGGTCGAAGAAGTGGAGGTCGGACATGAGTATAGCACGGAAATTCCTCATTTTGGTGTCAAATGAAAGCATTTGATGTCACAAAACTGGGAAAAATTTTTTGTGGGAATCGGGTCAGGGGTCTGGGCAATTTCTTGGCCATATTCAAAAACAGTTTTTCGTCTATATTTCCTTAACTATGCAATATGGAGATTTACTGTTGAAGGCAAAGTTGTAGAGAATAAAATTTAAGGGAACATGTGGCTCAGGGTTTTGGGGAAATATGGCCCAATCCTTGGGATATGGCTACTTCTAGAATTGGGAGGAATGACCCATATCTCTAGAACTATGAGAGTTACAAAGTTGCTTCCAAAGGCGATGTTGTAGAGAATGAAATTTTAGCGAACACATGTCTCAGGGTTTTAGGTAAATATGGCCTAATCCTTGGGATATGGCCACTTCTTGAATTTTAAGGATGACTCTTATCTCTAGAACTATGGCAGTTAGAAATTTGGTGGAAAATAAAGGTCTCAGATGTCAAAAGACGTACTTCGGTTGGGCCTTTGACATTACCCTGGATAATTTTTATGGATCTTTTAAATTCTTATAGTTCTAAAAAAACTTAAAACATTGATTTGTTTAATCATTTTTATTTTTTAGACATGTTCGAGTCTTTCTGCCACATCTATTCTGATACATACGGGTGGGGATGTGCAAAATACCTCAGTGTATTATTGTCCATGAGACGATAATATTGTATCACTAGATGATATTATTGTCTCATGGACGATATTATTGTATCAGTAGACGATATTATTGTCTCATGGACGATATTATTGTATCAGTAGAAAATATTATTGTCTCATGGACGATAATATTGTATCAGTAGACAATATTATCGTCTTGGACGACAATACACTGGAGGATTTTGCACCCGCCATACGGGTCTTTGGTTATGTTTTCTAGAATATAATTTCTCGCATAATTACACCTCGAAACGAATTTTGAAGTGATGCGATAAGGTCATTTTCATCTGTAACTTAGCTTACAATCTCTGTATATTAGGATTACGATTGGTGTGTTACTTTCAAAAATATTTGGAAGGAGTGACTAATTCGCCGGTACTTTAGAGAATGTATGGCCAAATTCCTCATAAGTTTTCAATGAGAAGTTTTGATTAATCATAATCAATCAATCAATCCTAATATGGGAAAGTAGCCATCGTGGTATCCCTATGTTTTTATGATATGAATTTATAGATCGATTTTCTTTCATATAAATGAAAGAATCCGTAATTTTTATACATTTTTCATTGAAATTGAAATCTCCGAAAGCTCTTTATATTGTATTAAGGTGTAAACTAGTGACGCAAACGGTGTGGTGAGAAAGTTCACGGCCTGATTGTTTAACAAACCCCATACTTTCCGACAAAATAGCAGTTCGAGAAAACATAATGAAATGAGTCCCTTTACAAAACGCGACATCAGAATTGGAATTATACATAAAAACATAAGAATTCCTTTGATATAAAAAAGTTGGCTTATGAAAGAGTTGTTGTCTAAATGGTACAAAGAGATTTTTTTTTGAATAATTTTCTAATTGTAGGATACAAAAAAATTTTTTAAAAGAAGTTGTATGGGGACTTTGAGTTAAATATGGCTTTTATAGATCAGATCTTTGACCTTTTCCTGACAATAAACCCTTTAGTATACGATACTTCACAAAGCAGTTTCCATAAACGTAATGTTTTTTTTTTCAATAAAACAGTATGAAAGACGACACAAGAAACAATTATTTCATATATGTGACTGAGGAAGAAATATCAATCTTTCTTCATATCACTCAAAAGAAACGTATATATTTCAGAAAATAATAGTCTTTTTATCAAAATATGATTGACACAAATACACACACCCTTTTTCTATTCTTTAAATCATACAAACGAATAACCTACTTGTGAACACCCCATCAAGCACATCACAGAGCATAACATAATACCACAGTCTACGGAGATATAAGAGTACATAATATTTATATTTTGATTGATGGTTATATAGTTGGAGGCGGTGAGATTAAATTCAAACGAAATTGTTTTTGTATATATTTTTCTTTTAGCTTGAAATTGATGGTGTTGCTATCGCGAAAAGCTCGCGTGATGGATTAAAGTGTTTGCGATTTTATAGTTTTTTCTTCTACGATAGTTCTTTGAACATTGAAAAACGAAAAACTAAGCTTTTCACAGAAACGATGAATTAAATATTTTGTTTAAAAAGTTGTATAACCCTTATTCAAGCTGATGGGAAATCTGATGAAAAACATGAAAAGTTAGCCTTACAAAGTGTGTACGCAAAAGATTTAATGTTCGTTCTAGGAAAATCATCATATGTGATGATTTCAAACACGAGAAGTTGCCATGACACTCATAATAACACAGTTGCATTGATTGCACCAATACCTTCCGTGTCGTTCTGTTTTTATGTCTTTACGCCAACTTATCATCCGCTGAGATGATTGTTGGACCCTCCAATAAATTTGACTTAGATGCATTGACTGCAAAGTAGCCAAATAGGTCGAACTTAAGCCTAAAATTCAATGTCCCAATAGTTCGACGAAAATCTAGGACAGTCGTCTGGCGATTATTATTACTTCTGTATGCTTCATTCAATCATTCAAGAGAGTTCATTCATTCACAAGAGTTCATTCATTCACAAGAGTTCATTCATTCACAAGAGTTCATTCATTCACAAGAGTTCATTCATTCACAAGAGTTCATTCATTCACAAGAGTTCATTCATTCACAAGAGTTCATTCATTCACAAGAGTTCATTTATTCACAAGAGTTTATTCATTCACAAGGGTTTATTCATTCGCAAGAGTTCATTTATTAGCAAGAGTTCATTCATCCACAAGAGTTCACTCATTCACAAGAATTCATTCATTCACAAGAGTTCATTCATCTACAAGAGTTCATTCATTCACAAGAGTTCATTCATTCACAAGAGTTCATTCATTCACAAGAGTTCACTCTTCACAAGAGTTCATTCATTCACAAAAGTTCGTTCATTCACAAGAGTTCATTCATTCACTGTCATTTCATTTTCGTCTTCCATGCTTTGGTCGCCAACCAAAATATAGGAAATAAGGCACAAGATATTTTATTGGGCTGTGCTTCGTCTCCCACTGTCCACAGTTTGCCTTATTTCCTATATTTTGGTCAGCAAATCAAGCATGAGAGACGTAAAAACAGTGAATGAATGAACTCTTGTGAATGATCGAATGAAGCATTTGGAAACCATGATAATTTCCAGACGACTATCCCAGATTTTGTTTCAGTTAGAGTCAGACTGACTAAAATTCCGAATGTTTCAAAATTAGTTGTAAGCGTAAAAGTGGGTACGGGTACGGGTCTGAACTATAATTTTTGGGTGATTTCAAAGTACATTATTTGCTATCAAAGTATTAACGAAAATCCAGCGATCAGACAGCTAAAGGTTTTTCTAACGTTGTGGAAGATTGAACTGTAAAACACATAAGCAAATAAAAAAACATGAAACAAAAATGAGGAAGTATTGAAAACAGGAAAAACTTATAAGTGAAATAATAATGTCATGAGGTGTTTCAGAAATCTAATGGGTGGTTTCTTAAACGGCTGTTTTTTCAATGAAACTTTTTTACTTTCTTTCGTTTATACATTTCAAACACATTCATTGACACAACTACTACTGCAATTTGAGTTATTGTGAATTTTAGTATTTCCTGATTTTCTAACATTTCCTCCCTTATTTTAAATAGGGCGACGTTTTTTGAATTGGAACAACTTTAAATTGGAATGCATTGCTTCCACTGTTATTGTTCCAAATCAAAAAACAGTCTGATTTTGATTTCGAACGAATTAATCAATGAGCGTTCCAAACTGAAAATTAGGCGTTCCAATTTAACATTCGCCGTTATTTGTAAGAAAACATTTGTCATTATGGTTGAAATTCGACTGCGTTCCAATTTATTCCAATTTAAAAATCGTTACCCTAGCTATTCTAACTCGTGTGACATACTTTATTCCAATAAAGCGAGTTTGACCAATTTGGTGGCTTCAAATTAGTTAAATACTATTTTTCATAACAAGTGGATAAAGTAGAAAATTGCAGCGTAAAATGAAGTTTTTGGCAAAAGTGGAGAAAATTTGTATATAATTTGCTCTTTTCTATTCTCTCCAAGTTTCGAATTTTTTTCCTACATTTAGCTGTGGAAATAGGATTTTTTGTGACTTCATTCCTTCGATATTGAAGGTTTATACGAATCTCATTTTGACGTTTGATTTGAGACGCAATGTCTCACGGTAGACGTCGAAAGGTTCATACTACAACAAGTGAAATCGTCATGTCCAAAAGATACATGTGAACGTAATTTGTAATCTGAAGTGAGAAAAAATGGATTTCTAACGAGAGGAAAAGTTTACGAAAAGGGTGAAGCGATGGCCACAATCTTGGAATTAGAAATTTGCTATCTTCCCCGAGGGTAACACAATGTTTTTGTGGATCCGCGGTGGGAATCACAGTTTTTATCCACGAAACAGAAACCTCAGTTTATTATAAAAACATATGCAAGGGACATGTACATATATGTACTCGAATGTGTTTGAGTAAATATTGCCTTAACTCTTAAGTGCATGAAATTACGTCCACATTAGGTTGTATTGGAAATTGCTGAGAGGGTAATATTGAAAAACCCGTCCGAAGAAACGGTGTAAAAGAACCCTCACGAAAGCACAAAATTGATCTCCAAATATACAAAAATGTTGGCCTCAATTTTCTCTACAACATAGCAAAACACAATTTTTTGTTAAGGGCCCGACTTTAGGACCGACCTAGAGCCATAAGGAAATGCCTCTGGCACATACTTCCATAGACAAAAATGTTTCCCTCAATGTGCTCTGCAATATGACAAAAAAATGTTTTTTTGGTTATGGCCGACCTTAGGACCGACCAGAGGCCCACTTGAGCCCCAAGCACAGGCCCAAATTTGTTTATGAATATAATTCGGTACACGGTTACCTCTCAAATAGAAAAAGAATCAACAAAATCGGTTAGGATTTGCCCGATTTATGTAAACAAAAACACGTTGGGCCTAGTTTCAGGGGCCTGGCTGAGTCCAAAGGCAACTTATCAAAAAACTTTCTTCCATAAAATGTGAGACATTCCTAGACCTTCCGATTAAACATTTTTTTTTTGAAAATCGGAAGAGATTTATTACTTGAGTTATGTACAAAAAAAGTGTAGTGCCCTAGCTAAGTCCAAGGGCTCAAAATCATAAAGGTTTCTGCTACAAGTTGTCGGCCATGCCCAGATGTTTCAAACAAAAAAAACTTTATGACAATCAGAATAGGTTTACTCGAGTTATGCACAAAAACACGTATGTCCCTAGCATAGAATCGTTTTTAGTGCCCTAGCTAAGTCCAAGGACTCAAATCCAAAAAGGTTTCTTCCATAAATTGTCGGCCATACCCAGATCTTTCAAACAAAAAAAATTATGAAAATCGGAAAATATTCACTCGAGTTATGAACCAAAAACCACTTAAACGGCCCTAGCTCGGCGGCCCTTGGGCTGAAGATTTTTTGATTACCTTTCAGGGAAAAACGTTTTTGAAAATCGGTTGAGTTTTACTCGAGTTATCGTGTTAACGGACGGACGGACGGACGTACATTTTTTTATTGTTGATTCGTCATCTAAACACCATGATCGATGCTCTCCCCCTACTCACGTTTCAAAATTCGACAAACACAAACACACAAACATTGTGGTAAACGCAATAGACCCCTTTTCGAAGAATTTCGTGTTTTTTTACTCGAGTAAATCTTTTCCGATTGTCATAATTGTTTTTTAATCGACAGGTCTATGAAAGCCAAACAATTTGTAGAAGAAGTTTTTTAGAGGTTTCGCCCAAGGATATAGCTGGGGCACTAAAAACGAGCTCTACATGTTTTTTCTCTTGATCGAAAGGTCTAGGATTGTGTCCCGTTTAATGGAAACAATTTTTTGATTAGAAACCCTTGGACTGAGTCAGGACCCTAGAACTGAGTTTCTACTAGGGCCCAACGTGTTCGCTTACATAAGTTGGATAAATTCTAACTGATTTTGTTAATTCTTTTTCTATTTGATTACCTCGAGTACCGAATTATATTGAAAAACAAATTTGGACCCGGTGCCCGTGCTTAGGGCTAAAGTGGGGCTAAAGTGGGCCTCAGGTCTGTCCTAAGGTCGGCCCTAAACAAAAAAAATTTTTTTGCTATGTTGCAGAGCAAATTGAGGGAAATATTTTTGTCTATGGAAGTATGTGTCCGATGCACTTCCTTATGGCCCTAGGTCTGCCATAGACAAAAAAATAGTTTTTCACTATGTTGTAGAGAAAATGGAGGGAAATATTTTTGTCTATGTAAGTATTTGTCCTAGGCCTCTACTGAGGACCCTAGGGCGGTCCTAGGGTCGGCCGCAGACAAACAAATGGTTTGTTGTAGAAAAAATTGAGATAAACATTTTTGTCTGTTTGGGGGTCAATTTTGCACTTCGGTAGACCTTTCTTACACCGTTTCTCCGGACGGGTTTTTCAATATTGCCCTCTTGGGAATTTCCATTACAATTTAATGTGGACGTAATTTCATACACTTAAGAGTTAAGGCAATATTTACTTAAATACGTTCCAGTCTTTTCGTAACTTCAACTCTGTTTGCCACATCTATTCTGATACGTACGGTTCCCCTGCATATGTTTTTTATTGCTGATTCGTCATCTGAGGACCATGATCGGTGCTCCCCCCTACTTTCGGGTCAAAATTCGACTGGTTACAAAGGTCGGGGTAAACGTAATAGACCCCTCTTCGAAATGAAAATCTAATTTGACTGTTCAGGCGAGAAAATTGGTATTTTCAACAAGAGCTCAGAATATAAAAATTTTCTCACCTGATCAGTCTTTACATGGGAATTGAATAAATAAATATGAAATATTTTCATGAGGCAAAACCTAAACAAAACGTCATCTTCTTACCATATTTGAGAGACGAAACCCAGAAGTAGCTATTTTTCTCCACTTTAGAAGTGAGAAAATACTCATTTTCTCAGAGAAAAAGGGAATATAATTCAGTCTCTCTATTGTTACTCACTTACTTTACCGGCACTACAACCCATTAAGGGTCTTGGCCTTCTCCAACATGCTTCTCCAACCGGGCCTATATGCAGCTAACATCTCCCAGCTGGTTACTCCCACAGTTCTTAAGTTGGCAAAAGCAGCGTCGCTCCACCTGGACTTGGGTCGCCCTGCACTCCTTTTGCCTTCAGGTTTGGAATTCAGAATTTTTTTTGGAATACGATGTTCATTCATTCGTTGTACGTGACCGAGCCAACGTAGTCTATTTATTTTTGTTGTTCTGACTATGTCGGGCTCTCCAAAAAGCTCTATGAGCTCGTGATTATATCGTCTGCGCCATCGGTTCAGTTTTCGGTCAAATACTGGTCCAAATATTGTACGCAGTACCTTTCGCTCGAACGTATGCAGAGATTGTTCATCTTTCTGTGTCAAGCACCACGACTCCGAACCGTACGTAACTACCGGTCTGATCACAATTTTATAAAGTGCGCATTTTGAATTTCGGCTTACTGACTTGGACTTTAGAATTTTCAGCAGGCTGTAATAACTCCGGTTGCCCAAAGTTACTCGCCTTTTTATTTCGTCCGCAATGTCGTTGTTTATGTTCAGCTCTGATCCAAGGTATACGAACTTATTGACCATTTTGAATGTGTGTGTGTCGATCGTTACGTTATCTTCCCGATATCGATTCGTAGGTGGGATGATCATGTATTCCGTTTTTCCGTCATTGACCTTCAACCCAAGGTCGGTACCTTTCCTCTCCAAGGCCATAAACTTATCTTTAACAACATCCATAGTTCGGCCAATAATGTCCAGGTCATCTGCAAAACCAAGCAACTGACTGGACTTGGAGAAAATGGTGCCGCTGGAGTCTATGTCCATGGTTTGAACAGCTGCTTCGAGTGTTAAATTGAAAAGCAGCGTTGCAAGAGGATCTCCTTGACGTAGGCCTTCCTCAATGTCGAAAGTCTCTGACATTTGATTGCGGATCCTTACTCGGCTGTTAGCTCCGTTTAGTGTTAGCTTCGTTAGCGAGATCAGTTTGTTGGGAATTCCGAACTCCTCCATGACTCTCCATAGCTTACTTCTTCTAACACTGTCATAGGCTGCCTTGAAGTCAACGAACAAATGGTGTGTTTCAATGTTGTACTCCTTGCACTTCTCCAAGATCTGTCTGATATTAAACAGCTGGTCCGATGTTGAACGACCTACACGAAAACCACTTTGGTATTCACCTATCGTAGATTCCGTGTATGGATGAAGGCGCTGATATAGAATATTTGCAAATATCTTGTAAGCAATATTCAGCAGAGCGATTCCTCGAAAATTGCCACACTCCAATTTGTCACCTTTTTTGTATATGGGACAAAGTATGCTGGTCTTCCAATCTTCCGGTAACTCCTCGTCATTCCAGATGCGTATGATGAGCTCGTGCATCTCCATACATAGCGCGTTGCCGCCGTTCTTGAAAAGTTCACCGGGTAGGTTGTCAGTCCCCGGGGCTTTGAAATTTTTGAGCTTTAAAATTTCAGCTTCAACTTCTTGCATCGTTGGTTCTTCTATGTATGGTTGCGCAGTCTGAAATGGCAATTCGTCGTTTTCGTCGTCTCGGTTGAGCGGTCTGTTCGGGTTAAGCAGTTCCTTAAAGTACTCAGCCCATCTCGCGATACACCTTTCCTCATCTGCTAAGACCAATCCATGCTTGTCCTTACACAGCAAAGGTTGTTGACTGTAACCGTTTCTGGATTCGTTCACTTTCCGGTAAAAGTTCCGAGTCTCCTTCCGATTGCCAAACTTCTCAATTTCGATCAAAACTTCCTTGTCACGCTGTCGCTTTTTCCGTCGGAAGAGTTTTCTCTCGAAATTTCTTTTAGAACGGTACTCTTCCTGGCCAGCTCGAGTGAATCTACTTAGAGTTTTCAGGCGAGCTGCGTTTTTGTCGTCCATGGCCTTCTGGCATTCATCGTCAAACCAGATATTTCTTTTATTTCCCGTTCTCGTTCCCACTGTCTCTGCTGCGGCGCTCTCTACATTCCGTCTAATTTGATTCCACGCATCGTCTACGCTTCGTTGTTCGCTGACCATTCCGGCAATAATATTCGTCTCCAGCCTGTCGACATATTGACGTTTAATGTCTTCGTTCTGTAGTTTTTCCACGTCCCACCTTTCCAATGCCGGTTGTCGATTGTGTTGAACCGATATTCGAGACCTAACTGCCGCTCTCACCAGGTAGTGATCGGAATCTACATTCGGTCCTCTACAGCTTCTGACATTCAACATATTTGAACAGTGACGTGCATCTATCAAAATATGGTCAATCTGGTTTTTGGTTCGTTTATCCGGTGATACCCATGTCGCTTTGTGGATGTCTTTATGTTGGAAATAGGTACTGCTGACAACCATGTTTCTTGATGCTGCAAAATCAACCACCCGCGTTCCATTTTCGTTCGAGTTTTCGTGAAGGCTATGTTTACCGATTGTGGGACGATAAAATACTTCGCGGCCTATTTTAGCATTAAAATCTCCAAGCACAATTTTAATGTCTCGTTTCGGCGCTCCATCATATACATCCACCAGTTTCTCGTAGAATAGCTCCTTCACCTCGTTGTCGCTTTCCTCCGTAGGCGCATAAACGTTTATAAGAGTGTAATTGAAAAATTTTCCTCTTATCCGTAGAGAGCACAATCGCTCGTCAACAGGACTGAAACCAATCACCGCGTTTCTAGCTCTGCCGAGAACCATGAAGCCTGTTCCATACTCTCTTGGACTGTCGTTACTCTTCCCACTATAGTAGAACTTATAGTCGCTACTGGTCATGGTGTCCTTTCCAGGCCATCTCGTTTCTTGCACAGCTGTTATGTCAATTTTTGCCGCTCTTAGCGCACTTGTGAGAGATCTCAATCCTCCTGGCCGCAATCTTACATTCCATGTTCCTAATTGTAAATCGTTGTCCTTTTTCCGATGCTTGAGTCGTTGCCGTTTATCCTGTCCGATCCGAGGCTGTGTTGGGGAATTCATAACAAGACTGTTTTTACGGTGTCTGGGAGTTAGCCAAGCGCTCAACCTACTTTCCTTCTCCCGATGACCCATAGGGAAGTCACCAGGTGGTGATGGTAGCCCATCTGACTAGGGCTGTGTATGCTGCCGTTGTCTCCTGCTGTTGAGATCATCCGCCACCATACTAAGTCGCCATACCATCTTGATAGCGCCTAGCTGCCTTCGGCCCTCCCTATACGTGCCGTTTAGGTACTACCCGAAGGCAGCCCCCCTCATCCTTATGCTAAGTGACCCACACTACTACACCAGGGTTGGTTACCTGATCGTTCATGCGGGTTGCTCACTATAACAGGTGTCACCACGGGTAGGATAGGATGTAGGAGTAGGTGGACAGAGGCTAAGGTACATAAAGGAGTACTATTACGCTTAACACACCATTTGACACCCAGTCTCTCTATTGTGCTTTCTTTGTAATGTAAAACTGGGAATCCTCTTCGGTATTGTTTTTTTCTCCTAAAATGATCACACATTTCTAGAAAATATGTTCATCTAAATAATCGTAGCCACTGAAAACGTTAAGTCAAGTAGAACAAAACTAGAAAGTTGGGAAATCAATACACCGATACTTTTCGAAACATCCAACCATTCATTGTCAACAAAAATATCACATAACTGGCTAGTCTATTGGAAACCTTAAGTAAACATCTAATTCACCTTTCTCAATCAAAATTTTTTTTTTCGTTATTCGTCCACTGAAGAAGAAAAAAAGGTCAACGCAGAAAGGATATATCATCGTGATGTATTTACTTGTGTCTGAGTAGGGCTAGAATTAGTATATGAAATGAATATATGACCTGGCGAGCAATTTTCCTGTCTATCAATCATGCTGGTGAATTTACCAAAAATAGACTCGCTGCATGAACGACCAATTCAGTCGTTTCGAAAATATTGTTTTGTGTCCTCTCGTTAATATCGATTTACGATAATTAAATGGCTCCATATATTTGCAGCTAATTTACTACTTGCATCACATTGTAAATTGTATGTGGATATTGTGCATTAAATCAAATTACGGATATTTATGACAATTTTGTCTCGTTTCTACAAATACAAATGTTACCATTTTGTATAGGTTTTACGAAAAGATTTATCACTGGCACAAAGTTAATAAAAGCAAAAGATTGTCGATGTAGTACACGTTCCTCTAATATTTCGTTGTTTTGAAGTAAATCACTGAATCTTCGGTAATCTATCTTTTCGATGTGTATCAAGCTCTGGAATTGCTGTAACAGTTTCAAAGATTCTTTACTCATTCCTTAACTTAATCAAGCTATTTTTCCCTTTCAATCTTGTTTAGAAAATACATTTGGAAGTCAACGTTATTTCAACTGCCTATTTGTAACATTGTTTGTGTTGAGTAGGATGTCTCGTTAAAAGGTAAATTTGCCGCTTTTTCGCATTAGAACTCATAAACCGTAACAAAGTGTAATAACAAAACTTTCGTCGTTCTGCGTTGGTGAACCACAAAATTTTTTGTTGCGTGATTTTAATGCACACCATAAACGGAGTTTGAAGCGTTTAAAAAGTTTCAGAGAGCTTTTTTCATTCCAAGGTGGGGTGGTGTATTCACAATACCGAATTTAGTTACACAAATTTTCACACGTGTACGAAAAACAATTAGGAAACGCTGAATTTGATCATTATTCGCTTCGCACCAGAGAAATGATAAGCTGGCACTACTACACCTGATATTATAATGCGCATCTCGAATAAAAACATGGATCGAATGCAACCAACACGTCAAAAATATATGTAAAATTGAGAGAATTTTTGCTTTTTGAAAACTCTCATTTCACATGCACAATGCGCAGCGCATAAAACTTTATGGAATCTTTCCTAGATAACAATTGAACCCACGAAATGTACATACAGTGCCATCGGAAAATGTGCTGATCCCATTTAATGTGCTCCAGATCCAGGACATTTAGTGTATATTAAAAAGCGCCCTTACTGTTACATCTTTTCTTTGGAACGTGAAGTGCATTTAATGTACATTAAATGTGAATTACATGTACATACATCTAATGTACATTTAAAACACTTTAAATACACAACTAATGTACCTTTAATGTACTTTTTAGTGTGAAGTATTAGCACATTTCATGTACATATAATGTTATGTAAGAAAACAAAAGAAAATTTAATTTAGTTCTACGTTTTTTCTATTTCCGTTTTTCTTATTCTGATGATCGCTACGTCCTCCATCTACATTTTTTTATGCCAAGCTCTCATTTTCTTATTAGAAAAATTTCTGCCATTTGCGAGGCTTGAACCCAAGACGCTCGGGATTATGAGTCGACTGCTTTACCAATTGTGCCACCGGATACTTATGTGTTGGTGTGTTAAATTTGTATAAAGTGTTAAATTATAGAAAATACATTAAATGTACTTTTTTTGTACTGAGAGAAAAAGTTTTGGAAGATATGCTAGCAAATGAAAATTAAACAAACTTCACAGAGTGTTATTTAAATTTATTTGATCGAATACACTGTAGCGGTTGTACATATACGAAAAGGTTTTATATCCCTGAACACTAGGGGTGGTCGCTACTCTGAAATCGCGGAATGGACCTATCCACAAAAAATTCTAGTCACCCCAGGATGTCGAAAAGCACGTTAGAAAAATTAGCTGTGAGTAAATTTATTCAGCGTAAAATCGAATTCTGTAAATATGCGAGTAGCGGTACATTGTCACACTCTCGAGGTTGCCAAAGATCGATTTTAAAATTTTTTTCAGTAAGATTTAGTCCTATGCGAATCTTTAGGGTCTACTCTGGTATAGAAAAATGAAAGATAGTGGAAAAGTTTGGTTTTTTGATTTTTGGCTGGAGGTCAAAGTTCCCAATTGTGACTATTCGAAGAAAATATTTAACTTCAAATTTTCAAAAAAGGTACCAATACTGAATGGAACTTTGAGTGTGATAGCTCTTTAGAAAGCTATTTTCATGTAGAAGTTAAAAAATAATAATTGGTCGAAAAGGTTTGCAATCATTGACTTGAAACATGATTTGAAATTTAAGAAAACTGATCTTCGATAGAATATTTACATATTATTACTTCTTTTATTACAAATTCATTTGAATAACGTGTGAAAATCGCTTTTTTTTATTGAATTTCGGCATAACACTTCTGGATTCGAGAACCGTGTGTATGTAGCCATCTCTTCTTACATGACCGGCGACTTGAACTGAAGGTTCGGTTACTAGTTTCACGCATCGTTCAACGGCCTGTGTGTGACAGGGTAGCTTAAATAAAACAATTATCAGAAATTTTTTACCGTTACTTAACCTAGCAAGTGTGTTGGTGAGATAGCTTACACAAGAAGCACCTGATGAGTACATACCTACACTACACACTAGAGGTGTGCGCCGGCTCACGCCGCGCCGATCGCCAGCCGAAAAAGTGCAAAAAAAGTACGCCGCAGCCGCCGAAAATATTTTTGACGTGCGCCGATTTGCGCCGCCGCCGAAAGTAAGAATACTGCATCGCCGCCGCCGCCGCCGACTGTTTTTTGTCGGCGCGAATTTAGACATAAAATGAAATTCCAAAATTGAAAAAGTTGAAAACGCCGCCGCCAGCCGAAAAGTGTAAAAACGTGCGCCGCCGCCGCCGCCGAAATTAAATTTGCGAAAAATGTACTTGTGATCTAGTGCAATAATTTCGAGTTTTATTAACACAAAAAATGTGCTTTTTATGTACATCGAAATTTGTACCACTTTACAGGCCCATTTTTTGTACATTTTACGTACATATTCTCAACAACATTGAATTTCGCACATCTAATGTACATTCAGTGGGCAACCACGTTAAAAAGTGTTATCTGGGTTTATTGGTGATATTTGAGGGTCTATTGGTAGTAGCATCAACACCTTCATTTTAAAATTTTCGTAGCAGAAATATTTATTGGAATCTAGAATTCTTTTGCACCAGTTGGTTTAATTTCATAGTGCGCACCAAATGAAGCAATGCTTTCAGTTGACCCATTTATCACTTTTGAGAAGATGAGCTCGAACTTCCACTCTCCAACAGGGAGCAATGGCCAATTGTGGTTGAAATTGGAATTCGTCATCTCTGGACACCTAAACCTATGTCCCTAAACGATCAATTAATTTTAGATTTACTCAATTGGCCGAGGGTGAAACAGCTCCGGAAGATCGTAGCCCACCGCAGAAAAAAATCACAGTGAATCCCGAAAGTCAAAAACTCATCGGGAAAGTATGAAAATCGCGTAAAATCACACAAAGTCACGAAAAATCACGAAACGTCACAGAAAATCACGAAAAGACAGAGAAAATAACTAAAATTCACAGAAAATCATGATAAGTAATGTAAAATCTTGTAATGAAATATACGAAAAGTAACGGAAGAAGATTCATCGGAAATTAAAAAAAAAAACTAAAAAAAAATCATAAAAAGTCACAGAAAATCGGCGTTTTTGAGAGTAGTTTCCCCTCGCATTTGGTTCAATTTGGATTAGTAACTCACCTTAACTGGGCATTTATCGAATAAATTTCCATTCACACTTGTGTCAGAAGCATTGGTGAAGAGTTGAAATAGTGGGTGGTCTTTTTTCACAAGCCAGTCGCATAGCTCTGTCTTAATTTGCATCATAAACGGACGATAAACTGTGCCAAATTTTTTGCTGCTTTTTATTTCGAACTGCAAACAAAAATGCTTAGGAATTTACACGACGAAATAATTACTTCAAATACTAAAATTGGCGCGTCAAATGATATTCCTCTGTGGAAATAAATGTCAAGTTTCCCTAATTTGGATGTGCGATTTATTGGACGACAACTGATAGCAATCTTACAGTAATTTGCATTACAAGAACCAAAACATCGTTGTAGAAAAATGTATGTACATGTCCTGCGTAAGAATTTTCTTTAGCAACAGATACATGAATTAATGTCTAAGAACCTTTTGTGAAGAAAAGTAGAGTAGGGTCAGTAAAAGAACTATTTTAAAAGTTGTCTTCATAATTAAGGCACTAAATCACAGATGTGAGAATGTCTGGTTGTATGTCCTTAGGAAAATAATTATAAAATCACGAACGATTGCTCGAAGAAATCCTCTTATCAAGTGAAAAACGTTCAGTATTCAGTGTTTCGTTTCACGTCGAAGACTGGTGATGTTATTAACTAGGACGAGTCATATAAAGCACTTGATTTTTGTTTTAAATTGATGATTATGATATTCTGAAACAAACAAGCCATTAGCAGGGTTGTATTAGCGCCGCTAATAATTAGCGTTGCTAATAGCGAAGCTAAATTCTAATATCCTCGCCAATAGCGACTAGCGTTTCGCTAAAACCTCAATTAGCGAGACCAATTTTCGCTATTCGCTAATCGCTAAATTTTATTTCATTTTCTTCGTTTTAAGG
Source organism: Pseudolycoriella hygida (assembly GCA_029228625.1). Lineage (NCBI taxonomy): Eukaryota > Metazoa > Arthropoda > Insecta > Diptera > Sciaridae > Pseudolycoriella > Pseudolycoriella hygida. The sequence goes on along the minus strand of CM055405.1, from coordinate 34,621,948 downwards.
ACGATTCTTCAATGCATTGCATGCTAATTTGTGGGTCACATGGTTGTACTAAATACACTTAATGACTTATGACTTGGATAGAGTTGATATTTTCAAGTCTAAATCCAATGCAAATCCATGGAGAAAAGAGATCAAACTCAATTAATCCTTATCAAATTAACAACGTTGAAGCTTTCGACAACTAATGGGAAAGGCGAAACAGATCTAGTTGATTGAGGTCAACTGACTCCATCAAGCTTGATTGATTAAAAAATACAAAATACAGTAAATCTAAAATATGCAAAAGCTTTCATTCCCCGCTTCCTCCTTAATTCCATAGTTGTTTAGACATGTTCCCTCAAAATATCAAACAGAGTGTACGAACAATAGCTTGTGCTGAGAAAACCTTCTCAGAGTTGCCAGAGTCACCTTGGGAGGAACTTTGACTTGTTTCGATCCCCGAAAATACTAAATCGAATTTTTCATGAAAAAATCGTCAAAATATCTCATGACCAAAGATTTTTTTCATATTCTTTGGGTTTCCTTGATTAGCGAAGATTAGCGGCTGCTATTAGCGCGCTAATAATTTTTCTGTTAGCGTTTAGCGTTAGTTTCGCTAATATTTTTTAAGTTTAGCGTTAGCGTTAGCTCCGCTAAAAAAATTGGTTAGCGAATACAACTCTGGCTATTAGCTACATAATGATTATTTTTAGCTGTTGGTCATTATAAAAGATTAAAATCAGGTGAGTGTGGTGAAGATATAGTGAGATAGCGTTCGTAACTAAAATGTAATAATAATCCGCCGTTACAATCCGTCCGGGTCAGAGGCTGGATCATTTTTTATTTACTAGTCCCGCAATTTTTTATGAGGTTTTGCTCAGATGGGTTCTTTTTACAGATCCTTTCTTACCGCAGTTTTTTATTGTGTCATTGGTAAATTGCACACAAACCTAGTGCCATCTATGATGTACTAGGTGTGGAAACTAGTAGGGCTTAGAATAGCGGTTCGCCCCATCAATGTGTTTTACCGGCAGGTATTTTTTGGACCACATGCTTAACGAATTCCGAACCACTCCTAACGGTAGCTAGCATTTTACCATTAGGATTTCTTCTGGTGCCTATTATATCCGTCCAAAGTCGGACTCAGATATTTGTACACAGAATTCATCGAAAAATATGACGTCTATTTGTCAATCTTTTGTGTACGATTCGTTGCGGTCCCCAAAATGACAGCCCGGGCCCAATGGATTTACCCTTCTCCGAATCTGCAAGAAAAAATTTGTCCGTCCGTCTGTCTGTCGACACGATGACTCGAATCAATCTTGACCGATTTCCAAAAGTACGTTTTCCCCGAAAGGTAGTCCCAAAAGTATGTTGTGATCAAAATAAGTGAAATCAGTCAAGAACTTTCGAAGTAAAGATCGAAAAAAAAATAGTCGAAAACGTGACTTTTTGAAGGCCTGTGAGCGCCCACTTTGACGTTTTGGACCGTACTTGACTGACTATATTGATTTTTTTATACAAATAATGAAAAGTAGGAGCCGTTACGTCGACGTGAGACCAGTCTTCTCCCCACTGCTGCCATTGTATCGTTTAGATTGATATAACTACAAAATCGAAATATTAATCTGTCAGCGAAGCTATAGTCGATGCTTTGGGAAGTCCTATGTTAGAAAGGCGTACGAATCTGTATGGTGTGTAGGGAAATTTTTCATTTTTGGGCTCACTATTGCCCAACAAAAAGAAAAGCACATACACCAATATGTCCGCTGAAGTTCCGAAATTCTCTCTAATACCGAATCGGACAACAGTAGAATATATCATAATAAATTTGCTGACGCGTTTGCATAAACAGGAAAATGATGTCGAAGAACAGGTAAAACTTACAAAAATACAAACATCATTGATGTTTGATATGTAGTTAGAGCCACTTTTATCAACTGATGTGGATGTCATTGAAAAAGGAAAAATCAACGGTCCCGGTCAGTCTTACATCAGGAATTGTACAATGCGATTGCACCAAGTAAGACTAAATTTGACTTGATCTTTTCAACAACAAATTACAATAAATAAATTTCATCTACTCTACTTTTCCCTAATGTTGCCAGGATGCATGCCGCATTGCCTCTTTGAATTGCAACTGAAATCTTCTGTAATAGGAAATCTTTCGAGCGTGATTCCCCAGAAGCTGTCCTTATCAATGACCCTAACTTGCCTATAAATTTCTTCGTTTCTGGGCCCATACAACCTAGAGTTTCGAAAGCAACAGGAGTTAATAAATAATTCTCTTTTAAACGAATATAATGATTATGCTTAAATCTTTCCGCTTTATCGGCTATTGAACGCGCTTTCTTGGAAGATTCATTGACATTAAGAAGGAGAAGGAGCTAACGTGTCTCGAACAGTCACGTCCCAGAGAAGAGACTTTCCATGACTCCACGGAATTAGAGTCATGCCATCAGGTCGTTTACCATCATCCCTAGAAATTCCTGGTGGTTGTATTATATTTGGAAATCCTGCGCAAGACAATGCGTGAGAAATAATTTTATTAACTTCATCGTGCCTAGAAATTATCCCTGATTTCTTCTTGCAAGACAAACCATGTAGGCCGTCCTTTTTAACCATAGCACCACAGATGCATTTATGTTCTTCACATAATTGAGAACCTAAACGAAGACCAACAGCAATTCTCGCGGAATTGTTATCTAATAGTAAACCCGTATTACTCGATACCTGCAGCCACTTTGAAGATTCATTAGTAGATGACGCAAGTAGTCTGGCTCGAGCAACAGGTTCACTAGAATCAAACATCCTAGAAAACTTGCTGTTGATCCTCGGAAGATCCCAATTTTTCTGCTCCTTTCTCTTCTCATAATCTGGAATAAAATCTTGAGGAATTTCCTCAACTAACTCTAAAATGTAATTATCGATTATTTGCAAATTAAATTTTTCTAACAACTTATTTGACAGATCAGATGAAGAATACACAGATGATAAATAGGCTGGCAATGCCAAATCTTCAACCTTCCGAATGCCTAAACCCCCAAAAGCTAAAGGAAGAGTAGCCTGATCCCAAGAAAATTCTGACATCCTAACATTCGTAATCGCTTCAATAGTTGAACGAAAAATCTCGTCAACATTTTTTAAATGATCACGTAATAGAAATGCCCTAGAAGAACGCAGCAAATAATTGAAACTACAACTACCTAAAGACTTCCTAAAAATACACAATGCGGCGTGAACATCCATTAATTGTAAACGATCACACATTAATTTGATCGTTGCAATTTTGGATGAAAACATCCTTTCTAAACCTGACTCAAAGATTGGTGAGCCTAATATCTCAAAAGAAGACTCATCAACTTTCTTAATCCCTGGCAATAACGCTGATATCTCAGAATACATGTGGGCCTTCGCATTTTTTTTTTTTGTTTAATGACAAGCCTGATAATTCACAAAAATCTAACACTTTCCTAATATCATCTAATACTACTGAAAGCCTATCACCAACAGTACCATCATCTAAATACCAACCATTTAACCTAGATGAAAGAGAATGTGTCATTCTCATAATACCAATACAAAAACCTGGAGGACCTAGTGGGTCACCCTGTTGAAAGCCTCTCTTTGAAAGCAAAGGCTCATCAAGAAAGTAAAGATTGGAGGAAAGCCTGTAAGCTTGTTGAAGCAAAGGAAATAATTCTGGACATATCTCCTTAACTTCGCCTAACATAAACTTTCTAAATAACATATTAAAGGCATTGCTAAAGTCCATCATGGTCAGCTGTACAGAATCTACGTACAGCATGAACCAAAGCTTCTGCCCCTTCTTGAACAGCAAATCCTAACTGAACGGGTTTTAACTTCTCGACTAAGCTATCCCTAACATTGTAACAAGCAATTTTACCTGTTAAGCGTCTCCAAACAATACCTACTGCTATCGGCCTAACATCATCCTCACCTTTCATAAGAGCAGTCAATGAAGCTCCAAAAAATATTTTAGAGACATCTTTTTGAACATTACCAAACTTAATAATGTCCACCAATGAGGCTATTGCCCTTAAAAGACGATTTGCAGATTCATCGCAAGTAAAAGAAGTTAAATCTTTTAAATGTCGAGGTCGCAAACCGCCTATACCACCAGAAGAACTCAATGGAAAGCTTCTTATAGCTTTGACAACATCCTCAATTGTAGTAGCTGACAAACTACTAATCAGTTCTATTTTCTCAAAATCCCCGCCATCATCATCTGGGTGCTTGGCCTTCAGCTTGGAAACAAGTTTCCAAAGTTTGAGGCGCAACAGTTTCATTAGAGCATAAAACTCTAACAGCACCTTTGATGTCACCCTCACTAACTTTCCTCGTAGCTACTCTCATAATAACAGCATCTCCATTGACAGATTTATTCAATGTGAATGGAATACTTGCGTCAATTAAAACTTTGGACAAAGCTTCATTGATGAATACTGTTTAGAAATAAAACCAACTAGTATAGAGTTCGAACGAGTTTTCTCATCTTGTGCATTTCTGTGTCCGAAAGTTAGGCGAAAAATGTCTGACAACACACTTCCTTTTTTCTTGCGTATTTTTTTCAAAAATATAAGGCTGTAGAAGTTGAAGCTTCTAAAACACTAAAATACATTTACATTTTTTGGTTCCAAGTACCATATCGTATTTTTCTAAACCAAAACACTGTGAATTAATCATATCGAAATTTACCGGCTTTTAACCGGTAAATTTGCTTAAAAAACGGTATTACCTAAAACCGGTTTTCAAAAAAACGTCGGTAATTGCAATCCCTAGCCGGCACTGACGTTTCATTGAAGAAAAATCCAATACAGAATTTGTCACGACCAGAATTGAACCCGGATATTCCAGGCGGAAAGCCAGTACGTCACCACTGAGCTAACCCGTTCCTGAACTCTTAAGTATATGCAATTAAGTCCTCACTAAATTGGACTGGAAATTGCCGAAAGGAATATTCACGAAAAACCACCAAATATCGTGTAGGGTCGCGTAGCGTGATTCCGTCCACCTTAAAAAAACCACGTTTTTGACCATTTTTTCGACCGTAACTTCGAAAGCTTTTGACCAATTTTGCCCAAATTCAATCCCGTTATCAATTTTTTGATTATATTTCAGGAAAAAAATTTCTTGAAAATCGGAAAAGATTTACCCGATTTATGTGGAAAAAAATGCTTGGCCCTATAAGAAACTCAGTTTTAGGGCTCGGGCTGAGTCCAAAAGCTCGAAATCAAAAAAGTTTCTTTCACAAATTCCAGACATGCTCAGACCTTTCAAACAAAAAAATTATCCAAATTGGAAGAGATTTACGCAAGTTATGAGCAAAAGACCAAAAACCACTAAAACGGCCCTAGCTCGGCGACCCTTGGGTCGACAGTGCCCAGATTCAAACTCATAATATAAAAGATTTTTAGATTACCTTTCAGGGAAAAAAAGTTTTTGACTATCGGTTTGGATTTACTCAAGCTATCCTGGTGACAGACCGATGGACATTTTTTTTATTGCTAATTCGTCATGTAAGGACAATGATCGATGCTTCCCCCTACTCCCGAGTCAAATTAGGATGGTTACAAACGCGTCCAAAAATCATCTTGCGTGAAAACATCGATCAAGTACAAGTAACCAATTTAAAATCACCTCTCAGGTTCTAAACTGTTTCATGCCACTATTATAAGTATATTATAGAAGAATTTTTTTAATTCTCTGAAAATGATTAAGTGTTAGTGCCAAAGAGAGTGAGATTATCGTCATTGAACCCAAGGTTCCTTGTAGCCGTAGCACAAAAACATCTCTTGGCAAAGGCTGCCGCACGACAAAAAAATGACTTTGAAACAACCTCTGTGAGAAATTACCCCTTTCAGATCGATAGTATACTACACTTTTCTCTCAAATTGAAGTTGTTCATCCGGCCAGTTCAGACATTTTACTAGGGTACTATGAGGTAGTTCGCGACGGCGAAGTCTGTTATCAACTTTCACGACCAATCTTAGGATACAACTCATTACGTATATTACTTTTTACTATGAACGTGTAAGCTCTTATTTGAATTATTTTGTCATTGATATGACGCTCGGACATTAACACATCTAGAACAGCTGCGTTATGGAGATAATTAGAAGAGATCAACATTTCGGCATCTAGTGCCAAACTTCAGTCAAGTCATGCACCTTGATATGCTGATGGTCGTGATGGACAAAGTGCTGACGTATCTATTTGTCTCGCAAATGGCTACAAAAGCCATCTGTTGAAGTTTGTATGAAACATTTCTTACTCTAACCCTGAGTGTATTGTCTCCAAAGTTAACTCAAGAGCTTATTACGTTCATCAAAGCCTGTGCGATCTTATAGTGGCAGATACCAACATATGGTAACTATGTAATGTGAGGTTTTAGTTCTATTTAAACTGTTGCACACATATCGATTTACCCGTTCTATCTAATGATAGCAAATCGGTTAAATCATGAGCGGTCGTTACGGAGAACAATTTCCGGCTATGTGAGGGAGCACACAAACTAGTAATTAATTCAGAGAATTTGTTGTTGAGTAAACCCATCATTCATTACTGACGTTTCAGAGTGCCAAATAAAATCTACAAGTAGGAAACTTTATTATTGATTCTGCTGTTACAAGTTAGTACGCTCCTTTGACATCAATGACAAAATCAGTTTCTGTGGACATACTTGCGTTATCTCTTTGGATGAGAAAGATTTCGAAATTAATGATTCAATTACTTTAGTCCAAAGTTAGAAAATCCACGAATTTGAATTATTTCAAATGCTTAACGAAATTGGTCTTTACGTGACGCATTGTTTGGTGTAATGGAGGTGACAGCAGCGATTGGTTGGTTAAAAATGGTTGGTTAATGCTAAGCGCTATATTTTTTCAATTTCCCGCAACTTCCTTGGGTTCAAAATAATCACGCGAAACAAACACACTCAAATCTCACACTCACTGCATTTTAACATGCTGTGGAACGAGGAATTGTTATAAAGAACATATTTTGCTTCATATTACACGAAAAATCTGAGAATCTTTATTTTACTACACTGTGAACTATAACCTCTATACCACAAAGGTGTTACATTAACTAACAGTAAAATTCATGGCACCTTTATCTTGTCTCAACTAAACAGTTCGAACATTGATGAACATCAGAACTCATCTCCGACATTTCTTATATTCATTTGTCTTCCGTAGCCTTGTCAGCCATCCTAAACATATGCCCTGACAATATGTTCAAAAACTCATTCTTGTACATGTTCCTCGTTCTATTCGAATAGTAATGATGCCAATATATACTTTACTACACAAAGCTAAAACAATTCATATCAACACACAGAGGACATAATGTATTCTCATAAGAATGTCGGTAATAAAATAGCGATTTATAAAAGTTTCCAGGACACAGATAAAGGTCGTTAAGAAATTTTCCTATTTTCTTTTGTTTTCGTACATTTTTTTTTCTATTCCACTCTACTCACTGGTGTCTGTTCAGTGGTTATTGTTGTACGTATATTCACTATCCGAAATTCAACCGTATGGTACCTAACCCATGCCCATACGTTTTGTATCTTCTGATTTATTTTCAAGTTTTTTTTTTCTTCCTGAAAGCATTTATAAACGATACAAGACCAACAATATACGTAAGGCATATAAGTCTGAAGAAAGAAAGGAAAATGAAACATCTAATAAAATGAAAAATTCTCGGAAAAATCTGAAACATTGTGTTCATTTTGTGTTACACAAAAACTATATAACTTTACATGAGATGCATATGGTGATGAAATTTAAGAATAACGGCGTCCAGGATTTTTATTACACCGTAAAAGTAATGGTGTGAATGTTGAAAGCTGAGATAAACTAAGGAGTTAAGTTATTGATCAATGGAAAAAATGACTTTGTACGTTTAAGGATGTGGTAAACTTCCATATTAGTTGAATTGTACGACATAAAACGAAATGCGAATTTAAAATCGTCTTGGATGCTCAGAAATTGGCACTCATTTGTCAGTTCATTTCGACTCTCCATCCCTCTTCAGCTAACGTCTTCTACCGAAATTGCAATGTTAATGAAATCTGCATCACACCATTTGGAAATTCGGCCTTTTCCACACGCTATTACATGATTAAGCTTCGTATCTCTCTTTTACGTTGTTGATACTATATGGCTTCATTTAATGTTTGTGTGACTGCCGATAAATCCAGGTCCAAAGAGGTCAGGGTCATTCAAACACCATGCACGCCATAAAAAGCTCCACATCTTATTGCTTACGTTCACTTGAAAATGCGTAATGTTCAGTAGTGTTGGTAAATTACATAAAATTTATGTGGATTACGTATTTTCAGTAGAACAAAAAAGCGTGACTTGTCTATGTGTTGGTGTGCGGATTATACACAAATTACGTATTTTCATTCAGCTGATGGTTACGTAATTATGTGTTATTATGTCATTGAATATGACTGTTACCATTTGGAATAACTGCAATTATGTGTTTTTAGACCCGTACGCAGAACAAAGTTCTACTAAAATGGGTCTTATGCGTTTACCACGACGTTTGTAACCACCCCAATTTCGACCGGGGAGTAGGGGGGGGATCACCGATCATGGTCCTTAGATGAGGAATCAACAATAGAAATAATGTCCGTCCGTCCGTCCGTCTCCGCGATAACTTGAGTAAAACTCAAACGATTTTCAAAAACTTTTTTTTTCTGAAAGATAATGGAAATATCTTTTATGGGATTGAATCTGGGCACTGTCGGGTGTCGGCCCAAGGGCCGCCGAGCTAGGGCCGTTTAAGTGGTTTTTGATCTTTTGTACATAACTCTTTTCCGATTTTCATAATTTTTTTTTGTTTGAAAGATCTGCGCATGGCCGACTATTTATGGAAGAAACTTTTTTGGATTTGAGCCCTTGGACTTGGCTAGGGCGTTAATAACTAGTCTATGCTAGGGCCGTACGTGTTTTTTACTCAAGTAAATCTTTTCCGATTGTCATAATTGTTTTTTTGATCGACAGGTATATGAAAGCCCAACAATTTGTTGAAGAAACTTTTTTGAGATTGGGCACTAGGATATAGCTAGGGCACTAGAAACGAGTTTCTGCTAGCGGTCTTCGTGTTTTTTATAAATAACTCGAGTAAATCTCTTCCGATTTTCAATTTTTTTTATCGTAAGGTCTAGGACTGTCTCCCGTTTTATGGAAGAAAATTTTTATATGAAACTCTTGGACTCAGTCAGACTTGACTTGAGTTGACATCATATGAGTTGGTGCCTGTCAGGACCCTAAAACTGAGTTTCTGAGCCCAACGTGTTTGCTTACATAAGCTGAATAAATCCTATCTGATTTCGTTGATTCTTTTTCTGTTTCGAGTACCGAATTATATTTAAAAACAAATTTGGACCCGGTTGAAGCCTCTGCTTAGGGCTGAAGTGGGCCTCAGGTCTGTCCTAAGGTAGGCCCTAACCAAAAATATTTCTTTTGTTATGTTGCAAAGCAAATTGAGGGAAACATTTTTTCTATGTGTCCGTTTCCTTATGGCCTTAGGTCGGTCCTAAGGTCTGCCCTAGACAAAAAAATGGTTTTTCACTATGTTGTAACGAAAATGGAGGGAAATATTTTTGTCTATGTAAGTATTTGTCCGAGGCCTCTACTGAGGACCCTAGGTCGGTCCTAACGTCGGCCCTAGACAAAAAATTGGTTTTTTGCTATGTTCTAGAAAAAATTAAGATGAACATTTTCGTCTGTCTGGGGGTCAATTTTGTACTTTCGAAAGGCCTTTTTTACACCGTTTCTTCAGACGTGTTTTTCAATATTGCCCTTTCGGCAATTTCCAATACAATTTAATGTGGACGCTTAAGAGTTAAGGCAATTTAGTTAAGAACGTACGAGTCTTTTCGTAATATTAACTCTGTTTGCCACATCTATTCTGAAATGTTCGCGTCCCTTGCATATGTTTTGTGTTTAGATTTTTGCACGCTGACCAAACCAGTAGGGTAAACAGTCAATAGTCTCATCTCATGGCGGAAGCATTGTGTCCGGTGCAATTAATACCAGCGCTAGACCCAATTTATCAATATATTTGCTGGGAAATTTTCACAAGGAGCACACTTAGTGGTAAATATTGAGAATGTAACGTGAGAAAAGTGCTAGAATACCTATTTTGAAATACTGGACTCCTACTGTATTCTATTGTCCGGGTCAAAGTAATTTCAATCGGGCAATGCCAATTGCATCGGAGGTGAGTCTATGAACTCGAATCACATCACTCCTATAATAATCGCTACATGGAACTAAGCTTCTAAACTCAAACTAAATTGATGTACGTCGAAAAAAGAAACAAATCCACTCCCTCCCTGAAAACACTCCCGAAAAGGTCTATCATGCGAATTTAGCGCATAACTGGCAGCAATGGTCGTTTCAGAGAAAGTCGAGGAGAAATTTCTTGTTCTTATTAACCTATTTGTATCAATTCGTATAAAAAAGGGTTGGAATAGACTGCTTGCAACAAACCTTTTTACGTTACATTTATTTCACTTCAAAACTGGCCTCAATTTTATTTCAATTAACTTCGGTACGCTGACAAATTGGGCCCATGTAATGTTTAATATTTTTTTATATAAATTGCTGTGATTCACTAGACACGTATAGAAGTGTAAAACCAGATCTCTCGTAAATTGCAGCAATATACCCACGTCTCTAAAGTAAAATCTTTTTTCAGACGAAAAAACAGGTGAACATGGTAACTCAAACCTAACTGTATGAAATTTCTGTTACAACTATACTCTGTCAAAAAATATTAGAGAACATTTTTCCAACGGAAATGAAAAATATAAAATGCAATTTTTATGATAAGTAAAGTCAGACATTTACATTTTCCTTATATGCGAATTGTTAATAAACGAGAATAAATAAATAAAGTAAGGAAAGGAATAAAGAAACGAAACAAAATAACGTAAAGTGGTGGTGCTCTGGGAAGAAATAGCAAAATCAAAATGAAAATAAAATGCTACCGTTGTTGCTGTATTTTCGGAAGTCTAGCGTCGACTTCCTTATTATAAGTTCCAGGGATAAAATACTCAAATTAAATCCGACTTTGACTGCTTAAAAGTTAACAATGTAAACATCAACGAGTAAAATATAAAATTGTGTAAAAGAAATTTTAAAAATAAAATTATCGTAAGGATAAAACTAGTGCTTTTCGCTTATAAATGGAACGAAAAAGATCTGTGAGACGACGGCAAAAGAAACCATTTGCAGAACGAGCTAAGGATCATTGTCGGTTATTCACAGCATTTTTATTCAGCAATGTTGGAATCATCATATTGGTTGTTCTTTATATGACTGCCGGTAGGTAAATTTCTTAAGTGGAACATTAGGGTGGGTATTTCTTGCATTTTGCTTGTTATATTAGAGGCGAAAATAGAGTTTCATGAAAGATCTTGTGTAGTGCTTTAATACGCAGCTATCTTCTATTTATTACTGTAACACACATACATACATACTATAGCTATAACATGAGGGCGAGAATTAATGATCTCTCATTAAACATGTAAGCATAACAAACGATTGTATAGTGTGAATGATTATTAATTAGTAAAGTTTAGTCTTAAACATTGATGTTAAATGAGTACCGTGACAGGAATTCTTTTACGGACGCCAAATTGGCATTAAAAAAGCATTAAACTCTTCTATCTCATATATTACGTAAAAAAACAAATTCAAGAAACCTGCTCAATTGCCAAACGTTCTTTGCTTAGAGGCTTAAAAAATAGTATTCGTTGAGTAATATATCTGATTGCTATCGTTAAAGCAAATGTCCTGCTTCCGCTTCACCCTTTCGACACTTCTCGTAGTCACGCCTCTCCTCATGATGTGTGCATCTTATTTGAATGGTCCCTTATTCGGTTATCGACAACGATTAATTCTGTTTTCAATTTCCAAACCTTAAAGTTCAACACCACTTTTAGGAGGGGATAGAGCGTTCTTCAATAACGCACCTTGAGTAGAGGTGAATGGGCCGTCCGAAACCCTACCGACCCGACCCGACCTGAATCAATTTGTGGGGTCGGGCTTTTGAGTTTATTTTTTTATCGTGTCGGGTCGTTTCGGGTTTTTATTTTCATTTTTTTTCGGGTCGAATCGGGTTTGATTACTTTGGGATTGGGACATATCTACAGTCAAGGTACAGTAGGTCAATATATCTACAGGTCAATATATCTACAGGTCCATGATATCTACTGGTCAAAATATATACGCTACTAAAATCTAAAACCAAAATGTCTTTGTGGTCAGATTTGAAGCCTTTACTGTACCGTAGCGGTCACACTTGGTCTTTAATGCACTCAGAATAGTTGTAGACAATTGGCGTAACTAGAGCGCCGCAGGCAGTGATCTTCCAGAAAAAATAAAAAAGCGGAGTCGAGTGGCGGCAGTCCCCGCGAGGGGGGTAAAGGGGGTGTAACCCCCTTTTCAAGTCCTAAGGGGCAGAGCCCAAAGCGGGGTTTGGGGCAGAGCCCCATGTGAGTAGTAAGTCAGTAAAGCTGCCTGCAAGGCGAAAATAGCTCGCCGCAGGCGCGGGGGTCAAAAAATTCTACATAGTAACAATAATGACGAGTATCTGCCGCCACTTATTCTTTTCCACATTATTATAGAGGTTGTAGACATTGTTGTTTCGGTAGATATTTTCGACTACAGACATTTTTACATGGTACCATTTGTCCGTATGTATTTACGTCGTGTATTTTTTGGCTGTAGATATTTTGGCGTAGATATTCTGACCTAGAGCCAAATACTTCAACTTACAAAACCCGACCCGACCCGAAAAAAACGAAAACCCGAACCGACCCGACTCGACGTGAAAAAATAAATTCGCTCAATTATTTTCTCAAAATTGAGTTTCAAAAACATTTCAAATGAAATCTTTTTAAAAAAAAGTTCGGATACGGGTCAGTGTTTCAAGGGAACTATTTATTGGCACAAGTTAAAAATTCATTTTTGTCAAGTTTTTTTTGTCAAGTTATTTTGTTTTTTGTCAAGTTGGACATTTTGATTTTACAATATGTATTTTTATCCTTTATTCCATATTAACCCGCTTTAAGGAGTAAAAAGTTTGCAACTTGACAAAAAAATATTTTCTTTTTTTAACTTGAAAAATAAATATTTTTAACTTGACATTTAAATAGTACCCGTCTTTCAAGTTCGGATCGGGTCGGGTTTGAATTTTTATTTTGGATCGGGTTTGGTTCCGGTTCCATTTGGAAAAAAGGCCGACAGCGACCCATACACCTCAAACATCAAAGGAAATAGAACAGGTAAACGTGTTTGCAGCTAACCTACACTGAGTGTGTTGGGATCAAAAGTCGGTAATTAGTTTAATGATAGTCCGTATTCAGCTATGAAAGCAGGGATGGCACCACTAGAGAAAACGGACTAGTACTATGTTGAAGCGTAAATTCAGCCATCAAAATAACATTGGTGTAACTACCTGAGGTTCAAGGGGAAGACACGATCAATTCCAACTGTCAGAATGACGTTTCAAACGTCAAAGCCATAAAACATACGCTCACTTGGGAAAAATGTCAAAAATGTTTGTGTCATTAATATTGATATTTGAAAAATGAATATGAGACGAAAGAAAAATCTTTATTCTATTTAAATATTTGACATTTATTATATCATGTTGACAGTTGGAACAGTACGATCCTAACAGACTCACTTGTTCACATTAAGTTACATTTGATTTCGTGAACATTTTAGTGACGTTAATGTTCATTTAGTGACGTAAACTTACGTTTAGTGACGTAAACTTACGTTTAGTGACGTAAATTTACGTTTAGTGACGTAAACTTACGTTTAGTGACGTAAACTTACGTTTAGTGACGTAAACTTACGTTTAGTGACGTAAACTTACGTTTAGTGACGCAAACTTACGTGTAGTAACGTAAACTAACGCTTAGTTACGTAAAGTTCCGTATCTTAATACCCTTACTACCCTTACGGATGAGTAGCTACTTTTTATGAAGTTCAGCAATTTCCCTTTCACTTTTAGGCTCTTCGATGTTCCAAATAATAGAAGAGTCAGCAGCGAATAGCAGATGGGCTGATATACCGATTACAAGAGAAATGCTTGCATCTCAGCTGTGGAACATATCGAGCGATACATTAAATGGCGAAGACAAATCAATGTTCACCGCAGAGTAAGTAAGAAAATGATTTTCTTTTCGTTTGGATAACGAATTTAAATAATATTCTTTAAACGGCAGATATGAAAAAAAATTAGTCGTTTATCAAGGACACATCATCAAGGCTGTTCGTGGGGGTTGGCCGGGCAATGACGAGAGTAACCAGTGGACTTTTGATAAGGCGTTTCTATATTCGCTAACTGTCATAACGACAATAGGTAACTTGTTTGATTCATTTGCATAAAAAAGGAAATTTTAATTTTTTTAAGAAGAAACTTAACCGGCGCGACGCAATTCACGTCGTAATGAGCAGTAAATAACGTAATCCACAAATTTTATCGGAGTCAAGGCAGGGCCAACCTCTTTCTAATTTTCCTCCTTTAGGAATTGAATTTAAAAATAAACTTTTCCCTCTTCATTATAAACAAACAACAAGGCAAAAAAGAATTATGAAGCCTTTTTAGTTTTATGTTGGACTGTAGATTACGTTAATGTATTTTAAATGAGTTTGCGTTATGCTGTTGAATGGATTTAAAAGCCATTTATGTTAATCCTTGGACGTTGACAAAGTTATTTAAATCATTCGGATTACTTATATTAACTTATGCGAAAGTCGTTCTCAATGTAATATTACGCCATATAACTTGGTGCAGGATTTAAATACTATTCGTTTAAGGGAATTAAATTCAAATCATTTCTACGAATTCGGTCGGTACGTTGACTCCGATTATAAAATTTTCATATCTAGACGGTGTAACACCTTCGGTGGCCATATGGTTTTAAGACTTTGGAATTGTTATTTCCTTCGAGAAGGGAAGTTTATGGCCAGAGCAGAGGAAATTCCACTCGTGAGTTACGTTTATGACAACAAGTTATTAACTACATTTTCCACAATAAGCGAAAGTTTATACATTAATCCAAAAAATCACAGGATGAAATAGTTATTTACGTCATTGGAGAGAAAAGAAAAAAAAACCTTTATGTTGTGGAGGTTGCATTGCAAGTCGAAGAAAAAACCAGAAGAAGAATTTTTAATTTTTAGAGTTTTTTCATGAAAAGTGTAAGTATTGTCACAGGAAAAGGAAAAAGTACGAGAACGATTAATTCTTAGATGTTAGCGTCTAATGTCTTAGACATGTGTGAATTTTGTAAAATCAACACATGAACACAAAATTCCCAAAACGTTCTGTTCATTAATAGAGTTGCTGACTTCGAATGTTCGATAGAAATTTTATCTGTTCAAAAATTGATCTTGAGATTTATGGATTTTATTTAATCAGGCTCGGAGCGGTAGCGGAGAGCGTGACGCAGTCCCCACACCCCAAAAAAAAAACGTACACAAACCCAAAACACTCCATACAAAAACCTTGGGGACAAGACGCGATGTATAGGCGAACTTTTGAGTTTTTTCCCCTCGCCCCCCCCCCCCTCCAAAATATTTAAAATAAAAACTATGTCGCAGCAGCTTTCCAACGAGCCCACACTCATCAAAATCGGTTGAAAACGAAAATAACCAAAATTTTATTCCTGTGTTGTGTGTCAACGATCTATGTATCTATGTCTCTATCTACTTTTTTTCTCTCGAGAACCGCCCGAGCGATTTCCTTAAAATTTTCAGTGAACGTCAGTCTCGGCCCCAAATGAAAAATTTCACAGGCCGCTTTTCCGGGAAAATTCTGGAAAAGCTGTGCCATGAGGAAAAGTGGTAATTTTTGAGGGTTTTGAAGTTTCCGAATTTTAGCTCCGGAGTGACAATAGCTAGAGAGTTGGTTTCTTCGGGAAAGTTATAGAGTTTGATCGGGAGAATTTTTCGGGATTTTTAGAAATCTGCCAAAGTGACGCCATCTTGGATTTTTGTTAGGTATAAATTATGCTTCTTTGGGTTTTCGAATTTTAGCTCCGGAAGGACACTACTACTTAGAGAGATGGTTTCTTCTAGAAAGTTATAGAGTTTTATCAGGAGACTTTTTTGCGATCATAAGGAAATGGCTGCCAGCTGTCATAGCGGCGCCATCTTGGATTTTCGTTTTTGTTTTTTCGGTTTTCGAATTTTAGCTCCGGAATGACACTACTTAGAGCGATGGTTTCTTCTAGAAAGTTATAGAGATTCATCAATAGAATTTTTTGGGATCATAAGAAAATGGCTGCCAGCTGTCATAGCGGCGCCATCTTGGATTTTCGTTTATGCATTTTCAGTTTTCGAATTTTAGCTCCGGAATGACACTACTTAGAGAGATGGTTTCTTCTAGAAACTTATAGAGTTTGGTCAGGAGAATTTTTTATAATTTTAAAAAAATGGCTCCCAACTGTCAAAGTGACACCATTTTGGATTTTTTGCTAAATTCTGAATAAGAATACCTAGTCAGTTGGTTTCTTCAGGAAAGATAATATATGAATCACTGAGAAGAATTGGTGACATGAAGTATTCCGAAGGTAGCCGAAGGTCACACGAAGTGTTCCGATGGTAGCCTATGGTGTTGGAGAACAATTTTTTTCGGAAAGAAAATTTTTTTGGAGAAAATTTTTTTTGGAGAAAATCTTTTTTGGAGAAAAATTTTTTTCGGAGAAATTTTTT
>CM055405.1:34562363-34605171 GCA_029228625.1 Pseudolycoriella hygida | reverse complement strand
TTTTTCTGATAAAATTTTTTCGAGACATTTTTTTTCGAAGACAATTTTTTCCGAAGACAATTTTCTTTTCTGAGAATGTTTTTTTTTCAGAGAAGTTTTTTCAAAAAATAGAAATTTTTTCACAAATGAAAACTTCCAAAACGACTGATATCACAAAAAAAATCTCTTAAAAGGTAGAGTGTGACGCAATCCCTGAGTCTGCTTCCAAAATTAATGATATCGCTTGAGGTGACGCTATCGCTGATAATATGCAGAATTTTGTTTGAATAGAGCCTTGTGTTCAAAGTTTTAGTTTCTTGAAAAAATTACAGCGCTTTTTTTAAAACAAAATTACGTTGTGTTAATAAAAAAATTGCGTCACAAATGCCGGACCCAACGACGAAATAATTTTTCTGTACTTCCAGTCCTTACGTAATTTTGTTTGTTGTAATTTTTTCAGGAAATTAAAACTTTGAACACAAGATTCAAAGAATCTTCTGCGTATTATCAGCGATAGCGTCACACGGTGGGCTTTAACAGATTTAAATGAAAAGTGCTCTTGATTGTCTTTCTGGGATACCGTGGTAAACAGAAACAATAAAAAGTAAAATTTTTCACTGGAGAAATTTTGAAAAAAGTGATGAAAATGAGATTTTTTCGGGTTTTTTCATACATTTTTCAGGTAAGTCTGAAAATGAAAAAATTAAAAGTAATTTTTAATGGAGAATGTGATTGCCAAATCATTTTATGACACCATACGAACATTTTTTTGTATGGGGACACAAGTGCTCGGCAAACGAATTTCGAAAAAATTGACCATTTTCGTTGACGAATTCGCGTAAAATGCAACCAAC
Organism: Pseudolycoriella hygida; assembly: GCA_029228625.1. NCBI lineage: Eukaryota > Metazoa > Arthropoda > Insecta > Diptera > Sciaridae > Pseudolycoriella > Pseudolycoriella hygida. The sequence continues at coordinate 34,604,338 of CM055405.1, read as the reverse complement.
AACTCGAAATTCTTCAAAATGCGTCCGCACGACGATTTGTGTCCCCATACAAAAAAATGTTCGTATGGTGTTATAAAATGATTTGGCATTCAAATAACCCATGAAAAATGACTTTCAGTTTTTTCATTTTCAGACTTATCAAGAAAATGTATGAAGAAACCCGAAAAAATCTCATTTTCATCACTTTTTTCAAAATTTCTCCACTGAAAAATTTTACTTTTTATTGTTTCTGTTTACCACGGTATCCCAGAAAGACAATCAAGAGAGAAACCCAATGTGCAAACACTTTTCATTTAAATCGGTTAAAACCCACCGTGGTCACCTCAAGCGATATCATTAATTTTGGAAGCAGACTCACGGACTGCGTCACACTCTATCTTTTAAGAGGTTTTTGTTGTGATGTATCACTCCGGGAAAATTGCAAAGTCCCGTTCTCTGGTAAAAATTGAACACAGCTCCGCCTTGGATCAAGAAGTTTCGCTCGGAAACTTGAATTTATCTCCGTAGTGAATTTCTCTGCAAAAATAAAGTCTATAACAAGGCAATAATTAAGCGGCAATTAACTGAAAGATGCCAGAGCTTTAAGTTTACATTTTTTATTCACTCATAATTGGGAATTAAACTTTCTTGTGCGAAAATTCGTGTTTGATTTTCGTCCCATGGGAGCGAAAAATGTTTTTCTTTAGATATTTTTGTTTATTATGTCTTTAGGGCATATTGCGAGAATTGATTTGATAGGTCAGGCATACGGGCGTGTAGTATAGAGTTTCGTACGGGTAACACATGTATTGCGTTAATTTTTATTCCAATCAACGCAACTTAACATTTTTTCCCATACACTACAACATATTGTCCGAAGAATTTTCACGAACAAAATTTTCAGTATAGGAAAAGTTAAATGGCACCGGTCGAAGCATTAAAAACCATTGATTTCAGTTTACTTATTTCAGGATATGGAAATCTTTGCACACGTACAGAATGGGGTAAAGTGGCAACAATTCTTTACGCAATAATTGGAATGCCGTTATTTCTCTTGTACTTGTCAAACATAGGTAAATAAATTCCTTGTTTTCCCAAGTTCAAACCATGGAATGTGTAAAATGTTGTTGAAAATTTACATTTATGTATAATAATCACCGAAAGGGAACATAGCATAACGAACTGAAACACAATGACCTTTTTAATGATTACTCCCTAAAAACATTGTTGTTTCTTAATTGATTTAGGTGACATTCTGGCTAAGTCGTTCAAATGGATTTATGCTAAGGTGTGTTTGTGTCGAATATGTCCAGGTGTTGCTAGAAAAAGAGCAATGCGTGAACGACGGAAAATACGTGCTCTTACTCACAGCAATATTAATGAAGTAAGTTAAAAAGTTTTTTTCACTTTAAAGCACAAGGTGTTTCAACGACGGGCACAATTTGAAACCTAACTCTATTGAATTGACCTAAGACAAAATTTACTCTAGAGCAACTCTCTTAAATGTCATACATATCAAGTCAACCGCAGGAGCAAACTACTTGCCCCATACTGTTTTTGTAAATCTTTCAAAAACTCTTAGAGAGAACTTAAAACTGAAGGGAAACCAGGTTATGCCCGTGTACTTTGCGAGCATTTGAACCGGTGAGTGACATATTTTTGTCTGTAATTAATTTGTCATATGGGACTTGCCCATCCTGAGATTCGGGCATTGCTCACTCAAAGATTCGGTCTGTCTGACTAGTGGGGTGAATCCAAGGAGGGGGAAGCGGGAAATTGCTGAAAATTTTTTATCATCCCCAAGTCATGAAAACAGTTTTTTCCTGGAATTTCGAGTATTTAAATAGCGGTGATGGGTGGGGTGGTAAAAATTCGATATTCGCTCCCGCTCCATCGAAATATATTTCCACGAAAGCAAAGGTGAAGTAAATTAATATTTTCCTTTCATTTCAGCAAGGGTAATGGCCTTGCGTTACTGGGGGGAGGGGGTCTAAGAGATGTGGATTTTAGCGTTACGTAATTTATGACCGGGCCCTTACGTAAAAATTGTCCGGACTACGTATTTTCAGCAGAACAAATCAGCGTGAACAGACCGTGGCACTTTTTTAATTGCACTTTTATCGAAAGTACACTTTGAAGAAGAAAAATCGACGTTAAAACGATTGATTAATTGACAATTTTTTTTTTATTTTTGTTGTAATGTCAAGCTTTTCGTTTTTGATTTGAAAATTATTGCGCTCGTAAAAAATATTCCAAAATTCTAGCATTCCTGCGATTTCACGAGGTCGCTGTAGTGACAAAGTCTCAAACATTCCAGCCAGTGCCGAGGACTGTTAAGTGGCAATGTTTGTGATGATTTCGTTGAGGCCACAACGGACAACTTGCTCACCATTGATTTTATCGGCGTAAGAAAATGAAAACTTATGAAGAGAGACATGTCAAGCTCACCGGCATTGGCTCGGGATTGAGAGCGTTCGCGAATTAAAGAAATAAGAAATTAAAAAAAAGTTTCAATAAGTTTTTACGAAGATTTTATTTTTTAGAAGTGTCTTTTCGATAAAAATACAATGAAAAAAGAGCCGCGCTCTATATTGTATGTGTTGGTGTGCGATGTGCATACTATAGACAAATTACATATTTTCATTTTTGCTTCAGCTGATAGTAACGTAAATCTAGTAAATCATTTATTTTAACATTATTTTTTCATTGATTAAGAAACACTACTCATTCTGTGTCATCATCAAAGACCGAATTTCAATAATTCCTAATGAACTAGACTTCCAGTTGGGTCGATTTCTCGATGAGAAAGACCCCCGATAAGGCAAATTTCCCGATTAGGGATTGCAGACAGGTTAATTTTTCTTAGAAAGCTGCGCTTCACCGGTTATTTCCATGCAAAAATAACCGGCTTGAAATCCCTATTCCCGATACGTTCCTATAAAACATCAATTAAATTTCCCGATTGTTGTCGAACAAATTTTGTTAGAATTCGCCTTGAACCAAACTAAGCACACATACAATCAAACATTACGTATTTAATAATGTAGCCATCACAGTTCCAACGAAATGTTGTAAGACATTGCCCTATCTATCTACAATTAGTCTTAGAAGAAAGTAGTTTTGCGGCAAATACATTTGCAGGCATTCATTCAATGTAAGGCTAGAATCGTTGGAACACCCTGTGCCAATTAAATGATATTTGAAAACAAAGAACCAACAACAAGAACGATATTTAAATAATTTAAATCCCAAACAAACGCATTAAATTCCCATTAGATGTTGAATAGTTGTTCTAATATCTTGTACACATGTATCGAAACCCTAATATGTTTTCAGAGAGACATGGAGGAGGCACTTGAGAATATCTCGAATATTAGCAGCATTTCTCAACTATCTGGTGAAGACCTTGAGGATGATATTGTTGCAGACATTGAAGACGCTACTCACACTGTCACAGTTCCTATTACAATATGTTTAATGATAATGATAGGGTAAGTTAAAACTGCTTCAAAAATGGAAAATGGTGTATGGTGTGGTGTACACAAAGCATCTATCCGAGTTTAATGTTTTACAAATTGTGCATACTATTGTCAAAATGATACATTCAGTTGCGTTTGGCACAGGAACCGGATATGTGTTTAGGGATGTCGTTTAATGTTAAACCTCGATTATATGGGTCTAGCAATGATGTGTATTTAGCAGCTGTTGATTACTTCAAATATTGTTTCAAGCTTCCTATTCTCTTTTGATGTTTGTTTAGATACATTTTTATGGGTTCTCTAATATTTCTTCAGTGGGAAGACTGGTCGATATTGAATGGATGCTACTTCTGCTTCATATCCCTAAGCAGCATAGGCTTCGGTGATTTTGTGCCAGGTGATAAGGTTTGTTACAGTTGTTTACTTAGTGCCTTAACGACTTGTTTAACTATTTTTTTTTTTGTAGATATTAAGCCATTCGCCCGGCAAAATGATGGACATGAGATTTATAGTGTGTGCCATTTATCTTTTACTTGGAATGGCACTAATTGCCATGTGTTTTAATTTAATGCAGGTAATAATTTAAAACTTTTCAGTGAAAAAACAAGCGTCTCTCAACCGTCTAAATGAAGTCGTGGTACTGAATTTCGTGTTCAGATTTTTATTGCCTAGCGAATGATGTGTAGTAGCAGAATTAGAAATTTTGTTAATTTTAGATTTTGTTTTTATTTTTGAATCACATGTGTAGAATGAGAGCATATTTCAGTGAAAGTCAGTTTACTACATACTGTAAACAATGTGCCGGTCATGAAAGTCGTGCATATTTTATCCACCTTTTACAGAATGGTGTGTGTCGTTTCACAACCTTCCTAAGTGAATGGCGTATGGTCTTTTGTCTGGATTCTATGTAATTAAAAGTGAGTCGCAAAAGTATGAGCTATTAAAGTATCGATGTGTTGGCAGAGGAGCACCATAGACTCTAGGACATAATAACCCCCCTCCGGGGTTATTTTGTCCGGTTTTAAGAGAATCTGTTGAATTCATTATTGCATTAAGACTGCGCTGTACCGTGTTGGAAACTCTGCCTCCTCACCCTAGCTTCAGCTGGCTTCAGTTAGGTTATGCCCTGCAGGAGACCTTCTTCTGTGGCAGGGCTCAGAAAATGTTGAAAAGTCGCTCACAAAAATGTGTGCAGAAAATTTTTAGGGTGCCAAGGGCTTCCCCCTTGACCTTTTCGGGGGCTGCCGCCCCTAGACCCCGCTTTTTTGTTTTTGATTGTTTACTTGAGGCCCGCGGCGATAAGTACTCTTCACATTAAACATTCTCAATTTTTTGAGTGTGGATATTTTGTTTGGGGATATTTTGTCCTTTTTTTTTGTAATGGAAAAATTGTGGTTATTTTGTCTGGGGATATTTTGTCCACGGGGATATTTTGTTTGGGGATATTTTGTCCTTTTTTTTTTTAATGGAAAAATTGTGGTTATTTTGTCTGGGGATATTTTGTCCACGGGGATATTTTGTCCACGGGGATATTTTGTTTGGGGATATTTTGTCCTTTTTTTTTAATGGAAAAATTGTGGTTATTATGTCCGGTTATTTTGTCCACGGGGATATTTTGGTTGGGGATATTATTTTTTTGGACATTCGGACCTAACCTCGGTGCCAAGATTTTGCCTAACTGCAGAAAGTTCTTAGAGTGTGCACAGATCTTGACCGACTGAAATTTTATGCGCGTATTCTGTGCGATGATTGCATAACTGATATTTTATGTGGATATTCTGTACGATCAAGATAGAAGTCAAATTTTTGGCCTTATGTTCAAGGGGCTCTGACCCAAACCTCGCTGTGGGCTCTGCCTTTTAGACCCCGCAATGAGCTATAATCCTCCCTTGACGACGCCCCTCGACACCACTTTTTTCCTTGGGCTCTGTTTCGATCTCATAACACAGTTGTTACGGTGAATACAATTCATACAATTTTGTATGTTAACTGTAATTGACTTTAACGTGTACACACTCGGTACGTTGAGTATAAGTTGCAGGCCCATTGCTATGTAGATGAAATTTAACACGCTAGGCAGTAATGATGCGACCTACGTAATGACTCATTATGATCCATTTCATCCAGAATGAACTCTTCCAGCGTATAGGCCTTGTTTTTATAAAGAAAAAAACTATATCCACACCGCGACTTGAACCCAGCACATCCTCATAAGCGCCTTATACGCTAACCACTATCCCACGGATTCATATTATAACGAGCAACGATTAGAAATCGAACACTTAGTTGTAACGGTATAACAAAGCTACTCGATTCAAAAAGTTCATAATGTACGTGGACGTGTGTGATATATGTCATTGATTTTGTTTAGAACATAAACAAAATAATTAAAATTTTGCCCAAAGGGATTTTGGTCAAACATAATGCCAATGAAAACATGATGTGATCGCTGATCAATTTGTAAAAAACGTTTGTACAGCCGGTTCATTCCTTTTTTACCTAGTTTGAAGAAATAGAATGACAGCTTCACTTTCAAGCGTACCCAGCAAATTAAGTTATTCCCAAATCATAGATTTTTTGCGCTAAATTTGAATGCGCGATAGTAATTTCAAATTTTTCGCCGGGAGTTGAGGGAAACGTGAACATTGCATAGAAAAACTAGATTTTACCAGAAACCACGATAATAGGATGATAGTTGGTATTTTATTTAATTGATTCAAAAGTTATTGTTCATCTCAAAATAAGTTTTTTTGCAATACTACAAACAATTAATGTTATGAATTTAAAGCTTTTTTTTAGTCAAAAACAATTCTAAAAGGTAATTTCGTACACAATTCTTAATGAAATTTTAATATTTTTCGATCAATATAACTGACCTTTTACATAAAAAAAATTTCCCACAAAAAATTGCAGGCTCTTTACTTAAGAGTAATATCGCTAAATCTTCGAACAGGCTCGGAACAAGGGTCGTCAGAATTGGTCGAGTCATATCTCATTCTTTTCGTTGCGCTTTTGTGACGAAAGTTGTTTTTTACTTTTGCAAAAAAATGTCTCGTCTTGGAGATAGAGCTCATTGCAAGGAAGTGCTGGAAATTGTTTTTAGCTATAACTCGAACGAAGTTGATTCGAATCAAAAAATTTTTGGCACAATTTTAGATCTTGAAAAGACAAAAATTTTGAATATATACTTGACTAGGTAGGAGTTGATGGTCGGCCGTTATAGTCGCAAAATTGGCGATTTTCGGAAGTCTCTGGCCAGTTTCAATAGAAAGATTCAGAGACATGTCGTATACAGTTGGAAAGCCTACTATATGTACCACTTAGACATGCAAAAACTTCCTTGGAAAAGTTACATTGCAGCGGAGGGCAGCCATTTTAATGAAAGTCTGCCAAAAAAAGACGATTCGTCAATTTTATATGGCTTTGACCTAGTAAAACTTGCCCGATTTTCAAAATATTTTCTTCCCCTGAAATTTAACCGAAAAAGTGAGTTCGAAGATGAGCGAAATCGATGAAGTACTTCCGGAGTAATAACCGAAAAAGTGGTCAAAAACATGGTTTTTTGGGGGTCGGTGAAACTTTTTAGCATATACCTCTGCGAAAGAAACACAGAAATTGCTTTCTAAATGAAAGATATGGAAACTAGCAAAAAAAAAAAAATGGTGAAAATTCGTTAAGTGGTTTGGACTGCAGGGTCCATGTAAAGAGCCTCTCCTTATGGCCCCAGATACGATGACGTAAACTATACATACCTTGTGGGTAACTAACATGCCCGAAGTATAGCAAAATTTTCATTTTTTCAGTGAAATGTGAAATTATGTGAAATTAGAAAAAATGTGAAAATCACATGTGAATTTGCACCGATTTTTTCCGAGCTTTCTTTTTTACTGAAAGCTATGCTTTAAATTTCAATCTCACAAGTAAAGTTGGGAAGAATTTTTTTGAGGTAAAAAGTTAGTTACATTAATCGAGAAATATTAGAATTGTGTACATAGTTACCTTTCAGAATTGTTTTTGACTAAAAAAACTATAATTTCATAAAATTATTTATCTGTAGTATTGCAAAATCTCTTATTTTGAAATTTCCCGACTAAGCAAAGATTTACAACAAATTTTGAATCAATTAAATAAAATACTAACTTTCGTCCTATTATCATGGTTACTGGAAAAATCAAATTTTTCTATGCGAAGTCCACGTTTCCCGCAGCTCCTCAAAATTTTGCTTATTTGGATAGAACTTTTTTTGCTGGGTACAGTAAAAAATTGTTTATTTTAAAGTGTCATCTATTTCTTCAAACTAGGTAAAAAAGGAATGAACCGGCTGTAGTCTAACCGCAAGTCATGGGCCAAAATCGACCACTCAACCGGTTTTCCACCAAAAAATGTAAAAAAAACTTGCGGCTACAAGGATTTGAACCTAAAGTTCTGGAAAAAATGAGCTTCTAACACCACAGCATTGCTCACTGAGCTACATAGGCCGTTCATTCCTTGAATTATTATCACATCGACAACGAAATAACAAAATGAACACAGCAGATTGTTCTACGATAGTTCATTCGATATTTAGCCTACTCTAAGAACTCAATGGTGTACACTGTATTTGAGGAATTATTTTTTTTTGTTTTCAAAATGTTTGATGTTTAATTGTTTGTTTCAACGACCGAGTGCTACTACATTAAAGCATAGTACAAGTGAGGTCATGTAAATAGCCTGCATCACATGGGCGTTTACACAATCTCGCCTTCGGCTTTTCCGAAGCCTTCTTACTACATATTCTTAATTCTACTTCATTTATTGTTTGCCTGAATATCATTTTCGCGCGGTAGATGAGTCACAATTTCAATTAATTCGCTGTTATCGCAAGATTTCTGATAAAATATCGTAAATTTAATAATAAAGATTAGGGGTAAAAATAAACGTGACGGCGCGGCGGTGATGACCCATAGAAATATAGTTGAAAGTTGGCTTGACGGGGGAAGGAGGCAATATAGCGTAACGTTATTTTAAAACAGTCTCCAACTCTAAGTCATCGTACCTATACATAACCGTTACATTATGCAAATAATACACAAATATATCCTCGATACTTCACTTTTCTTTCACCAGCCAGCCACCATATTTACAACAAGTACGTATCCTCAAACGATCATTTGAAGTTTATATTCAAACACCCCAATTTAATTTTTATCGTGTCTTTCACCTTATGTTGAACGCAATTATTTCCTATATCCTGAAAACCTTCCATAAATTACATTTTCAGCGAACAAGATATGCGAAAATATCGATTTATGCCAAAATTTACTCCAATTTCAAAATATTATTAATTGTTTGCTCATGGTCACTCAGTGTGTTGTTCAATTTATGTGCCACTTCTATTTACAAACGTTCTCACACACAAACACGCTTAATTAATTCTGAAGTATCTTTAAGCGTCATTGATGAGTTTGCTATGAATCAAATGGGACAGAAAAATGTTCGACAAAAGTTCTGTACAAGTTCTACGAAAAACAATATTGGAATGTTGATTTCTGTCGCCCTTGTCAATGAGATGAGATGTAACAGATATCGAACAGTCAATGATATTTTTGACATTGTCTGTGTTACACAAACTTAAATCAAAGTTCTTGAAGGATGAGTTGGGAATTGTCACTCTCAACAATATTTTATGCTTCGAAACAACAATTTGTGATGAAAATTTAATGAAAATTATATAAGTTCTCGAGTCACTTTTTGTTTCATATTCCTAAATTTTTCTGCATGTCTTAAAGGTCTTCATGGATATATGTGCCCGTACCATTTATGTGCTTTGCACGCAGCATGGTACGTGTGGACGTATTGAATTCGTGCGCTGCGATGCTACCGAAATTATTGCAGCCCGTACAGTTCAGTAAGGATCGGAGCGGGTCGACCCACACCTAATCCACAGTTTTAACGGGTCGATCCACAGCTGACCTACAGTTGCAGAAGTCACAGAAACTGCTTTCTGTGCGTTTTAAAACTGTGGGTCGACCCACTCCGATCGTTAGTTCAGATCAACCAGCGGCCTTTGTCTTCTGCAGACATCCTAGCTGCCACCCGCCGCCGTTAGCGCCTGAAAATCGACGTGCTTTTCGTCCTTTTTTTTATTTTCATAAAAAATTGTTTCGGGCATTTATTGTATGTTTGTAGAAAACATTTTACGTTAACATACTGAGACTGCTCCCCGGACTCCACTTCCCCCGTACTCCACTTCCCCCTTACTCCACTTCCCCCGTACTTCACTTCCCCCTTACTTCACTTCCCCCGTACTCCACTTCCACCGTACTCCACTCCCCTCATATACCACTTCCTCCATATTCCACTTCCCCCCGCACTCCCCTTCTGCTCCTACTTCCTTCTCTCAGAACTTATTACATAATTGTAAAACCTTAGCAATTGATCTATTTCTATGATATTCTTCTACTCGCGAAACTCTGAGACTTTCCCTAAGAAACTGATGGCCTATCTCTCATACCTTCGCAGATACTTCTAAAACCAAAGGTATAAGGTCTTTACACCCGGTGATCAAGGACTCCTCCATACACTCCTATCCTGTGCCAAGGAGATGGTTTGTTCGCCCAGAGAACATCCCCTAACTTCTAAATCTGATTTAATTGAGTCTATAAACCTTGTGCTTGGCCTACCCCTAGGGCGCCCACCAGGGACCTGAGCATTCAATATCCTCTTTGGCAGCCTGCTACTACCCATCTTTTGAACGTTGTATATTTTTATACTTCGCGGAAAATAGACATGTGCGAATGGTTATATACATCTATATCGGTGATGTTGTTCTTATGGGAAAATGCTCCCTGAATAACAACGAATTAGTTTTGAGGTGAGGGGAGTACTTCGTACAGGTCCAAAAAGACTCGCAAATATTGCCTTAATTGGACCCGTACGAAGTACAAAGGTCCTATACGTTTACTAAAAACAATTTTATTGTAACATGGGGCAGATCGAGGTGGGAGGGGGCAGGATGCATCAGGACGAATCAGCAATAAAAAAAAATTCCGCCTGTGCGTCTCAACTTTTTTCCAAACGGCTCAACCGGTCAGCCAAAACTTTTTTTCCCTGAAAGGTACATACCTCCCATGATTCAAGTTCGAAGATGAGCAAAATAGGCTAAGTAGTTCCGGTGATATGGTCGAAGAAGTGGAGGTGGGACATGAAATTTTCGAAGGTCGATGAAAATTTTTCGCAAATATCTCAGCAAGTATAGCACGGAAATTTAGGTGTCAAATGAAAGCATTTGATGTCACAAAACTGGAAAAAAAATTTTGTGGGAATCGGGTCAGGGGTCTGGGCACTGCGACCAATGGAATGGACGAAATTGAGATTCTTGGCCATATACGAAAACAGCTTTTCGTCTATATTTCCTTAACTATGCAATATGAAGATTTACTGTATAAATCGAAGTTGTAGAGAATTAAATTTAAGCGAACACGTGTTTCAGGATTTTGGGGAAATATGGCCCAATCCTGGTATATGGCCACTTCCATAATTGGGCAGGATGACCCAGATCTCCACAACTATGAGACTTAGAAAGTTGCTTCCAAAGGCAAAGTTGTAGAGAATAAAATTTTAAAAGAAACACTGTTTCACGGTTTGGCGAAATATGGCCCAATCCTGGTATATGGGCCACTTCCATTATGGGCAGAATGACCCGAATCTCAAGAACTATGAGAGGTAGAAAGTTGCTTCCAAAGGCAAAGTTGTAGAGAATAAAATTTTAGATAACACGTGTTTCAGGTGTTTAGGGAAAAATGACTTAGTCCTTGGATATAAGCTTTTCTAGATTTGAATGGTGTGAGACGTACTTCGGTAGGGCCTTTGACATTATCTTGGGTAATTTCTATGGATCTTTGAAATTCTTACAGTTATAAAAGAACAGAAAACGTTGGATTGTTTGCTTATTTGTATATTTGGATACGTTCGAGTCACTTTGCCACATCTATTCTGATACGTACGGGTTGGTTATGTTCTTTAAATAAAATTACGTCCAAATCAAATTGGATTGGAAATTGGCTCATCCGAAGTAACGGGCAACCAAACAAATTAAAAATTCCGAAAAAGTAAAAAAAAAAACATTCGGGCTAGAGCCGATCTTAGGACCGAAGAGGCCAATAAAGAGGTTTTATTTTCTTATTTTTTTATTTTTATTTGTTTAAAGACCAAGTAACAGGCCAAGGCCCAATAACAAATCAGTCTGAGTACAAATTCTGAATTCATAAAACAATACTTGGTATCAAAAGAAAATATTTAAAGATTAAACATCAATTATAAATTAAGAATTATAAATTAAAACGAATCGTTAGCAAAGCGAAAATTTAAGGATACGTAGAACGTTGTTCACCAGTTAAACTTATTACGAACTAATTTAATGTAAGCAGCGCTTCTAGAGTCCATGAAGTTTAGGTATTTTAGACACATACTGCCACAGAAAAGATCTCTTATTTAGACCACAAAACGAAAAACTGATCAACCCTCACGCTGATCGTAATTCGATTGGTGGTAGAACCATAAGGAGTCATTCACAAAATACCCACTCTAAAAAACAATTTTTTGACTCCCCCTCTCACACTCGATTTAAAAGAGGGAAATAATCTTCTTCGGTTTTGAAAACACCTTAAATATGCAATTTTTTTTTCAAACAAAACAATTTACTACAACTCTCAGCTATATGCATGCGACTGATAATTCGATCTTAATTTCAGGAAGAAGTTATTTACAAAATGAGAGCATTTAAACGTGGTATGCGCCGATGTTTCCGCTGTGACAGGTGATGTTGAATCAAGTGCTAAACAGATTATTTCGTTATTCCGAAAATGACAGCAATATGGAAATGCATTGTCCAATAAAAATGAAATGTACTACGTAACACGGTATGTCAAATTATTGTATTTGGAATGGTGGTGTGTAAAATGGATGTGCGAACTATTGCAAAGTAGTTGAAGAAGCTGTCAAAGTATATGCGTTTATATTTCAAATTTATTCGTACGAACATATCGTATAGAAGAAAAGGCATTAATCGTAACATGGCTGGTTACCTCACAGTCATTTGCTAGTAAAATGAATTTCAGTAAATGTGTAACGAAGCATCACGCAACCGTACACAAAGCATGTTGAAATAGTCTTTTCTATGTGTGGAGGAGTTATGAAGCTAACACTTCTATTTGTTTGGCACATTATATCGTGAAAATACACCATCAGCTTCTACCTGGTGCCAACATTGCCTTACACTATCGGTGTATGTGGCTGTTCAATTTTACTTAACATTACAAGTCAAGCAATAAATTAGTTTAATGAAGACATTGTTGACGCCATATAATATTTTGCAGCATCTCATATTTACATTTTCATGTAGATTTTGTTGGTGGAATATTTATGTACATAATTTCGCTCAACACATTATAACATTCATAATACACCCGAAACGGGAAGATAATGGATTTCATTATAAACAGAAATGATTCTGAATTTTGATTAATTTTGTTAGATTATAGCAGTTTGTTTTAACAGATCAAGTTAAAGTATTAAATCGATGCCATTTTACACACTTTCTTGGGGTACCGCTGCTGCCATTTGCGTAAATTTTAAGTGCCGATGTAATTAAATCAAACATTCCATTCGAATATTTTAAATTGTATAAAGTTGATAAAAAATAAATGAAATGACATTTGTATTTGCATTTGTATTTATGAACGATAGGGCGTGAGTCCGAGACACAATTTGAATAGAAAAATTATTTTATTGGAAAACCGTAACAGTGGAAACAGTACTTCGGCTTAAAACCTGCGATACTTTACATCACTTGGATGTGTTGTGATATGTGTACTTTTAGCATCACATCACTTTTGCTTCAATGGTCAGGTAAGTTAATATTTAAATGAGGATGGAAATTGCACTTACATCCCCCGCAAATATTATAATTCTCCTATGACTCGACCAGGATTCAAAATAGATGGAATTTGGAATAGAAAATTAAATTTCTTGTTTTCATGTTACATCTGTGAATTGTTGTCTTTGTATACAGGAAGAGAATCATAAGCTTGTGCACCTTTTATATTTCTCTTTTATCTCTGTTTTCACGTATTTGCTTGTAGATATTTTATTCATGTAAAACTCGGTTTTGGGTATGGAAAGAGTTTAAACGAAACTTTGCAGAATCATATTCTCTCTTCATATTCCCCTCTTTTGCACATGATTATCATTTTCTTAAATGTCACATTAGAAAATGTTTTTATCGTTAGAAAGACAGAATCAGAAGCTTGTAAAGTTTTGTACAATCAGTGAATTGAAGCACTATTACGCCAATATTTTACTTTGCAGCAACAATACTTTCATGTAGCTGCAGTGTGTTTCTTTCATTGGACAGTAACGACAAATGGATACTTTCCTTCTCCTCTCTTTTATTGGTGTAACTAACTACTTTGAAACCTCAAATCATCATCATTCTTTTTATCCATTATGTACGTCTGTTAGAGTGAAACCTTTACATGACGTCGTTGTATTCATGAGAGTGCGTGGAAAAGTACAATCAACGAATTTATAATTCACACATTCTACGCATTCACACGTTTCATTTCATTTCAGCTGTTTTGTCATTGTTATAACAATGTTGTGTTTTGTTTCTTCGCTGTTGTAAAATAAAGTTGAGTGTTTTTCTTGGACAAGTACAAGAAAAACATTCAACTTTATTGTTATAACAATAGCAAAACATCTAAAATAGAAGAAGAGATAAATTTGCAAATTTCAATTTGTTCATTGTACAATCGGTAGAGTCAATTTGATCATTTAATGGATCATTTAACAAGCCCCCCATGTCACAGTTTTTCTGTTCTTTCAGATTTGACACGAAAAAAAAATTAAGTTTTGCGTGATGTGTGGAGTACGGGTAGCCAAATTTTTGGCGTGCGAAATCTGAAAGCGCAGAAAAATTATTACGTTGGGAGGGTCCGGCATTTGTGACGCATTTCTTTAATCAAAAATGAAAATATTTCAAAAGAATTTTTTGCGTTCCGAAGCTGTACGCGTCACCCAAATTGGTATCAGTTGTTTTGGAAGCGAAAAGTTGCGTCACGTTTCCCCTTTAAAAATGGTTTTTGTTGCGATATCAGTAGTCTTAGAAGAAAAGAGAAAACAAATTTTGGAGAAAAAATTTCCGGGGAAAAAAAGAGTGACCGAAGAATTTTCCTATTTCGTACCCACGAAACTACGGCTTGAACTAATTTTATATGAAACTGGATAGTAGGGTCGAGCTGTTAATGAATTCTTAAGTTGATCCTCGAGCTACTTCCCCCTCCTCCTTCCAGAAGTTTCCGGTGCAGCCATTACTTTGACTATTTATTGAGCGGATGCCCTTTAACCGATTTCTGAGATGTGGTGCTCTAATGAAAGGCGAAAGTCCGAAGTTTTTTTTACAGTACTAAGATTTTCCGAATTTTCTTAACAGTTTTTCCTGTTTTTCTGAAATAAGTATTTGTTTTACCTTCTTTAAACTCAAAAAACTTTTAAACTTTTATTTTTAGAAGAAAGTTTTCGTCTAGAGATTGTTCTACATTCAATTCTCCACAAAGTTGCAGAAGACGCGGATTTTTGTCTTGTGGAGGGAAGGAAGTAATAAGGAATTTGAACATCTGTTGATGAATGTTTGAACATCTATACAACTAAATGCATTCTTATAACCGAGATACTACATGTTGAGGTGGAAGGAATGAAGGAATTTGTTTCAAAATGCTTGAAGTTGAACTTACAATGCATAAAATGATTATAGCTCCTTATCCAGTGGGTCCACCACTCAAAACTTTGACATATGATCGTTTTTCTTAAGATTTTTTAGGTTCTCTCCTGGACTTAGACCGTAATTCAGATATTCGCGACCTAGTTCCTGAAGCAGAGGCTACTCCTCAAGATCCACCTTGTTCCCATCTATAGAAATCTGGAACAGTAGCTTCTTTCATCAAGTTTTTTTTATGTTGTTCTGGATTTGTGGAGCGTTTGAGATATTTCAAGTCAGTTCTTAAAAGTTAAGGCGAGTAAAAGCCGATTCCATCATTTTTGCTCAAGTTTTTTGAGTTTAAAGAAGGTAAAACAAATACTTATTTCGGAAAAGCAGGAAAAACTGTTACCAAAATGGAAAATTCGGAAAATCTAAGTACTGTAAAACTTCGGACTTTTGCTTTTCATTAGAGCATCACATCATAAAAATCGGTTAAAAGGTCTCCGCTCAATAAATAGTCAAATTTATGCCTGCACCGGAAACTTCTGGAAGGAGGAGGGGCGGGGGGAAGTAGCACGAAGATCAAATTAAGAATTCATTACCAGATCGGCCCTACTATCCAGTTTCATATAAAATTAGTTCAAGCCGTAGTTTCGTGGGTGACGAAACAGGAAAAATTTTTGGAATTTTCCGGCGAAACAAAATTTCGGCGAAAAGAAATTTCCGGCGAAAAAAAATTTCGGCGAAAAAAATTTTCAGCGAAAAAAAAATTGCAGCGTGTCGGCCATTTTGTTAGTCATCCTGACACACTACACACCCAACCCAACAACTTTTCCTTTGGCACCAAACATCTATCGCCAACTCAAAAAAAATTTACTTTTCCCCCTAAGTCCGTCTCATACCACCGTCGGCCATTTTGTTGGTCACTCTGCCATACTACACACTCAACCCAATAACTTTTCTTTTGACACCAAACATGTATCTCCAACCAAAAAAAAAAATTATTTTTGCCCTAAGTTCGTCCCATACCACCGTCGGCCATTTTGTTGGTCTTCCTGACACACTAACACTTAATCTAATAACTCTTATTTTGACACCAAACATCCTAACACAGTCCAAAAATTTCGCTCATATTTGACACATACTTTAAATACACTCACACACACATACAAAATATTCTTTTATGGGCTTTATATGGCGCCTTCTTCTTTTTTTAAATCTCATATGGCGTAGAATGCCCACCCGAAGGTCACTACAAAATTTCAAGAATAGTTATCTAGCCGTTTTCGAGCATGAGCCAAAAAAGTGGGTTTTCATACAAATGGCTCTGTAACTAACTAACCCACTAACTAGCTAACGTGGGATGTTTCCATTAACTTTGGCTTCTATGAATGCACATTTTGTATATGGAAAATGACGATTTTCTAAAGGTCATATCTTCGGATCCACGGATCCAAGGGAAAAAAGTCAAAACTTAGCTGTATATATGGTTCCACCGTCTACGAGAAAAAAAAATTTCTTAATTTTTTGATCGTATGGAGACTTGCGTCACGGGCGCATTGATGTGTCGAATGAAGAATGCGAGAAGACTCCTTCGTTGGAGGTCATCCGCTTCTGTTATATAATCTCCGATACAACAATATTCGGCGTTCAGTTCGTTAATTTCAAACTTGGCGAACGGTGGTGATGAAATTCCGATGTTGTGATACATACTGACAAGAAGATGTCGCGTCGTGACTAATGCGCTATGTTTTTACTAGCTTAAGTAAGTTCTTTTAATGAATGGTTCCTCTTTAATATTTTGCTTGATTGGGGTTATTTCTTCGTTTCTCTCATGTGACGTAATATCGCAGATTGTCACGTTACATGCGAGCCCAAATCCGGACTGGGAAGGACTTAGGAGTCAACAGTAACCAACAACGAACATCGCTTCAATTAAATGCTACCCTATGTCATGTGAAGTCTGAATTAGAAAAGCAACACTTAGTCACTTCTTCATCCCATAATTAACTGGGTACCCAATAATTTGTCAGCTTATTCAAACATTTCATTTATTGCTAAAAGTTCTTTTCAAAATAACCGTTAAACTCATAATTTTGTTTGGTTAAAAATGACTTAAAATCTCACAGCAAATGCACATTAGGAAAACTTACCATAAAATTATTTTATCCATTTTGATTCGGAGATAATCCGACTTAACATAATACAGCAATACAGCAAACATACTACAAAATTTAATCTGCTGCATTGATTTCAATAGCAAAATAACACTCGTATCCCATAAATGATAGCGTATGTGTAAATTGCATAGACGGTTTAAATAGTTGAATGAGCTTAACAAATATCTTCAAAATTGTATCAGTAGTGCAACAAATGAGTATACAAAGAGGGTACACTCTGAGTTGAATTCGAAATTTTGGAGCATTTTTAGGTTTTCTCGTTGCATGTAACATAGATTTTAATCCGGTTTCTTCTTAATTACACTTCATCTGGCTGTTCATTCAATGTGAATTTAATTAAATTAACCTTATACAATGTTTATGTGTGAATATTGGCAAAGACTGGTATCTCTGAATTTAATGGGTGTTCTCTTTTAAAGAGAAAATATAATTTGGTCTAAAAGGGTTGTTATGCCACGTAACATCTGTACTTGCTCATACTTATAGCTATAGCCATTGTACGACAAAATTGTATATAAAACGTTATCTACTTTGAAAGAGTCGGATTTTGTTTCACATTGAATCACTCCGATTGAATACAAAATAATAGGATTTCTTTGCCAATGAAAAGCTTTGTAGGACTAAATCTTTCTTATTCATTAAATTCTAAGTAAATTAGGGTATCCAGTTTGTATACACATCTCCTTTTTTAGATTTAACGTTGGGATTTAACAGTAAATTGACGAAATTGAGAAACGTTGATAGTTGGTTGAATGTAGAAACTTTTAAATAGATTTCCTAACAATAAAGTTGTAAATTTATTCACCACCGCAAGAAACTATACAAAACAATGAACATTTTTTTACTGTTTTCTTCATGGTAAGTCTTTGCTTTACTTGCAATAGCTTTACAACCACGCGTATATAACCGGCGTATATAATACGTGCATAGCGTGTGTAACACAAACGCGATATGCGACTCATTAATTCGTGCTTGTGGCTTGTCTTGTAGATTCTTGTGTAGACAAGAACGGGTTAGTTCAATGGTAACGTATTGGCTTTCTACCAAGAATATCGGGGTTCAATCCTGATGGGGACAAATTCTGTATAGGATTTATCTTCAAAGTATAGCATGAAAGTAACGTTCCTAGGCATACCCAGGGTTCACAATATGGGTAGTTGTGAATTTGGTGCCGCTACGAATCGTAGATAGAAGAATGACAAATATGACGTCACCCATATTCGATGAATTCTATGTACAAATATCTGAGTCTAACTTTAGACGGAGATATAATTAGCACCAGAAGAAATCCCCTAATGGTGCAATGCTTGCTACAGTTAGGCGTGGTTCGGAATTCACGTTAAGCATGTGGTCCAAAAGGTGCCTGCCGGTAAAACACATTGATGATTGATTTCTTTACAACAGCATAAATTTCAATAGTAAACTACTAGATTTCCAATTTAAGAACGTTCATAAACTTGTTTATTATCACTGAACGACTCTTATGATTAATTAAACTTGCTTATTCTAATATGCGCATCCCCTTAAATTAACACAAACCTGACTTTAGGTTGGGTGATGAGACTATTAATATCGACAACTTATGCCTTTCTTCCAATTAGCAAAATGAGGATGAATCATGCAGAAGAAAATATTATTGTTTTTCTTTGGACCAAAATGTTGATGTCACCTAAAAGCTTTAATTGTGGCGGTAAAATTCTGATCGGTGTTTAACACTCAATTCTCACCTTGTTACACCACAAGCTTTAACACACGTTTCGTCAAATTCAATAAAAATATGGTTCTTCAACACAACTTCTTTCACTGTATTCAGACTAAACCGTCTGTACTCTGCGGAATCCAAAAACGAAAAGACGAAATCTTCGCGTAACATTCCCGTATGTGTCTACTGACATTTCAAAACTAAACAATCTGAGTGGGATCTCGTTACTCGGCGTATCACCAGCTAGTCTCCAAACCTATTCACCGGTTATTTGAAATTCTAACTTAGGGAATATGTTAAGTTTTTACAAAAAACCAAACAGATAGAAATCGGCGTTACAGGTTACACAAACCGGCATTCTAAGCCCTACTAGTTTCCGCCGAAGTACATCATAGATGGCACTAGGTTTGTGTGCAATTGACCACTGACCAAGTAAAAACTTCGATAACGAAAGGATCTGTAAGAAGAATCCGCATCTGAGGATCTAAAAGTGCCGCAGCCGCCACCGATGTTTTGGGTCGGTTAAACTACTTATAATGACAAAACGTTAGTATTTTTCAAAAAAAAACTTTCAAAAAATTTTTTTCAAATTTTTTTTGATTTCCTTCAAAAATGTTGTGGATTTTCAGTAGCCAGCCGCCGCCGCCAGACTCTTTGCCCGGCGGCTAGTCGCAAACGCCGCCAACACTTTTGTGTCGCCGTCGACACATTTTCAGTCGCTAGACGTCGCCTTTATTTTTTAGAAGATTGTCATCTCTGGCCTATAAATACAGATGTATACAAGGGCTAACAATTGGACATATTTTCTAACTTCTACATTCTACTAAGTGTTCAACAACCAGTGGGTTATGCACCCCAGCTCGCAAGCGCTAGCTGTTGAATACTTTTCTACAAAGAAAACGATTCGCTTGGGGATGTTGTCCCCGTGAACTCCTCGTTCTGAATGCTCTTTATTCATTTTTATTTATATTTTGACTCTATTTATAGGCCGATAAATAGGCAACGGCTAAGTTGATTTCGTTCAATTTAAATCATTTCAAATGGCTGGGAGGTGCGGGAAATGAGTGGAAAAACAAGATTTTTCCTAAATTTCTAATATTTTCTTAGTTTGTTTTACAATTTATAAATTTTAAAGAATAAGCGTTAAAAAGTTCCTTCTGTTTTATATTGTTTATAAAATTGATTGAATTTATAGGCCTTGAGGAACCCCTAATTTCATTATCTCTAGAAACTAAAAGTTTACAGTCTCGTGCTTTTTTTATTAGCTGCCAAAATTTAGCCATTTCGCAGTTTCTTCTTAAAAACAGCTTAATTTCGAGAGTAAATAAATTTTAAACATTCCATTAGAAGCTGTTGATGTTACAAGGCAGTCTTGAAGATACCACGGAAATATTTACAAAAATCACAGAATATGTCGCTTTTTCCTCTTTAGTTCTTTAACTATTCTCAAACATGATGTGTGATTGATATTAACAAGACCTGCAAAGCCTCTATTTGTAGTAATTTTCTTTTTTATTCAAAAAATCCTTAAATTGTTCATGTTCTTGCAAGTGTGTTAGCCCAGTTAGCGCAATGGATCAAAATTTTATCAATTTTCCTAGATTTCGACTATATTTTTCAACAAACCATTCTACATTACGTACAGTAAATTCTTACATAACTCTTAGACGAAATGAAAGTAATAATTTTTTAGAAAAAGCAGTTGCTGCCACTAGTGGATTTCACATTTCCTCAAATGTCATGTAGTTAGATAGACGAAGTTTTATTAAATTTTCTGTGACTACTAATTTTACGAATTTTTGGGAAATATTTTTGTCAGTTGACCTCTAATTTCTCCCAAAATCATTCAGTTTTATAAGTCTGGACTAGACCTTTCCAAATAGCCATAATTTGTTGAAATTGGGCTATTTTTTGATGACGTTTGAGGAAATTTTCTGTTAATCTTACCAATTTTTGCATACCACCATGAAACTCCAAATTTTTCAATACTTTTTGGAGGAAATAAAAGTAGAGAAAATTCATAAAAAGTCGGAAATTACGAAAATTGACGTCTTTAGCGATTTCTTCAAATTTCATACACAGTTAGATTCGTCTTGACTAAAGACTTCCAATAAACCCTTTTTTGTTGAATTTGAACAAAAGAAGAAGTTTTAGCGCTTTTGGTGCTTTTTTTACTAATAGTCTCGTCTAGTCCTTTTGGTTGACGCCAAATATCCTCAAATTTTATGCAGTTTGATAGAAATAAACAAGGTCTTTCTAAAGAGCCACCATATGTTGAGATTTGACAACTTTTCTATGAAATTAGGGTCATATTTGGCATTTTTAGTGCTTTTTTCCATTAGTATACAATTTCCTCAAATTTCATCCTATTTCCTTTAATTAGGCAATATCTTTCCAACGAGGCCCCTCTCAAAGAGATTGGACAACTTTTAGATGAAATTTTAGTAAATTTTCTGTAAAATTCATCTTTTTTTGTAGCGCTTCTGGTAGTGCTACAAAAATGACCAAATTTTATTCTATTTCCTAGATCTCGATGAGATCTTTCCAACGAGCCATCACACGTCAAAATTAATAAAAGTAAAGATACTTTTTGGAGGAAGTGAATATTGTCAATTTTAGGAAATTTCCAATGAAATTCCTATGAAATTTCCTATGAAATTCCTATGAAATTTCCCATGAAATTCCTTTGAAATTTCCTATGAAATTCCTATGAAATTTCCTATGAAATTCCTATGAAATTTCCTATGAAATTCCTATGAAATTTCCTATTAAATTCCTATGAAATTTCCCATGAAATTCCTTTGAAATTTCCTATGAAATTCCTATGAAATTTCCTATGAAATTTCCTATGAAATTCCTATGAAATTTCATATGGAATTCTTGAGAAATTTCCTATGAAATTCCTATGAAATTTCCTATGAAATTCCTATGAAATTTCCTATGAAATTCCTATGAAATTTCCTATGAAATTTCCTATGAAATTCCTATGAAATTTCCTATGAAATTCCTATGAAATTTCCTACACAACTTCCTAAGCCTTACGTAATTTCCTCATATTTCCGGATATCTTGATGAATCTTTGAATTTGAAAGAAAGCTTGTGCGTAGGAATGATAGCGACAGTTTAACTAATGAATTATCTGAAGTGATAAAAATTATGATTCAATAGATCGTGTCTTGTCACCGTACCTGAAGTGGTGACACCTATATTTTTTTCATAGCGCTGAATTAACGTCTTAACATAGAACTACTCCCTTTTCTCAAGTGGTGCCATCCATGCTTTCATAGCTAAATACGGACAAATATAAAACTATAATCATTAAACGTTATAGACCATTAAGACCAGTCATCCGCATTTTGTGTATCAGATTGTTTATTGAAATATCTGACTAAAGAGTAAACCTCATTGATATTGAAGTCAACAACCCAACTTACCTTAATGGTATGTCATCGTATAGATTTCGAACAAAGAAAATTACTGTGTGACACAAGCAATTGTTTCATTTCTTAACGCTTTTGAACAGAGCGTCTTGTCGGAGTTCTGTTTGCGATACACGAGGTGAGGGTGTCGTTGTTTATTACTAAACATCCGTTTCATACACTTTGCTTCTTTAGATGTAGATTGCATAAAGGAGGTGTCGAGTAAGCTAAGTTCTTCCAATTTACTTGTAATTAAATGAGAAGCTGTTAATCTAGGTCAATACTACAAAATCAAATTTGCAAAATCTCTTGGCTTTATTTGTTTGAATTTTTAGCTCTAATTGATTCCACAACATTTTTGTATTTTATAACGAAGGGAGCCTCCATTTCATCGTAAAACGGTAGACTTTTCATACGGTCAAACCAATTCAGTAGTTTGGGATATTTATTAGCTGTAACTGGAGCATAAAGCTCGTGAGTGGATCCTATCAACCCAATTGCACACAAATCTGCGACAGTCAATCGATCACCGACCAAGTATGAATCTGTTGCAAGAAAAGTTTCCATTAGTTCATACGCATCTTGAATGTTCTTAATGTCCTTATCTGGAACTTCAGTGCCACCCGCGTAGATGCACATCGAACAGTTTCTAAGTCGTTGGTAAAGAATTCCATCACTGAAGTGTAAACGCTGATTGCATTTTGCTCGTTCGTACAAATCCTTCGGATAGAGTTCGTCATTCTTGGCGTACTTATCGATCAAGTATGTGCAGATGACTGAACTTTCCCAAATGATATTTCCATTGTCATTCAGCGTAGGCACTGTATGCTGAGGATTCATTTTGATGAACGCTTCGGTAAGGTGTTCACCAGCAAACAAATCAATGGCTCTGTTGGAAAGAAAGTTCGAAAACCCAAGATTACGAATTTCGAGCTCTAATGAAGAAGCTTACACAATATCCAAATTCAACCCAATAACTCGAGCGACCATTTTCACGGCACGTGAACCTGGTGTAATGTCCATTTCATACAAAATAGGCTTGGAAGACATTTTAAACGAAATATATTCGAATTCGAAAAACAAAAACTCCAAGTTATTTTTAATTTTTATTACACACCAACGTCTATGTTCTTGCAACGATTGTACCGCTTCTAAAATTAAATCGGTACTGAAAGTCGTCATAAATATTTGTTGTGAAATACAGACCTTGACGCAGCGGCTCAATTGTCAGTAAAAAATACTCTAGGTATATGATTGATTTACTTGTAATTCTTTAATTTGCTGGAATAATGACCACATACAACGCTTTGTTGAATGCCAGGGTTGTATTCACGTTGCTAACTTTGCATGTAGCTTAGCCAAATTCTTGTCAGACCAACTTGTCTTTTTCATCTTGGGGATATCTGGCAGATAATTTGAAAGTAGTTCAACGTTTGGAAGAACGTTTTCCGAAAAAATTGGGTCTTGATGCCCAGCACGCGACTTTCGTTCTTCTATTCTAAAGCGTTGGTTAGAGTGAGGCAGATAAAGTTTGTCTCTTTCTAACTAACGCCTTGGAATAGAACAAAAGTCGCGTGCCGGGCATCATTATGTAGCTAGTTTAGGATATCAAATCACAAACTGTTGGCACAGAGCGTCAGTGGATCGGATCGTGAGAAAAAGAGATTGGTAATAACATGTCGCTCAGAATTTGGACCGATTCCATCAAAAATTGCAATTGCAAATATCGGAAATTAAATTAAAGAAGAAAAACTGGCACGATTATGCAATACGTACGTGATCTACCATACAACATGCAATGTGAAAATACTAAGTGAGTACTTAATTTAAAAATAATTTCCCAGGCTCAGTCAAATGATTAGCGGATACAACCCTGACGGATGTTTTATCGTAATATGAGACTAGTCGCCATAGTAAGAACATAAGATTAAAGTTATGTATAAAGTGTTAGATAAAAATATGATTAACGAAAATCAATTGTCATTGCGTCGTACATGTTTTGTTAATATCGAGCTTGTCAAGCATAACGATACTCACGAAATGTCTATTGAATCTTCTTTCCATTCGTGAGGTTTTTTGGTTGGTGTTCGTTTCGCTTCACTTTCTGGATGTCTCCAGATATTTCTTAACTGATTGTGTTTGTGTATGGATATGGATTTTTGGCGGAATTTTATGAATATATGATGAGGTTTTTAGTGCAGTGCTGAAGAGAAAATAAAGTAGAACATTTTGCTCATGGAAGTATTTATCCCATAGTTTTTCTTAGGGCCTTAGGGCGATCCTAAAGTCGACCCAACCCAAAACAATTGTTTGTTACGTTGAACTTGTACTTGAACTTGCAAAATTCGAACTGGCCCTTGTGGACTTCCCAGAGGGCTTGAACGTGTGAAAACTTATGCTGGACGCTCACTAGTCCCAGCACTCATACTAACTTTACCATAGGCTTCATATTCGTACTAGAAAATAACAACAATCACCATCGCTCGTCAAAATGATCGGACTAGCTTCCCACTTTGATTCCGGTCAACCGAACGCATCGAACCTAAAAAAATTTAAAGCGAAGTGACGTTGTGTTTTTCAAAAATTGCCAGAACCAGACCCTACAACGAAATAAATTTTCTATGCTTTAACACTGGTAGGTAGGCATTTGTGACGCAATTTTTTAAAAACACAACGCGGGTCCTAGCTTGGAGGTGGAGGAGGAAATTACACTGGATGAGGTGTCCCGGAAGGTCGGCAGGTTAAGGGCAGGAAAATCCGCAGGGGTGGATGAAATTAGGACAGAATTTATTAAATATAGCGGATCAGGTGGGATCCAATGGCTTTGTAGGATTTTCAATTTGGCCATGAGGTCTTCTACGGTACCTGCTGACTGGAGCTTCGGTGTTATTGCTCCAATTTATAAGAAGGGCAACCGTAAGGTTTGCAGTAATTACGGGGGGATATCGCTCTTGAGCGTGGTAGGTAAGGTGTACGCGAGTGTACTTGTTGACCGGGTTAGGAACATAGTGGAAGGTGTACTGGATGAGATTCAGGGTGGTTTCAGGCCTCTGAGGGGGTGTCAGGATCAGATTTTCTGCATCAGGCAGACTATCGAAAAGCTTTATGAAAAGAACAGGGACTTGTACCTATGCTTCATCGACTTGGAGAAGGCATTCGACCGGGTACCAAGGCAGAAGTTGTTCGGGGTTCTTAGCGAGTACGGTATCAATGGGGGCTTACTGCGTGCCATTAAGAGTATTTACTCAGAAAGCAGGGCAGCGGTAAGGATAGACGGCGAAATTAGCGAGTCTTTCGAGGGTAAAGAGGGCGTTCGTCAGGGTTGTTGTCTTTCCCCGCTTCTGTTCATAATTTTCATGGACAAAATCATCAAGCAGGCGAACTTGCAGGGAAATGTCAAGGTGGGTGAGGTAATAATAAAAATTCTGGCCTATGCGGATGACTTGATTCTGTTGGCAGATAGTACCGCGGAGTTACAGGGTGGGATTGACTGCCTGAATGCTGAATGTGAGGAGTATGGGATGAAGATAAGTGTAGGGAAAACTAAGGTTATGCATATAGGCAAATCTCGGAAGGAGATAGCTTGCAATTTAAATGGGGAGGAGCTGGAGCAGGTTTCTGAATTCAAGTACTTAGGAACCATGTTTTCAGAGGATGGCAAGTTGGTTAGGGAATTTGAGGAAAGGAGGAAAATGGGAAACGCGGTGGCCAGTCAGTTGAGGTCGCACGTGTTCAACAAGAAGGAATTAAGTAGCGAAACGAAGTTAGCTATTCACAGGTCAATATTCCGGCCGACGATTCTGTATGGTCGTGAGAGTTGGGTGGATTGCGGATATCTAGTGCATGACCTGGAGGTTTCTGATATGAGGGTTCTTAGGAATATAGCGAAAGTTAATAGGAGGGAGCAGTGGGATAATCATATCAGGAACGACGACATTAGGGAAAACTTAGGGATTGCGTCAGTGGAAGAGGAAGCAAGGGCCAGTCGT
Source organism: Pseudolycoriella hygida (assembly GCA_029228625.1). Classification (NCBI taxonomy): domain Eukaryota; kingdom Metazoa; phylum Arthropoda; class Insecta; order Diptera; family Sciaridae; genus Pseudolycoriella; species Pseudolycoriella hygida. Next base: position 34,577,853 of record CM055405.1, on the reverse strand, counting down.
CTACGTTGGTTTGGGCACGTTCAAAGGATGGGTAATAACAGGTTACCGAAAAGGATCTTGGGTGCACAGGTCCCGGGTGTTAGGCCAAGGGGGAGACCAAGGAGAAGGTTTATAGATTCAATTAAATCAGATTTAGAAGTTAGGGGACTTTCTCTGGGCGAACAAACCATCTCCTTGGCAGGCGATAGAAGGGCATGGAGGACGATAGTTCACCATTCTGGGGTTGTGACATAAAGACCTCACAGCGGAGGGTAATAATGGTCTAGAAAGTTTGATGATGATGATGATGATGACAACGCAACTTCACTTCATTTTTGCGCTCGAAGTTGAGTACTCCTTTCTCCGATTTTTTCAGAACTTTTGTAACTGGAAGAAAATCGTTTTACCATTTCTTATTTCAGAACTTGAGAGAAGAGAAGGAAACAAGGAAGAAATTCTCGATATTTTCAACAATTGGGCCCCCGGAATCACTTGCAAGGGTACAGCAAAAGAATTGTTAGGAGCGCCATTGACAGACTCAGGAATTTCTTCGGCAATATCAGCAAAGTTAGTTCCACTCGAACGCATGGTGGGCCGTTTGGACGGGTTAAACTCCCATCAAGCTTTTTATCTGCTACGACACTCAATCACAATACCAAAACTGATGTACTTACTGCGCACAACTCCCTGCTGGCGAGCAATGGACGAATTACGTAAGTACGACTCTTTCTTGCAGCCATCACTCGCAACAATCATCAACAACGGATTTGAAGGCGTGGAATGAAGCGAAGCTCTCTGCAAAGTGGGGTGGTTTGTGAATAAGAAACACTACCGACCTATGTTACTCTAGTTTCTTAGGATCTTACTGTAGGAACAGGCGTAATCGGTAAAGTGAATCTTATTTTAATGTCAATTGAAATGACAATTGCATTGAATGGAGTAATAGTAGATTACAGTGGGGGATGCGGAAATAAGTCATTACGTGAGGGATTAATTTTGTGAAATGAGCCAAACTCAAGAGGGATACAAACTCTACACTCGTCAAAAAACAGTTTTCAAAGCGAGTTGCTTAAAAATACACGAATGAGTTTGCGAGTGTCACGAAATTATCCAGAATGGATGACTTATTAGGCATTCCCAACTGTATGCTTTTGTACTCGGTGTCCCAACCGAAAACGCGTCATTACATGCAGATATACATGTAATGAGAAGTTTCCGGTGAGGGCTAAATGTAATGAATAGCATGTAATGAATGAAATATAATTAATAATTTCCGTGGGGTGCACATATACATGTAATGACAAGTTTTCGGTGGGACAACGAGTAAAGGATTTTACAAATCATTCTGATGTGGTGAGTTGTCAAAGTCACACCGCTGAACTACGTAAAATACTTCGAACGCGTGAATTATCAATTTCATACAAAAAGAAAATTGATTTAGAGAATTAATAAGTCGTTGCGTCGTTGGTAAAGGAGGACACAGAGGAATTGTTTCGAGGAATTTTGACAGACGACGAGGATGAAGAATTCGAAGATTCTTTGGAAATAATGGCATCGAATTTTGTATTCAAGGATGTTGAAGATGCGTTGAAAAAGTTTACTGGTGAAACCACGAAGTTGGTAAATGAATGGCTCAAGAATTACGAGGACGTAACGAAATACAAATGTATTTGTACGCTCGCAAGTTGTTACGAGGTGCAGCACGAAGCGCATTTGAAGCGGATAAGACGGTTATCGATTATAAATTATTAGTAGAAACGCTGAAGAAAGAGTTCGACATCGGACCAAACAAGATGATGGGTGTGCTAAAGCGAAATCGATCAATTGCATCGAGAAAGCAAATGAAGGTTTGAGTTCACCTCTTTTGAAGCTAAGACCGGTGGGATTGGGAAATTTTAGAGTAGTGGAAGAGTGAACATTTGAGGACAAATGTTTTATTAAAGGGGGAGTGTAGGAACAGGCGTAATCGGTAAAGTGAATCAAATTTTTACGTCAATTGAAATGACAATTGCATTGTATGGAGTAAAGGATTTTACAAAAATTATTCTGATTTGGTCAGTTGTCAAAGTCACACGTTTTTGCAATCTAATAAATTCGTGTCTTTAATTGATCTTATCGTTTCTACATACTCAACAATAGATTTGTGGCAAGGAATTCTTCCTGAATATACAGGAAGAGAATCACAAGCTTGTGCATCTTTCTTATTTCTCTTTTATCTATTTTTTCACGTATTCGCTTGCATTTTGTGCATGTAAAACTCGGTTTTTCGGTGAAATGAATTAAAACGAAACTTTGCACAATCTTACGATTCTTCTCCTTTATACTACCGTCAGTTGAGATAGTAGCTGAGGCCGCTGTTAACAACCCCGCAAAATAAACTACAAAGTAATTGGGACTAGGAAATCTGCTCGGCTTCTTACACGAAAATTTTGACATCAACTTCAACGGACTTTTAGTGAATGTTTCAAAATATGCTAGTTCATGATTGAATGCACTGCCTTGCGCTTCACTTGGTACTCTACTGGACAATCAATCGTTTCGAATTTCAGCGTCTTTAAGACTTGGATTGGCAGTGTGCTATCCCTATAAGTGTTTGTGTTACTCGCTTGTAAAAAAAGTGCTGGAAGAAAATCGAGGCTAACAACATGAGGGTATCCATCTTTCAGAGAGCCGACCGGATGCAACCAGTCTGATGGAAAAAGACCAGATGGAATTACTTTAGTGCCATGGAAGAATGGTAAGCCGTTAATTTGGGACTTTACCAGCGCGGACACTGCTTGCCAAACATATTTACAATCGACATGCAGAAAATCTGAAGAAGGAAATAAGAGAGCAATCTAAGACTTTAAAATACGAATCTCGAACGGACAATTTCTTCTTATGTCCTATTGCAATTGAAACTTATGGCCCATGGGGAAGTGAAGGTACAAAAATGATTATTATCATCAGTTGAACGAAGCTACAGGAGAGAAAAGATCAAAAAGTTTTCTGGTGCAACGCATTAGCATTGCAAATCAACGGGGAAACGCTGCCTCCATTTTTGGGACAATCCCCCAATCGACATAAAAGTTAGAGGAGGTGTATTACGTGGTTTAAGTGTTAAGGAATTTAGTGTTTTATAGTACTCATCATTGTAAATTGTATATAATTGTAAATAAAGTGAAAAAGTTCCACAAACCTTCAAGACTTGCGTCACACCTCCTCTGTAAGAGGTTTTTTGTTTTAAACTACAATCATAGTATATAATTGGTTTATTTATAATTTTGTGGCATATCTGCTAAAAGTATCGCCATCACCTCTATTATGAATGAAAGGAATTAAAACTTTTATTGCATTTGCTAACATTTTAATTTCATCAAAATAATTTCCTTAAATATTCTTAGATGTAAGGAGCAAGCACTTACAATAAACGTTTTATTTTTAAGTCAGCGTGATCCAAAAGGTTCTCGTATATCATTTAAAAGTCTGCGACCATTTGACCTCTTTATTTCTTTGTTTGCCCACAGAAAGCTCTCTACCATAAAATTAAATTACCGAGAAAAATGGCAAAGACACAATAAAAAAAGTTTCTTATACTTGAAAATAAAGAAGTAGAGGGTAAAGGATGTATAATATTCCTACTCCATTCAATTCATTGTCATACATTCAGAAGGTATGTATAGTCGAAGGTATTGTGAAAATGTCTTCTTCTTACTTACTTGATATTATATTATCTCCTGTATGTTAGATATGTAAGATAAGAACTACGTGAAAAAGTAAATTATTTTCTTATTTATTGCTACTCCTTGAAATATGACTCACAATAATTCACATTCGAATTTAATTGTTTCAGATATTTTTCGATAGATGCTAAGAGACTGTGAGGATTCGGTTGAAAGCATTTCGAATATGAAAAGTAGTGGCAGTGGTACTTAGTGTAAAATATAATTTGGTAATTACATTATAGCGCCTTTACAGCCAATTCCACTGTACTGCTTAGCGTACACATTAATCCGAGAATCTGCAAGACGTTTTCGTATCGGTCGTAAAATCTAATGATCTTAACTAATCGAATGAGCCACGTGGAACACGGTCTATAACAAACTCATGAATATTTCACACCACCTTCCTTGCATTTAAAATTTTTAAAAGACATTTTTATGCAGTAAATTTAATGAGTCGTCGATAAGGTGTAGAAAGCTATAAAATTTCATGGTAACACGTTTACTTCTTCCGAATCGAAAAGGTGTATATCCCTGGAAATTTTGGTCCAACAGCAATTGATGTACACATCTTTTGGCGTTTGGTTTCCATGTCGATTTCGATGTACATTCTAATTAATTTCCCATTTATTGTCGGTGTTAAATGTTTAATGTTTTTTTTAAATTAATTATGTTGACATCAAGCACTCAGCATCGATGAAACAAACAAGAAGCGTAGCTTGCATTATTAATAAACGCAATTTGTCCATGAAAAAAAAGAATTGATCGCACAAAAAGACTGGCAATGTGCAGAAGTGTAATTTTAAGAATTTAATTTTCTCAAAACGTATTTAGAGGTGTGTCTGCCACGAGGTAAGGAGTCAAAATAACACATACCGTTCTACTACATTCGTTTTTGAAGCGTGCGTTGTGATTGGATTGGAAACAGAAGCGTTCCAAAATAAAGAAGAACTGAAAACAAATGTTGAAGCTGTTTTCTTGCGATCAGTTGCCCATCAATTATCAAAATATTTACTACCTAAGCTGCTTCTGAAATTGTTTTACACGGAAAATACAAAAGAAAATTAAAGAGGGAGTATTCAATAATGCCAGTTATTGAAGTTTGAATTGATTACGTCAAACACAAATAAAACTTTTCCAAAGTGAACACCCTTCTTCTTCTTTATAAGCCTTTTATTTTGGCTGTAGGACCGATTGTCCCCAGTCAAAATATGCCCGGACAAAATATCCCACAAAAGACGGACAAAATATCACCAGATGTAATTTTTACGCAGAAATATTATATTATATGTTGGGAATAATATATTGTATGTTGGGGGGCTCTGCTCCCTCAGCCGCGCACCTGCGGCGGGCTTTTGTACGCCTTGCAGGCGGTCTTACGTGAATGGGGCGCTGCCCCAACCCAGCTTCGCCCCTTGACCCCTCTTTTCGGGGGCTACCGCCCCTCGAACCCCACTTAACACTGAATATTCTTAATTTTTGACTGTGGATATTTTGAGGGGATATGTTTTGGGGGGTATTTTGTCCTTTTTTTAATGGAAAGGTTGTGGTTATTATGTCCGCTTATTTTGTCTGGGGATATTTTTTCCACGGGGATATTTTGGTTGAGGATATTTTTTTTTGGACATTCGGTCCTAACCCCTTTTATTTTATCCTCTACTGGATACAGGCCTCACCATAGGGTGTATTTAGCCATGAAACACTACGCTGGCCGGTGCGGGTTGGTGAGTGGATATGCTTCTAATGACACCTCACACGATAATTTGCTCGCAAAAGTAGCAACGTAATAGCTCGAAATTCGGAGAATGGGGTTTTCACACAATTAGTCAGAATGTAATGAAGGCAACGACGGGATGAGCGATATAAAAAAAACACGTTCACTTCTATATGTCGCCAAAATTAAGCTTAGAGCAGTTAGTGCGCATATTCAAAAAACACCACCTTACCACCTGCCTCTCGTCGGGCCTGTAAGATAGTATAAAGCTAGAGGTCAGTGTAATATACACTGACGGTTCGCTAATAAGTAAATCAGCAGGGGCCGGTATTTACTGCGAGAACCGTGAGATCGAGAAATCTATCCCACTAGGAATGTACACATCCATCTTTTTAGCTGAAATCAGGGCAATTATATTGAAAGAAAGCTGTCACACTGACAAGGACAAGTGGCGAGAAAGTCGAAAGATAACAATCTGAACTGATAGTCAAGCAGCGATTAAAGCGACAGCATTATACACCTTCAAGTCAGCACTGACTTTAGAATGTTGGGATAATCTCAAAGCATATACCAAGCGTACGAGACTAGCCTAATCTGGGTACCAGGACACAGCAGGTTCAGAGGCAATGAAAAAGCAGACGAACTAGCCAGATTGGGGGCGTTAAAGGTACTAACCGGACCAGAACCGACGATTCGAGAAACATCACTAAAAAAATGAGAAATAAAAAATTCAGAGATTACTGGCATCCCATCAGCTGCATCAGGATACACAAAAAGAACTAGAAATTTCTCATTAACATAAGCCGCACGAGAGTAAAAGTCTTTACAGGTGTGACTACTGGACACTACGGCATCAACAGACATCTAACCACAACTGTAAAACGATCGGATCCAGGGTTTGATCTGTGCGGTCACCATACAGACACAGTTGAACACTATCTGTGTAACTGACCGGCATTCATCACAAAAAGGCGAATACATTTAGGAGGATTTACGATTAGGTTTGACATGATAAAAAACTTAAAAACGAAAAACATTCTGAAGTACATTAGCAGTACGGGCAGATCCGATATAAGAGCCAATGTTTAATCTATCAGCTGGCACAATGGGCCCAATCGGAGGCCCCTGTGCAAGTTTTACCAAAGGGTAAAACGGCTGTTAAAATAAATAAAAAAAATAGCAGTGTTTTTCCATTCTCAACCGAATTTTACATCGAATGTACCAATTCACCAAAATTTACGGCGAGGCGAATGAGTACATACTTTCAGACGGGTCATTCCTATTGAAAACTCACTGTTACCTTTTCCGCTGTGTGTCTATTCAGCCCACTCTGTACCGATTCACTTCTTTTTGTTTCACACGTGCAAGACATTATCAAGTACCATCGAGTACATAATACGATGGCAAGTACCGCATATTGCGTCACTTTTCTTCTTAAATGAAAAATTGCTAGTAATTTAAAATGAACATAAAATGGATGTGTTTAGTGAATGTACCCTCAGTATATGCTACGAACGTTTTTATTGACTAAACAACGATGAGAGCTTGTAATTCTCCAATATGACAAAATTCATGGGCCATAAATTTATCTTTAAAAGACTACTCCCATATCCAGGGCTTCCGCATAAGCTTCTCTTCAATAATAATTATTACGTATTATTTATATATAAAAAAGTAATTAAAACTTTACGGTTACCTATAGCATGAAATTATAAATTGAGAAGTTTTTGTGTGTAAGCAATGTAAGCAAATGCTAATATTATGTTAGGAATTCTATACAAAGGTATAAAAACGAATAAGTGATAAAAAGAAAGTAGGTAGTCCAGACGTGGTTTAAACTCTAATTCAAAGTATACTCTATGTATCGTGTATATTATTAAATTATGCTTTGAATAGATTAAATTTTATGAATATGAAAATGAGCAATTCATAAATTATAAGCCAAGGGTATGAGTTACGGAAGAAACTCATTTCGGTATTTTGTTCAGGAACAATGAACAGTAACTAAATGAAAAGGATAATGAATTTTCCAAGCTACACACTTTATTGTTTATCGACTAACGTATTATTATAAGCGAAATAAAATTTTAATTAACAGTAGCCTAAGTTAACCATTTGTTGTTCTAACATTTTCATTTCGGTTGGCATTCTATTTCGAAAAGACTACTTAAAAGAGTACCCGGCAGTTGAAGTGCTTTTTCAATTAAATCAATTTGTACACAACATTTTATTATCTTGCAATAAACTCAAGTTTTCCGTTTTATTCATTCAATTGCAAAATAAAATATTCAATATTTATATTTGTTCTTGTTGGGTCGTACAATATAAAGCGTAGTTATCCCTTCATTCGAATGAATAAAATCACTCAAAAACTCGAGGGGGAAATGAGTTGTGAAACTTTTGTACCTTAAATTTTTTCAGACGTTATGATTTTCCGTTGTCTGTTGTGATGATGTTGTGATTGATGGAGATAAAAGAATATCCTCAGGTATTGTCGTAGCAACTTCGAAATTTAGAAATCCGGTCTAAAAATGTGCACACCAAGGGATTTTTTGGAAAACCCTTCTGCCGAAATTGGACGCATCTTCCAGTGGATTTTTAGACCCGTAAGAAGTACGAAGGTCTGATGCGTTTACTGCCACGTTTGTAACATTGCAAATTCGAACCCGGGAGTAAGGGGGAAACTTTTTTTGTTGCCTCCAGATGACAAATCTGTCCGTCAAAACGATAACTTGAGTAAATCTTGACCGATTTTCAAAAACTTTTATTTTCCTGAAAGATAGTCGAAAAACTGAAGTTCGAAGATGAGCAAAATCGGTCGAACAGTTCCGGTGATATGGTCGAAAAGGTGTCCAAAACGTGATTTTTCGAAGGTTTGTGAAACTTTTTCACGCATATCTCAGCAAGTACAGCACGTAAATTGTTCAAATTAGCGTCAAATGAAAGAATTAGATGTCACGAAACTGGGAAAAAATATTTGTGGAAATCGGTTGAGTGGTTTGGACACTGGAACCCACGGAATGGAGAAAACTTTGTTTCTCAGCCATATACAATACGAGATGGGTTTTCACCAAGCTATGGTTTATTATGATTATGAAACATAGAGACTTACTCCCGAAGACAAGGTTGTGGAGAATTAAATTTTAGCGAACATTTGTTTCAGGGTTTCCCTCAGAAACGTCCCAATCCCGAGATTCAGCCACTTCTAGAATTTGGAAGGATGAGTCATATCTCAAGAACTATGACAGATAGAAAGTTGCTTCCAAAAGCAAAGTTGTAGAGAATTAAATTTTGCACGTACTTCGGGAGGGGGGTAATTTTTATGAGTCATTCAAACTTTTATAGTTCTAAAGGAATTTGAATCTGACAAACATTATATCAAGAGAACTTGACTATGTATTCTGATGCGCATTATATTTATGATACATAGTAAGACTTTAGTACGTCGAGGCTTTTCGCACGTGAAGGCTTTACGTACGGGTCGGCTTTGCTTATGTTTTTATATGTGCCTAGTTAGGTATTGGTCCCTAGAAGCCAAAAAAAATTTTTCAAAAAACTCTTCGAATCTTTGTGACTAGTGTGAGGTGTTCGAAAACCGAAAGCATGCACTTTTCTTACAAAAATGTTATTCGTGTACACGAAACGCACAAGGTCGTGTGTGGTGTCATTGGAAAGATAATTTCACGTACTTCTGGACGAAACAGGGTCTTGCTAGGTTTAAAATTCATCCACACTGAGTTACGAGCTGTTGAAAATAGGGGTAAAAACTTGTGAATTTCGGCTAACTTCAAACCATTCCTGTTCATCCCAAAAGCGATGGAAATATTAGAAAACTGTTTTCCTTGGATGGTGCTGGTCCCAGCAAGAATGACCTACTATCATGGTGCAGCTTAATGAGCTTTCCTATCATTGTTCTTAACACCATTCCGAAAAACTGCTACCAAGACAATCATCGCCCGAATACTCGTATAGTTAGGCACAACCTTTCAATTTTCTTAAAACTAAACGACGTTGCTAGTCTATTCAGCGAGTTGCTGAGTTTATTGTCGTTCGACAGACGGAAAAAGCTGCTATGTGACTCTGAAAAACTGATCATCAAATCATCAATGATCAAAAATTGCCCATCGCAAAATTGCCAAAAGTGACATTAGCGGTGCTGTGCGTGTCCTTAGTTCTTCGGAGGGGGCTGCTTGTAATACGCCGGAAACTGTGGAAAAATTGAAGGAGAAACACCCAGCTGAAGACGTGGAAACGTTTGACACTTCAAGTGAACAAATAGTGAATGCCATCAAACATTTCCCGATAAGCTCGTCTGGTGGTATCGATGGTCTAAGGCCACGACACTTAAAGGACCTGATTTCATTTTCCTGCGGTGATTCATCGGTGATATATGATTCGATCAGGCAATGTTTTTGAACATCTTTCGCCCGTTTTTACGGAGCATCACGAATCGCCGTAGCCAAAGATAATGGCGACCTTAGACCAATTGCCATCGGTTTGGTATGGCATAGATTAGCAGGAAAAATTGGTTGCTTCTCTGTCAAACATTCACTTTCGGAGGTGCTGCGCCGCATTCTGAATGTGTTTGCCGTTCGTGGAGGGTCAGAGGCAACGTTTTATGCCGTGTTTGCCTACGTTCGAGCAAACCATTCAGGCCCAGTAATAATTCATTCAAGCCATTCAGGCCCAATAGCCCTGATCAAATTCGACTATCGGAACGCCTTCAATGAAATATTCAGAAGTTTTTTGCTAAATAAATCAAAGTCACTGCTCCATCGCTGAATCCCATGCTACAACAAGCTTACCACTGCCCAAGTAATCTTTTCTTCGGAGACCCAATTATCCTATCGAAACGCAGAACCCAACAGGGTGATCCATGTGCTCCAGCAGCCTTCAGCATAGGCCTAAAGCGCTTGACAAATTCGTTGAAGTTAGTTCTTATTTCATGGTTTTTGGATGGCGATAATTTTAAGGCCATTTTGGCGGACATACATAGAGTGTTAGCATTTTCTGCGGAATCTGGATTATCGGTTAAGTGAGCTAAGAGTGAGGTCTAATTCATTAACACTCCACCCGAAGACAAAGAAAGAATGCTTGTAGAATTGAATTCTTTATTTCCGGGCATTAAGGTCCTTGACGACTCATCAAGCTTCTGGGTGCTCCAATCGTCGAAGCGGGTATCAGCGATTCTCTGAACAATTGCTTCCACAGTTAGACATTCACCCGTCTTTGCGAATTTTGCGAAGCTCCCTGGCGTCTCCGAGATTTCAATATCTACTGCGTACAACACCAGGTTTTTTACACACTGTGAAATTAACCGAGATGGACGATTTTTACTAACAATAAATTCAGCGATACTTCTTGGACCCAGGCTACTCTTTCGATGTCCTTGGCTTTACTTGGTATAAGGAGAACAGTTGACTGGGCTCAGCCCGCTTATTTCTCATCACTTTACTAGTCGGAAGAACTTTCCAACCAAATTTTAGCTGGCACAAGACACCGCATATTCGATCGTCTTGTATTGTCGTTGTTCAGTGAATATCCTGCGGAAGTTACCCCTCCGAAAGCAGTTCCGTCCCATCAATTAGGTCTCCTACTGGACATCGACTCAACGAGGATTGCTGTGGCTCTCCGATAAGGAAACAAAATTTGTGAACTGCACCGTTGTGTTTGTGGCGACATGGTTGATCCCAAAGGCCACCACGGCCTGTCATGAAATAAGACAAAGAGAAAATATCCGCGGCACGGTGAGATCAACAAGATTTTTTTGATGGCTCTTAGTTCGTCGGGCTTTCCTAACGATACCGAGCCCTATGGTATATCTCGAAGAGATGGTAAACCAGTGGACGGTGTGACCAGCTACCCTTGGAGTCGTGGAAAGTCTTTACTCTGGAATGTCACTGTGGTTAGTTTGATTGCGACCGATGTCTTACTTAAACGCTGCTTCACGTTAGTGGGTCAGCAGCAGATGATGCCGAACGGTTCAAACACAATCATTACAATTTCACGCCACACGCATTTGAAACCTTCGGTAATATTGGACCTGAAACATCGATCTTCCTAAAGAAGCTGGGCAAACTAATGAGGAAAAACACGGGCCATTCAAAGGGGCGATATAATATGTATCCGAGATATTTATGTTGACCAAGATTTTAATGTTTTCACGTAATAATTTGTTTTCAATCGTGATGATTTTGCTATTGTATTTTTATATTTAAATAAATAAATTTTCCTTTAAAAAAAAGAGTTTAGGTCACAATTGGGTACGGGAAGTTTTCCGATAAATGAACTCTTGAAGTTCACATTAATAGTAGATTATTTGCATGTTTTTCCAAAATATTTATTTTCACAATTTCGAAGCTATACACCGAACTGTGACATACCTACGAACGGAGAAAATCCTTTAAAAAAATCTTTTCAATTTAAATGAAGTACTTTAATGTTCAAGAACGCCATGCTAATTTAAAAAAATCCTCAATCATCGTAGAAAGACTGCAGACAATCTTTTCCATCCCTCGATGCCACCCACACAAAAAGTTTTTTTCATAGAAATGTTTGAAGGCTTTCATTTATTCAAAATTTTATGAAAACTTGACCTAGAAGTCTTAGGTTTAATGGGTCGAATTCCGAAAAATGCTGTATATTTCCTCCTCTAGTAAGACGGTAAATGCTTCCATCTAATTATGATTGAACCCTCAATGAATAAGTCCGTTCTTGGAATTTAGTACATGCAATAGATTTACAAAAATACTCGAGAGCCGATGAAAAGAAAAAATCATCTTGTTATTGATTGTGTGCTAGTTCATGTGAAGAACAACTTCAATCATTCATCAAACAATTTTCGTTCGAGTACGTGAATGGAATCCTCATTTATTATAGTCGATGCGATGGGTAGCAGTTACAAAGCACTCCTATGCGATATGTTGATAAAGAATGCTTTCGACAAAAAACAAAATTGTTCACACACAAAGTTGCTTCGTTTCACTTCACAGAATATTTCAAAGCAACTCACTTTCGTACATCGTAAAATAATTGTAGGTCGTGAAATGCATTCAGATATTTGGTTTATTTTGGTGTGTAGAGGTAAACCAATTTAAATGAGGGATTACAGAGTTTTTTTGGCATTGTTTGATCGATTGAAAAGTAGTGAAAACACTCCAAAGCAATCAGATTGCCGATTTTGCTCTTGACCTCGTTTTTATTGGACCCGTACGAAGTACAAAGGTCCTACACGTTTACTACAAACAATTTTATTGTAAGATGGGGCATATCGAAGATCATGGGGAAGAAGCTTTTCTTAGAAGTGCAGGGTGACCAAATTCCAGATGACGTGATTCAGCTTTTGCCAACTTTAAAACTGTGTGAGTAACCAGTTGGAAGACGTTAGCTGTAGATAGGTCCGGTTGAAGAAACATGTTGGAGAAGGCCAAGACCCTTAATGGGTTGTTGTGCCGGTTAAGTATGGGGTAGATCGATACGGACGTTGGTTGGTGGGAATCAGCAATAAAAAAAATGCCCGTCCGACCACCCTAAACTTTTTTCCCCTGAAAGGACGTGTGGTCCATGATTCAAGTTCGAAGATGAGCAAAATCGGTCAAGTAGCTCCCCAAATATGGTCGAAGAAGTGTCCAAAAATGTGGATTTTCGGGGGTAGATGAAACTTTTTCGCAAATATCTCAGCAAATATAACACGGAAATCGTTCGTTTTGGTAATGTTCATAAAACTGGGATTTTTTTTGTGGAAATCGGGTGTTTGGGTACTAGTGGTTTGGGCACTAGATGCAGTGGAATGGACGAAATTGAGTCTCTCGGCCATATGCGAAAGCAGATGTTTTTTCGTCTATATTTGCTTAAAATGCAGATGTACTGTCGAAGGCAAAGTTGCAAAGAATAAAATTTTAGCGAACACGTGTCTCTGGGTTTTTGGGTGAAAATTGCATCTATGCAGCCATTTTCTTATGATCCCAAAAAATTCTCCTGATGAAACTCTATAACTTTCTACAAGAAACCATCTCTCTAAGTAGTGTCATTGCGGAGCTAAAATTCGAAAACCGAAAAAGCATAAACGAAAATCCAAGATGGCGCCGCTATGACAGCTTGCAGCCATTTTCTTATGATCCTAAAAAATTTTCCTGACCAAACTCTATAACTTTCTAGAAGAAACCATCTCTCTAAGTAGTGTCATTCCGGAGCTAAAATTCGAAAACCGTAGAAGCATAAACGAAAATCGAAGATGGTGCCGCTATGGCAGCTGGCAGCCATTTTCTAATGATACCAAAAAATTCTCCTGATGAAACTCTATAACTTTGTAGAAGAAACCGTCTATCTGAGTAGCGTCATTCCGGAGCTAAAATTCGAAAAGCGAAAAAGCATAAACGAAAATCCAAGATGGCGCCGCTATGACAGCTGGCAGCCATTTTCTTATGATCCTAAAAAATTCTCCTGATGAAACTCTATAACTATCTAGAAGAAACCGTCTCTCTAAGTAGCGTCCTTCCGGAGCCAAAATTCAAAAATCGTAGAAGCATAAATGAAAATCCAAGATGGCGCCGCTATGACAGCTGGCAGCCATTTTCTTATGATACCAAAAAATTTTCCTGATCAAAGTCTATAACTTTCTAGAAGAAACCATCTCTCTAAGTAGTGTCATTCCGGAGCTAAAATTCGAAAACCGTAGAAGCATAAACGAAAATCCAAGATGGCGCCGCTATGGCAGTTGGCAGCCATTTTCTAATGATACCAAAAAATTCTCCCGATGAAACTCTATAACTTTCTAGAAAAAACCGTCTCTCTAAGAAGTGTCATTCCGGAGCTAAAATTCGATAACCGTAGAAGCATAAACAAAAATCCAAGATGGCGTCGCTATGGCAGCTGGCAACCATTTTCTAATGATACCAAAAAATTCTCCTGATGAAACTCTATAACTATCTAGAAGAAACCAACTCTGCAAGTGTTATCATTCCGGAGCAAAAATTCGAAAACCCAAAGAAGCATAATTTATACCTAACAAAAATCCAAGATGGCGTCACTTTGACAGCTGGCAGCCATTTTCTTAGGATTCATAAAGATTCTACTCATCAATGTCAACAACTTTCCCGAAGAAACCAACTGTCCAAAAAAACAAAAAAAAAATTTTAAATTACATCAAGAAAAAATTTCAGTTGAAATCTAGGTAGCAAAATGTTTTTTTTTTTGCTATAAAAGGCAATGCAAAACCGCATTTTAATTCAGTCCCTTTGGGCTCGTCAAGCAGGTCGGATATTGAAATTTTACGCAAATGTTTTTCTTAAGCAAATTTATCGCTCACGTCAAATTCGTTTGAAGGCATCGGTGCTCCGAAATGCGTTTTGAGTGATATGCTTGTGTTTTTTGGCATTTTAAACATCTAACTTTTTGGCCGCCAATGGCCTCAAAGCCGAATTGGGTTATTTTTTGTTTAATTGTGGGACTTAATTCTTTCTGTGCCGGAGCTGGAGTGAAAAGATTTGCAATTTACACTGTCAAATTTGTCAAATCAAGTTCTTACGTGAAACTGCCAGTCGCGCTGGAGTCACTGGCGACCTTCGGTTTTCGTTTAGTTGTCTTTTCATTTCTGTTACTTCTCTTCGTAGATCGTCGAACATTTTGGTTGTCTTGTCTTTCGTTGCAGGAGACTGCGGGAATATAACTTCGTCCTACTGTAAAAATATTTTAACGAAAAAATAAGTTTTATATTCAATGAGTGTTGGTTTTGGACCCGTACGAAGTACAAGAGGTCCTATACGTTTACTACAAACACTTTTATTGTAACATGGGGTAGATCGAGGTGGGAGGGGGGGGGATCCATCTATTATCGTCTAGAGATGACGAATCAGCAATAAAAAAAATGTCCGTCCGTCTGTCCGTCCGTCTCCACTTTTTTTTCCAAACGGCTCAACCGATCAACATAATCTTTTTTTTTCCCTGAAAGGTACATGCCTCCCATGATTCAAGTTCGAAGATGAGCAAAGATGAGTAAAGCACGGAAATTGCTCAATTTGGTGTCAAATGAAAACATTTGATGCCAAAAAACTGGGGAATTTTTTTTGTTGGAATCGGGTCAAGGGTCTGAGCACTG
>CM055405.1:34546750-34559513 GCA_029228625.1 Pseudolycoriella hygida | reverse complement strand
AAAATATTTTGCATTTTACAAAATCCCAAAAATTGTGATTCGCGCTCTTTTTCCACACAATTTCCACATAGAATCTGAAGTTGGCAATGAGAAATTATCACAAAATTTTGCGATAATCCCACATTTAGCAATAAAATCCCAATTTTTGCAATAAAATCACATCTTTTGCGATAAAATCAAATGCCAAACGTAAATTTGCTGTAGAATGTGGCATTTAATTTGAAAATGTATATTTTCGGCGGAAACGCATTTGAATGTGTGTGCATTTCCGCCGGAAAAACTTCTTTTTTTAGTGTTAACTAATGATGAGCTTTCAAACTGCATCATTAGTTGACAATGTTCACGGTGATAACAATTTATAATTACATCCAATATAATTACGATCGCAGTCAATATGACAGACATTTAAATATTGTATTCACTGGGATCATAATTTTTCATTTTACATTATATACCATTACGAATTATATTGGTGTGTAGTTATAAATGCCGCAATCATAACTTTTCTTTGCGTGTACGAAAAATTTTTTTCCGAATTTTTTGTTCGTATGGGGACTTGCGTCACGGGCGCATCGCTACCGCGCGCCCATGATATCTCTAGAACTAAGGCAGTTAGAAAGTTGCTTCCAAAGACAAAGTTGTATAGAATAACATTTTAGAGGACGCGTGTTTCACAGTTTTGGGTAAAAATGCCCCAATCCTGGGATATGACTACTTCTAGAATTGGGAGGGATGACTCATATCTCTAGAACTGTGGCAGCGAGAAAGTTGCTTTCAAAGACAAAGTTGTAGAGAATAAAATTTTAGAGAACCCGTGATTTGGGGGATTTTTTAGCGGAACTGATTCTGATGAGAAAATTGAGTGGAAGTATGAACGAAAGTTTCAATGAATTTTTAAAATGTTTAGCCCTCAACCATAAAAAGCAGCCCAACTCTATGACAAAACACTTTGACAGAAGCCAATGCCGCCATTCTTGCCGTACAAAGTGCTTGTCAATAGCGTGTGTCCGAGCGTATGTCACTATGTTTTTAATATTCCGATTTTAGATCCTGAAGTTGGTGGTTTTCGGGTTTTGAGATTCGAAGTGACTATTCGGAACCGCGAGCAAGTAGTATCAGATAGATAGATAGATAGATGCTACATCTACAATAATGGTCTTACTATACTATTTGCGTTCCACATCTACCTTTGAGATTCCAAAAAACTAAGTCAGGTATAAAAAATGTCAGTCCCTTCCGATCATGATAATGCTTTTTCACCCTGATTGGTAATCGAATGTTATGAATTGAATTCTAATACTCGTATGAGCAAAATAGGTCAAGCAGTTTCAAAATCAATTTTCATCAAGAGCGATTGTTAAACTTTCATTCATTTTTATTTCTATTTTAAAAATTCAGTGAATTTACAAATCCTAATTACGAGATCAAATAAGCGAATGTAAACAAGAATCAGTCACCTCTACCTGTTACCATCAACCAAAATTATAAAAGAAATCCCTTTAGCTTTTGATTTGTCATTTATTATCATCGCCCGCACTTTTACTTGAAAAAAAAAATACGATTTTGTAAATGAAGCACACAAAGGGGTGTGTGTTCCAAGGAATAATGAGATAACGACCTGCATTAACAACAAGTATTTACGGATTTTACGGACGAAAATAATTGACTTGAATTCAGATTTTGTTGTAATTTTGTTTTTCCATTCTCTTTTTTGTGCTTTTCCATTTAACTGGAAATTTATAATGAGCTTATCTGTAGCACGACATATTTTTTAATGTAATTTTATTTGCGGAAACGAAAACTCAACTTGTTGATGGGGGTACGTACAGGTATACGATTTTTTATAAAGAAACATTTTCATCAATTAGAATAGAAATTGAAGAACATTAATGACGAACAATTATTATTAATGTACAAGTCTTTTTTTAAATCCGTAACGTAAGGACTAATGATTCTAAGAATCGTTCATAACTGACAGTCATAATGATAAATTTCATCCTCGCTTGTCTCGGTTGCTTCGGACGGGTCTCTCATATTACTGTTATCAAGATGTTTGTCCATTATTTGCTAAAAAAAATACCTACAGAAAGGAACAACATCTGATTGATGAAGCAATTTTGATATAATTTTGTGAAACAAAATATTTTTCGACAATTAATTTGCTTTTTTTATCGAAGCGACTGAAATCTTCCGATAATTTTACATTCGTTTGAAAATGAAATATTACCGTGGCTTTACTGTTTTTGGATTGGGTGAATTACCTCATACTTTAGCGCTGGCAATAATTGTATGTTTAATGAGATCCCAATAGAATATTTGACTGTCGGGATTTTCCTATTTGCATGATTTGATAATTATTACGGTAATATTAACAATAGCTGAAACGTAAATAGTTGAATTCGCCTAAAAACACCAGAAGCGATATTGCAAAGCACGATATGCGTTACCCATTCACATATTTTAGTGATGAATGATGAATAAACAAGGTTCGTGTATAATCAGAACGTCTACATGTATGATTAATGATTTCGGCTCAGATTATAACTCCTTTATTTTATATATTTGGATGCTATAAACGTCCATTTACCGCATCGATTTGAGTATTGTAAATGGCATATAATTGGCGTAACTATAAAGCTTCGTCCGAGTAATATTTTCACGTCGAATTAACTCACCTTCTTGTGGGTGAAGTAATGAACCCTCATCCTCATATTGGTAGATTGATGCGCCTGCGGCGCAAATTTTCCTCGTCTTCTATTAATGGGACATCCATGAAGTAGGCTCCCAAATAGTAGGAATTTTTAGACATCAGACAACGAAAAACTTCTGGTTGGTTGGTTTATTTTGACGAGTAGCACAGTCGTGCATTAAATTAGAATTAATTATTACAATTCAATGTAAATACAACAACTAATTCTAAGCCGGTCGACCATGCTTGACACTGAAGCCTTGTTGGGCCTATTGTTTCGTGGCTAATTTTCTCCGCGGTTTCAATTCTCGGGACAAAACCAGTTGCTGTCTGTAATGAATGACAAAATATGAGGTAGCGGAACCTTCCTACAGATTCGTCAGGTAGAAGTCATATAGGTGCTTTACAATTATCCTTGGGGATGGTCAAGTGGTGAACGCGCTTGTGTTCCTCACAGAAAACCCCGGGATGTATAGGATTTTTCTGTAACAAACAATCAATATGGAACATCCAAGCTTCATAAATTGGGTAGTTATGGGATTTCTGGCCTCGTAACGAAACCGTACACAAAGAATCATATGACGTCACTCACATCCGTAGCAGTTTTGTGCAGTTGGGTAACCAACCTCCCGGCAAACTGCACTGTAGTATTTACGCGTACGAGAAGATTGAAAAATGTGTGAAATAGAAATGAATAAACTTAATGTTGTGATAGAAAGGAGCCAGACCAGTCCTTGGACCCCTTTGTTTTCAAGTCATTAGAATATAAGTTAAAAATAATTGTAAATATCAGTTGTAAATCCATACGCTAAATAAATAAAAAAAATCATCAATATGGCTGGGAAGTGGCACATAAAGTGCTTTACCGTTTCCAGTACGCCTCCGCACCTTCTGCAAAGAAAATATTGCAGATTAACGTGCTTACCTGGCATAGCCTTAACTGCACGGCCCGCATGGGCGTGGAATTGGGATAGGCTCAATTAGCGCGATTGAACCTCTACCCAATCGAGATCCTGGATCCTCCACCATGGGTAGACCTAACTTAATCTCTTCCGAATTAACACAACAGCCACCACGTTACAGCACCATTAGGCACCTCAACCGCGTTGGGGTCAGGCATCGATGTTGTTGATACTTGAGGGCTCACCAACCCCGTTGTACCGATATTAGACCCTCAGGAAAGGCTCATACAAATCTTGTACAGAACTTGCATTCCCGACATTGCTAGATGTGCTCGGGTACCTGGGGTCGCCAATGGTCTTCCTGTGATTGCACATTGACTCCATTTAACCATTTACCGCCACATTCCTTCGCCTTTCGAAAACAGACACTGCGAACCTATTAAATTCCTCATACGTTTCACGCGTACTCAGGACATATATACCACAATCAATCTAATCTCACAAATCTCTGTATAGGACACATATCAAATAATTTACATTTTCCACCGGTGGTGCCCCGCAGAAACAAGCCATATCGTCCGCTAAGTGTCGATAAGAATTCCTCTATACTCTAGTGTTCAGTGAGCATAAAGCTTTTGGCTTTTGTTCAAAAGTGAATTCACAACGGGTCGAGACGAACCTCACGTTCGGAATAAGCCACAACGTCGTTCGTCCCCTCTCTTCCGCATTCCATCTATTCTGCCATTCATCCAGCAGTTTTTCCCTGATATGCTCGGTTCTTTGCAGCTTAGACAAAGACGCAAGTTCCTCGTCATCGACTGTGTCTGAGGCCAAGACCCCACCCCCCGCTCCTACATCTTGAAAGGAAGCCTTTCCGCCTCATTCAATACCACGGCAATTCCCCGTGGAGTACTTGCATCGCTAACGCGGACACAGTTCTGCACACATTCCAGCCAGCTTGTAGCACTACTCGCTGACACCTATTTATCAAGTCTCTCGCATAGCCAAATCTCATTGACGTACACCGGACATCTGCGCCGTAGCTCATATCCCTAAAGCACTTGTGGTTCAAACCCCCATCTATTTCATAGCTTCAAAACGATCCCCAGGTAAAAGGACTTGTGGTTTAAACCCACATCTCTTTCGTAGCTTCAAAACGATCCCCAAGTACTTTACCCACTTGGTTCATCAGCTTAATGCATGTGGGACAATTATCAGAGAGTTTACCTTTCAGCATTATGTTCACAGTTTGATTTTTTTGTAAAGTATCAAGAAGATCGGGTTGTTGTTAAGGACAAAGTTGCTTATTGTTGTCTAGTGGGTGAGGTGATGCCCATAAATACGGTCCTTATTGTCTGTTGTGGCACCATCAGCACTGCGAATATTTCTTCATGGAAGATGACCAGTTTCTGGAGCTTAAACTCCAACCCCTCTCTCTTGTATGGTTTTCGAGCCATTTGTAAATCTTACAAGGTTGTTCTTGCTGGCTAGCCATCGTACTAGTTTAGCCTACTAGCCTACTTGGGAGAATCGCCTCAAAGCATCTGATGAAATCCGGTTTCGAAGTTATCGCGAGGCATGGTGCGAATCGGGTTCGCTATTAAATTTCTAATTTTTCCATGTCCAGCTTGCAAATGTGGAATCGAAAATCTATTCTACGCTGGAAGGGATGATCTAGTTGGTTCCTTGGTTTTGGTTTCTATATTAAGGCCATAACAGCAACAATTCATATTTTTCTATTTTCAGCTTAAAAACTATCCGTAGCTAAGTGAGGACTTTCTCAGCGAGTGTAGGTAACTTTCGATTCAATGAAGCACCTAGGCCATACTTGTTGATTTAAACATTGAGGGTAGTCACGGCTCTAACCATCCGCTATTTGTGGTAAAGGATAGAATATCGCTCAGTGATCTTTGGTTAAGTTCCTCTGGTGAGAGATAGAAGCCTCTCAGGTTTTTATATAAGGCTGAGGAAATCTTCAATCCTCCTGGACGGAGGTAGTTTTGGATTCCATTTTTCAATGACCTACCAACTAAAACCTTCTTCCATGCTCTCTTCTCCCCGGAACCGCCTCACAGCATTACTTCTTGATACTTTACAAAAAAAATCAAATTTTCACTGAAAAAGCGATGGTGGCGCCACCATAGCCAATTTCAGCCAATTTTTTTGTCACCCTAACATCAATCAGACAACGAGAAACAATTTTGCTGAATTAATATCTACTTGATTAAAAACGATTGTGTTTAATAAAAATATCAAATATTTTGCATGCAAATTTTGGTCTCGTTGACATTTTTCACCGTGCAAGGAAATTTTCGACATTCCAGGAAAATTTTCCTATGAGGTGGAAAGTTATAACATACTTCGTAGGAAATTTTCAGTATAACCCAAAGATGTTTTTAAGCCACTAACCATACCTAAGGCCTTAGTTTGCTTTTGTTCTAATTTTTGCAAGGTCGAAAGTTAATTTCCCTCCACTATCATAAAATGTTTTCAGCGATCATGATTCTGTTTTGTAATTATCGCATTATCGTTGTTATGTTTTTTTCCCGAAATATGAGTGGCTTCCCCAAACATCGGTTTTGTAGCTGAAAACAGAAATATGTTTAAAAAAACATTTCTCTGAGCGAAGCCCAATTATATGTCGTGTTATGTTACTTTTCCATGGTATCTTTCCACTTGGGATGCATACATATACTAAAGAGATAATGTTTCTGTCAAGCAATTTGTTTGCGTAAAAAGTTGAAACAAGTAATGCTTTGTGTTTCATCACATAACCAAATAACATTTGTTCATCTGCAAACAACAATTAAATTAATTCACTGCACCTACGTAAAGTGCAACATAATCTTGAGCACAAACGACTTTGCAGTCTGCAGATTATGGTGGTAAGAATGTGCGAAATACAAAACAAAGACATGAAACAAGACGAATTTCCGAAATGCATATTTTGAGCTAGCCGTTTCGGGTAACTTTGACAAACTTGAATAGTTCGTTGTTGGTGGAACGGGTAAAGCGCATTTATAAAGCACAGCCAGAACCCAAAACCTTCTATTAAATTACAGTTATTTAAATTTCAACAAATTAGAAATTTAGTTACACCACTTGGTTGAACAAAACA
Organism: Pseudolycoriella hygida; assembly: GCA_029228625.1. Classification (NCBI taxonomy): domain Eukaryota; kingdom Metazoa; phylum Arthropoda; class Insecta; order Diptera; family Sciaridae; genus Pseudolycoriella; species Pseudolycoriella hygida. Next base: position 34,552,804 of record CM055405.1, on the reverse strand, counting down.
TATAATCAAAAAGTTTCGACTAATATTTCCAAAGTTTTCATTGTTGTATAAATTCGAAATAATGGAACTAAAATGTTTTATTAGTTTGAAAAGCATATCCACTAAGGGTTGATTATCTGTTTAAGCATGAGAGGGATACAACGTCACTCTTCTTTTTTGATATTGTATAGGCAACGAACGGTGGAAAACTTTCTTTTGAAAAGTGAGTGCAGAGAGAACGATTTCTAACCAAAGTAAAGCAGAGTTTTGGGTATATTTTGGATAAATTTTGGTAAACTCTTTGTTCTTCCTAATTATCACAAAAGAGTACGTCCATAAACTATGTTACATTGAAAAGAATGTATGACTCGCGTGGCAGAACTCGTTGCTCCTATTTATTAACATAATAATATGTAAGGAATTCAGCACCCTGTATGGATTCACTGCGAATTTCCATCTGTTTTACATATTTTTCCATCTATTTCCATCTTCGATGCAACTATTTCCATCTTGGATCCATCAATTAAAAATGTTAAAACGTTGAAAACGGATACAATCAACAGCCCCAATTGTGCAAAGATTCAAATGGTGTGGTATTAGCAGAGGAGCGACAGTGCATGGAAAGATGGACAGAATTTTTCACGAGCCTGCTAAGCCAAAGTGGAAGTATTGAAGAAAATATCTGAACCAAATGTACAATCAAGTGCGCAAGTGGCAGAACCTACATTACAGGAAGTCAGGGCTTCTGTTATCAAGCTCAAGAACAACAGGGCCCCCTTGTCAGACAACTTACCTGGTGAACTATTTAAATATGGAGGTGAAGCGCTGTGTACAAGGTTACATGAGCTGATTGTAAAGATTTGGGAAAGTGAAGAAATGCCGGAAGAGTGGGAGCTCGGAATCATTTGTCCTGTTTACAAGAAGGGTGACAAATTGGAATGTAGCATCTATAGAGGAATCAATTTGTTGAACTCCGCATACAAAATATTTGCGGATGTTTTACGACAGCGTCTCATGTAGTACTCTGAGCAGAGCACTGGTGAATATCAGAGCGCTTTCCGCAACAATCGCTCAACAACAGACCAGTTATTCAGCATCAAGCAAATCATGGAGAAATGCAGGTAGTTCGATTGTTTGTTGACTTTGAAACAGCATATGACAAAGTTTTACGGAGAACGCTATGTCGTGTAGTGGTGGAGCTTGATTACCCCAAAAAACTTATCAACTTGTCTAAAATGACTTTTTCACATGTGAGAGCAAGGATCAGAATTCGTAACAGCCTCTCTAACGTTTTTGAAGCTCTAGAAGGACTGAGACAGGGCGACGGACTAGCAGCTCTTTTCTTCAACATTGTTCTGGAGAATGTGATACGAGAGAGCAACGTGGAAACCAGCGGTACAATCTTCAGAAAAGTGAGTCAGTTGTTAGGCTACGCTGACGACCTAGACTTAATTGGACGGAGCGTTGATATTGTTAAAGAGGATTTCACAAAGATTGAGGAGAAGAGTGCTGAGTTCGGTCTGAAAGTCAGTGAGAAAAAGACCAAGTACATGACGTGACAGACCGACGAACCATACGCTAGAGGTGAACGGAAAATACTTCGAAACTGTCGACAGCTTTATTTACCTTGGGTCGTAGGTCCATATTGCTAATAGCATCGGTGAGGAAATACGTAGAAAAAGGTAATGCTTGGTAACCGAAGTTACTACAGACTACAGAAACTCTTCCGGTCTAAAGCACTCAACCGCAACCTTAAGTGTGAACTGTATAGATCGCACGTACGACCAGTTGTAGCATATGGGTCGGAAGCTTGGTGCATGACACAGCAAGATGAAAACACACTTTTGGTGTTTGAAAGAAGGATTCTTCGCTCAATATTTGTGAGTGATCGAGGAAGGATATTGGCAAAGAAGAGTGAACCACGAGATGTATCAGCTTTACAACGAGCCCGATATAGTCAAATACATCTAAATCAATCAGCTGCGGTGGCTCGGTCATGTACAAAGAATGGAGGAAGAACGTATACCCCTGAAGCAGCCAAACACTAACCCCGATGGTAACCGCAAACAAGGAAGACCAAAAACGAGACGGAAAGATGCAAATGAGTCGAATCTGAAAGCACTAGGAGTAAGCGATTGGAGGACGTTGGCGCGGAATAGGTCTGGTTGGAGGAAGATGCTGGAGGAGGCTAAAGCCAATAAGAGGTGGTAGGGTCCAACTAAGTAAGTATCCATCAATTTCCATCTTCGATCCATCTGTTATGAATTGAAATACACGTGTACCAGAATGTGTCCTTCATTCGACATATAGAAGTAAAAATAGGACAAATGTTGGTGTAAGTTCACTCGCACACGTGTATTTCAATTCATATCAGATGGATCGAAGATGGAAATAGATGGATCGAAGACGGAAATAGATGGACCGAAGACGGAAATAGATGGATCGAAGACGGAAATAGATGGATCAAAGATGGAAATAGATATATCGAAGATGAAAAGAGATGGATCGTTGATGGAAATAGATGGATCGAAGGTGGAAATAGATGCATCGAAGACGGAAATAGACGGACGATGGAAAGAGATGGATTGTTGATGGAAATAGATGGATCAAAGATGAAAATAGATGGAAAAAAATGTAAAAAAGATGGAAATTCGCAGTAAAAAACTTTGCATTTTAAAAAGCAGAGTGAAATGCACTCGTCAGATATATCAACAATCACATAACTTAACGAATTTTTAGGATGCAGGAGTAACTCTGAAAAATTAACAACAAATTCAGAATTTTCGAAAAATTTGGATCTCTCTGATAAGATTCATCTTTCATTTGAAACACTGATGAACATTTCTCGTGCTTACATTGCAGGGATATGCAAAAAGATATCATTTGACCTCGAGAACTCACATTTAGACCAATTTTTTGGCTAAATCTCCGCAACAATTTGGTCGATTTTACTGATCTTTGGACAAGATTCCCTTTGATTAATTTCCAGCGTATCCAGAGGTAATTGTTTATTGAGCTTGGTTGAGATTTACAAGAGACTCCTAGAACTAAATTCAGAATTTTAAAAATGTGTGGAAAAACACTATGGTCACGTATTTCGAACAGGTCCTAAAATAAACAAACGAGAAATGTAACAACCATGTCGTATCGATGACATATTTATAAATCTTACTCGATAGCTACATAATGGATATTGTGCTTTTCAATTCAACTCAATCAAATGAAACTGTTTCCAACATCGAATTTCATTTTTCCCAACATCCACATCTACTTCAAATGAAAATCGTATAAATTTCATAGATTCATTGCATCCAGTTAATAAAACAGCAAAGTTAAGTGATCGAATCGGCTACATTTATGGACTTCTCGTATTAATCACAATAAGCTAGTGGCTGGATAACGAGGAAAAATATACGAAGCGATGTAAAATGAAAATGGAAGCGATCTGCGATGGAAAACAATTCATTTTTGCAGCGAACAATATGGTGCCGCATGGTTTTCATAACGAAGAAGCTTATGGGAAAGTTTGGTTTAATTGGAAATGAGGGAAATGCATTCGGTGTCCTAGTTTTTAATGTTCGTTTATATCTTTCGCTATTTCATATTTAATATTCTTAAATTATTGAATATTTCGATTGCCACCGACGACTTTTTCACTCTTCCTATTGCATTTACACCGACACTGCATGTGTACGTGTACGGTGTTTGTATTAAGAGAAATATGAGCTTTTTCATAGCATGTGTGCGGTTTGCAATCGATGCCAAAAATTCCCATTCTTTCACATTAGGACATAGCAGAAAACTTTTGAAGTAAAAAGACAAAACCAGTCGAAACGAAAACTTTTAAAATGAAAATAAATTTATCGTTTTTTTTTCGTTTCGGTCATTTTCATTCTTAATTCTTTTGCTGGATTTAATTTGGTTTGTTGTATCTTACCCATGGATTTATGGGTCATGAGCTTCCTCTTATACATTGAATTCTTCTGACAGACGACTCGGGTTTGGGTATAAAGTTTGTTCATTTTATTGATACGGAATGAACGTTGACGATAAATTATCAATTCGTAATTCGATTTAAAGACAAATTTGCGTAGAAACAGCAAGGACGATCTGAGATTAAAAATTAAATCAATTTTTCAACAGCTGTTAATGAAGAATGGCCAATTGATGAGACAATTAAGTGTTTGCGAAAATTTATTTATCATAATTTTGGGCTATATTCAAGTACAGATCATGAGACTATAAATCCTTACAAACTTTGCCTTTTTATAAAATTAATTTTTTTAATGTAGAGAAAAAAGAAGAAATATTTGCATAGCATCTTTTGACAAGACAAACGACCTATTCACTTGGGTTCTCTTTGTACAATATCCTTAGCAGTGCAGCTATGATTTGCGGAGTTGTGTATCAACTCCCTTCTGTTATATATGGTGATGGTGAAGTTGCAAATATGAAGACACTCAAGTACCATAAATTTAACTCATAACTTATTCACCAATAAAACAGGATGACTTAGTAACGCCAAAAACATTACATGTGGCTTTCTTTTATGCACGAATGTTTGTTACAGCTTTACAATAAGTCTTACTGTGGGAGTGATGTTTCCTATTTGGTAGCACAACAAAGGTAAATTTATTATGTATTTTTATGCAGCTACCACATGAAAACAACGTCTTTTTAGCAATGTTGTATCCTTTTTTTCATATAATTTGAAAAATAGCTGGCGCAGAAAGTAGATTTTCCAAACGTGTCCACAAGGGACGGATCATTAATTTAAACAACGACACGAAACGACTGTGTTGCATCATGGAATCCTTTTATTTTTTCAATTAGAGATCCGGTTCAGAAATTTAATTAATTCTTTATGAACGTAAAATTTCTGTGATAAGAACGCGGGTGTCATTTACTTAAATAGTAGATTACTGTCTCCCCTAAAGAAATGGGTTATTCAGTTGAAAAGTAAAATCTACCAGAGTGAAAATGAATAATTTATTGAATTGATTGAAGAATTGTCTGTGTCTGTGTTCTCCCAAATGAAGTGACTTCTCTCGACGTTAGCCAACACATAGGGCATTTTTCTTTCCGACATTTTTTTGAAGAAATGCTTTTGAAATCCACACTACAGTCAAGTTCAAAATAATCGTTACACTTTCTTGATTTTGCTGACACAGAGCAAAAGACCAGTAGCAGAAACCGAAAAATGTAAGTACATACAATAACGTTGGAACGAGGCGTTGAAGCGAAACCATGCAGTCTCGCGACTTACAACGTATGCAGGAGCTGTAAACAGTACTTTTATCCGAGGGGTCACTCACTTCAATTTAGTCCATTTAGTCCATTTAATTCATTTAGTCCATTTAATCCAAAAAATGTATTGTTTTTTGCAACAAATTTGGACCCTACGCGTCGAAAAATGGAAAATTATTGCAAAAAATAAGATTCTGAGAATTTTGAGCACTCCTGAGATAAAAAAAATATAATAGAATAAACTTGAAATAAATTTATCTAGTCCATTTATTTCCATTTACACCAAATATCGCTGAATACACTGAAAAGGGTGATATTTCGTTTTTTTAGTCACTAATGAGCTGTTCTTTTAAAATGAAGTCGTTTAAAGTTTTTTGGTAGATTTGGTAACGAATGATATTTTTCCATTTGTTCCCATTTTTAGTCCATTTGATCCCATTTAATACCATTTAGTCCATTTAATCCATAAATCTTAGAAGTGAGCTACCCCTCCCTTTTATCTAGACTTTGTTGTTGCAGAGTAAGTCTGGAAACTGCATTGTTTAGTCTGTGCTCCGTTCCAACTCAACTAACAAACGTTCTTACGCGGAATTGCCTAACTGCACTCCGGGCGCTAATAACGCCCGGGGTGTTAGTAACGCCCGCACTACGGGCACTAATAACGCCCAGCTGAATAATTGGATAAACGCTACAAAATGGCACTTTAATAAGTAACTTTACTTACAGAGCATGTAACTAGAAGAAGTTGACTAAGGGGAAAATTTTCCTTATACAGAACGTCAATAGAAGGAGTTGAATAGAGGAAAATTTTAAAATGCGGTGAAGGTT
>CM055405.1:34488081-34520738 GCA_029228625.1 Pseudolycoriella hygida | reverse complement strand
GAGAAAATTTGTTTTTGGAGAAAAATTTTTTTGAAGAAACTTTTTTTCGGAGACAATTTTTTTTTCGAAGACAATTTTTTTTCGGAGAAAAATATTTCAACAACTGAAAACTTCCAAAACGACTGATATCACAACAAAGACCTCTTAATAGGTAGAGTGTGACGCAGTCCGAAAGTCCGCTTCCAAAATTAATGACATCGCTTGAGATGACGATATCGCTGATAATACGCCGAAGTTTATTTGTAATGGAACCTTGTTTTCAAAGTTCTAATTTACTGAAAAAATTACAGCGCTTTTTTTAAAACAAAATTACGTTGTGTTAAAAAAATTGCGTCACAAATGCCGGACTCACCAGCGGAATAACTTTTCAACACTTTCAGTTTTCACACGCAAAAATTTAAATTTACCTTAAACAATCTACGCAATAGGAAACAAAAGTCAAATAGTACACTACAACCAGTTGAAAGTCTTCTGCATCTCCAAACGAACCTATCCTACTTAGATGCATGTGAAGCTTCTTGCAACATCTATTCTTTTTGTCACATCTATTCTGATGAGGGCGCGTCCCTTGCATATGTTTTCTATAGGGTTATATGAATTCGCGTCTTTAATTTTCGCGAGGAAATCTCCGATGCTTCATACATTTGTGTATCACTTTAGAGGTGGGGTAGTTCGATGGAAGTTTCTTCCGCCATGTGTAATCATGTTTTGGTTAGAAATAAATTGAAAACAAATTCGTTAGACATTTTTTTAATGATTCACCAAAGATGTGCATATGGTATACTATCGCCAGAAGCGACATTATTGCGCTTAAAATTCTAAAATTAATTCGAATAATTTACCGTTTCGGTACGATGTCGAAAAACTTGTTGAATTGGATATTTCAACTTGTTAACGCAACATGAATTTCTGGAGGTTCTTGAATAAGAATTTAAATATTAGGAAAAAGTAGACCTTCCAAATTTATTATATTAAAAAAGTTCTGCAAAAAATACACCTCACTTCCCAAAGTTGCGAACAATAAATTAAAATATCTTTATTGAAATATCGAAGAAACTCAATTAATATCAGACCGTTACCTTAAGAGGAAAAAACCTAAGACATTCAAAAATGTTAATTAAATTAAAACCTTCATCTTCCCTTTCTAAATATCGCAATCGACATTGCAGAGTATTTGATACTCTTAGTAAACTTGTATTCACCAAAATTGCCACAATAATACACAACAACCTTTGAAGTGAGAATAAATGTACGTTACAAGGCGAACACAAGTTTATCGTTCTGAGTACATTGTTCGGTAAGCTCCATTTATTTCTTAATCTCATCTAATTATTTTAGTTTGTAGGGTCAATGGATGTAATGAACAGCTTAAGCACGACCATAGGACATACGGATAGGCATCGTGGTGTTGTGTTCTGGGGCTATATGGTTTTGTATCCAATAATGAAGACCTAGGTGATTTTCAGATAAGAGATATTCCATAGATACAACCATAAAATGTACAATTTTAGCACAAGTTCTATGAGTGAACAATATATACATTGCATTAGTTTTGTTAGGTAAGCAAATATATTTTATGGAAGGGGAAAAAGGGTCATGCACATCGTCGTAATGGCCATATTAATATCCGTTCTATTATATCTAACTTTAATATCGTTTACGTTAAAAAAACATTTCATAAACCAAGAATTACTTTTCCCTCTGTCATTATAAATTTGTAAGTTAATTAATTTTTTGGGCGTAATTAGACAAATTACAAAAAAAAAAAATTTTTTCTTTGGTTAAGGAAAGCTTTGTTAATTGTGTTAACAAAATCTGCTTAGTAAAAATTAATGCCTGTGAAAATGTCTTTTCTGTGTTTTAACATAAATTCTTGTGTTTTCATTAAATAATCGCGAAAAAATATTAACTTTATTTATAACCCCCTGCTCAGCTTGTAGACCCTTTTTTAATGAAAAGAGACACGAGTTATTTGGCGTAATGCACAAAGCTTGTGTCGATGGTGCACTTAATGTCGGATACTTCGTTATTGATTATAAAAATTTGGAAAGCTAGTGTTCCCTTGACCTACCCAATAACCCTGGAAGCAGTACTACAATGGAACTGTTAAGTTTAAAATTCATTCAGCATGTGAGGAGAAAAGAAATATTTTTTTACTAGGGAACAAAATTCATACTCTCAGCCACACCTTCGGAGTTAAATGCTAACTTAACTTTGTGAGAAAAGTTCTTTTGCTCCATTGTGTAGTAATTTATGCAACAAGCTGTAAAATGAGGGAATCGTTATTATTAGTATGTGGTACACGATCGCAGCGAAGACCACCTCGTGCGACAGGAAACACCCACTTTCGCAACGTTTAATGAAAAGACCCTATCGAATAGGACTAAAATTTCGGCCTACAATGTCTCGAGTTCTAGACCTGGGGAGACGTTGACTAATGTTAGGCTAACTCGGGGTGTCTTCCTTATACTTGACATACTGAAAATAACATAAAACCACCTTATGGAGCCTATGAATCCCATAATGCTTCGCTGGTGCCTTAAATGTTCATGTCTTTTGGTTTTTCAGATCCTATTTTTTTCTGTGGGATGGCAAATCAGCATTACACTGAAATTGTTGTTCTATGAACTATATGCGTTAAAGTTAATTCTGTCAAACTTTTAGGTTGAGGCGACTTTGCCATCCCACTCTAAACGTTATTCGGTAGGGGCTTTTGAGTCGATACATGCGCTTGCATATTTCGTAACTCCTTATAGTACGGAAATTGATTTTCAGATATTTTTTCCACGCTTTTCCATGCTTTCCGCAAATTAAAATTATAAAATATTTATTCCTACGAAAAATATACCCACGCATAATAGGCGTTGTTCATAAATCTACAAAGTATATAACTCCAGACTCGTCAGAGATTTCGTTTATAGTACTCCAAGTACGTGATGTGTTGGGGGTTAGGGGTAGTGAAAGTCGTATAAACAGAATTTGCTGTCGTGACTGTTACTTTTTTATAGATACTCACTTTTTATAGCAAGCGCGTGACGTCATTATTATGGAGCCGTTTATTGGCAAATTCTCACCTCGTGCAGGCAAGTAATTTTCAGGTGGGCAAAGAGCAACATATTTTGTCATTGAAAAACCATATTTTCCCTACATTTTCCACTTCGTATTTCTCCTCTTACAATTTTTAGGCAAATTTTCACTTTAGGTAAGAAGCCTAGATCTTGGATTTTCGTTAATGCTTTTTCGGTTTGTGAATTTTAGCTCCGGAATGACACTACTTAGAGAGTTGGTTTCTTCGGGAAAGTTATAGAGTTTGATCAGGAGAATTTTTTGGGATCATAAGAAAATGGCTGCCAGCTGTCATTGGGGCGCCATCTTGGATTTTCGTTCATGGAGTGTTCCGAAGGTAGCCGAAGGTAACACCAAATGTTCCGAAAGTAGCCGAAGGTGACACGAGGTGTTCCGATGGTAGCCGAAGGTGACACAAAGTTTTCCGAAGTTAGCCGAAAGTTACTCGAAGTGTTCCAAAGGCAGCCAAAGGTGACAAGAAATGTTCCGAAGGCAGCCGAAGGTGACACGAAGTGTTCCGAAGGCAGCAGAAGGTGACACGAAGTGTTCCCAAGGTAGCCGAAGGTGACACTAAGTGTTCCGAAGGCAGGCGAAGGTGCCACAAAGTATTCCGAAGGTAGCCGAATGTGACGCGAAGTGTTCCAATGGTAGCCGAAGGTGTTGGAGACCAACTTTTCTTGAAAAGAAAATTTTTTTTGGAGAACAATTTTTTTGAAGAAAAATTTTTTTTATGGAAAAATTTTTTCAGAGAAAGATTTTTTTCGACAAAAATTTTTCCAAAAAATATACATTTTTTCAACAACTAAGAACTTCCAAAACGACTGATATCACAACAAAAACCTCTTAAAAGGTAGAGTGTGACGCAGCCCGTAAGTCCGCTTCCAAAATTAATGATATCGCTTGAGGTGACGCTATCGCTGATAATACGCAGAAGTTTGTTTGAATGGAACTTTGTGTTGTATACAAATTCGTATTATCAGCGATAGCGTCACCTCAAGCGATATCATTAATTTTGTAAGCAGACTTACGGACTGCGTCACACTCTACCTTTTAAGAGGTTTTTGTTGTGATAATCTTCGATCTCGAGAACTAGACAGAAAATTTTGATGAAATTTTCAGGGAACGTCAGTCTCGGCTCCGGAATTTTTTTTGTCCAAAATTTGTTTCCTTTTTCTTGCAAAATGGATTAACACTAATTGATTTTATCTTATCACGAAAGTTGGGGTCATTCATAAAGGATTTCACGTTTGCTAAATGAGTATCCATAAAAATATGAGTATCCATAAAAAGGTAATAACTCAGTCAGGACAGCAAATTCTGTTTATAGAACTTTGGCTACCCCCACCCCAAATAGGGAGGGTGTTTGGGGGGGTAGCCGGAGTACTATAAACAAAATCTCTGACCAGTTAGGAGATATGGACTTTGTGGAGTTTATAGCAAGCGTGACATCCTTTATGAATGACCCCTCACCGCTAGCTATGGCAGCTGCGTAAAGTGTCGTAGCGCCAAATTTCGTTTCTACTTCCAAAACTACTGATATCACAACAAAAATCTCTTAAAAAGTAAAGTGGGACGCAGTCCCTAATGTTCACTTCCAAAATTAGTGGTGTCGTTTGAGGTGACGCTATCGCTGATAATACGCAGAAATTTGTTTGAATTAAATGTTAGTTTGTGGTCAAAGTTCTATTCTTTAAAAAAAGTTGCATCACTTTTTTTGAAACTAAAGTTTTTTTTATACAACTCATTTGTTTTGTTGATTTCTTGCTTCGGTGCTTAAAAACTCTTACGTTTCTGCAATATAATTTATTTATACTCTCGGAGGATTATATCCCTTGCCTTCGGCTCAGAATACAAGCTTCCTCCTCGAAGATAAATAAATTTTCCCGCAGATACGTAACAATTATAAAGGGCCCAGAGCCTCAATGATGGCGTAATTTTTTCTTTTTGTATTTTCATCAGATGACCTCCAACTATCAATCTACAACGTAAACAAAACAATTTACTATGAAAATACCACTTTCGGAAAAAAATTGGGGAGAGAGGGCTCCCCGCCCAGGGTGAGGCTTCCGCGCCCAAGTTTTTCTTGTTTAGTCATTTGGGGATCTCCCTCTACCTGCCTAAACAGAAAAAAACTGAAAACATGTGAAATTTAGTCAATTTTTTCATGAATTTACACTTTGTGTTATATGATTACCACTCAGTGTTGAAAGCATCATTTCTCTGGTGATGGAAATAACTGTAACATTTGCTCGGTTTTCACTCTAAAATAAATCGTATGCACTGGTAACGTGCGGAATGTATATCGTACATGGTACACGTATAACATACATACCCATCGTACGCAAGCTAACATCATACTTGGAATATTAAAATGCCGTACTAAAGCCAATTTCAAAATATTATTTTCTTTCTCATTGTAAATTAAAAATTCCACGAACGTCGATTCTTGTTGAAGAGAAAAAACCAACTCATATTTGAGAAATGATCGTAACAAGTGTACGTGCTATAAGGTTTTCATATTTATCTTGTTTGCTCTCCACCTTTTTGGGTGCCCACTTTCAGACATAACCGTATTTTGTTAGTTCAAGTCGAACCAAATTAATTCATTTATGCAACCCAAACTATCTTGATAACTCTTCCAATGAAACCATCATGTCTTGTCTTTATAGACAATATTCTTTCCCTTCGATGCAATATAATTTTATTATTCTCGTGAACAGGTCAAATCAATACTAATTTTCCGTTGGCTTTTCGTTTTTCCTTACGAGATCATTGTAAAACAAAAAAAAATGTGTATACGTAATATATCCAGTTTCATGATTGGAATCTTTTATTGCCTTGTTAGATTTCGCTCGTCTAAGTTTAAATGTGATTACAAGCGTTTTTCCTTGAAACACATCAATAAAGTATTCCAATTTCATGTTATTTTTTTTGCACCCGTAGAGGAATCCTCTATACCGAAGAATATTGTTTTCTCTGAACAATCACACTATTTAAGTCTTTGTCCTCTAGAGCGCACAAAAATAAAGAGTTGTTTCAATTCAAGGAAAAATGTTTCATGCAACGAAAAGTCATTTCCGATGATCCGTAAACAAGCTTGATAGAAAAATAAAGCGAAAATGTTCAATTCAATGAAATCGCGAACACCGTTCGATTGTTTGAATCATTACAACCAAATGCTGCATCAGCCCCGTGCATTTTCATTGCAAAATCATAAGTCGACATATCGTACGTAAGCATAGTACACTTAACCCAGGAGCGATAAGTTAGCTGGAGCTAGACCCGGTCTTTTGGAATAGACCAATACCCCCACTCAATATTCCTATATGTTCCCAATATTTCAGTAGAAATCGTTAAAAATTTTTCTGTGATAATTGCAAGCATGATCATAACGGCAATAATATGATTGCGGTAACAATATCCTGATCGCACTAACCGTATTATGTGTCTAATTGTCATGTTATGATTATCGTAAACATTATAATGATTGTGGGCATATGGTAGCTACAAATATATTTCAGAATATGTTAAAACCATTTCTCTCAGACATCTATGACATGTTTCTAATACTTTTACAATTGAATTTCTGATACCGATGTGAGACTTTTTAAACGCTAGGAGTTGCAAAAATTAAAGATGAAAAAAGAATGCACAAATAAAATGGTCACTGAGGGAGTACAAATTGTGTATCGTAAATCCGTTGTTTTTTTTTGCATGTTGTATTTCTGTTCCGGGAAAATCAACTGTCTTTTGCAATTGAATCAGATTTTACTGGAGATCCAACGATAAGAAAATTCATGAATTTGTTATAATCGATAATCTGTATTTCTTTTTATGAAAGAAGGGAAAGGGAACTCTTTGTTTTTCACACTATTTTTTAGTTAACAGTGACTGAAGTGAATTTAGAATTTAATGAGCAGAAATTACGAAAGGAATAATTCTCAAATTAAATCTGAAAGGAAAAATCTGCCATGACTAGGACCCAAACCTAGAACTTCACCTCACCGGGCTGGTGCTCTTACCAATTGAGCTACCGTGAACATTTCCGCGGATGTAATTTTGTTTTTCAAATAGCCCTCATATATCCAGCCACGGCGGTTCTCCTGTTGACGTGCTGACTCTGGGTTAAGTTTCTGTAACATTAGTAGTCTTGATGTGGCTAGGGCAATTAACTCAATCAGGTCTAAGGCGATTGGCCTGGACCAAGTGCCACTAAATTTTGTTAGAATGATTCTTCCGTTTGTGCTCCCTTGTCTAACTCACAACATTAATTACTCATTTACGTCATCCACTGTCGCCCGCCCCTGGAAGCTGTCAAAAGTTCTTCCTACACATAAGAAAACAAGGTAACGTGGGCTGGAGTATTTTAGGCCGATTTGTATACTACTCTGTCTTTCGAAAGTGCTTGAGATCCTAGCAAAAGAGCAGATCAGTGCACATTTAGATGGTAATGACTTCCTCGATAGGTTTCAGTCTGGGTTCAGAAAGCATCATAGCACAGCTATTGCGCTCTTACATGTCTCAGATGAGGTGCGCAAGTCTTTTGATAAGAAACATCTTGTACTTATTGTGTTGTTGGATTTTTCGAAGGCTTTTGACTCCCTGAACCATTCTCGACTTCTCCTGAAGCTGTCCTCTAAATTTAGCTTTTCATCCCCGGCCATTAATTTCGTTCGTGATTATCTGGCTGACCGCTTCCAGACGGTCTGCATAGGAACCTATAGCTCAGATCCAGTGATTAACAGGGCAGGCATCCCCCAGGGTTCGGTCTTAGGCCCTCTCTTATTCTCTCTTTATATTAATGACCTTCCAAGTTGTCTCAAATCCACTGACCATCATATGCAGATGATGTGCAATTATTCTTGTCGTTCGAGAAATTGAGCTTAAATGAAGCAGTAATTAGAGTCAATAAGGGTCTTGATGCGGTTAAGCGCTGGGCGATTGTACTCTCTGAGAATGACTCTGAGTCTTCGGACTTACAATGCGACTCGGAGGTCTTATTGGATGGCTCAGTTATTCCCCTAGCTGATAAAGTCTTGAACCTGGGCATTGTCATGGATAAAGGGATGACTTTTGGTAATCAGGTCAGTGAGATTTGCTCCAGAGTGTTCTCGAGGCTCCGTAGCCTGTGGCCATTGAGCAATAACTTTCCACTGAAGACTCGTCTAATCTTGGTCAAATCACTCGTCATTCCTGCCTTTACGTATGGCGAATGTATATACTCTACCAACCTCAGTGCTAGGGATGCAAAGTCATTGGAGGATGCTTTCTCATCATGCGTTCGCTATTAACACATAGCTTGCTCGGGGCTCCCATTCTGACGTTTTTGAGGCAGCGGCGTTGTTCTGCACTACACAGGATTATCAGATATGGCGGACCATCCTACTTATTGGATAAAATTATTCGCTGGAGTTCCTTGCGGAATAACGTACTCATACTTCCGAGGCATGAGGCATTCGTCATGGCAATATAATCGATCGTTCTAGGTTAAAACAGTGTCAGAATATAAACATGTCCCCATAAGCACCAGGAGATTATTATCCGCGAAGCAGTTCAGCCGGGATTGTCGTGATCACTTTTCGATATACAAACGTTCATGAATTGCTGCTTTTTTCGGGTGGTTTCGGCTACGTGGTTTTTGCACATAACTCGAATAAATCTCTTCCGATTAAAAAAATTTTTTTTTTGTCGAAAGGTCTACGAATATCTCACATTTTATGGAAAAAATTTTTTTGATTCAAACTAAGTTTCTACTAGGGCCCAGTGCCTGTGCTGTGTTAGGGCTCAAATAAGCATCAGGTCGGTCCCTATTGAAAAAAAAATTTTTGTTCGATGTTGCAGAGCAAATTGAAGGAAACATTTTTGTCTGTGAAAGTATTTGTCCGAGTTTCTCCTTAGTGCCCTAGGTGGGTCCTATGATAGCCCCTAGGTAACAAAATGGTTTCTTGCGATGTTGTAGAGAAAATTGAGAAACTTCTTTAGTTTTCCTACACTTTCTCACATTTGTTCAAAACTTTTCTTCAGTTTACCAACATTTTTCCAACGATACTAATACGATTTTCTGTCATCGTTCCCAAACAAGCACATTTTGTACATTTTTTGAAATGCGTTCTGAATGTCACTCTCCAGGGATAATCGGTCATAGGCTCATTCCTGGTAATTCAGGTAATTCACGAAAATATTTAAATTGTGTGACATAGGTATAGTGGTATACCAAAAAGTTGAATCTGTATTATCAATGCATTTGAATCTCTACATTGTAGACGACAATACAATGAATGAATGAATAATACTTTTATTCTGTACTATTTTCTAGCCGAGTAAGGCACATATATCCAGAATATGAACATTAAATAAACATAAGGAAGTAAATTTATGCAAAATCAACAGCTCAAATAAGAGAAGAGAATCACAAAATAAATCACAAAATAGAATCACAATTAAGCTGAACATAAAAGCATTTCACCAAAGTGATGTTGCCAATTCGAAAATCTCAATCACCTGGGGTGATTCGTCAAACAAAAAATAAGTAAATTGAAGAAATTTTCAACAAAAATAAGTCAATTGATTGCAAATTACGTGGATATTAGGCTGTCTGAAGAAGACAGCACCGAGGTAGGTACGTTCTTTTTAATCCAAGGCTTGATAGCTGCATGACAGGACCAGAGAAATTGGGTTGTGTACTCTTCTGCCCAATATCATGATTTCTCTCGTCCTTGAACGTGACGTAGCTCAATGTGGAAACGTACTGCCCATTTTCCACGACGAATTTTGATCTGGTTTTTGTTGACGTTAGCCTTTTTAACAATGTAGTTTGATATATTGTCAGGCGTAACGTGAATATCGACCGGAGACAGGTGGAAATCGCTATCGAATGATTTGCTTGGAATCCTTGGCCCCAAGAGATGGACACTCTTCTGGAGTGCATTGTCATTCGATTGACTGATTGATTGATTTGGCCTTTCCTCTTTATCAATGGCATCAAAATCAATCGGTTTGATAAGCCGATCTCGTTGTTGTTGCTTTAATAATTCCTTGTCACTATCAGACTGTATTGTGTGGACCCTGTCGGACCAACTTCTTTTTTTTATCTTGAGGAGTAGTTTTTCTGACAGATAATTTGAGGTAGATCAACGTTTGTGAAGAACGTTTTTCGAAAAAAATTGGGTCTTGATGCCCGGCACGCGACTTTTGTTCTTTTATTTTAAAGCGTTAGTTAGAAAGAGACAAACTACAGATTGTGTCATTAGTTTTATGTTTGTCCGTATTCAGCTATGAAAACATGGATGACGCCACTTGAGAAAATTGAGTAGTTCTATGTTGAGACGTTAATTCAGCGATGAAAAAAACATAGATGTCACCACTTGAGGTTCGGTGACATGACACGGTCTATAGACAACGCTTTAGAATAGAAAAACGAAAGTCGAAAAACGTTCTTCACAAATGTTAATCTACGTCAAATTATCTGTCAGAAAAACTTTAACCCAAGATGAAAAAGGCAAGTCGGTCTGACAAGAATTTAGCTAGTGGACCCGTGTTGACTACCTTGCAGATCGATTCAATGTTCGACACGACATCAGTTGCATTATCTAGTTTATAGCGTAGAATCGAAGGATGTTCAAGTGTTCTGCTCGAAATCATTTGGCATTTGGTAAAGCTCATTGTTTTCAGATAATAAAGATGGCTAAACGTAGCTTTTAACGCTCGCTACCGATAACAACAACAATTGCTGCAAATCCAGCTATGCATCGCGGTAGCGGCGGTGAAAAATTTCGAATCGTACTTAACTCCAATGTGAACAACAAAAATACAACGTGTGTTCCCCTTGATACTCTCAATAATTAAATTCTTAGAATGTGACTTTGACTTATGTGTTTATTCGGCTTGAAACGTTTGTTTTTCATGAAAATCCTTGTTCAGATCCAAGGTTCCTATTTATCATTCGTATCGAAGCATTACGGAAATTAAGATGTCCTTCGATTGAAAACATTAGGAATTGATATGTCCATTTATACGAGTGTCAAAAGTTTCATTAAAATTATTTCGATTCATTCAACATTTTGCTATGGGTAGCAACTCGAGTCCCATATATTGACTCATTTCATCTTTTCCTTATTTATGTTATTATTCAATTGGGTGTAAATAAATAACAAAATATCTGTCACCAGTGTCACCACGAAACCGAGATAAACTTACCATTGATAAATCAACACATAAAATACACTTCTCAAAGCAGCTTATACAATAATCCCAACAAACATCCTCTATTTTCGTAGTTACTTTAGGTTTCATACAAAATACTACTCTACCACATAGTTATTGGGATTCGTCGCACTATCTTACCTTTCGTTAATCCGAATTTCATCCACATACATACCTAACGTTTTCTAAGAATAGAAAAAAAAACAAACAAAAACAAAAAAAAAATGGAAAAATCAATTTATTGTGACTTTTGTTTCGTTTGCTGGTTAGCACTTTAAGCTTCCTAACTTCATTAATTAAATCTCGTGTTCTTTGTGATTTTCTATACATTATTATGTGCTATCATCAAAGCGTATTAAACGTACATGAAAGTTCGTACATTCAATCGGATTCCGTCTTTGTATAGGTACTTATGTTCTCTCATTTAGGGGTAGTTTCCGTCGTCACGTCGATATTTTAGTTTTATCTAATTTTCTACGCCCGTATACATCACATATAATTTTATTGATGTTATTAAAGCTATTTGTGATTGTTTTTTTCGTTGTTTATGTTGGTTCACCATTACATTTTCTCGTTAACTTTTTTTTGTTTTTGCTATGTTTGAAAAAGTTGTTTTATTGTTTTTCTTGCAACGAATAGATTGGCTGAATTTGTGAGTAACTTCACTGAATAAACATTGTCGGAATATTGAGTGGCTCAAACAAATTATCTTCTGCTTTGTATTTCTGTTCATTCTACAAGTTTTTATGTCAATGGTTAATGGTTTTTCTATAAAGCTATCAAAATACTATGGAAATCATGTTGAATGTTCATGTTGACACATCGTTCGGAAAATTTCCAATTCTTTTGTCCGGTGGATTACAAGATTATAACATGCGAAAGGAATAGTACGTTAATGCATCAATAGTAAATCTCTAGAGAGTTTAATGACTTTTCAGAGTGTAAAACAGCTGAGTGATATGAATTCCTCTAAGCCAATCGAATAACAGGAGGAAAATTCAACGAACATTTTAGCAGCCCAATCACATCACGTTATGCTCTCTGATATGTAATTAGTGGTTATTTATACTGCCATGTCCGAAGATGCAGTTATTAGTGTGTTGAATTTTATTTGTGTGTATAAGGGGCCATTCATAAATTACATAATGCAAAATTTCGATTTTTCAGACCCTCCCTCCCCCATAGCACGCAAAAAGGATCAAATTTGACCCAGTTTTGTTCTAGCTGTCACGCTAACCTCATACCCCTCCTCTCTTCCTAGTGCGTTACGTAAGCCAACAACATCCATTTTTAGGTCCGTACGAAGAACGAAGTTGTTCCAAAAGGGGTCTTATGCGTTTACCACGACGTTTGTAACCAGTCGAATTTCGACTCGGGAGTAGGGGGGAGCACCGATCATTGTCCTTAGATGACGAATCAGCAATAAAAAAAATGTCCATATGTCCATCTGTCAACACGATAACTCGAGTAAAACTCAACCGATTTTCAAAAACTTTTTTTCCCTTAAAGGTTATAGAAAAATCTTCTATGTGATTGAATCTGGGCACTGTCGGCCCAAGGGCCACCAAGCTAGGGTCGTTTAAGTGATTTTTGGTCTTTTGTACATAACTCGAGTAAATCTTTTCTGATTTTCAAAAATTTTTTTTGTTTGACAGACCCTTGACCGACAATTTATGGAAGAAACATTTTTGAATTTGAGTCCTTGGACTTAGCTAGGGCTCTAAAATCGAGTCTCTGCTAGGGCTCTATGTGTTTTTTGTCCATAACTCGGGCAAATCTTTTCCGATTTTCATGATTTTTTTTTTTTGAAAGACCTGTGCATAGCCGACAATTTAAGGAAGAAACTTTTTTGACTTTGAGTCCTTGGACTTAGCTGTGGCACTAAAAACGAGTCTCTGCTAGGGCTCTATGTGTTTTTTGTACATAACTCGAGTAAATTTTTTCCGATTTTCAAAATGTTTTTTTGTTTGAAAGATCTAGGCATGACCGACAGTTTATAAAAGAAACATTTTCCTGTGCTTAGGGCTCAAGTCTATGAGTCCAATGAAGAAAACAGCCTGAAGCAAAAATATCTATTGAATCACTTTAACATCATCAAAAGTAGAGTTGTGCGCCGGCTCACGCCGAGCGAAAGAGTGCGCCTCCAGCCGAAAAGCTTTACAAAACGTGCTTCGCCGCCGCCAAAAATAAATACTCTGGCTCCAGTGCCCTCTGAAGTTTTAGAGCCGTCAGTAAAGCTCAGAATTCCTTCATCTGATAGGCGGCTTGACCATTCAGACCTGCTGTGTACGACAGCTTTGAATCGCCTTACAAAGTCTGTCTCCGGCTTCATTCGGTCCCTAGGCATCGCAAAGACCTCTTTAATGATAGCCTTCTTGATTTTCCGATGGGCCAAAATGAGATTTTGATCCAGAGATCGTTCTGAGACAGCCTATCAGGCGTGGTGAAAGCCTTCGCCTTCAATGCCACATGGACCGGTGGCAGGTTAATTAACGCTTCCATAGACGCCATAGCTGTCGATTTCATAGCTCCGGTAACACAAATGCATTGCATTTGAATCTCGTTCATCTATTTTTTCTCACTCCTAATATCGAGCCTCGGCCACCATACAACGCAGACGTGACTCATCATAGGTCTCAAAGGTATAACCTTGGACGGCAGGCCACCTGTTCCTTCCAAACGAGCTCCTTCATATCCAGAAAGCTACTAGAACCTTGTCCTTAACAGTTCAACTCAATCAAGAATTACTCCCAGATATTTCAACCAGTCTCTTCACAAAACAGCCGCAATTTCCCTACCCGTTCATGACCCGACGTTCTCCTACTAAAGAGAACTATGTCAGTCTTGTCCGGGTCTACTCTGAGGCCGTTGTCTCGACACCATTGCTCTATTATCCTCAGAGAGTACCTCATTTTATCACCCAGTGTGCTCTCAAACTTACCACTGATCAGATCGTCTGAGTACCCCTTTAACGAAAATTCCTTCGTCGTTTAGCCTCCATACATCACAGCAGCGGGGATACTATTCTCTCCTGAGAGCAGCCTCTAGATACCCAAAAACTTGCCTTGTAGCCACAAACTGTTGACTTCACTGCCCTGTTTCTAGTTAGTGATAATTTTGATACTTTTATCTTATATTACCGCACTACAATAATAATTTTCAAGGGGAAACACTGCTCGTATACGTAATTATATATATTTTTGATTAAAATTTTTTTTGCATGTTTGTCTTATGTAAACCCCAAAACGAAAAACCCATCAACTCCCAGGTCGAAATTCGACTGAGTTTACTTCGGACAAGTCTAAAAACTCATGTCATGTAGTTTACTGTATTTGATTTACAGACACACACGTAGCTAGATATGAAGGGGTTATCACTACAAGCCATTTTCGATTCTTCATATGAAGTTAAATCGACGTGACTTCCCCTCAATTTCATGTCTCCAACATAGCAGTATAAAATTTAGTACTTAGTATTTAACAGTAGTAACGGCACAAATGACGTCATATTTTATAAAATTTCTATCGGGGGTGTACCATCTGTGTGTAACGTCTGACCGACAATTTCAACGAGCTCTATGCTAAAAATCTTAGCAGGATGAAAATGGGGTGATGGAGAGTACTTTAACAGTTTCTGTTTGGTAAAGATATTGTAATCACTTCTCTGACCATTTCATTAGCCTACCCCTTTCATTTCTGCAACTGACTCAATCTGTCTTCTGAATGTCAGCTCTAATGCTAAAAGAAGATCAGCCAGAGTCAAGTTGAAAAGCACTGCATTGTAAATAATTCGATGGCGCTGCCACCTGAGTGGGTATAAACAGATTTTCATTGGCTTATTATAGTGTAAAAATTTCGTAATGATTAATTACTTGTGATGTTTTGCCGTTTCTTGAATGATTGTTATGGTTGAGTTCCATGAATGACCTCGTGCATACAGTCGCTGTGATATTACTTGTCATAAATTCATATTTTTAATGATCCACTTACTAGGCCGTTCACTATTGTAATATACTATTAAAATTCGCAGTAATCGCTTCGTTAATAGCTTCTGGCTTTATTTAATCCTATTATCATATTTGATTCGTTTGTGTTCCGTTAACGTACACCTTTTTATTGCGCTCAAATTCGTTGAAATGACAACATTGTGCTAATGTTTATGCAGTAAAGTATAATAATTATTTCAAATTATTCGCGAGGGGGAAACAAACATGTCAAATAGTGGAACACGCTCTATTTGCTATCGGGTATATTTCAAAATTATATTTTTGATGTAAAAATAATGTTCACAAATGACGTCACGCTCTAGTGGCATTTTTACATGGAGACATAGACCAGATTTGAACCATTTTACGTGACGGGTGGAGGGAGTGGGTCAAAAATTCCATAAAATAGCATGACGTCATTGATTCAATACACTTCCATCCTTTGTACATCGTTTTGACATGATTTAAATTAATTTTATATTATTTGCCCATATTTCCATTGATGTAAAAATAATGTACAGTTTATGTAAATAATGAAAAAATGACGTAAATCGTGTTAAAATGGTGTTAATGCTTTTCCAATTAGAAATGTACAAATGATGGAAAAATAATGTAGCAAAATTCATCGTTATTACATTAATTATCCATCTTATGTATATATTATTCACATGATCTACACAAATTTTACATAATTATCCATGAGCTTTCATTCAACATTCACAGGATTTTCCATTGTTGATTCCCCCTCGATTATTCGCGGGTATTAGGGTTAATCTTTTTTGTGATTTTTGATATGAGAATTTACATCGATTTTATGTCATTTCAATTCGCTTTTGCAGAAATTGAATGTTCCATCACTCTAACAAATAATGTACAGTGTGACTGTATGCTACGCGCTAACTATAGATGAATATTTCTGATAAAATTTCGATGATATAAAACGAAAAAGTTTTCTTATATTTTTGATATTTGTAGCTTGCGGCGAATCGACTTTTTCAATGAATAGGTTGAAGCTTTTAAAATTAAATTTTATATTTATGAAAAACCATTGAGTCTCTAAAATATAAATCAACTTGTTCACACACTTTGGAATCAATTTATTATATTGAACAACTTCGCAACATTGTTGCTTCGCGAAAGTAATTAAAGAGTCAGAATTATAAAACGTACCAAGGAGTAAGGTGCGTAAATCTCAAATATACTTAAATAATCAAGAAATGAATTTGAAAAATAGGAACAATAGCGTTTTTCCCTATAGCGCCTAAAAATTATATTAATAAATTCAAAAGACTCATCGATGACAATTCAATATCACAACAAAAGCTCCTTTCAAAAGGGAAATGTGAAGTGAGTCCTCGTCCCTTCTAACAAAAAAACTGATATCAATTTCGGTGACGCTTAAAGCTTCGGAAGGCAAACAATTCTTTTGAAATATTTTCACATTTTATTAAGAAAATGCGTCACAAATGCCGGACCCCCCAATGTTATAGTTTTTCTGCTCTTTCAAATTTTGAATTTAGCTTTGCGCGATGTATGGAGTACTGTTGGAATCATTTAATGTTCAACTGGTGATATGGTCTTTTATGGTATGGACCCGACTCTAATGTTATATGAAATAAATGTTACTGTAGTTTCAAGCGTTGAATAGAAGAGTTGTGTTTGGTGTATACTCTGAAGAATATTATAATTGTAGGAAATCTACAAGTACGGGTAGCCAAATTTTTACGTATGAAATTTTAAAGAGCAGAAAAACAATAACATTGGGGGTATGGCATTTGAGACGCATTTTTTTAATTAAATGCGAAAATATTTTAAAAGAATTCTTTGCGTTCTGAAGCTTTAAGCGTCACCCAAATTGATAACAGTTGATTTTGAGCCGCAACCGCCGCCAAGCCGAAGCGCGGCGGCTACTACTTCCATGGGCGAAAATGATCCCCTCAACAAATCAAAAGTTTTTTTTTGGGCCCCCGCCTATTTTCCGACGATTTGGCGGTCACCCTGATACACGACGACGCACCCAACCCAACAACTTTCCCAACATCTTTCTCGAGCACCCAACATTTGTCTCGAGCTCGTAAGAAAGAACAATCCCATATACAAAATGTGTATGCAAACACATGCAAAAATGCTTTTATATGGGATTTGTATGGGAGCTTCCATGCCGGTTACACCATTTTTTCAAAATCTCTTATGTCGTAGAGTCCCGAGCTGAAACTCCCTGCAAAATTCAAGAAAAGTTATTGAGCCGTTTTCGAGTGCGAGCCGAAAAAGTCGTTTTTCATACAAGTGCCAATGGAAACCAGTAACTACTAATCCATGCAAATCTTAAAAACCTTTTAGTGTAGATTATGAGAGAGAAAATGTATGAAATTCTCTCATCTTATGACAACGTCACCAGGGTTTTTATGCTTTTTTGTACTCCATTTTTAATATGCACCATTTGTCCATCTTATACTACATGTGTCCAATATAGTGCTTGGTTGGAGAAACGTTCACGGGCTGCACTCTGGGACTTTTCTCCATCTCGCACTATATTGTCCATTAATAACTATTGGAAATGATCATTTTCTAAAGGTCATATCACCGGATCCACTGAACCGATTTTAATGACTGAAAAGAGACTTGGCCTTAGAATTTTCCGTAGAATCTGGGAAAAATATTCTCCGGGGGGTACGTCGCAAGGAAGGGGGAGTCGCAAGGAAAGGGGAGTCAAAACTTAGCTGTATATATGGTTCCGCAGTCTGCGCAAAAAATTTTCTTAATGTTTTGTTCGTCACGGGTACATCGCTACCGCGCGTCTATGATAGTAAATGCGTAGCCGGGGCTTACGAATAGCCAATAATACCGAAATGATTCGACATTGTTGGCTCAATTTCAAATTTCACATTGATGAAACATTATTTTCACTTCTTTTTGTAAAGTCTTCGTGAAAGGAGTAAACCAATTATCATTTATTACTGTTAAATGACTCATTACGAGACAGAAACTGTTCTACTACACATCTTGAAAATCTTTAGTTTTTTTTAACTCAAATTCTAATTTTGTAATCAAATATTTCGCGCGAGTCAAACCACGAGGGCAAATAGCAGCAGCAACGTTGAATGACTATTTGCCCTCGCGGGCGGATAGCATCAGCCTTATTATTTTGAAACTGAACGAGTTCAAATGAGAGCTTCGATAATTTGAATTTTGGCAGGAGACTCATAGAGCAAAAGTTTGTGTTTTCTTTGCCAAAATTGTCAGGAAGAGGACAAGGATATTAACGCTGTATTCAGTTTTCGAATAGAACTGTTTAATGTAGCGCCGAGTAAATTACAACTATCAAGCTGTTTGAAGCATCCTCAGCTCCACTCTCATTTCGGGTCTGATTCGAGCGAAAATTGACTTAGAACGGTACATTTGCAAGCATGTAACTTATCATTTTTTTGAAGACAAAATGTAAAAAAATGCCGAAAAATTTTAAAGGAAATTGATCGCGAATACTTGTACATAAAGCATCGATCAAATGTAGTGTATGGAGTAGAGGTGTGCGCCGGACGCAAAATTTCGGCGGCGGCGGAAGTATGTCTTTGAAAACGTCGGCGGCGGTGCAATCGGCAAGCGGAAATTTCATTTTTTTCGGCGGCGGCGAAATTTCTATTTTCAAAATTCGGCGGCGGCGCACTCGGCTATCCAAATTTGTTTTTTTCGTCGGCGGCGGCATATTTTTTAGTGATTTTTTCGGCGGCGCTCGGCGCGGCGCAAAAAAATTGCATCGTAAATAATACATTGTTTTTAATTATGTGTCTCACAGTAAAAGGCTAAAATCCGAAAAAATTCAGTGCGGAACCAGAAAGCCGTTTCTGTATATGGTGAGCTAAGAAATGTTTGGGGTACCAGAATAACGAATAAAACTTACTTACTGCTATGGTGCATTTTCTTGAGAATTTTGTAAAGAAATTTCGTCCTAAGAATATGCAACTTAGTTCTCTGAAGCCGATATAAATCTTGGTCGAGTTGTCGCACATATCTGGACCATATCCAACGCACATGCCCCGAACCACTCACGAGTGGAGACAAGACATTTTTTTAAGATTTTTAGTATGGTCATGTTAGATTTTGACCTTGGTTTGGTAAGACCTAAGGTGCCTACACAATATCCCGAAAGTCCCCATCAATCACCCCGTAGCATTTTGAGTAATTGGTAGAAAACCGAAAAAATTGAGGTTAAGTGTAAGCTTTTTATTGTTGTTAGACGAAAATCTAAGTTTTCCAAATTTTTCTTTGTAAGTTATTTTTCCTAAGTTCTACATACTCCAAATTTTCCAAAAAAATATAATTCTTGTTGTCTTTTAGATGATGGGGTGACCAAAAACATGGCTGTCGTTGGCTATAGTGGCGCCACCAGAGCTATTTCATGAAAATTTAAATCTTTAGGGAAAGTATCAACCACAGGTGGTCAGTTTGAACGACAAAATCGTTTGTTTTTTTTATTATAAAAGCAGGCCTTGGCCCATTGCTTCGTTTGTTTTTATTTGGTGTATGACGGGTGTGTGAAGAAATGTCCATTGTTGGCTATTGTGGCGCCACCAAGGCTTTTTCATTCGGAATGAGTGTATAGTTCGAACTGAAAAGTATTGATCTCGGACGTTTTTTTAGATTTTGTGCAGTCTTAGTTCAGTTTAGTTAGTTTTAGATCAGTTTTTTGACAGTCATCAGTGATTTTCATGCAGAAATCCTTGAATCCTTGGGTTTGTTTCCTTCCTTCCCGTTGTCACCAGGAACTTGTCGAAGACAACAGACCCCAGTTGAACCACTTGAACCCACAATGATGTAATCTAACAGAATCTTGCATACTGAAGAAACTGAAGGCCACCACATATTATTTGCCGTAAGAGCATTAGGAAGTTTCAGATATCCTCAACTTGTTCACATGCAAAAGTAGATCTCCCGTGGAGCGTCCGTACGTATCAAAATGGATATTGCAATAAGACATATGTACGTATCAGAAAACACTTATTGGAAAATTTCAGAAGGAGCAAAAAATTCAATGCTTCAAGTTATTTGGAGACAGTTTTTCGTTAACATACAGAAACTTACTTTTAGAGGCAAAATTGTAGAGAATTACATTTTAGAGAACAAGTCGAAAGCGAAAAATTACCTCATCCCGGGATAAAGCAATATATATTCTGAAACTGGTACGTATGGGTCTTTGTTCATGTTCCAAAAAAAACTTCGGCGGCGATCGGCGCGGCGCACGCCGGCGCACAGGTCTAGTATGGAGTAACACTGAAATAGTTATTTGAATCACAAGGGATGAAAGTATAAAAATTCAACCCTGTGCGAGAGTTGCTGCCCGCGCCGAAGGCAAGGGCTGCATCGCACAGGTTGAATTTTCATACGTCATCGCTTGTGATTCACGTAATTTTTCATCACGAGAACCGCGGAATTTTTCGCTTCCCAAACTCAAATTTTCAACACAACGAAATTGCTGATCATCATATTGTTTACATCAGTTTCATTGGGCTCTCTTTTAAGAATCGAAAATACTTTCGGCCCTCTTTAGAGAACCGAAAATATTTTCGCATCTCTTGGCTTACTGAGGTCTGCATTTTTTCATTTTCGGCTCCCATTTGGGAAGTGAAAATTACGATTTTCGTGGCTCGAGTGATGAAAAGATAATATGATCATCATCATCATCATCGAAACCCTACTCCGCGTGGGAGCATAGGGCGTCCACAAATCGTCGCCATCGTACTCGGTTCCGGGCGAGAAGTTTGACCTCCTTCCATTTTTTGTCAGCTACTCTCGCTTCATCGACGACGGTTCTTCTCCACGTTATCTTTGGTCGGCCACGTTTTCGGGTTCCCTGTGGATTCCATTCTAACGCAGTTCTTGGAATATCATCAACAGGTCGCCTTAATGTATGTCCGATCCAATTCCACTTTCGACGCTTGATTGTGACCTTCATTTTTTCAACACCGGTTTGTTTCCCCAGCTCTTCATTGCTTATCGTTTTTGGCCAGTAAATTCTCAGAATGCGCCTGAGGCATCTGTTGACGAAGACTTGGATTTGGTTTTCGATGGTCGAAGTCATTTTCCAAGTTTCACAACCATACAGCAATACTGAGATGCAGTTCGACTTGAATAATCGTATTTTCAGGTTTCTTGTCAGCTGCGTTGAATTCCAAATGTTGTTTAGCGAAATGAAGGCTTGGCGCGCTTTCTGTATGCGGCTTCTTACGTCAATGTCGGCACCTCCATCCTTTGCCAAGATACTTCCTAGATAGCAGAAGCTCTCCGTTTCTTCTATTTTTTCACCAGCGATTGTCAGCATGCAAGGCGTTGTTGTGTTGATGCGCACCAGTTTTGTCTTCGCTACGTTTACCTCAAGTCCAACTTGTCCGGCATACTTGACGAGTCGGCGTAACGATTCTTGCATGTCGCTTGCTTTCTGTGCCATGAGGGCTAAATCATCGGCGAAATCAATATCCTCCAACCGTTCTGTCAGCGTCCACTGAATACCTCTGCCACCAGCATTCACTTTCCGCATCACCCAGTCCAGGACTATGATGAATAGAAGAGGCGACAACACACATCCTTGTTTGACACCAGATTCAACAATAAATCGCCGACCCAGCTTGCCACGATGTACCACACGACATTTTCCTTGATGGTAAAGTCCTTTAATCAAGTTCAGGAGCTTTACAGGGATGCCGTAACTTGACAAGATTTTCCACATCACTTCTCGGTCCAAACTGTCGAATGCCTGCTTGAAATCGATGAAAAGCAAGTACAGCGGGGTGTTGAATTCCACTGACTGTTCTATGATAATTCGCAAGGTGTTGATGTTGTCCACACATGATCGATGAGGTCTAAAACCAGCTTGCTGCTTGCGAAGAATTGGTTCTAGGACCTTTGATATTCGGTCGTGGATAATGATGCTAATAATCTTGTTTATCGTGTTAAGAAGTGTGATGCCACGCCAATTGCCACAAATTGTAAGATCGCCTTTCTTTGCCACTTTTACAATCAAAGCGTCGATAAACTCATCTGGAACGTTTCCTGATTCCCACACTTCACAGACTATTGGGTGGATTAGCTCGTTTATTAACTCCACATCAGCTTTCAGCATTTCGGCAGCAATGTTGTCAGCACCAGGTGCTTTTCCGTTCTTTAGCTGCTTGATCGCATTCTTGACATCCAGTGAAGTTGGTGATGACGAGTTGAAATTACATGTTCGAATTCGAATTGGTTCGGTCGGACTCTGTGGTGCAGTTACGGGCGGTTTATTGAGAAGTTCCTCAAAATACGTGCTCCACCTTTCACATTGCGCCAAATCCGAAGTTATAAAACTCCCATCAGCAGCCCGTAATGGCTTGTTTGCATCCGCTCGTTTTCCTGATATGCGTCGAGCAAGACGATAAGTTTCACGCATGTTATTACTGTCAGCTGCACGTTGAGCTTGATCAGCTAAATCACTCATCCATTTACGTTTATCTGCTCTTGCACTCCGCTTTATTTGCTTTTCCAACTCGTTGTAATTTTGGCTCGCGCCAGGCATTAATTTCAACTTTTTCCGTTCCTCAATTAGTCTCCATGTGGTATCAGAGATCCATTCCTTCCTCTCATTGTTCCGAAAACCCAGAATTTGCTCTCCCGATTTCTGCATAGCATTTTGTACCGTGCTCCATTTGACCGCAGTGTCTTCTTCATATTGACGACTAGAAGTGACTTCCTCGCGTATGTTCTGTATGAAGCGTCTCGCTATTTGTCCGTCCTTAAGCTTCGATATATCTAACCTTCTTGGCGCAGTGGGCTCTCGTTTTCTATGGGTCGATAGTTTAATGCGAATGAGTCCGGTTAGTAAGTGGTGGTCACTGTAGACATCCGCCCCTCTTCGACTTCGGACATCTAGGAGAGAACTTTTCCACTTCCCACTGATTGCGATGTGGTCAATTTGATTTTTGGTACGACGATCGGGTGAGATCCATGTAGCTTTGTGAATGTCTCGGTGACAAAATAATGTTCCGCCTATGACCAAGTCAAAGTTTCCACACAATTCTGCGAATCGCTCACCATTATCATTCATTGTTCCTAAACCATGGGTTCCCATCACGTTTTCCCAGTTTACATTCAAACTCCCCACTTGTGCATTCATCCCCACTTGTGCATTCTCCCCACTTGTGCATAATATGATGCTTTATAAAAAAATTATACCCTAAGTCAAGGGGATGCGCTGGATAGGAACCTAAAAGTTGGAAAATATATTTTCCATTGAAAGTTGTCAAGTAAAATTGAAAATCTGATTTTCGGACTCTCCGAAGTCCAACAATATTTTGTATCTAAATTTTCGCTTTGTCTTATGCATTAAAATTGTTATTAATAACAGCCAAGTTCGTTATCCATTAAATAAACATAGTGACAAAGTATTCTCCTAATCTTCCTTCTAATCCATTATTGGATCTCATTTAACGTTTTCGGTAAACGTGGAAGCGTGTGCAGTGTTATGTACCTAAATTGTTAATGTGATTTTGTCACATCCTTGTTTACATATTCGTTGGGTAAAATTGCTCGATCACAGATATTTCCATATAAGACACACATAAATATTTATTAAAAATCTTACATATTCTTTCGAAACGAAAACTTTTTCTAACGCATTGATGGTATACGTATACACCAAATGTAATATAAAACTTTACAAGGAGTTCTTTACAAACATAAAGAAAATTCATATTATCTGTGAGATTATATTATTATATATTGATGTATAGAAAAGTTCGTATTTTCTTAAACCTGAAGACTATACCCTCCATAACGTATTATTTAGGTTGTTTTCTATATTTTCTTCTTATATTCGTTCTCTTGTTACTTTATTTCACTGTATCATGTTTGATGTTATGTGGTGTTTATTATTTGATAAGTTTGCAGAAAAAGCTCTTTGAATATGATGTTTGAAAAATCATCATTAAAACAGTTAAGTGATGACATGAGGTTATCTATTATTTGTCTACATATTAACGTAAAAATATGCAATAGATCTTTTCATTTGTATATGTGGTGTTGCCACTTCAGAACTATAATGACAACACTGCACATGATGATATCAATGTGTATAGAAGTGATTGATAAAATAATGATGTAGAAATCTGAAAGATGTTTTCTCGAAGAATTATTTACTTATTGAAACTACTACATAGGAATTAAACTTGCAGAGAATAGAGTCTGCTTCTCATCTTAAATTTGTTGTATGATTTGCTAAAAGTGAGGTATAAATCTTCAAAATGTGAGCTGTCCCTATTTTTTTCTTACATTAATTAAAATGTACATCTACGAAAAATAGTGTGACATAAGCCACCGCCGCTTGCAATGCGTAGATTACAATCGATCCATTCTCAAATGTATGCAACTCTTGCGATTTGTGGGTTCTATGAGTTCTTTGAGATCTAAAACCCACACACAGTTTTAGTGTTGTCGCTTTTGGCTTTTGCTAAATGCACGTCGATAATGCAGTTTCATTTAGTTCGTTAATTGGCGCATTTTTTTTTTTTTTTGTAAAATTCAAACGTTCTCTGACTTAAAATTTTTGCACATTTGTTTGATGACTCTGTTCTTAACAAATTTCGGAATAGATCGACGTTTGTTTCTTCGCATTGTTTTATATTTAATTTTGGATTTACATATTGCTTCGACAATTTGAATTTTTTGCAAATGTTGTTTTTTGTTTAATTTTGTAATTTTCCTAAAAGTTTAATTTTCCAGAAAGTTCGATTATTTCGGGGATTCGCATATCTTACGAAACTCAATTTTTCTTTTGAAAATTTTAATTTTTTTGATAATTTGAAATTTTTCTGGAAATTTATATTTTCTTGTAATTTTAGGATTTCCTTGAAATTTTTATTTACTAAAAAATTTATATTTGAAGAGAATTGGATT
The DNA here is from genome assembly GCA_029228625.1 of Pseudolycoriella hygida. Lineage (NCBI taxonomy): Eukaryota > Metazoa > Arthropoda > Insecta > Diptera > Sciaridae > Pseudolycoriella > Pseudolycoriella hygida. The sequence goes on along the minus strand of CM055405.1, from coordinate 34,495,567 downwards.
TTAAAAAATTTGGGTTTTCTTGATAATTTTGAATTTTCACAAAAACTTTAAATTTCTTGAAAATTCAATTTTTTCGAAAAAAAAACTTTCATTTTCTGAAAACTCAATTTATTTTTCAAATAATCGTACTGGTCAACCGTATCTTGATTTTCATCATCTTTATCGACATTATCATCCATTGTTTTGATTGACGGCTTTGACAGTACTTCAGTAAATTTTTTAAAATTTTAGATTGTGTGGTGAAGTATCTCACAAATTATAGTTTTACTTCCATTGAATTAATTTCAAATGTAATTACATTTTATCATTTGTTGTGCTGTGTATAATTGTTGAGTTTTGAACCTTTTTTTTAGTAAATAATTTGCTGTATCCATCAAAAAATCGCTAATTTCTACCGTGTGAAAAGTGTTTTAAAATTTCCAGCTTCTGCAAGCATTATTTCGCTTTCTTCCAGTGGATTTTCGAGATATTTGTTTTTATTAAAAACGTTTATCTATTTAGAAGAAGTTGTAAAATTTTGCGAAGTTTCCAATTAATTTTTGTTATAAAAAAATGTAATTTAATTTGTGATCTTCCGATTTGTGTTTTGGCCAATTTGTTTACATACATTCTTCCAAAAGCGGCAACACCGAATTGTAATTTATTCATTGTGTTTAACACCCACAAAAATAACTCTCAAAAGACATAATTGTAAACTTTCGAGATTGGAAAGATTGTAGTGTTATGTTATGTTATGTTAGCCTGTACGAAGAACGACGTTCTCCGAAAAAGGGTGTATTGCGTTCGTAACCAGTCGAATTTTGACCTGGGAGTTGGCTACTTTTTCGTTTCGGGGTCTAAATAAGAGAACATTGCAAAGAAAATGTCCGTCTGATAAATATAGTAAAACTTGACCGATTTTCAGAAACTTTTTTTCCTTGAAAGGTATTTTTGGGGTTGAATCTGGGCACTGTCGGGCTAGGGGCCATTTAAGTGAAGTAAATCTTTTCCGATTTTCAAAAACTTTTTTCTTCGAAAGATATAGGAATGCCGGTCAATTTATGGAAGAACATTTTTTGATTTTGATCCTTCGGACTAAGCCAGGGCCCTAAAGCAACACGGGAAAGAATTTTCTGCCTACTCCGTTGTTACGTAAATAACTATTTTCCATAAAGATAATTTTGAAAAAATTATTACTTTATTGAATTCGGACCAAATCAGTTAAAAACTTTCGAAGTTACGATCGAAAAAGTGGTCGAAAACCTGATTTTTTGAAGGTCGGTGAAACTTTTTGAATGCGAAATTAGCATGGAGATCGCTCTTCAAGGTTTTGAAGGGGAGATATGAACTTCCAGAAATCCAGAAAAAAATAAGTGAAAATTGGTTGAGTGATTCGGGCTGTAGTTTCCTTAGTGTAGGCCAACTCACGCTACGCGACATTACACGATAGTTGTTGGTTTTTCATGAATATTCCTCTAATGATGAAATTTTCTCTGTATTGTTGTAGAGAAAAAAGAGCGAAACATTTTTGTCCACTAAATTATGTATCCGGCGCCTCTCCTTTAGGTCTAAGGTCGGCCCCAGCCCAAAAAAAATTCTTTTGCTATGTTGTAGAGTAAGTTGAGGGGAAATTTTTTGTCCATTAGAGTATGTTTCCTATGCCTCTCTTAAGGGCTCTGAGTCGGTTCCAAGGTTGACCTACCCCATAAGTTTTTTTTTTTCAATTTCTTTGGGACCCTTACCGTTACATCTTTTCTTTGGAACGTGAAGTGCATTTAATGTACATTAAATGTGAATTGTAGTACATCTAATGTAAATTAAAACACTTTGAATACACAGCTAATGTACCTTTAATGTACTTTTTAGTGTGAATTACTAGCACATTTCATGTACATATAATGTTATGTAAGAAAAGAAAGGAAAATTTAATTTAATTTTCCGACTTTTGTATTTCGGTTTTTCTTATTCTGATGATCGCTACGTCCTCCATCTACATTTTTTTATGCCAAGTTCTCATTTTTTTTATTAGAAAAATTTCTGCCATTTGCGGGGCCTGAACCCAAGAAGCTCGGGATTATGAGTCGACTGCTTTACCAATTCTGCTACCGGATACTTATGTGTTGGTGTCTTAAATTTGTATAAAGTGTTAAATTATAGAAAGTACATTAAATGTACTTTTATTGTACCGAGAGAAAAAGTTTTTGGAAAATATGCTAGTAAATGAAAATCACACAAACAAATGTGCCTTTTATTTACATCGAAAATGTACTACATCACATGCACATTTTTGGTACATTAAATGTGATAGGAATAGTGTACACCTTATCACGCACGCGAAAAATGTACTTGTGATCTAGTGCAATAATTTCGATTTTTAATAGCACAAAGAATGTGCCTTTTGTTTACATCGAAAAATGTACTACATCACAAGCACATTTTTGGTGCATTTAATGTGATAGGAATAGTGTACACCTTATCACGCACGCGAAAAATGTACTTGTGATCTAGTGCAATAATTTCGAGTTTTAATAGCACAAAAAATGTGCTTTTTATGTACATCGAAATATGTACCACTTCACAGACAGATTTTTTGTACACTTTATGTACATATTCTCAACAACATTGAATTTCCCACATTTAATGTACATTCAGAGGGCAACATTAAAAAGTGTGATCTGTGTTATTTGGTTATGGCACTTCGTTTACTTTGATATTTTGATCGTAAATGTTTAATTAGACCAAAAAAGCATCTGCTTGCCGCCATGATACGTCTGTGAATTTTAGGTGTATTGTCACCATTTGACCGTATCAGCGCTCCAAGATAAATGAACTCATCCACTATCTCGAGATTGAACTCTCCAATGCGTATTTTGTCATGATTTTAGATTCGTTTATCATCAAACCCATTCTCTCGGCTTGGATTTTCAGATTTGTGAAAGCGTCAATTGCTGCTGCATATGTACGACTGGCGAGAACCAAGCCTTCTACAAAGCCTAGAACTTGAACTGTTCCATTATTTTGTTGGCTCGGATACCAGCACGTCTCATTGCGATTTCCAAAGTTTAAGAGTAAGCAGGATAGAGCGTCTCCCTGCTTCAGTCCTTCTCTAACAGCAAACACATCTGGCACGTCGTTTTGCACCTTGACACAACATTTGGGGTCACAAGAAGAATATACTTTGTTTCAAAGCCCAGCTCCTTCATCGCCACATACAACTTCATACGCTTGGTCCTGTCGTAAGCTTGTCTGAAGTCGATGAAAACATGGTACGTCCGGACTTGAAGCTCTCTATTCTTTTGCAGAATCAGACGAAGTGTGAATAATTTGTCAGTTGTTGAGCGATCTCGTTTGAATCTGCCTTGATAATCCCCAATGATACTCTCAACCAGCGGATTTAGTCTTTCGAACAGTAATTGTGGCTACCGGATTCAGCTCGATCTTCATGTACTTGGTTTTAGATTCATTTATCATTAAACCCATTTTCTCGGCTTAGATTTTCAGATTTGTGAAAGCGTCAACTCCTACTCCATGTGTACGACTGGCGAGATCCAAGTCATCTGCAAAACCCATAACTTGAACGGTTCCATTCACACAATTTCCTTGTAAATTAATGAGTTGACTCCGGTACCACTCGTTTCACAAACCTCATAAACGTCAAAACAACGAATTCACGTGAAATGATGTAATCCATACAAACCTCTGAGTGAATAAACTATTACCCAGGCAGAAGTCGTTATTCACACCGAGTTGACCAACTAAAATAACACATTTAAGTTTCATCTCGCGTATTCAATTCAAGAATTGTGCACTCTACTCTTAAAACTTTACAATAAAATGTAGAATTCAGTAGGAGATACGAGCATCTCTTCTAACTTACGTGCATAATAATGAAATCTACCAAATAGCAATTTCACACCAAAGAGTCGCAAAGTTTTACGTATTACATTTCAAGTCTATAGTTCGATTATGCATAGCGTGAGAAACTAGCGTAAGTGATACTCAACAACTAAATAAATAATGACGTTCTTTTCATATCTGCTGCATTTTCCGCAAAGTTGTTAAACTTTTATTTCCGTAACGAAGTTTGGTTTACAGTTTATTTCAGAAAACAGAGTTCAATTGAACAAGTTTCATGGTTAGGTTGCAGTAAATTTATTTACTTTTACGGAAATAATGATGAAGATTTTTAGTATTTTCTGTTCTTTGTAGATATTTAAATTGCTAAGTTACAAAAACGTTTTTCATTCTCGTCATGAAAATAAAAAAAAAAACAAAAGCACAGAAGATAAGGAGATTAATGTCGTCAATTTTCATTTATATTTTCCCGCATTATCGTAGATGCACCCCATGAATGGCGTTATTAATTACACCAACATTCCATTAAAACATTAAAACTAGAATTTTATGGTCATAAACTACTATTAGCTCTAAGTTGCTGTATGTATGTTGAAGTCAGTGGAATGCGGGAAGACATCATTTAGTATAAATAGTTTGAAAACTCATTAGTAGAAGGAGGTTGGTTGAGGAGGGCCTCTGCCTGCCTTCTACAAAGTCCTATTTCAAGATTTATGTTTACTTAGAAATCAGGAACAGATGCAATGATTGAGAGCTTTGAGTCTATGTCTCCCAGACAGTGATTGGTATCAGGGTGCAAAATCTTACTCTACTTTTATCAAAAAGTAATTGCAACTCTGACGCGTTGAGCTGAGCTAAACTGCCGTACAAAGCATAAAAACCTCAGAAAGTAAATTTTGAGAGAGAAAATATATGAAATTCTCCCAACTCACCAAGGTTTGTATGCTTTGTACGGCAGTCAACTTCATTGGGTCCATTGTGCTCAGTGGTACCCTACTCTACCGTCGTCATAAGGAAAAAAACTTAGAGAAAATCAGCGAAGATTTTCAACGAAATTCGTCGAAAAAAATCAAATTAGCAACAAAATTAAACAAAAGATTCTCGGCGATTGTCTTGTTTAATTTTGTCGCTAATATGACTTTTTACCGGGATATTCTAGTGAGGGAAATTCTGCAATGGATTTTTCTACAACATATAACATGATAATCCCTTGAAGAAGAATCCTCTTCACGCGAAGCAGCACGCGTACATAGCAGGAAGATCTGTGGACTCCGCAATTCATAGTACAATTCGGACGATTGAAACAGCTCTGAATGCCTAGCAGCAAGCGCTGGGATTTTTCTTAGACATCAATTCGGTTGAGGAGCAGCAATTGCTGGCAAAACTCGATTGCGGAGAAATCGAAGGAAATTCCAGAGATCTTGATGGACACAGATCAATGTACTCCACAATATTTCTTCGATAAGAACTTTCAATTCATGACCCCAAGCAGAGAAGAGTGGGAAAATGGAACAAAAACTTTAGATCCGAATGACATGAATATATTCATGGACGGATCGAAGATAAACAATGGCACGGGCGGTAAGTATGCATCGATAACCCAAGCTGATAATTAAGGCTTGTGTTGAGATAAATGAGACGGAATATGAGGCAAGAAACGTCAACACGGACAACCAAGCATGTCTGAAGTCATTAAGCTCTAATTGCTTAACTTCTAAACTCGTGATAGAGTGTACACAAAGAGTGAACGAAGTGGCTAGATTGCACAAGGTTAACTTAGTTTGGATACCTGGTCACAGAGGAGTGGACGGGAATGAAGAAGCAGATGCTCTAGCTCGAGAGGGTAGCACAACAGCTTTCTTCAGACCGGAGCCAGACTTTAGACTGCCATACAGGGTGCAGAGGACCATAATCAGAGAGTGTTATTCTAGAAAGCATGATGAGCTATGGACAAATCTCCGAAGCTGTAGGAAGTCAAAGATTTTCTTAAATGGCACATCCAACAAGATTACCAATTATCTCCTAAAGTGCTCCAAAACAGCACTGAGGAAGCTGATTCGAACCATTACCGGACACTGCAAGTTACGGAAACACATGCACAACATGAAATTAGAGAATTAAGCGATCTGCAGGAGATTTGAGGCAGAAGAGGAAACGCCCGAACACCTATTTACAATGTGCCCATCCTTGGCGTGGCAAAAACTAGAGAGATTTGGAGCTCTCTTTCCAAACCAAGAGCAAATTATGAAAACAAACATAAAAGAACTACACGAATTCTCCAAAAAATGTATTGAGAATATGTATGAGGAGACATTTTAAAGAATAGGTCACCTTAAACTTAGAAGTGGTTTAGTAATAGTAAAGCAAATAAAAAATGTTTTGGTTGTAAAAGTGGCCCACCCCTGGGCCCAATTATGCTTAAGTTTTATTATACAAATGTATTGTTAACTTAAAACCAACAAATGAATCTAATCTAATCTAAACATGAAAGTATCGTTACTCAGCTTAAACTAAACTTCAAATTCTGGGTAGTTGGATCGTTTAGTGTCCACAACGAGCCGTATACAGAAGAATGACATGCATGACGGGGATCATATAGAAGAATCATAAGCTGTGGCTAGTATGCTAGAAAATGTATGGTAGTAAGTGCACACACAACGGGGTTAACGAATCTAACAAGTGTGTAATCTGAATGGGAAGGTGTAAATGTGGGAATCTAGCTAAAAATCGAATACATGACTAGGTTGAATGATGGAGAGTAACGGAGAAGGAACAAAGGGTCAAAAAAAATATCTGTGCTCCGAGGCCAGTAGGGCGCCTCAAAACCAGAAATCTAATAAATTTCACCGTCCTCCTGAAATACTGTTTGGTATCTCACACAGGCTTCCTAAAACTTCTTCCGAGTGGGCTGGACCAGGCTTCCGAACCTTTGGAAAAGCGGTTCGGGTTACGGTTCATGGTTTTTGAAAATTAAAAAAAAGGTTCGGGTTCGGGTTCAGGGTTTTCGCAAATCAAAAAAACGGTTCGGGTTCGGGTTCAGGGTTTTCAAAAATAAAAAAAGCGGTTCGGGTTCGGGTTCAAAATAATAACAAAAAAACAAGGTTTTGGACTCAATTCAAAACTTTAATTTTAAAATGTCCCTTAAGTTAAGTTGAGTTTTTAGTATTAAAGTAGTAGTATCAAACAAAAATATTACAAAGAAGGTGTAAACGAAAGAGAATTAAAAGAAAATCATCCATCAAGAAATTTTCTGTTTAAACAAACTATTAGTTGTTTCTCTAAAATTCCACCTTTTGTTCGCTCTCTACGTTTAGTAAATACGAAGGGTTGAAAACGCCCTTTCTACTGTTATTTGAGTAGCAGGGACGGCATATATTATTTCCGATAGCTGAAACAATTGCGGTTGCGGTAGCTGTGGCGACTGAATTCCTCAGATTGACTAAAAATCCGTCACCATATAAAATACAAAGAAAAAATTATCCATATGACATTTTGTTTCACTCAGATTATTAGTATATCTGGGGAACCCAGCCGCCATATTATGTCTCTGGGTCAGGGTTTTCGCCATTGAAAAAAACGGTTCGGGTTCGGGTTCAGGCTTTTCGCAAATGAAAAAAACGGTTCGGTTTCGGGTTCAGGGTTTTCAAAAATA
>CM055405.1:34474309-34487581 GCA_029228625.1 Pseudolycoriella hygida | reverse complement strand
GGGTCAGGGTTTTCGCCATTGAAAAAAACGGTTCGGGTTCGGGTTCAGGCTTTTCGCAAATGAAAAAAACGGTTCGGTTTCGGGTTCAGGGTTTTCAAAAATAAAAACGGTTCGGTTTTGGGTTCGGTTCTTTCTGTCAAATTATCTGCGGTTCAGGGGTTCGGTTCGGTTCGGTTCGGAAGCCTGGGCTGGACACTGCCAGAAGACAATATAACAATTGCCAGCAGTTACAACTAGTGAATTGTATCAGAGGCAAGATGTATTGCCGTGGAGTTGTAATATTTACAATTTTTTGATGTCGTCACATCGCTTTCTGTTATCGGTTCCTCTGTGTAAGAAGTAAGCTTCCTTCAGCTAATTACCTACGTAACATGTACAGATTTGCATCATGCTCCAGTCCTACTATTTACCTCATAATTTTTTTTAGTTTGAAATTGGTGTCGTTAAATGAATGAATTTCATTTTCTATTCTCATCAACATACAATAAAAAATTAGCTTTTTCCTACAACTTTTTTATTTCTCGGTAAAACTTTTACACCAAACTACACTTCTACATAAATCTTGATAATCAGTTTTATAGGTTTTCATCTCTACGTTTTCGATTTATAAAACTTGGAAAGTTTAACAACAATTCCTCTTGGAGAAAAGTTTATTAAATGAAAATGTTCACAATCAATTTTATGAAGAGGAAACATCAATTAAATGTAATAGAACAATTTGTGCCAAGAATTTTTTCAATACAAATTTCTTCCGGTGTAATGGTAGATTATTTCTATGACACGGAAAACAAGACATCAAGCGAGCGCAACTAACATAGCGTAAGGTTGGTATTGAACCCATGCGATAGTATTTTCGGGTGGTAGACTTCGAAATACTCAGAAATAGAAAATATTCTGTCCGACAAACGCTATAGGCGATGTTCTGAGATACACTCTTTCTATCTGAACGGTTTTGTGAAGAAGTGCGACATCATCCGTAGCTTTGGAAGGTCATCAGTCTATCCAGTATGAGAACTCAATTTAAAAAAATCGTAAGTTGAGTTTTTCGCAATGAAAAAGATACAAATATTTAAGTCAATGACAAGCAGGCAAAGCCAATGAGTAGAAGACATGCAGACTTTTTAAATTTCATTCAATTTTGTGTCAAAAACTGAGTCTGTAAAAATTTGTAAACTCAGTATGACGCTATCGCACTGACAATAATATCGATGGCTGTCTATTAAATATCGAAAGAATATTCGAAAATTTATTATTTTTTGAGAGCTCTGTGTGGAAATATCATTCCGTCGCTGTTGGTGGTGAATAATAAAATGTTCAAGTTTTATGATTTTAAATAAAGTTCTATCACAAAGTCTTTTTAGTTATCAAAACGAAAACTTGCTAAGTAAATTTTATGTAGTTGTAACCCGTTTTCATGAACTCAATGTTATTATTAAAAAGTCTTGAATTTTCTTAAGGTATCATAAGTTTTCATTTCACTACTTTATTGTAGTTTTCGTAATTATCTCCGCATACAACGAATTCCGCTAAGTTTCAGCGAGTTTCTTGATACGACTACAATTCTAATAATACTTAGGGGGAATACGAACTTCCTCTGTTTATAGTCGTATATAGTTTGATCACGCAAAACCTCTTCAAACAGAGACATGTGACGCAAGTTCTTAACTTCTTCCAAAACGACTTTTCTATGCATTCTCTATGCATTTTATGCATGAACCTGAAAAAAATTGTCCGAACTTTCAAGAACAAAAATGACCATCAAAGTTATTAGTACACAACACATCAAGAGAAGAAAATATGAAGTTGGAATTTCCTATATATTTCCAAGGGATAAACGCATCGTTTCTCATGTTTGCGAGTGAGAAAACGACTGTTCAATGAGCACTATCACCGGCCAAACTAGGGGTCGGAAAATTGTCAAAATAACCGGACGTCATTTGTAACCACCCGAATTTCGAAACGGGAGTAGGGAAGAGCATCGATGATGGTCCTTAGATGACGAATCAGCAATAAAAAAAATGTGCGTCCGTCACCGTGATAACTCGAGTAAGAAAGATAATCGAAAAATCTTATCCGATTTTCAAAATTGTTTGTTTCCTGTAAGATAAATGAAGAAATGATAACGGGATTGAATCTGCGTAAAATCGGTTGAGAACTTTCGAAGTTACGGTCGAAAAAGTGGTCAAAAATGGTGCTTTTTCAAGGTTGGTGAAACATTTCGACATCGGAAAATCACAAAAATGAAATTAGTGAAAATCTGTTGAGTTGTTTGGACTGAAGGTTCCTTCATGTGTGCCTTCACACTACGCGACCTTTCACGATTCATTCTCGTGAAGTAACGCCAAAGTCAAATCGCCAAAACGCATTTTGGCGATTCTTCACACTTTGGCAATTTTTTTTGGCATTTCTTCACATTTTGGCGATTTTTTCTGGCGATTCAAGAAATAACTACAAAATAATAAATCGCCAAAATGTGAAGAAGCGCAAAAAAAATCGTCAAAAAAGAGAAGAAACGCCTAATTAATTTTTTCAGCTCTTGGCGTTACTTCACACTTTGACGATTTTTCTTGGCGTTTCTTCACGCCTTGGCGATTTTTTGGCGTTTTTTTATACTTTGCCGATTTTTTTGACCTTTTTTACACTTTATTTTGCAGTATTTCTTGAATCATCAGGAAAAATCGCCAAAATGTGAAAAAACGCCAAAGTGTGAAGAATCGACAAAAAAATCGCCAAAGTGTGAAATAAGGCCAACACCTAAACAGAAATTAATTTGGCGTTTCTTCTCTCTCTGTCAGCCACATCGGGACATAGAGGGCATAGACTGGCAGTCTACAGAACGTTTTCCAAATCATATAGTGTGTGTCAGAACCTAAATTTATGTATGTGTTTGTAACTTTATAAACTGAAATTGTTTAATAGTGAGTGTGCGTGAACCTTAAGAGCACCACCGATGAAAACGATGTTTTTCCAGCGATGCTTTTGTTAAAGAAATTGTTAATTTCAAAAAGGTACATCAATAGCTAAATAAAGTCATTTTTTTTCTTCTAGTCGTTGAGCTACTTTTTTAAGATTGCTTGATTGATTGATTTTATTATGGGGTACAATAGTACAAATTACAATAATTAAATGAACAAATATCATCAAAAATTTGACCATTGTGGACACTTAGGCCAGCTTCATTGGGCCCATTGTGCCAAATCCTATATTGTTGCTGTTGTTGCTGTGGTATTGATGTGTTAGATGTTATGTTGGTTTATTGTTGTTGTGGTGATTTGGTGTTGGGTGTTTTGTTAAGTTGGAGTGTTGATGTGTGTGTAGTGATTCTATTGAGGTATTCCCTAAATCCATTTACTTTCTGTAATAAAAGAAGCGATATTAGCTATCGGTGTTTTCCGGAATACTTCCAGAGTAAGGTAGAAGTCTCACAGCCATTTCACCCTTAATTTCGTAAGGCCTGGACAGTGGAGCAGGAAATGCTTTACTGTTTCTGGTACGTCTCTGCACCTTCTACAGTTCGGGTCACTACTTAGTCAAATCGTTAGCATCGCTACTGTCCACCTTATGTTTTTCCTGTTAAGTTTTAAGAGAACTTTGGTAGTATTTGGATTACACCCATCCAAGAACTCCTTAGTTTGTCTACATGAGCTTAACCCTTCCCGAAGCCTCTGGTGCCCCTTGCGAGTCTTCCTTTTTATAAGTACTGTTATCAGCTGAATTCCTAGGGCTGGTTCAGGTCCTTCAAAGGCCGTTTCGCTACCTAGCCTCACCAGCTCATCGGCTCTCTCGTTGCCTAGAATACCTGAGTGTCCCGGAACCCAAACCAGAGAGACTTTGTTTCTCTCGTATAGGGCATCTAATGCCACTCTACTTTCCAGCACCGATTTGGTCGCAAACTTGTATGGTGAAAGCGCCTTTATCGTCGATTCGCTGTCTAGGCAAATGACGATCCGCTTATTTATGACCTGACTCTCTCCCAGGTATTCACAACCTCTACTGACCGCCAGGGTCTCCACTTGGAACACTGTTGGGTATGCCCGCACTCGTTCCTCCTGCCATTTTAGAGCCATCAGTACAGACGTTTAAGTCTTCTATCACCGGAATATTTCCGCTCTGCCACTCGTCCCGACTCGGGAAGATCGTTAAGATTGCTTAGTTTTTTCAACAAACTCCTCGTTAGAGTGTACTCTTTCAGCCTGTACACTTGGTGCCGAAAAATTGAAAATGCTAAAATTCATGAAGTACCGAGTACATTACGTTGTATAAGTTTATAATTCGACACCTGGCTGCGTACTTTGGTCCCTTACCTGGGAATATAGAAGGCAGCCTGGTGCTGAACATCTGTTTTTACCAAAGAGTAGAAGTATTGTTAGATCTATACGACATTTAAGTTTCAATTCGACACTAGGCTGCGGCCTCGAGTTAAGACTTTCTAATGCAGAATTGAGACTTATGTGACGTATACAACTCACTATTGCCTCCAATTTGAGAAAAACAGATTTTCAGCACCATGCCTTATTTATTCCCAGCTTTAGGGTCCCAAGTACGCACGTTACTAACTAATAACATCGCTGCTTCTTAAAGACAGGCGTTGTCAGAAATTTCAGTACCAGGCTGCCTCGGTCTGACAAGGTTTTACCGACGAAATCGACAGTGGTGGTCTGTTACTTTGTCGTTCAAACGGCATGATAATGCCAGGAATTTATCAGCTCATTTGTTCGTCTTGTAGGTGTGCATTGGTGACGGTGTGGCGTGAAACAAACTAAAAAAACCCCATAGGACCAAAGTACGCAGCCAAGTGTCGAATCATAAAATTATACGACGTAATGTTACTCGCTACTTCATGAATTTTGGCATTTTCAAATTTTCGGCAGTGTCCTGGCTGAAAGTGCAGACCTATCTTCCAACGAGGAATTTATTGAAAAAACTAAGTAATCTTAAAAAAGTAGCTCAACTACTAGATGAAAAAACAATGACTTTATCTAGCTATTGAGGTACTTTTCTGAAATTACCAATTTTTTTTAACAAACGCTTCGCTAGAAAAACATCGTTTTAATCAGGCCTGCTCAGATCACGGGGTGTTTCTTGAACTAAACCTTTACGAAATTACAATTCATTGATTCTCAAACATTTCAACATTTAGCCAGCTGAATTAAGCAATTATAACTGCATCAGATTAATGTGAATTGCTAATGTTTTATTATTGACATGTCAGCAGCTGCCAATGTTTGAATTAATTTGAAACTACTCACAGCACGAAGGTGATAACCCTATCCAAAGCAATCCCTGGACAAGGGAACACATCTAGTTTAATTCTAGATTATCTCTATAGTGTGAAATTAACATGCACGAGCACATCTGGTACGCTTAGTACAAGAAAATAACATTTTCTCACTTCAGACATTCGTAAACATAATGTTCACCAACACCAAAGCTGATGGTTTAGAACCGCATTTCTTAAAATATGCTTGTTTCTACTTACATGTTGTTGTCTTCACTGAACAGTTTTTGTCATACATTTACAATTTTATCTACCGAAAAACCAAGGTTTTTACTTAGCAAAGGTAGAGTACAATTTCTGTCTCATATCTTTGAATAAATCGTGTATGAATTTTTTTTTGCATAGCAAGTGATATAATAGTGATATATAATAGAAAGGTATCTCTGCATTAACGAGTATATATGTGCCTACACTCAGTATTCGTACATACAAAATTTTTGTCATACATGGTAATACTCCCCGTCCCGTACGTATAGTCATTCTTGTGTGCTACAGAGTGTTTAAAGTCTTTCAAATTATACAAATATATAGAACCGGAGCTAAATTAAATTTATTTCCTTAATGTGAAAACGTGTTGTGAAACATATTATCAAGGAAAAAGGTAATGTTATAGAAGGTTTAAACGTAAGCTACTACCACCGCTGATTTCATTAACATTGTAGAAAAGAAAATGTCTGCCATTTCGTATTAAGGGTGGGTATAATAAAGTTTTTAATTTGAGATCTAATTGAATATATTTCATAACTGGTGACGGAAAAGTTTCAAGCACAATGAGCATCTTGACAAAAAATTGTGTAAGCAAACGTTCATAAAATGACGTTGTGAAGCACATGAAATTAAAGCACTTGTAATAAGTAATAGTGAACGGTTAAATTGACGACTTTCTCTAGCGTAGCTATAAATTAGGAACAAACGAGGCATTTATTTTGAGTTATGTCTTACAAATGGTACAAGCTAGAAGCTTCCAATATAGTCGGAGAGGCTCCAGAAAAATGAGTTCCTAAAAAGTTTAGCCAAGATCTGTATGATCGCGAAGAAAACCTACTTAGTCATTTTTCACAATTTTGGGGATCATTCATAAAGTATGAAATGTGTGCGAAAGAGATAGAAGATATCGGTTAGAATGAGTTAGAAAGAGATGAGAATAGCCGTCACGCGTGACATCCTTTCTTTATTACAAAGGTTACAATTAATGCATACGAAAGAGGAAAGAAACAGTTACAGATTTACGTGCGAATCGCATCGGGTAAGGTTTTTGTGAAAGCTCAACTTGACAAAAAAAAATGTTTGTTCTGTCAAGTTTAGTTTTCATACAAACCTTACGCGATGCGCTTCGCATCGCGCTCAGCATAATGATCCCTTTAGAATACCTTCGGCCCCTGTGAGAGGAATTGAGAGTGCTTGTAAAACGCAAAGCTTTCGCATGGAACGTCTGCGTCATAATCAAAATCCTCACCCTCCCTAGGTGAAGGTGAAGACAAATTTCCATCAACTACTTTTGGTTCCGTGTTTCAGCGCCTGTGTTGACAAGCCCATCTTGGGGGCCAGCCCCGTTGTACCCGTTTCTGGGGGCTTTTACCGAAAACGAATGAACCAGAACGAGGGAGTAGGAGAGGGCTCCAAAAATGACATAAAGTTTCGGTTGTTATTCGTGAAAGGACCCTTATACGAATGACGGTGGTACGCGGTTTTTTACTCGAGATGAATTTCATAGGTTGAGTATTTTTCTGCTCACCGCAACTTAATTTAGCAATAAAATATTTTGTCATCTGCCGCTTTTAGACAGAAAACTCCTCAGGATTTGAATAATTCCCTGCATATACTGATAGCTTTTCACACTCGAAATATCCATAATAGCTACATACCTTATCAATATTCCATTCTATCATCGGGTTCCATTATAGTTTGAGTGTATGAATTCATTGTATATGAAATGGGTCATTCATACAGAGCAATCACGTGAATAAGCAAAAACCAAAAAAAAAGTTTTAACACAACACGCAAAGAATGCCAAAAAGGAGTTATCAAAGTACACACAACATACCATACACTTCTCCTTAAGTGCAATCTTGTAAACTAGCAAATGGATGCGATAATGCGCAGGCCACGGCTCCCATAAAACATCAACGACTAGACGTTTATGCTCTTCCGAAAAATATTTTGATTAAAACTGTATACACCATGCCGTACTACACCCGTATTACTAGATACAACATCCCATGCTCCCATTGCGCATGGCATACTCCAGTGAATGAATTTCTCCAAAACTCTTCCATACTGTAGCCAGATGAACGGATTCCACAGTTAATCTCTTCAAAAAACACAGAAATTTCTCATATGAAACGTTCTTCTGGCAAAGCGAATTTTCGTCAGTCTGTCGCGAGTTTTTGATCGAAATTGTTCAACGCTTTTGACTGAACTGTAACAAATCAAGTAAGGGATTTGTGTGTACCATCAACTTGATTATTGTGTGCTAGTTTGTTGTAATCGTCATTTGTATACAAATAACCTGCAAGTGTTGATTTTTCCGTGGAAAATCACATTATTGGAAATCAGTTAAATATTGACGATGTGTCGATCGCGTGCATAAAAAAATGTAGTTCAAGCAACTGCACAACGAGAGATTAGATTTGCTTTGAATTTTTTTGTAAGTCTTGCACACAAGAGGAAATAATGTGGAGTTTGCCTCGAGTTGTTGTTGTGGTTCAATGTGTAGATAACAAATAAGAAATTACATAACGGATATATGTCGAGTTCGCTAGTTGGATGTATCGCTGAATTCGACTTGAAAAGGTTTGGTAGTTTCGATGAGTATGAGCATGTTTGCTGCTCGAAATGGTATGTATTTAATTTTAAGACACACTCTTCACATTTACGAGATATTTGAGGCGTTGTCCGTCTGTAAATAGATTTCCGTCTCTAAACGTTACAATAATAGAAATGGTCAATAATTTCATTGTAGTCGTCGTAAAGGCCATAACTTATAATTAGCGTTCTTCCAGTGAATGTTACTCATACGATTGCACATATTCAATTTAGAATGCGGACTTTCGCTGAATAATTTTAGTCGTACCGGTTACAGAAATTTGTAACTTCCTTCCACTCTAACGCTCATCAATCAATTTCTTTTGTTGTGAAACGATTTTGTTACCGAAAAGTTAGTTTCTAAGAAATTTTAGAAGTTAATGAAATGTGAAGTAAATTTTGGAGAATAAGTTAATTGCAATTGTGGGGAAACTTCGTCAAGCGATTTTAATGAAATTTTACTAGGAGCTTTATTTACGAGAAAAATTGTTGTAGTACTCTCGAAATTTAAATTAACATTTCAGAGAATTGTTTTGTGCTCCGTAGGAGGTCTCATAGTTTACGTTTATGATTCTTATCAATATTTTTATTAGTCTACAACAAGAAAGGCCCTACACCATTAACAACTTCATACAGTGGGTTTCGGATAAAATAAGTTTCATGATAATTGCACGCATGCAAAGCATTTCTTTTATAAATTTTAGCGATTTTTTAAATATTTCTGCTTCCCAGGGGTCCCCACTGCTGATAAAGTCAACTACATAGACACTTCATTTAGAATCGTTGCTACAAGCTAAAAAAATTTTCCTAAACTTAAAATAAAATGAACCAAAAATGAGGCCCATTTGTAATTAGTGGTGTGTGGGTCTCTCAAATTTTGTACATATATGACCAATTCTATGGTCTCTGCAATGTCTTTTTCGAAGTTATAAAAGCTCGGATGAATATTTACATCGGTTACATATCAAAATCTTCCAGGAAAGTTGATCTATGAAAATTCTTTTGGTTGAACTGAGAGACTGAGAGAGCAAATTATGACAAAGCAAAGAGGGGGTCTAAAAATTGAAAAAAAATGTGTCGATGTAATTATTGCCCTATTGTAAAGGTGAAAGTTAAAGAAGTTACGGAGGCTGAGTGTAAAAAGCAAATAGAATTAATTTGGAAAGGGTAGACAAAAATTGATCATGACTATGGATTTTTCTAAAAATTTTTGGATTGTATGCACTGTACATCAACAAACTATTCAACTTGATTATCAGCTATGGGTATATTTCAAAATTATATTCGATAAAATTATATTTTTGATGTAAAAATGATGTAAATTTTTAGTATGTTTCATGGAGAAATGATGGGAAATTCATGGATAATTATGTAAAATTTATGTAAATCATGTAGAAAAGATGTACAAAACATATGCAAGGGACCCGCACGCATCAGAATAAATGTGGCAAACAGAAAAGATGTTACAAAAAGACTCGAACGTATCCAAGTAAATATTGCCGTAACACTTAAGTTCTTAAGTAATTACGTCCACATTGAATTGGACTGGAAGTTGCCGAAAGGGCAATGTTGAAAATCCCATACGAAGCAACGGCGCTAAAAACCTCTCCAAACCCTTAAAACAAGCCCAGAATTTAGAAAAGACCTAGAGCACTTAGGAGAGGAATGAACAAAAAAGTTTACTGCACAAAAACCTTATCATTAAAGAATATTCACGAAAAACGCCAAGTAGCAACCCAACCTTCAAAAAACCACGTTTTTGATCACTTTTTTGACCGTAACTTTGAAATTTTTCAAGAGATTTTGCTCAAATTCAATTCAATTTTTTGATTATCTTTAATAAAAAAAAAGTTTTTGAAAATCGGATAAGATTTACCCGATTTATGTTGAAATATATGCAAGAGACCCGTACGTATCAGGGCCGACTAAGGCTAGGGTCGAATTAGGGCCCTCAGCAGAGGCCGCGGACAAATACTTCCATTGACAAAAATATTTCACTCAGTTTTCTCTATAACGTAACAAACAATCATTTTTTGTCTAGGGCCGACCTTAGGACTGACCTAGGGCCATAAGTAAATACCTCGGACATATACTTCCACAGACAAAAATACTTCCCTCAATTTGCTCTGCCATATAGCAAAAAAAATTTTTAGTTAGGGCCGACCTTAGGTCAGACCTGAGGCCCACTTCAGCCCTAAGCATAGACAACGGGTCCAAATTTGTTTTTGAATATAATTCGGTACTCAGTTACCTCTCAAATAGAAAAAGAATCAACAAAATCAGTTAGGATTTATGCAATTTATGTAAGCAAACAGGTTGGGCCCTAGTAGAAACTCAGTTTTAGGGTGCTGGCTGAGTCCAAGGGTTTCTAATCAAAAATATTTCTACCATAAAACGGGAGACAGTCCTAGACCTTTCGATTAAAAAACCAATTATGAAAATCGGAGAAGATTTACTCGAGTTATGTACAAAAAACACGTATGGCCCTAGCAGAGTCTTTTCTGGTGCCCTAAGACCAAGGACTCAAAACCGAAAAGGTTTCTTCCATAAATTGTCAGCAATGCCCTGATCTTTCAAACAAAAGAAAATTTTGAAAATCGATAAGGATTTACTCGAGCAAAACATATGCATGGGACCCGTACGTATCAGGGCCGACTAGCGCTAGAGTCGACCTAGGGCCCTCAGCGGAGGCCATGGACAAATACTTCCATAGACAAATATATTTCCCTCAATTTTCTCTATAACATAGCAAAATACCATTTTTTTGTCTAGGGCCGATCTTAGGACCGTCGTAGGGCCATAAGTAAATACCTCGGACACATACTTCCATAGACAAAAATGTTTCCCTTAATTTTCTCTGCCATATAGCAAAAACATTTTTTTAGTTAGGG
Organism: Pseudolycoriella hygida; assembly: GCA_029228625.1. NCBI lineage: Eukaryota > Metazoa > Arthropoda > Insecta > Diptera > Sciaridae > Pseudolycoriella > Pseudolycoriella hygida. The sequence goes on along the minus strand of CM055405.1, from coordinate 34,476,607 downwards.
CCGACCTTAGGACAGACCTGAGGCCCACTTCAGACCTAAATTTGTTTTTGAATATAATTTGGTACTCGGTTACTTCTCAAATAGAAAACGAATCAGCAAAATCAGTAATGATTTATCCAATTCGTGTAAGCCAAATCTCAAAAATGTTTCTTCTACAAATTGTTGGGCTTTCATAGACCTTTCGATTAAAAAACCAATTATGAAAATCGGAGAAGATTTACTCGATTTGTGTACAAAAACCACGTAGGGCCCTAGCAGAGACTCGTTTCTAGTGCCCTATCTAAGTCCAAGGACTCAAAACCAAAAACGTTTCTTCCATAAATTGTTGGTCATGCTCAGATCTTCCAAAAAAAAAATCAAATTTTTTTGGAAGTCGGTAAAGATTTACTCGAGTTATGTACGAAAGACCAAAAACCACATAAAGGGCCCTGGCTCGGCGGCCCTTGGACCGACAGTGCCCAGATTCGATACCTTAAAAGATTTTTCGATTACCTTTCAGGGGAAAAAAGTTTTTGAAAATCGGTTGAGTTTTACTCAAGTTATTATATCGTGGTACAGACGGATGGACACTTTTTTTACTGCTGATTCGTCATCTAAGGATCATGATCGATGCTCCCCTTTTACTCACGGGTCGAAATTGGGGTGGTTACAAACGTCGTGGTAAACGCACAGGACCACTTTTCGAAGAACTTTGTAGAACGGGTCTTATTATTGTAACAACGATGGACTTCGTTACATTATTTTCAGCATATCGACGAAAGAACGACGACTTATATGATCCTTAAGAAAATTTGTGCCATTGTTTTCTTACATTGTATAGGTCATTTTAATGTGTAATTGATTACATCACAGCATACACTATTATTCCATCTTTTGTACATCATTTTCACATGATTTACATACATTTTACATTATTTATCCACAAAATGCCCATTAATGTTAAAATAATGTACAAGTTATGTAAATATTGAAAAAATGATGGAAGTAATGTAGAAATGATGGAAAAATAAAGTAACAAAATCCGTCGTTGGTACATTAATTACACATCTTTTTTACATTAATTATCCATGAATTTTCCAAATTTTTCCATGTAACATACACAAAATTTACATTATTTTTACATCAAAAATATAATTTTGTTGAATATATTATTGGAATATACCCCCAACTATGCAGCTGCCAATACAGACAGCCGTCGCTTTTCATTCAGATGCTAATTATATGCTTGTGACACGTTTCTACTGACAACCTTCGAGGTGCTTTTTCGTGTTTACATTGCACAAACATGTTATAACGTTGTTGCTTCTAAATTTGTTGTGCTGACTAGTGGAAGCTATAATCACACTCGTCAGCAAAACAATTTACAAGCAACATCGTTGTGTACTACTATCACTCAACTTACTTATTAGTAACGACAAGCAGGTATGTACTTTTCGGTACATTCAGCTTCAACTTTCATTTTGTCGACTGTCAAGCTCCACTTGCGATCCAACTGCTACAGTCCGATTATCATGCAACGGGAGTGAGTCTATACGAAACAATTCATGTGCTACAAAAATCTGAGGCACAGTGTAGAATAATTTTTTGTTCAAAATTATGCTATGAATCGATCAAAAAATAAAATTTCATTGGCATGATCAATTTATGTAAATCACATTGACCATCACATCGGGCTATGTACACGAAATTCATTTTCGTGGATTCAAAATATTTTCTTGCAAAATTGGATTTTTTTAAATCTTAGATTTCTCTGGTAAATTCAAACTTTCATGGAAATTTCGTGAAAATTAAAAATTTCAAGTAGATTTTAATTTAACTTTTTCGAAAACAATTCCATTTTTCACAGCTATGAAGTCACGGGCTGAATTAACTTAAATAAATTATGAAAAAAAAACAATTTTTTAATAATTAAAATCCGTCGATCACTTCTTGGAGGATCTCTACCTATTCGGCCCATTTTCAAACTACACCTGAAGTTTCGATTATCTTACACACCCTTCGTATGCTTTGTGCCTTCCTAGTAACTCATTCTCCAATTCTCAGAATGCATAAACATGTCGAAATTGCAGAGTCTGTGTAATGAATAAGACTTCCAAGTATTCATCGGTTCTGCATTTCTCTTAGCAATAAATTTTTCATTCCTGGGACGGAAAACTGCTGTTTTCCGTCCTATTTTAAAACAGAAAAACAGTTTCCTGAACCCACGGAATGAAGAATATTGTACGAAACTCGGAAAAATATATGTTTTTGACTAGTGTGGTTGCAGCCCTTGGCTTCGCCGCGGGCTGCAAACCTGAC
>CM055405.1:34339528-34473809 GCA_029228625.1 Pseudolycoriella hygida | reverse complement strand
TGTTGCTTAGTTTTTTAATAAATCTTTCGCTAGAAGAAAGGTCTGCATTTCAGACTGAGCAGCCTGATGCCGAAAAAGAGTCTATAACAATGTTGGATGGTGTAATAAGAACACAACTATGCACTGGTTTTGAACTTGGCACCAGGCTGCGTACTTGATAATTTTGATTGACAATTTAGAAGGCAGCGTAGTGCCGAAAATCGGTCAATGTCATCATAACGGCAGTCCTGAACACTATACGTCGTACTAGGCACTAGGCACTAGGCTGCGTACTTAAACTTTTGTTTCATGGATGTAGGTGGCAGCAGCAGACTGGTGCCAAATTGAAACTTAAATGGCATACAAAATTTACTCCTGCCAACATTTTGGGAAAAAAAGATTTCCAGCACCAGGCTGCATACTTAAGTGGTAGAGCTAAAAATGTAGATGGCAGCCTGGTGCTGCAAATCTGTTTTCCCCAAAATGTTGGCAGGAGTAAATTTTGTATGCCATATAAATTTTGATATTTTAAATCAAATTTTATTTACAATAACGTCACACGTAACACGATTTGATTTTTGTAAACCTGATCGTTCGATTACGATGAGATATCAATTGTTAATGCACAGAACTTGCCTCACATAAAGTGTGTGAGTGTGTGTATGTTTCACAAAGCTAAGGGTTGGATAAATATGATTTTATTTCTTTTTTTTTTTGCTTTAAAATTTTTATTTACTTTTATTGTTTTTTTTTTGTGCTCCAGACGATGACAAGCCGGCTTGAGCCGATTTTTCATCACCTCGTCGACGGCGGCTCGGCTGGACCAAAAAAGGTCGGCGGCGGCTGCAAATCGACGGCTCTCTAGTCTGGTTTGATCCCTAGAAAGATAATATTCTTTTCCGAAAGTAGAGAAGCCTGTTCGAGAAGAGAAAATAGTCTTGCGAGCCGATAGGTATATGACATGAGAGAAAAATAGATAGAAATGGAAAAATTTACAGACCAGAGTAAAGATTGAAAACTTTTGCGTTTTCAAACTTCCGCGTAATTGTAAATCGTTCTCGCAGTGATAGCTAGTAGTGAAGAAAATATCTTAATCCTTTCTCAGGTTTTTGTTCTATATGGCGTCCCCTTTACAATGAAGTTTCCCGCCTTCTAATCGATTTGGCCACCTGTGGAAAAGTCCTTAGTTTAGTTACAAGTTTAGTTACTCATATTGTCGCATGTCTCCAAAAAATTAGCTACAACTTGGCTTCATAAAGTAATTATGTTACAAAACGTAATTCTTTTTCATTTCGGCACAAGTTCTTTTTCGCTACCTCCTCGTCAACAGTGCCAAAAGGACTACTCGAAATAGACGTTTTTCCAGATCCATTTTTTGCTGTGGGTATTTGTGAGGGTACAAAAAACTTTTCTCCCCGCTCGTTACAATATTGAGAAACAGTCGATTTTGGCAGTAAATAAATAAAAAGCAAAAATGCGAAGTAGAAGCAGAAGTGAAAAAAATAAGCGTAAATGTGATGTATGGCAACACCGTAAACTTTTTATTTTCTTCTCCGTTATATGAAAGTAAGGAACGAACGCCCGCGACTCAAAAATAGAAGAAAATTAAATAAGAAAAACCAACGGAAACTTATTGTCGATTGAGTACACTTTATTATATTTGAGACCAACCAGATTTTTTCAGCTTGAGTTGAAAAGTTTTTCATATTTTCACAAGGATAGATAATAATAAATTACGTGGTTGAGTGGTTCTTTAGCATATAACACAAAAATTCGTATAATATCCATACGTAAACGGAAAGACGTTCATGTATAGCGTATTTTGTACAATGTTCAGCATAAAGAACAATATTTTTGATCGATAAAAGGTTGTTTATGGCGTCATTGTATTCCGAAATTTTGTGGCTTCTGACATTATTGAAAAGAAAATTTTTCATCGGGACGAACAAATTTTTTTTTTTGTACATTTGTGGTGGTGGGGTGAGTGGAACAGCAATGGAAACGATATTTTTATGTGAAAATAAATACTTTATTATAGTGTGTTAAAAATAAGAGTTTATTCTCCATTTTGTTCGGGAATTGAAATGCTTTATTGAATGGTTTTGTATTAAAGATTGTATTTCGATGTTTTATGATTGGATAAAAATAGAAAACGTTGGCTTTACAAAAAGAACTAATCGTTATTTTTGTTGATTTTAATTATTTATTCTCCCCATCCTTTCATGTTCAATTATTTGTGTTCGAATAAATTTCCATTAAATTTTTTATGGAGCAATCAATTAAGAATTTGCATTCAAATTTTTTCAATACTTTGATAAAAAGAACTCGCTTATTATACTCGTATTCCAGAAATCCTTACCTGATTTCGCTTACTTTCAGTAAATATTGAAATCTTCTTTTTCGGATATGGTGAACAGAGGGTTCATCTTTCGGATAAGTGAATTGAAAAGTAAACGTTTGATGCCGCCGCGTAAGAAGCATTGGTTCTTATATTTATTCTTAGCATACAAAGGATCATATATATTTCGCCAAATACAGGGTATATACAACACTTAATATTATGATTATCTTAAGTACCACAATTTTGTGTTTTGGTTGCTCGGTTACCACATCTGTTAGCTTAAATCATTGGTTATGTCTTGCAATCGAATTATATTCTTATCTGAGTGAAATATTATTTCCGACTCGTAAAATGGGGCAATCCTTACACACATAAAGGGGAAAAAGATAAAATCGAGCAGACCGTATTAATAGTCATGGAAATTGTGTAATATTCTTTCTATTTCCATTATTTTTTTTGCAAAGTATTAGCATATTTTTATCATACCGAAGGATTAGAATATACATTATGCGAGTATAAAATACTGTTCTCAAGTTGAAAATACGTTTTATATTCAACAGCAGTTTACAAAAAGTCTAAAATGTTCGGTTCTGACCGGAGGAAGGCTAAAAACCATTCAACAGGTCAGCAGAAGACAAAAATTTCTTTTCGCGCAGACATACAAAAAATGCCAGATTTTATCACCGAATTGGCTTCCAAAAAGGCGCGTTTTAGGCTTACATTTGAACATCTTTTTTCAGACTAGTGGTGGGTCGAAAAGTACTTTTCTTCTCATCTCTCAGTCTTCTTCTTCTTCTTTAGCCTTTATTGTATCCATTGATAGATGTTGGCCTCCCCCATAGATCGCCACTTCTCCCGGTCCATTGCCACTTGTTGCCATTTCGTGGCTGCCGTTGCTTTGATGTCGTTGGTCCATCTTTTCGGTGGACGTGTCGTTGGTCGTTTCGTTGGCAGCCGCCATGGCATAATTGTTTTCGTCCATCGATCGTCGGTCATTCTGGCAATATCCCCGGCCAAATTCCATTTTAGCGACGCTATTCGTGGCATGACATCGGTGACTCTCGTTTGCTGTCGGATCCACTCGTTTGTCATCTTGTCTCTGAGAGAGATTCTTAGCATTGCCCTTTCCATTGCCCTATGTGCAATTCTCAACTTGTTCGCTGATGCTTCGGTTATTGTGAGAGTCTCGGCTCCGTATGTCAGCACCGGCAGCAGCACACACATATCGAACACTTTCAGACTGTTGTTCATGTTGCTCTTGAAAATGTATTGCGATTTGCCCAACGCCGCCCAACCGAGAACCATCCTTCTTTTTGTTTCAGCTGTTTGATTGTCGAGACCGAGTTTCATGACATGGCCGAGATACTTGTACGAATCCATGGTTTCAATTTCCTCGTCTCCGATTTTGATTGGCGTAGCGCCAGCGATGTTTGTCATAACTTTCGTTTTCGACAAGTTCATCTTCAAACTGATTTCATGGGAGTCCTCGTTGAGCTGCAGCAGCATCGCTTCAATCTGTTCCAGAGTCGCTGATGTCAGGTCAATTTCCTCGGCGAATCAAAGGTTGTTCAGAAACTTCCCATTTACGTTGATTCCCGATTCACTCCAATCAAGCTTTTTGAAGACCGTTTCCAGAGCTGACGTGAAAAATTTCGGTGAAATTCCGGATATATCTCGAATCAATCCGACAATCGTCCAAGGTGTCTAAAATCGACCAGAATCCGACCGAATCGAACGCTTTTTCGGAGTCTATGAAGCCCATCTCGATGCTGATTTTGTATTCGTTGCATTTTTCGATTAGATTATCATCACTTGCAAATGGTCATTCGTGCTGAATGCGGAACGAAACCTGATTGTTCGATCAGCTGATCAGTTTCGTTATCACTAATGGGCCTGTAGTTTTCCAGTTTCGTGATGTCTCCTTTCTTGTGTAGCAATGTGATAACTGCATTTCCCCATGACTCTGGTATTTTCTCTTGTTCGAGACACTTGTTGAACAGATCAATTATCATTTCGAGCAGTTCAGGTCCGCCTTCTTTAATTGCTTCGATCGGAATGTCGTCGTCACCTGAAGCTTTCCCGTTCTACATTTCATCTAACGAAGCCTGTACTTCGTCGATCACTATTTCCGGCAAATCTTCAGATTCGCTGTGCTCCACCCTCGGATTTTCACCACCTGGGTCTAAATGCACCGTTTTAGCTCCTTGTGATGTAATGCACTATTTTATGTTGTCTATTGAAACATAAGTCGTTAAGCTGAAATTAGAGCCTTAAGTCGGCCCAAAGTGTTTTCCACATTACCTTGGGTAATTTCTGATATGTACGATGATTCTCTTTTCAATATCTATCCCAATACAAAAGGGTCTCTTCGCTCATGTTTTACACGACGTCAGACATATTTAGCAACAACAAACATAACTATATCTTAAGCTGCACGAGATTAATGCAATAAGCCGCACCAACATTTGAAGTAGGAAGTAATTATTGCAGCAGTTGGTAAATAAAATTTCCTTCCTAAATAACCTTCGTTACGAGTACTCTGAAATATCAGGCAAGGGTAACAATTGAACAAGATACCAGTACCTATAGCAGTGAAACTTTGATATCGATATTCCTTTTCACAAATTTAACAATTTCCATTGCAACGGATTGTGGTTTCCATGATTTATGTCTATCACAATGGATATCCAGCATATTAAATTAAACAACTCGATACGCTTCTTCAATTCATTGACCAAAAACGAAAATACAGTAACACAGGAAACATTCAATTAAATGTTTTATTCTGAATAAATTATCGTGGTTTGGTGAGACATCGTCAACGTATTGGCTTAACGTAAGCTTTATGCAGTTCCAAATTTGAATATTTGTACTCCAATAAAGTACAAAAGCTTTTGAATTTATCCGGGACCATCGTATTCGTAAAAACTATATTCTATTGAGTAATTGCAGCTCCGAATGGAAAATCAATGTAAGACAGACATGTTATGTAAAAACTTTTGGTAGCACTATATTCTTGAACACGTGAACATATTTTACAAGTTTATCAATGAAATAACAATCAAAGTTTGAGCAAGTTAATTATGAAAGTTAAATTTAACGTGGAATTTATAATTTTTTGATGACACTTAGAAAACAAAATTTTCCGCAAACGATAACGATTTTTTCGCCTTGTTTCTTATTCTCCTGCATTGACTCTGCAATTATTTTAAAATAAATAACTCGCTGAAGCCCCCAACACTAAAATTATAGTAAATATGAAGTAATGACTCCCATGCTTAACTTGAGAAAACTCGTGTTTCGCTCAGCAAACGCGGTGAGAAAATAAAGCATTCTTGCTCGGGGAGAAAGTAATTATTTTGACCTAACAGGTGAGACGATACCAATCCACATGACATTGAATAAACATTCTGTTGTGGAAAAACATATATATGAAACACTTGTTTGCTAAAAGGCATGAAAATCTTCGCTCTAATTGGAATTTCGTACTTTCTCCCCTTGGCGAACAAGTGACTACTTCCTACAGCGGTATAGTACATTTCAATATACCCCCAACTAACCACATTTTTCCGAGGAAATTCGTTCGGACAATGAACAATGAAGGCTTTCAAAGCTTCTTTTGTTCAATGTCCGAACGACTTTCCGCGGAAGAATTTGGTTAATTGGGACCCCAATACACACGAGATGTGTACGTAAGTGCGGGCGAAGCCAAAGCGAAAAATACACATCTCGTGTTTGTTGGGGCATTTTGAAAGATATTGTTCTGTAATAGTGAGCGTGTGTTGGTGCACATACCGCGGAAAGCAACTTTTCATCCCAAGTGATGAGAAAATATTTTCCGTCACAACAAATACACTCTCACGTATACAGAAAATAAATGTTACGCACTTGTCACAAAGCAGTCGATGTTCACCGAGACTCTTCGTGACAGGTGTGTATTCTTTTTCATCACATAAGCAAAAACGGGATGACAACATAGAACAGGATAAAAATTTCGCGTTACACTCCCTAGCCGATGAAATTTGACATCCGAACGACGCGCGTATGTGATATGAAGGTACCCGTACGTATCAGAATAGATGTGGCAAACAGAGTTGATGTTACAAAAAGACTCGAACGTATTTAAGTAAATATTGCCTTAACTCTTAAGTGTTTGAAATTATGTCCATATTAAGTTATATTGGAAATTGCCGACAGGGTGTAAAGAACAAAATTGATCTCAAAATAGACAAAAATGTTCGCTTCAATTTTCTCTACAACGAACATAGCAAAAAACAATTTTTTTGTTAAGGGCCCGACTTTAGGAGCGACCTAGGACCATAAGGAAATGCCTCTGACACATACTTCCATAGCGGTAGTTCCATTGGCAAATGTAACTTAGGGAACAGTCGGATCTCATTAAGTACACACTTCGATTTTTATCACGTTAACATTTTTCCCCACTTAATAGAATATGGCCAATAACATTCTAGAAGATTTTAAGGCTGTATCTCATACAGAAAACGGTGATATGGACGTTCCTACGTTACATTTTATCCAATTACACCGTGGAACTACCCATAGACAAAAATGTTTCCCTCAATCTGCTCTGCAATACGACAAAAAAATGTTTTTTTGGTTAGGGCCGACCTTAGGGCCGACCTTAGGACCGACCAGAGGCCCACTTAAGCCCCTAGCACAGGCCCAAATTTGTTTATGAACATAATTCGGTACACGGTTACCTCTCAAATAGAAAAAGAATCAACAAAATCGGTTAGGATTTGCCCGATTTATGTAAACAAAAACACGTTGGGCCTAGTCCAAGGGCATCTTATCAAAAAACTTTCTTCCATAAAATGTAAGACATTCCTAGACCTTTCGATCAAAAATATTTTTTTGAAAATCGGAAGAGATTAATTCTCCAGTTATGTACAAAAAAAATGAAGGACCCTAGCAGATACTCGTTTTTAGTGCTATGGCTAACTCCCAGGGCTCAAAATCAAAAAAGTTCCTTCTTTAAATTGTCTGCCATGTTCAGATCTCTCAAACAAAAAAAAAGTTTATGACAATCGCAATATATTTACTCGATTTATGTACAAAAAGCTCGTATGGCCCCAGCATAGAATCCTTTTTAGTGCCCTAGCTAAGTCCAAGGACACACATCTAAAAAAAGTTTCTTTGTCGGTCATGCCCAGATCTTTCAAACAAAAAAAAATTATGAAAATCGGAAAATATTTACTCAAATTATAAACAAAAGACCAAAAACCAATTAAACGACCCTAGCTTGACGGCCCTAGCTCAGCGGCTCTTGGGCCGACAGTGCCCAAATTCAATTCCATAAAAGATTTTTTGATTACACTAGTCTACAGAGGTTTTGTATCTTTCCTGTCTGTCATTGCCCAATGTTAGGCTTAGTGTGCTGTTGCAGAATATGGCCTAGTTGAGTGTCCATCACCCATCAAAGTAGAGTAATTGGGGTCCAAAGAAAAATGTAAGGACATTTTCATCTAGTCATTATTATATGTTACTCAAGTTATATGTAACGTTAGTATGTACGCATTACTAGTGCATAGTCGGGCCTACAAACCTATACTAATATTGAGATAAATCTTACATTTTATGATGGATTCTGCATGGATCAGAAAAGTGAACTTTTTCTGACGTTTTGGCCATGGTTGGAAAAGGGCGTAATTTCTAACTATGGCAATCGAAGTTTCCATTTCAAATATTTTTCGAAAGAGAGAGACCAAATCTCGTCAGAATTAGAAAATTTTTGATGAGGTGCTTGTTTTGTCAGAAGACGAGTATATGAAAAAAGTCAAAAATTATATAGTTTTTGCTATAATGTTTTCATGCACCGTCTTTCGACAAAACAAACACCTCATCAAAACAGGAAAGACTTTTGTCTGTGGAAGTATGTGTCCGAGGCCTCTGCTTAGGGCCGTCGCGTCGGTCGGTCCTATGCCAAAAAATTGGTTATTTGCTATATTATAGAGAAAATTGAGGTGAACATTTAAGTCTATTTGGTGATCAATTTTGGGGTTTTGGAAGGGTTTTTTTACACCGTCAATTATGTTTGTCGCATCTATCCTGATGTATACGGGTCCCTTGCATATGTTTCATAATGTTGCCAATTTTCCAATCTACCCACCTGTCTCACTAAATGTCAGAAAGTAATTAACATTTTATTTAACTCATACAAAACTCACGACCAAAATATTTGAATCTTATATTATTTCTCATGTTGTGAGGAAGAAGGTAAGGCTGGAGTTGGTTGTTTATGTTGTCTTGCCGAATAATCTCAAGGTGACATTTTCTTTGTTGCAAATTGAGAAAATACGACAAATTCCATAAAGAGACCTTTCGAAATATTTAGAATTCGTAATATGTTGTTATACAAATCAGAATCCCTTACCAAGAAAATTGCATTGTTGGTGTAATAGAATTCCCGGAAACTTTGAAATTTCCTCTCAATTAAAAACACTAAAAAGCTACTGACTTTAACATTTAAAAATGTCCATTGTGAAGACATTAAAATTTAGAATCATGTGAATGTGGCCAAAGTACACAATGAATGTGATTGGAAACGTGACAAAGCTCTAAAAACTATTTAATGTTAAAGGTTTTTTGACTGCATCAACTCCATTAAATTTTGATATTGCGTTTATCTCATGTTTCATATAAGTGTAAAATTTTGCCAAAAGAAATGTAGAAACCATTTTGAAAAATCGTGCATTTCCGAGTTGCTTCAATAAACTAAACTAATCTTCACCAACTTTTTCGTTTCCATTAACCAAATAACCATTACGGAAATATAGGCGGTAAAGTTTCACCGACCCTTACAAATTCCTATTTTGAACACTTTTCTGACATACACAGAATGATGAAAGGGATTTCGTAGAACTTGATCTTAGAGTTTGCATATTTCATTGATGAAGCAGTTTGTGACGAGAAAAAATAGACGTTTATAAGAGGCAGAAAATATTCCCAAAATAACGAATAAGGTGACAGCTATTTTCTTCAATAGGTGCGAATGGCAGATTATTGACTCAAATGATGAAATCAAAAAATATGAAATTGAATATGAATTTCTTTAAGAAAAACGCAAGTAGGTTCTTTTTGTGACTATAATAAATGTTTGCGTTACTCTCCCATGCGTCAACAGAATTTGTTCGACAACGTTGTCCATATTCTCTTTGTACTGACCCTTTTTTTTGGAAATTGGTATATGAATAGTTTCTTCATCCTTGGTCTGAAATCCCAAGCAAATTAAAAACGAAGTGACTATTCGCCAGCACCCGCCGGCGAATAGCCAGAAGATATGAAAATGGCTATTCGCCGGCGCACTTCACAAAATGTTACTATACTCTTAGGTAACGAAACTAGAGGAGTTATCCTTTTATGAAACGTCACAAAAAAAACGCTAAAAATATTGCTAAAATCGTGATATCGATAAGAAATTTGGTGACAAGTGAAAAAACGGTCAAAGATCATGTGATTTTGTAACGAAAATATAGGTGAGTCACGAAACTAGTGAACTCGCGATTTCAGGAAACGTCACGAAGGCCTAGGAAATTTGTCCATTTACGAAATTCAGGAAACCTAGGTCGGTAACAAAACCAGGGACTTTATACTTTAAGGAAACATCATGGAAACCTAGGGAACTTGTTCTTTTACGAATTGTCCCGAAAACTAGGTCGCTAAGGAAACTTATAAACTCGCGCTTACAGAAAACGTCACGAAGACCTAGGAATTTTTCCTTTTACGAAATGCCACGAAACCTGGGTGAATAACGAAATTAGCGACAAAATATATGAAACTGACTAATAGCACTAATAATGAAATAAACGAGTTCAGGACAGATAACACGTAATAATCATTTTCATATGTGGTTGCTATTCGAGTGCGCCGGCGCGGCGCCTGCAAATAGCCACCACATATGAAAATGGCTATTCACAGGTGCCGGCGAATAGTCACTTCCATATATTTTCGCGTTTGCAATGAGTTTTCTCATCTCTTCGAAAATCCTACAGTGAAAAAGATAATTCAACTTTACTTAGAAAGATGGGAAACCCGGCCTCTCCATAAACTCCAGGTTTTAATTGGAGTTTTCTTGAATTTTACAATAAAACTTGCTTAACGCAATCCACACACTTGTGTCGATATCAACTCACATTAAAAATGTCTGGATTGTTCTTTACTGTACGACAACATACTCTATGTCGAATAAAAAAGATAGAAGAAATAAAAACAAAATTGATTTCTTTCATGAAGGAATGTTATCTTGAAAAATGGACTGACGCATCTTAACTTCGCAAAAGATCGTGACAATGATGCTTCTATGAACCCATTTCGAATTTGAAAAAACATTGTAGATTTTTAGTTTCTTATTTAAGAAATTTATGGTAGAATTTGTTTTAATATAAGAAGAAAATTATACAATTTTTTTAGACCCGTACGAAGTACACAGTCAAAGGTTTAATGAGCAGTTTGTAAATTGTATTGGTTGTAGACATCAAATATGAAAAGTCTGTCCGTCCGGTCGCCGCCAAAATATTTAAAGGCCATTCAACGGTCGTGCTAAATGATGTACTGGGCTTTAACTTATTATGTAATACTTTATTGGTATTCAACAACTGAGGAATTAAGAGTGATTTTGCGAAAACTCCGATCGATTTCCTACACTTTTAGGACAACATGTGCTATTTTTTCCCGATGAATGGGCCATTCGATTCCTTGTTTTATAGTAAGAAAAGTAATTTCTCACTTTTGGAAAATTTAAAATCTCGGGGGAGTTATGGCTGCCTAAGGAAGTGCATGTCGGGGGGTGGTAAAAATGTTTTTTTGGCTATAACTCGTGTAAAACCAAATGAAATCAAATTCAATTTTATGGGATGGTAGGCTTCAATGATACGAATGTTTTTCATCATTGGACCTCTTGGAGCCTTCCCCCACTCCGGAGTTATTTGTCATTTTAGGTGAAAACTTCGGGGACGCTTTACTGCTTGAAGCAGCGATGAACTGAAAAACTGAGTATGGGGTGTTCTAGTATACTACCCCTACTATAAGACCATGCAAAAACTTTGCCGGTCTAAGGCTGTTGCACTAGTCTGGAACAACTTTTGTAAAAAAGGTCGATTTTTGACCCTTTTTCTTGACTATTTTCAACTAAAGAAGTCTGTATAACTGCCCTTAAACATGATCTGCAGCTGGATATGCGAAAAAGAGCTCTTCACAAGTGACGATATACTCTTCGGAAGGGGGGGCTGTGATTACCAAAGAAAGCGTGAAGATGTTGAATTTTATAGGGAATTGTAGAACATTGGAACACTTTTTGCATGTGAGGTGAAACCACCCCCGACATGTACTTAGGCAGTCATAACTCCCCCGACATCAAATTTTCCAAAAATGAGAAATTACTTTTCTTACAGGACATATTTTCCCAAGATCGTTCGAAGTTTTCGCAAAATCACACTTAAGTTGGCATAAGTTGATGATCTTCAAAACATTACAAATCGCCTCCGCGCAGCTTAGATAGATAGATAGAATAAATGGGTGAACCAAACTTCAGCACCTAAGCCGCCTATGGGCCTATCGTGCAACCCACGTAAGGATTACATCCAGTGAGTGCTATTTATGAAATTTAAGATAGCCGAATGCGGCAAAGCGTGTACTCAGCCGTGTGGAAAGATGTAGGCGACTTGGCATTTTCCCTTTGTGCTGGGCACTTAGACAGGAAGTGTTCGCTGGTTTCTAGCTCTCCATAACGTTGACAGTTAGGGTTGGGCGCTAAGCCCATTTTGTTGAGGTGATAGTATAGTTTGTTGTGACCGATAAGACATTCAACGAGACACTTCACGTTGCGTCTGTTGTGTGACAGGTAATTTTTAAAGATAGACTCGTTGATCGTGATATTAGCTCTGGCTTGCCTTGCAGTGTTCAGTGAACGCCAGTGATTTGAGAATTGGATCTTTTTCCACTCTTTTATGGCTTGATTTTGCGTAGCCTGCTTCACCCAAACAAAACTTTCCCATGCTTGCTAACAGAGCCGAAAGTAAAAAAGATCAATTCGAGGGGCGGAAGTAGATTTTGATTGACATACAAGAATACAGAAAGTAATACGTCACTCGGAAAAGCACTTTCGGCTCTTGTCCTTGTGACGTAAATAACTACTTCATCTTTTCCTACCAATGTAATGATGTGGTGAAGAAGCACAAAAGAGAAGTTATTGGGTTTTTTATTGACGTACAATACCCTTAAAAATTATCCATCATTATTACATCTATCACACCACTCAAATCAGTCTTCCGATATTTTCCGTCAGTTTTCTCACATTTTTTATCAGTCTTCTATTTTCTTAGAATATTCCGTCATCAATCATCCTTTTGAATGTCGCACTTCTTAATGAGTGTCCTTGTGTAAGATAAAGGAGGAGATAATTACGTGATGACTGCAGTTTCTAAGGATCGTTCAGATATGTAAGGTTTGTGCCATATGAGAACGTACGGGTGTTTGCTTAAATTTTCACCAAGCTTTTTGCTCATAAAGAACCCTCTGGCTATAATGACATACCCGAAGGTTGGTAGACGCAATAAATTAAATTAATATGTGGAAACTGAAAATAAAATGAAACTGAAATCATTTTTTGCTTCCACTTTATAGCAAAAGCGTTGTAAACTCTTACAAACAATCTATTACGCTGTTTTTATTTCAAATATAAATTATATTCCCATTGAGCCGACTGGGTCGTATATTGTGATGATCTGGACAAAAAAAGTAGATAACCTACACCAGCAACAAAAATCTATAATTTTCTGTACATGTTCGGACAAAATTGAAGTCCAATGGGGGCAAAATCCACCGAAAATATACACGCCAAACATAAATCAACAGATTATCCTCTATCCTCTAACATATGGAGTACAATATGCGTAAAAAAGTTCGCTATTAATTTGGGGAAAAATATCTTTTATATGTTTCTCACAGAGCAATCATAGCCACATAAACTTTGTCAATTCGGTACGAAATAATAAATGAACGCGAAGGTATGTTACAAAAACAAAGAAAATATATTTGAAGAAAACATCAAATTAAAAAAGGAAATGAGTTTTTATTCTTATTACATTATCATATTGTATATTTTTATGATGAGTTAGCTACTTTCGGTATGTTGTATCCTATTTTTACCCGAAAAACTCCGAAAGTGATCATCTTATGCAAACAAAACACTGCTATGGGACAGGTACAGTAAAATTAAATATGTTAGTACCCTAGATACCATTCTTCGTGCTCTCGGTACTGCTGTACTCAAAGCATAAATTCATTTTTTACCATAAAGATGAAAGCCATCCTTATAATACATATAAAAGAGCATTAAAAACAAATTTTTTTTTTGTTGGAATCACGTTATTATGCTGTTGTATTCACTGGAGATTATTTAGATTACTTTTGTATTAAGATGCATAGAATGAAGTAATATGTTCTTGAATGTATGTATTTAAGCTGCATTTGCATAAAAAATTTGCATTCGATGATAAAATTTATGTAAAGAAAATGGAAATTTGGCTGATTGTAATGAACTGGAGCTTTTTGTGTGTTTTCCATTTGGAATTTGCTTTAAAAAGTGGTTTTTTATGGTGGAAAAAAAGTTGTGAGAGTTTTAAATATATTTCGTCAAAGTATCTAATTGTGAGAAGAAATAATATTTGTTATTTAAAAAGTGATGGAGAACGTGTGATAGGGGTAAGTTAACGAGCGCACCAGCGCACATAGGGGTGGATAAACGTGAATTCTGTTGAAACCTGTCTTTCGTCCGTCCGTCTGTCAACACGATAACTCAAGTAAAACTCAACTGATTTTCAAAAACTTTTTTTTCCCTGAAAGGTGATCGAAATAGTAATTTTTGATACAAGTAACGTATGAAGGTGTGCGTAACGTGTATCAAACAACGTTTTTTGCATTTCACCGACAAAAACGAGATTTTCTTTTAATAAAAATTCAATTCAAGTAGTGCGTAAAAAAACCTTCATCGCACTAGTGCGTAAAAAAACCACCATCGCACTAGTGCGGCAAAATGACTTCATGCGACACCGAAATGACGCACGAAAAAGCGAGTTTTTGTCGGTGAATTGCAAAAATCTTTTATAGAATTGAATCTGAGCACTGTCGGCCCAAGGGCCATCGAGCTAGGGTCTTTAGAGTGGTTTTTGGTCTTTTGTACATAGCTGGAGTAAATCTTTTCCGATTTTCACAATTTTTTTTTGTTTGAAAGATCTGGACTTAGGGCGGAGTGTTTTTGGACTTGTTTTTAATTTTTCAACTCACCACCCGGAAACAAGATTTTCAGGTGGCCAAGATTCCGAAAATACATTTGAAAAATTTTGAAACTCGAATTTGGACCCTCCGAAGTCGCTCTGAAGAGTTTCGTCTGGTTCGGGTCATATATGGCTACTTTTCACCCAATCTATGAACGTCCTACTGTTGAGTGACCACTCAAAATTTTCTTAAGGACTCAAAGACCAAAAACCGCTTAAGGCCAATTCCATCGTGCCCCATGTTACACTTATTTTGGTGTATACTCACGTAATTAGAAATGTATACTCAGTGTACACTTGAAAATGTAAATGTGCCCCACGTAACATTTTATATACCACTCTTTTTGTAGTATACATAGAAGTATACATAGGTGTACATTCGTTTAAATGTACTATGGAATTAGCCTTAAACGGCCCTAGCTCGGCGGCCCTTGGACGGACAGTGCCCAGATTCAATCACATAAAAAATATTTCGATTACCTTTCAGGGAAAAAAAAGTTTTTGAAAATCGGCTGAGTTTTACTCAAGTTATCGCGGTGACGGACGGACGGACGGACATTTTTTTTATTTTTGATTCGTCATCTAAGAACCATGATTGATGCTCCCCCCTACTCCCGGGTCGAAATTGGGGTGGTTACAAACGTCGTGGTAAAAGCATAAGACCCCTTTTCGAAGAACTTCGTTCTTCGTACGGGTCTAAACAAGTCCAAAAACACTCCACCCTACTGGACATAGCCGACAATTTATGGAAGAAACATTTTTGAATTTGAGCCCATGGACTTAGCTAGGGCACTAAAAACAAGTTTCTGCCAGGGCCCTACGTGTTTTTTGTACATAACTCGAGAAAATCTTTTCCGACTCTTCGAAAAAATTTTTTTGTTTGAAAGATCTAAGCATGGCCGACAATTTGTGTAAGAAACTTTTGCCTATGCTTAAGGCTGAAGTAGGCCTCATGTCGGTTCCAAAGTCGGCCCCAACAAAAAAAAATTTTTTTGCTATGTTGCAGAGCAAATTGAGAGAAACATTTTTGTCTATGGAAGTATGTGTCTGAGGCCTCTACTTAGGGCGCTAGGTCGGTCCTCAGGTCGGCTCTAGACAAAAAAATGGTTTTTTGCTATGTTGTGGAGAAAATTAAGAGAAATATTTTTGTCTGTGGAAGAATTTGTATAAGGCCTCTCCTGAAGGCTCTAGGTTGGAGTAAGGTTGGCCCTAGCCCAAAAAAATTGTTGTTTGGGGATGAATTTTGTGCTTTCAGAAGGGTTTTTTACACCGTTGCTTCGGACGGGTTTTTCAATATTGCCCTATCGGCAATACAATTTAATGTGGACATAAAGCAATATTTACTTAAATACGTTTGAGTCTTTTGGTAACATCAACTCTGTTCGCCTCATCTATTCTGATACGTACATATGTTTTATTATTTTACTCACCGCAGTGCTTCCTTAGGGAGTTAAATTATGCATTAATTGCTAGTTTCAAGCTTTGTTTCGTTGATTTGTTGCTTTGGTGAATAAAATAGCATATGCAACTGCGTGATAGTTTGTTTGAAATGTATGAAATGCTACATGAAAAGCTCTAAATGTCGCCCAAAAAGTGTCCTTGTAGGCGGATACCTTGCGTAATTCTTAACCAATTTTTCAAATTTAGGGATCTGTAGAATTATGTTCTTTAATGAAATTTTGGTACTATTTTTAAAAAAAGCCATGTTGGAATCAACATAAAACCGCCTTTTGAAAAATCATAGTTGGCCAGAAATTGTTCAATCAAAAGTTGAGTATGTACTTGAAAGGTTGGGGAAACTCACGACAAGTCCAGTGCTAATTTTCAGCTAAAAATTAACCAAAAAAATTGGCTTTTCAATGAGTTGTTTGAAATGTCAAAAAGTTAAGAAATTAAATCGAAGTGTGGCAGAACATATTGAAAAAAAAACTTAGCCTGCTGGTTGATGGTTGATGGTTTTTTTTTTTTTTTTTCTTTTGACTCGAATTCAATTGTTGAATTCATGCAATATTTTGACATGCTCACGCTATATTTTGATTTTTTTACTTTATGTATTTGAATATTTTTATTTGAATATTTGAATTTTGTGTTTTTCTTTGTATTTTTACTATGCTGTGATTGTGTTAGATATACTACTTTAAGTTGTATGATTTGTAACGTTTTCATGGTTTTTTAAGGAGGGTTATGACAGCAGTCATAACTACTCTTTTTCCATGTCGGCTTGAAAAAAGTAGACAATAAAATTAATATCAATCAATCAAGTTTCCCAAAAACGTATGCTGCCCACGCCCATGGGCAATGGGAGAAGGCATTTTCAAATTCTAGTGGGCAACAGGAGTTTTTATAGAAATGTGGACATGAAACGGGTGCCCACATGATTTTTTGGGCATTTTTTTAAAAACGTGGGCACTGAGCATGGACTGGGCACTAAGTTTTTCATGCTTACTAACCTCTAGTGGTTCGTTTAAAAAAATTAAATTTAGTGGCTCGTTTCAAATGAAGTTTATTTGACAATGATGTTAATAGTTGGCTAACAACTTGATATTTTCCTAACTATCAGCTGTACAGTTGCCTATCTATCATCTGTATAGTTGCCTATCTATCAACTGGAAAGTTGCCTATCTATCAGCCGGATGATTGCCTAGCTATCAATTCGGTAGTTTTCTATCAACTTGAATTTTGTCTAACTACCAACTCAAAAGTTGCCTAACTATCAACTTGATATTTATCTAACTATCAACTTTGTAGTTATCTAACTATCAACTTGGCAGTTGTCTAACTATCAACTTGATAAATGTCTAACTATCAACTTGATAGTTGTCTAACTATCAACAAAATAATTGCGTAACTACCAAATGAAAACATACCGATTCTCTATTTGAATTTCTATAGCTAATGCAAATCCAGTGCAACTATCTATGAAGTAAAATCGCAAACTCTACAATTTTCAATTTTTTCACATATTTCAAAATATCGTTTGCGAAAAGTTAAAATAATAGCACCTAAGAGGTAGGACCTAGCTGGTCGAAAACCTTTTGATGAGCTCTAATGTTGTCAGAGAAGCATCGATTCAGAAATGGATCTCAAACTTTAGGGGAGCTTGTATGACAAGTTCTTTGAGAGAGAAAAACTCCCACATTCTTCGTCATTCCACAAGAGTCAGACGAATTCTGAGTCTAATATATTTTCATTGGCGCCTGAGTATAATCATCATACTGCAGATGGTGACCATGTTTACGGATAGACGCTATCGCCTATTTATTTTTGGCTCTCCCGACTTTCCACCTGCTCTGAGAAGAAGGTTTTCTTAAATTATTTTTGATAGTTAAATATTGCAGTCCATGTGACTATTAGCGAACACCCGAATATGTTCCGAGCTTTCAGTTGAATTTGTATTTGTTAGTAGAAACGGCTGCTCTTCGTAAAGGAGATTGTAGCTCGGTTTTTATGGTCTACCTGCCTCTTGGGCATTCTGGTATTTTGAATTACTATAACCGCACGATTTTAACTTTGGATATTTCTTTTGTTCAAGACAAAAGAAAAACATCCAAAGTTAAAATCGTGCGGGTGTATTACAAGTGGAGTTGGTCCGTTCTGGGAGACGCTCTCTCTATCTCAACGAGTGGATCGAGTGGTCCCTAGCAGACGGAATAAGCTATGTTGAAGAATGCTCTCAGCATGTACAATATACATACCCAGGGCATATGAAAAGAAAATTTATTTATTGTGTATGTATTTAATAATTATTAATAGTGTATATTATGTTCGTGTTTCTAAATTCTTATTTTGCCGTTTCGCGAAAACATCCCAATGTTTATCTTTAGGAGCATCATTAAACACAAACAAAAACAGAAATTTATTCAAATGATGTTTTCTTATTTCAACGTCTACCACTCAAATTTACTTATCAGCATCTCTTATATTCTTCAATTGAAAACATCATTCGTTACGATATACGTAAATTCACCGTTGCGAACGTGTGATACACAATGGGATCGAAATTCGTTGTTTTCCAACTGTCGAAATGACGTTTTAAAAGTCAAAGCTATAGAGGCAAACGAGCAATAATTAGGGAAAATGTCGAGAATGTTTGTGTCGTTATTGTTAATTTAATCTTAAAAAAGAATCTAAGACGAAAGGGAAATCGATCAATTTGTCTAAACATTGTTTTGATTGTTAGAAGGTCATCTTGACAGCTGGAATAGATCGACTTTTGATCCCAACCAATTCTAAATCTTCTAAGATTTCTTCAACAGAATTTTCTCTATAAGGTTGTAAGCCACATAATTTGCCATAATTTGCTGTCACGTTTAAAACTGAGATAGCAAATCTATGTGGCTTACAGCCTTATAGCGTATGTCATCCCGATCATCTGGAGTAAACACATAAAAATACAGACGTTGTACTGTACGGGTCGGACCATATATACCAGGAGCATAGCCACATATTTTCATTTTTCTGTGTGTGTGCTCGGGTTCCCCATTGTTTCAGGAATTTTCTGACATCTGTAAATTCCTTCAATATAAATTCCTCTCTTTGACACTTTTGAATTGTTCGTTCGAATAACCTGACTATAGCTAACAAGGGTTTTTGTTTGCAAAAATTGATAAATAAAAGATAAAAATTGACAGAAGGTCTCGCCTTCCCCTACCCACGAATAACTTTGTGTAAGTAACCTCCATAAAATGATTAAAATGAATAATCGTGTAAAACACAAAACATCGAATTCAGCCTATTTTGGAATACTTTGCTAATCCATTTAAAATGCTTTTCATTAAAAATCAATTTTACCCTTTTCACAGCTGCTGCCAAACGATAAAAGATCCTCTTCCACTCAAAATTTTTTCTACACATTTTCATGAAAATGCAAAAGAGCAAAGCGAGAAAAAAGAAAAGAGTTTTTCTTGGTTATTTGAGTTTCGAACAATGTAAAGTTTTCGTTTTTTTCATGTTCCACAGAGCTCTACGGATTTTCGATTGTACCAAATTTTTTATGCCAAAAAAACATAACACGAAAAG
Organism: Pseudolycoriella hygida; assembly: GCA_029228625.1. Classification (NCBI taxonomy): domain Eukaryota; kingdom Metazoa; phylum Arthropoda; class Insecta; order Diptera; family Sciaridae; genus Pseudolycoriella; species Pseudolycoriella hygida. The sequence continues at coordinate 34,454,177 of CM055405.1, read as the reverse complement.
GGTGAAAATAACTTTTCATTGTGAGAAATTCAATATTATTTGAAAAAAAAGCAGAGCACATTTTGTGACCAGAAATCGTTCGTACCTATTTAAAAAAACGTAAGAAAGTGTCCCATAAAATATGTATTTAATGGCTTCGGAGGGAAATTTTCATAATGTTATTTTGGAAACAGAAAAAAAATACATGTTCTCTTCAGTCCTAGGGGGAACGGTATTTTTATGTTATTTTCTTCGATGTTATTATTAGAGGAATATATGAATGAATGGTGGCGACGACATCTGCAACTTGTCTCATCTTTTATCGCTTTCGACCATTGTGTGAGAAGCCATAGCGAAAAAAAAGTTTTTCCATCAATAAAAACGTTGTCTTTCGCAACAATGACACCCTCTGAACTTTTCCCATTCATTCGATAAGGTTTTACAGAATAATAAGAATATAATTTACAAATTTCAGAATAAAGTCACTGCTTTGCTAAGAGGATCGATTGTGTAGAAAAAACTAATTTTAATTCACCCGGACCGGGAGTTTGAAATAACCTAAATGAAAGAAAAACGAAAGAAATTGCGAAAGTTATTTGTTAATTTCTTTTAAAATGCATTAGTTGCTGTTGTCAATTATAAAAGTTTTTACACTAAAATAAGCCCGGACAACCGATAGGAAACATTCCATTCAATGAAACAACTTTTATATCATTTTTCCTGTAAACGGAACGATAATATTTTGTTACTGAATGGTGTAATAGAATTTACTAAAGCATGCAACCGTTTATGGATGTTATTTTCCACTGAGACGTTTCAAAAGTTTCCACAACTTTATTAATAGCATTAGCAGAAAATTTTTATAAGTTTGTTCTGTCGTATTATTTCGCAACAACAACCATTGCATTTTTTCTGTAAAATAACCGAGAATGCATTTTTTCATTCTAAACACATCCAGCCGTAAGAAGAAAGTTGTTTTCTGAAAAATAGTAGAATCAATGTTACATATGGGTGTAGTGTTGTAGATTTTCAATCTTTTACCATTGGTGTATAAGAAAGGGCAAGTAGCCTAGGAGCTAGAATGATTTTTCGGCTTGCGGTTTTCCTTCGGTGAAGAAACCCTAATCTCAAAACATAAGCAAAGACCCGTTTGTATTAGTGGCAAAAAGAAACCAACGTATCTTCATGAAAATGAGCAAGCAATTCAGTGTTTTATGTTCTTTAAGAACTATAAGAATTTTAAACATCCACCGAAATTATCCAAGATAATGTCAAAGGCCCTACCCAAGTCATAAGGGACTTCGATTTCGTTGTAAAGCTCGGAACAGGTCGAAAGCGGTAAAAATTAAGATTGACTTGAAACTTCAGGGTCACCATTTATATCAGACAACATGAAACAACATAGGTAAAAGCCAAAATAAAGAAAATTTTCGATTTTAGTTGTAGTTGCAAATACAATGGTTAGAGATTTTTTTCTTTTTTTTTATAAGAGTGAGGAAATCTTCATAGACATCCGGTCCTCCTGGACCAAGGTAGTGTTGGATTCCATTCTTCAATGACCTACCAACTAAAACCTCCTTTCTTTCTTACTCTCCATGCTCTCTTCTGCCCGCAACCGCCTCACAACATTACTTCGGGGAGGGGCTGTGCTTTCGCACATACTCTCTCAGATCAACTGGCAGTCTTCTTTGATCGTCTCTCCATGCACTTTACAGCTTCCCCATTATTTTTACAACTACATTATCCGCTACTTTCCACACCTCCTCATCGCGGCACATCTCCGATATTATGTTTTCGGCGCTTCCCTTTGACCTCACCGTCATCAGCTCACCTCGCCCTTTTTCGGACCGGGGACAGACAAATACTACGTGCTCCGCAGTCTCTTCTTCTCTCTAGCATATCGTACAGGAAGGTGACAATGTGAATTCAAACCTGTGCAAGTTTTTCCTGAAGCATCCGTGGCCCTACAGAAACTGTGTTAGTTGGAAGTTAACCTCTCCATGTTTCCTCTGTACCCATACCCATGTCGTTATGTTTGAAATGAGTGTATGGGTCCACCTTCCCTTAATTGCGTTCTTACTGTTTTGGTAGTATGACCCTCCCTTTTCTTCTTTCTATGACATTCGCTGTCTTCCTTCAGCGTTATGCATATGGGCATCGTCCCGGCTATGACACATACCGCTTCTAGGGATATCGTTCGGTATGCGCTTGCTACTCTTATGCTTGCCAGCCTTTGGGCCCTATTAAGTCTCCTACGATTCCTCTTGGCATCTAGCGCCTGTATCCACGCTGGTGCCCCGTAGCGCAATATCGATAGGGTGACGCTTACTAGGAGCCTCCTTTACTGCTGCGCGGTCCAAAGCCGTTTGGCATTATTCTGGCCAGTGCTGCGGTGGCTTTCATTGCCTTTTCGCACGTGTAGTCCACATGACTATTAAAATTTCTGCGGTCGTCCAGCATATCTCCAAAGTATTTTAATTGGCGAGTGGATGTAATTTCTTCCCCGTCGATGTTCAATACGATCCGCTCAGTTTTTTTGCAGTTACTCACTCACTAGCATGATCTCGGTTTTCTGGTAGGCCAGCTTCAGTTTTGCGGTACTTATCCAGTTTTCGACAGTTTCTAGCGTCTCCATTGTAACTATCTCCACCTCCATCTTCGACGTTCCGGACACCCTGAAGATCAAGTCGTCGGCAAAAGCAATCGTCTTAGCGCATCTTGGCAATGGTTAGAAATGTATGTATTTATTAATGCATTTGTCATGTTTCTGAAAAATATCGAAAAATCAAAAGAAAATTACTTCCACCAAGATTTTAAACACATAAAAAGTCGCTGTATCATGTTGAAATTTTTTTATGTTGTTTGTTAATTTGTTGTTTGTTGATTTATTATCATTGTAAAATATCGGTACCATATCCGTCCCATTTCATGAAAAAAAAATTGATTTATTTTATAACATGAATTCTGCCAAATTTTCATAACTTGAACCAGGTCAGGTCAGACATTTTTTACATTCAAGTCGAAACAGATTTCAGGTCGACCTGACCTGATTTCGTGTCTTATTCATTGGCCGAAATGTTCTCCTCTCGCAAACAGAACCGACGTATTTTCTCCAAAAAATCCCGAAACTACTTTCTCTAAAATTTTATTCTCACCAACTTTGCGTTTGGAAGCAGCTTTCTATCTGTCACAGTTCTACAGATATAAATCATCCTTCCCAATTCTACTACAATACTACAGTAACATTTTTTTCATATAACATTAGAGTCGGGGCTATACTATAAAAGACCATCTGACCAGTTGAACATTGAATGATTCCAACACACTCACATAATGAGAAATCTGGTCATCTAATCAAAATTAATTTTCAACGAAAAAGTTCTTCTAAAATTTTTTAAACGGAATTCAATTCCTTAAGCTAACAACTTAGCTCACATTTCAATTTCACTTCAAAAAACAAAATTTCAAATTAGTCTAGAAAGAACATCTCCCCTTTTAAATTGAAATTTTCAATTTACCCTTTTCTCAATTGAGCAACTAATTCGCTTTCAATTTAACTATAAATTTGACATAGAACAACTTGTTCACTGTTCTTATTCATAATCCAGTACGAAAAAGACTATTCACATAATTCGCTCTGCATTTCTCTTCATTCTGCGTTGTGGATTGCGATTCAACCTTCTTGCAATTCTTTGCCATGTGTCCCAGTTCTCCACATTTATGACAGCGAAATTTGAAGACGCCTGGATTTTGTCGCACGGAAAATGCACCAGTACTTTGAGGATGCATACGAAGGCGAGTTTCTTGCAACAAAAAATTCTTAACGGCATCAGTTGTTAACTTAACAGAGGAATTTTCCACGACCATTACCAATGACTTGTATTGATCCGGCAATCCAGCTAACATTAGCGAAGCTAACAATTCGTCATCTATTGCTAAGCCGGCTTTTATCACTTTAAGCGATGTGGTGACCGTCTTGTTGACGTATGCTTCAACGGATTCACATGTGTCAAAAGTAATTTGTACTAATTCCTTCAGAAGCTCAACTTTTCGGCATAAGCCACTATCCTCGAATGACTGTTGAAGTTTCGACCAAGCCCCTTTTACTGTTTTGGTGTTGGTATGTTTCCGTGAATTAAAAGGCTTAACTCGCACCATGCTTTCAAGTCCCTTTCCAATTTTTTGGGATGATCCTCAGCTGGTGCTTGTTCAATGCATGACCACAATTCTTTGATAACAAGGTATGATTTGCAGGCGACCTTCACGTTCTGTTAATTTTATTATTCGTTGAGAAAGCTCCATTGACATGATGAACGTGCGAAATATCAGAAAATGCACAATGAAATTAAACCATCGGTGTAGAAAAAACGAACCGGAAAAAATATTGAGCTTTGATAATCACTTTAAAATATTTATTTAACGTGATAAACGCCCATAACCTGTAGGAAATTGATAATATTCTTCAGAGTATACACCAAACACATCTCTTCTATTCAACGCTAGAAACTACAGTAACATTTATTTCATATAACATTAGCGTCGGGTCCATACTATAAAAGACCATATGACCAGTTGAACATTAAATGATTCCAACATGGAGTCGGTGGATCACCTATTGCTGTGCCTGAAGTTAATCAAGTAGTAGAAGTATAATCAATTCACTTCGATCGCACTGCGATGATGCTGATTTCTAACTATCTTCAAAATCGAAAGCAGGCAGTGGAAATTGACGGCGTTTTATCCAGTTCCTTACTCCTGCATATGGTGTACCTCAAGGATCGATTTTGGGACCACTGCTGTTCTGTATGTTCATACATGATTTACCGATTGCCACTCATATGTCCATACGATATGTCCACTCATCTGTATGCGGATGATGCTCAACCGCACAAATTTTTCCTCCTCTACCGACTTGTACGCCTCGATTGCACAAATAAATGAGGACGTAGGGGCAGTTTGTGACTGGGCTGCTAAAAATAAATTGGAACTCAATGTAGGCAATTCTAAAGCTATTGTTGTTGGTGCTAACGATTTGAGTGGTGTACCACCCATTAAGATGCTTGGCATGTCTACTTGAACTCTGTTAAAAATCTTGGAATAGTGACGAAGTGACAGAGAATTTTTATTAGCTTGATAAGTCACTGGCTGCTGTCGAAGTCTACGCCAACGAAAACGCGTCATATGCTTGCAAGATCGCTTCTTCTTCTGCACATTGACTCTTGTTGTTTTGTATTTATTATTATGGCCTTGCTGGATAATCGATCCAACATGGTCAACCATATCTACCCACTGAGATCCTAGTGTGACGTAAGTATGTAACGGTGAGATAAGTAATACAACTGATTCATCCAACTCATTAATTCCTCTCCGCACTTAAAAGTTGAAAAAAAAATTACCCTCGCAATCATAAAAAAGTAAAAATGTCTTTAATAAAATTGGCATTACTAAAAAAAAATCTTCCGTTTCCTAAATTCATTTTAAATACAACGACAATGGTTCGCATTGCTCCTTGCACATAAATATTTTACAGCCTTGCAACTGATAAATCCGTTTACCTTTTCGAAATTAAAATATTTTTCATAGTGTACAGAATAAGGAAAGAAAGAAATATTCAAATTAGATTTTCACAATTTTCCATTATTTCCATAAAATGCAAATAGGAAAAATGCTATGCAATGTGTATTGTATGTACATTGTACGTTGTACATACATTCCACATTTCTTGTTCAATGATTACAAGTTGGAAATGTACACAGAATGTTAAATCAAAAATGTGTTGAACGTAGATTGGAATAGAATGTCCGTATTTATGAGTTAACAAGTGCTGGAGCATATGTTTCAAATAAGTGTTAAGTCTTTTTATATAAAATGAATGTATGTACTTTGCAATATAAGATTACTTTTGGAAAATGTGCCATTTACCATGGATCTGGATAATCTCGTGATTGTTTATGTAACGATAATAAAATCGTATACATTTTTGACTCCTTAGCGAATCTTATCGTGACAAAAACAATGTCCCTCGGTGGTAGTTCGTTTTCATTTTAATAGTCATTTACAATAGGACGGACGTAAATAAATACCTACAAGACAAAATGTGTAATTGGGACATTTTAATTTGATGTTGAGGAATGCTGTCCGGGGAATAACAATTATCATTTTCCTTTCGTGTTTTCAATGTTCGCTAATTCATTTCTTAGCGACGCTAACGATAACGCTAACTGAGTTCACTAATAAATAAATAAATTAGTGAGCGCTGGTGCTTACTCAACCACCACTACAACTATTTAAGGGTCTCTCCAACATGCTTTTCCAACCGAGCCTATAACGTCTTCCAGTTGGATACTCCTACATTTTTCAAGTCGGCTGGATTTTGGACTTCCTGCACCCCTCTTGCCTTCCGGGTCTGGTCTTGAAGATTTTTTTCGGAATACGACGATCTTTCCATTTGGTGTACAGTGAGCGCTGGTACCTTAATGGAAATTGGAGACGTTCAAAATGTGACACTTTGATCCATTGTGTTTGACGTTTAAAACGTCATTTTCACAGTTCGATTAGACCGACTTTTGATTCCAGTAGACTAATAGTTATTCACTTACAAATTTTAAAAAGTTATGTCCACGGAGATTATAAATTGTTTTTTCTTATATTCAATGTTTCTGTTTCAGCACACAATCATTCAGTGGGCACTCGAACAATCAGTTTTTTGTATCTTAAGAGCACGTCGCAAAAATATCAACTGTCAAATTTGCGATGTTTTTTCATCAGAGTCCTGCGTAAATACAAAATTATTCATAATAATAGCTCATGTACTGTGAGAGAATAACTCTTACCCAAATAATATATGAATCAGAATTCCAAAAGTTTAAGTGTGAAGGTACAAATTTGCTCTGAAATAACATCGCAAACGAACTCGAAATGCGACGATTTTTCGTAGCAACTTTCGACCTTCAAACTTTTTGAATTCCGATTCATCTATTATTAACGTAATAGTCATCCTCTCACAGTACATGAGCAATTATTTTGGATTATTTATTATTTGATCTAAAAAAAAACATCGCAAATTTGACAGTTCACATTTTTGCGACGGACTGCGACGTGTTCTTAAGACTCTGTGCTCGTTTCCGGAAAAAATATTCCTGATCTGACATGTCCGCCCTAGGGATAAATAAAGGAGAAGGTTTATAGACTCAATTAAATCAAATTTAGAAGTTAGGGGACCTTCACTGGGCGAACAAGCCATCTCATTGGCACAGGATAGGAGGGTATGGAGAAGGGTGCTCGATGATCACAAGGCGTAAAGACCTTACACCGGAAGGTATAAACGGTTTGATGTTTTTGATGATGATCTGACATGAGCTGACTTGTTAAAATTTGGTGCCTGTGCAGTATGCACAGGATCGCTGAAGTATGAGCGTTCAGCCGAGTGACACCAAGTAACACCAGAAGAGATCGAAAAGTCTTCTTTTCGCCCCTAGGTTAAAAATGAGCCTTACTTTATGTATAGAACGCTGATACGCCAGTTGAAAAGACGATGCATCTGTCCTCTGAAGATAAAAATTCGTCTGGCGGCAAATCGATTTGCTACTAGTGATAGTCGCTTGCTAGACTTGCATCGAGGGATGAGATACAACATTAAATTCTTACAACGAAAGCGACGCGCGCCTAAATTTATATACATACTAAAGTGTTAACATGATGATCATATGCGAATAAGGCCGATAGTGAATACCATTAAGTCAGCAGCGAATCGCCTGTAAAATATTTTCTATATCTTTCCATAAAGTCCTTTTGTTTTCACTCAAAATTTATGTCGCAAATTTTCTATCGATCGCATATATAAAATAATAAAGCATTTACTGTGAGCTTTATGATTGCATATCTTTTATAATAAAAAATCTAAAATTTATTGTTGAAGTACTTTCTTTACTGTCGATTTTTACTTTAGATCATTTTGAAGCTCAATATTGACATCATAAATATCATGCAAACTGATTTTCTTCGAATTATCTGTCTAAACATTTTCAGTTGGGGATGAAAGAAAAGTTTCAAAAAGATATATTTTTATAGATTTTTCCCAATCTACTCGTATACGAAATTTCACGTTCATAATCTACACTTCACTTCAATTTTTAGGGTTTTCTATACATTTACTCTTCTCAAATTTATACCAATTCATGTCGAGTGTGTAAACTCTCTAGGGTGTTGCACTTTATTTTTATTTTAGACGAGAATTCTAACATGGCCTACAATAGTCTGAGTAGATGCTTCTACATCTGAACGAATTTTATTAAGCTTCACGTCGCACAAAATCCAGACGTATTATTTATTGTATTCGAATGTGCTACATAATACCTTTATTCTCTCAATAACTTTAACTCAATACATACATAATCAGACAAAACCCCAAGCAAAATCCCCTTTTAAAATGAAAATGTGACGCAAATCCTTTTAGTCAATTCCGGTGACTTTGAAAATTTGAATTCACATGAACGAGATGTAACAGGAAATCGTAACAACGGGCAGAGAGCTGATGTTTTTGCTGGGACTGACGTCTAGAGTGTCAATATGTTTCTAAAAAAGATTTACGTTGAAGAACCAAAATTAAAACACCTGACATGACATGTCGCAAATTCTTTGAAAATAACTAACATACTCACACAAACACACATACAGACAAAGTGATACTCGTGTCACATTCTGCAAAAATTGATGGGTTTTCACAAATAATATCTGACAGTTGACAGATTTTTTTTTTATAATAATTAAGGACTCGTCAGGCGGTACTCCAAAAAAAATCTATCTGTCAAATATCTGTCAGATATTATCTGTCAAACTTAATGGGTTTTTGCATAATGTGATCTTGTTTGCAGAGACCTGCCGACATGTCTCAAGTTAACTGCTTATAGGATTCCTCTTTTCCTCATATAAATCTGAATATCCATCAGAAGATCTCTGCAAACAAGATCTATTGTTCATATACTTTTCGATCAAATTGTTCACACAAATGGTCATAAAACTAGGAAACCAACTAAGTAAATCGCGTAGGATGCTTTAATGGCCATAAATGAGCATATTTTGTACAGGAAATTGTCCTGTTCTTAGCGCCATATCTCCGGATCTATTCGTCAGATTTTGTTGACCAACAAGCCGATTTCAATCAGAAATTCACAACGAAAATGAAAAGGTGAAAATCCTGCTATTTCGAAGTCTGCGAAAAAATGTCTCCAATTTTGTGATCGTTTTATAAACTTGCGTCACAGGCTCATCGCTGACAGACGCCAATGATACGATGAATCGAATGTTATAAACCCAGTGCCGCCATTTGAACCGAATGGGTAATTGGCCATGGCGGTGTTGGTACAAATATATCTATCCACCGTTCATTTATTTGATAAGATCGGAATCGAGTTCTGGTGTAAAACGATGAAATAGCAGGGGCGGGGTTTTAAAACTCGAATCATTCGTAAAATTTGAACTAATCTGAAGGGATTACATGCAAAGCTTAAACCGGCACTGTACAAGCGCACAAGTGTAAATTTTTACCCATCATTTTCTTTCCTGCTACACTTTCACAAAAATTTCATTAGTTTCGTGGCACAAGAAAATCAACATCAACCGTAATGCATGAGTGTATTCGCCATTATATGAGAGGAAGCTTTTACTGTTTTCGATGGGCCCATTAAAGAGGTATAATTGAAATAATGTCGATGATTTTTTTCGTACTATGGGAATTTCAATGGTATCTGGAAAGTAACACATAAATATTGAATGAAAATTGAATTGAATGCACGGTCTTGGAGTTGTGTTCATAAAATACAATGAGATACTTTATCAGCTTAATGACTTAAAAAGACTTGGCTGGTGCTGATAAAACTAATAAAATTATTTGACTTAGTGGGACGATGTTATTAACAAGTATTTCAAAGAATTCCTCATTTTATTTGTTCGTGAAAAGAAGAAATGATTTTATTTGATCAAAAGAAAAGAAGTTCATAAAAGAAAATTCGTTCCTACTTTGATGCTGTGAGAGGCGTGAAAAATTATTGCTGTGTGAATGAATTAGATGAATTAAAAAAAAAATTCATTTTAAAAATAAAGCTAAAGGAAAAGAAATGCTAAACACAGAGAATTATATTGCCGTCATTTCTTTATACCTTTACAAATAAACTTCACATAAATTGAAAATGAAATTAACAATTTACAATGTCTTCCTACTTAAAACCTAATGGCCGAAAGGTATTTCCCCATTTGAAACAATATTAATTTTCGCGTGTTTCTTTACATTGCGATTTCCTTTGATTTTCTAGCTTATCGGATCTAGGCGTCGGATTTTAGTTTAAAATTTCGTAACTCGAAAATTGAAAGTGTGGCAGCTACAAAAGCAGAAACCACTCTTAGCAGGTCACGAATTCTTGACGAAAATCTACATTCTTCCCTGAAATGGGATGTAAAGAATGAAATCAGCAATAGAGAATTTGGGCAAAGCGACTTATCGCTAAATTTATTGCATATGCATATAGCTATAAATTATAAGTTATATGTTTACGTTATGAGTTATAAGTCTACGTTATAAGTTATAAGTCTACGTTATATGTTATAAGTTTACGTCATAAATTTTTGTAAGTTATAAGTTTACGTTTCAGGTTATAAATTTTTATAAGTGATAAGTTTTGAAACTAGTCAGTACTGATGCGTATCAGTTTTAAAACTGATCAGTACTGATCCAGATCAGTTTCAAAACTGATACTGATTAGTACTGATCAGTTTCAAAACCGATACGGATCAGTACTGATCAGTTTCAAAACCGATACGGATCAGTACTGATCAGTTTCAGCACTGATACGGATCAGTATTTATTAGTTTCAAAACTTATACAGACCAGTACCAATCAGTTTTTAAACTGCATCATTAGTGATCAGTTTCAAAACTGATCTGAAACATTACTGATTAGTTTCAAAACTTATAACTGGTAGCTCATAACTTATAAAAATTTTTAACTTAAAACGTATACTTATAACGTAAACATGTAGCTTATAACCTATATGTATATGTTATAAAAATAGCGATAAGTCGGTTCGCCCAAACTCTCTAATGAATGGATTTTCTCGGTTTCGATTGATGCTTTCATATCCACGCTGTATGAAAAATGGCGTCTACTGTTTGACTGAGTTAATGTAAACAGACAGGTAAGACGCTAGAAACTTTTAAATTATGTATTTTCTCGCTGAGTTGATCTAATTAAAACGCACTATAAAGACGAAAACTTCAAAATTATATTTAACTAACAACATTTTAACATGATATGATTTACATCATTTTTCCATTATTTACACATAGTTTACATCATTTCTACATTAATTTATGGATAAATAATGTAAAATTTATGTAAATTATGTTGAGATGGCGTACAAATGATGGAAAAATGCTAAAATGTTTCCGACTCTGAATGTGAAAATAATTGTAGAATACACAACTTATTCATCTTTTGTACATCATTTTAACATGATTTACAAAAATTTCACATTAGTTATCTTCCATTAATGTAAAAATAATGTAAAATATATGTTAATATGATGTAAATGCTTTTCTTGCCGATAGGGCAATATTGAAAAACCCGTCCGAAGCAAGGGTGTAAAAAACCCTTCTGAAAGCACAAAATCCATCCCCAACTAGACGAAAATGTTCACCTCATTTTTCTGCCTTTAGAGAGCCTTTATTAGCAAAAAACATTTTTTTTGTTAGGGCCGACCTTAGGAGGCACACCTCAGCCCTAAGCACGAGCAAAAGTTTCTTTTATAGATTTCAGGCCATGCCTAGATCTTTCAAACAAACATTTTTTTCCGAACATCGGAAAAGATTTACTCGAGTTATGTACAAAAAACACCTGGGCCATAGCCATAGATTCGTTTGTAGTGCCCTAGCTAAGTCCAAGGACTCAAATCTAAAAAAAGTTTCTTCCATAAATTGTCGTTCATGCCCAGATCTTTCAAATAGAAAGAATTTCATGAAAATCGGAAAAGATTTACCCGAGTAAATTTGCCCAGATTTAATCCCATAAAAGATTTTTCCATTACCTTTCAGGGAAATTTTTTTTTTGAAAATTGGTTGAGTTTTACTCGAGTTATCGTGCTGACGGTCGGACGGACATTTTTTTTATTGTTGATTCGTCATATAAGGACCACGGTCGATGCTCCCCCCCCCCCTACTCCCGGGTCCTATCATTTTTCCGAATGTCCACCTGAATTAGGAAAGTAAAAATCAGGAATCAAGAAATCAGGAAATGAAAATCAGGAAACGAAAATCAGGAAAAACAAAAATCAGGAAAAACAAAAATCGGGAACAACCAAATTTACGAAAAACCAAAATCAGGGAGGAAATAAATCAGGAAAAACATCAAAGTTTTTAATTGCTAAGGAGGTCGCAATCTTATTTTTGGTATGTAGGGGGCTCTGCGCCCTAAACCCCCGCGCCTGCGTCGAGCTAATAACGCCTTGCAGGATGCCTTCCGTGCATGGGGCTCTGCCCCAAACCCCGCTAGGGGCTCTTCCCCTTAAACCCCCTACGCCCGTCGACACCGCTTTTTTATTTTCCAGAACTTATCACGGCCTGCGGCGCATTCTCTCAAAAAGTATTTTCTTCCTTTGCCTGATTCCTAATTTTTGTTTTTCCTAATTATAGTTTTCCCTGATTTTTGTTTTTCCTTATTTTTGGCTAATAATTTTTTTTTTTAATTTTTAAAGATGCATCGCTACCGCTGATATTATTCGACTGCCGTTCGGGTCGACACACATATCTCAATTATTTTTTAATGACGCACGGATCTAGCGATGATTTAACAATTGTTTTGTCGGCGATTGGGTTAAATGATCTACATAAAAAATAGAAAATACTCGAAAGTCCCAAATTTCGATTTACGGACAATCTTAAAACTAAACGTTTCATTTACGTTTTTGTTTGTTTTCTATCTGCGGTTAAAGTTTTCAAACTATGATCTCCATATCGAGATTACAAGCTATATTTTGCGCATTAACATCGTAACCCACAATACATAAAGCTTTCAGTTATTACTATACAATTGAAGTGAAAAACACACGTTATAATATATAAGTTTTATAAGCCGAATTCGATTCAACCTTTTTACATAACTCCCTACTCAACTCTGTTCAAACAACCCTTTTGTAGACTCGTACTAACTTATTGTCTGCTTATCAAATGACGAACTCATTTTTCACAGTACACCTTCGAATAGATAGAAACGATTACGTTCACTTTCCTGATTCTTAAAACCTAGATCTTTATCGGCTCAACACAATGAACAAATAACGCTGCAGCTTTGTCCTCTCGTAATTGATCAGTAAAATTCCTGATATTCAAAACGAAACTTAAAGAAAATCCCGGCTTAAGCGATCTCAACCCAAACACCCTTATCCTTCAACTATACATGCGAGTTTTAAGCTTGATACAGTATTCCCCTACAAATACGTTTTAAATTGTAACCATCAAAGGAAAAGGATAGTTTAAACTAAAGGATACCACAATGCAAATAAGATTTTGTACTTCAGTTTTACAAATGGGATATGTGAGTGAGCAAACAAATGAAGGGCTACATTTTAAATGTAAACCTATTTATAACATTTGTTTGTCTTCTCATCTCAAAATTAGTCTGATCATTATTACACATGACAATGGAAAGAGACACTTTGACTTTGCGTTTGATGGGATTTTCACAAAACGAAGAACACATTCACGAAAACATGCAAACAAGGGTTCGGAAAAAAGGCGAATTTTTCATGAGATAATTTAGCATTTGAAATGTAAACATTCAGATGAGCAATTTGAATTGGATACGTGACAGTTGAACATTTTTCATTTTTACACAGAATTTTTTTTTCTACTAGCACGGCCAATGAGAAATTAAATTGAAAATATATTGGACGTCCGTTACCTAAACGTCACTCAATCACTCAAACTCTGAAATTGTGAAAAAGTAAGTTCTGTATAAGAAATGTGCACCGTACGATGGCATAATTATTGTTTCTCAAATGTTACTCAGATATAAAATGGACGAATCGTGTCTGTTGGGATAAAAAGTCAGTCCGTTTCAACTGTCAAAATGACGTAATGAACGATAAATATTTACATACAAAATTGATTTTTTTTTCGTATTAAATTCTTTTTTTGTTGGTAACATGAACGAGACAAACATCTTCGTCTTTTTCTCTAATTACTCAATTTTACTCGACTTCTGATCCCAACAAATTCCATGCGCATTTCGTCAGTCTATCTGTTCTACCAAAATGCACAGTGTGCATTACATGCATTGCACACACCAATCAGGGTCGTAGTTAGAAAATATTGACTCTAGATTAGCAGTTTGTTCTCACAATGATGTATCCATTCCTTAAAAGACGTTATTTGAAATATAAAGTGGGGCGAGGGGCACTTGGAAGTTAAGAAAGCTACCCTCTGAACTGTTATAAACTGTTCGAAAAATTTGAGTGTTGATTTTTTCGAACAGTTTATAACAGTTTAGAGAGTGTTTTTGCCTTTCTTAACTTCCAAGTTCCTCCTCCTCCCACTTTTTATATGAAATAACGTCTCTTTAGGGATACACCATTGTTAGAATAAACTGCTACCCTAAAGTAAATATTTTCTAGCTACGGCCATGACACCAATACCACTATAAACACATAACATAATGAGGCGATGATTTTCAATTATTGATCGTTGTATGTTCGCTACTCATGCTTCATGCAACGACGATATGACTGCACTGATCGACTGGTTAGTAAGTTCACAAGGAAAGTATTTGGTATTATAGCGATATAATAGTGTGTTAGTCCACACAATAGTGTGCCAGTCTACGCAATAGTGTACCAGTCCACACAATAGTGTGACAGTCCACACAATAGTGTGACAGTCCACACATTAGTGTGACAGTCCACACATTAGTGTGACAGTCCACACATTAGTGTGACAGTCCACACAACAGTGTGAGTGTGACAGTACACACAATAGTATGACAGTGCACACAACAGTGAGGTTTTCATGTCTTAAAACATAATATCGGAGATGTGCCGCGATGAGGAGGTGTGGGTAGTGGCGGATAACGTAGTTGCAAAAATAATGACGAAGCTGCAAATTGCATGGAGAGACGATCAAAGAAGACTGGCAGTGGATCAAAGAGAGTAGGTGCGAAAGCACAGCTCCTCCCCGAAGTAATGCTGTGAGGCGGTTCCGGGGAGAAGAGAGCACGAAGACTAAGGAAGGAGGTTTTAGTTGGTAGGTCATTGAAGAATGGAATCCAACACTACCTTGGTTCAGAAAGACCGGGTGTCTATGAAGATTTCCTCACCCTTATAAAAAAAAAATGTCTTAAATGTAGTTTATTCGAAAGCTTCACCCCCTCAAAATATCTTTGTATCATAAAAATGGAATTTTGAAGTTTTGGAGGGAAAACCGTTACGTTATTGCGCAAAATCGTTCAACTATTGAACTTCATGGATTTTCAATCAATCTGAATCACAGAGATAAATTATAAATTAAGGTGAGTGTCCCAGTATCAGTCGGAGTACCTGAGGCAGTCACTGCATTTGCTTAACACGCAATGACTGATGCTGGCACAGTCACCTTAATGCCACAAATCTAGCTTCAATAACCAATGTAAAGCTTCGTCTTTCAATGGGAGGAAACCAGTCAATAGCCCATCGTATTTGAAAATGAAGCATTCTGTTAGCAAATGCTTCATCGTCTGTCGTTGGTGGCCGCATGAACAATCGGCATTATTGGTTAGTTTCCATTTATAAAGCATGTCGTTGGATCGTCCACGTCCTGTTCTTAGACAGCTTCCGTGAGATGGTGAATTCCCTTGACTTTGCGGAGTGGCTATCGAAATCAAATAAGTTGCTGGTGGTTCCACTATCGTATCACATATGTTTTCAAATTTCTTTCCGATGGAAATTTGCGTCATTTAAGGTTTCGGCTGGGATGATCGGTGGATTTTGAGATTTCAGTCTTGAGATAGCGGGCAATTCCATGTTGTTATTAATGGAAGGCGGGGCTGTTACTGAGCGCAGACAGCCATTCCAGTGGCGTGGACTTGACAAAGCCTGTTATAAGTCACATGATCTGCCACATCTACTTTCTTTGCGTGCGCGCTGTTAAGCCATGACGAATTGCAGGAAGGAATAGAGAAAAACGAGGGGAAATGCTCTTTAGCGTTGAGCTATTTATCGACAAACAGATTAAAATCGCGGCGAATGGAAAAATTTACAGCATGGAGGTAGTTCAAAGGCTAAGGAGTTATAAGGCTTGGCCCTTTTACCGAAGCTTATTTATAAATTGTGTTTGTCACGCACCAACTCCACTATTGAAATTTGGAATGTTACCAATGTATTTACAAACACAGTGAAAGCCCACTTCGTCCGGGTCTTAGAAGACCTTACCAGGCTTTAGCCGGTTTAATTGAAACTTGGAACAATTTCATATTAAAATGTTTTGTTTTGGAGCTTAGAAAGTAATTTGACGAAACCAATCATAAATCTTTTTCTCATCCATACACATAACGTATAATTAAATTACTTATACCCTGTCCACAAGAAAATTCATTTTCAGTTGCTTTCTATTTGTAAATATATTCAATCTAACCCAGCATGGGAAAATTAATCAATTTTCACAGACAATTAGCAAACCAATTCTTCTTCATCTGTGTCCTCTAATGTACAAGACGAAAATGGGTACTTGAAAACACCATCAGAAATATACTTCACCGTATAAAGATTTATTCATTAGATCGTTCATGCTTTCAGCACAATATTCCAACCACATGAAAATCGTTTCTGTAAAAACCCTCCAGGATAACACTCCATCAATTCTATTAGGACATTTCCTTGTTCTGAACTTTCCTTTCGTTCTTGATACAACAAACATGCTTTATTGTATACATCCGTTCGACGAACAGTTTCGGTTCGATAATATCACACAGTAGTTTTGGCTTTTTGTACCTTTAGCGTACACCACAAACGCTTTCCTCGCGTTCGTTACCCTTTTTTCTCATCTTCGATGAGGTCGAAGTTATTATTAATGTTTTTGTATGGGTTACGAGTTTATTTTGAAATAGACGTCAGTATATACATCTCCTTAATACATCCATTTTTTTTGCCTAGTCGATAAAAAATTCATATATATTTTAGGCTTGACTGTGCGAAGGGATACGATTTTTTACCGCCCATTTTATGAGAAAAGAACGGTTTCATTTGAGATTTCTGTATTGCGGGTTTTTTATGTGCACGGGAATGTGGTAATGTTATGAAGGTACTCTTGAGTTGAGTATGAAATGTCGTAAAAAAATGAGAAAATTTATTTGATATTTTCGGTGATATATGGGCTACGTTGAGGTATAATTTTTTGGCAGAAAAATTATTCGATATTTTATTTGACTTTGTGAATTCGATTTCTGGTTTTATCACATTCGTTGCCTGGACGTTGTTTTTTTATTCAATCAGAATTCGAATCAGAATCTTAAATAGTAGATACGTTACATAGCAAAGGGGAATTAATGAACTAGGTAGAGCCGTACGTCACGCTACTTCGAGCTTCGACCCATCAAATTCTGCAATTATCGTAAAGTGTAATATTTTATTGAAACCTTCACGTTAAATTCGGTTTAATGTCTTTCAATTATCAACATATAGAAATTCTATGTATTTCACGCTGTACAGGTGCAAAGAACGTGGAATAAGAGACTGCCAAAAAGAATCTTATCTGCATAAAGACCTCTCTAAAAGGTCTATGCAGTGTTATGATGATAAGAAATTGTCTGAAGTCAGTTACAAAAACCTGTGCTAGACATGAGAGCCGCCGTCGCGTCGACCGATTTTGAAGCTAGTTTTGGAAATATTTTCAATTTCTCTGTCGAAATTCAGCTTAAGGTGGGGTTGCACTGTTCGATTTCAGAAGGCAGCTTGGTTCCAAAAAAGTTCCTATGGTAATGTTGGATGGCGAAACGAGTACATTAATGTGCACTAGGTCCCGACTCGGCACCAGGCTGCGTACTTGAAAAGTATGAGTAGCCTTTAAGAAGGCAGCCTGGTGCCGAAAAGCAGTTAAACTCATTGTAACGGCAGTTAAGAATACTATGCGTCACATAAATTTCAACTCGGCACCAGACTGCTGCTGCCCTCTACATTCACAGTAGAATATCTTAAGTAGGCAGCCTGGTGCCGTGTTGAAATTTATATCACGTATAGTATTTGTTACTGCCGTTACGATGGCATTAACAGATTTTCGGCACGAGGCTGCGTTCTTTATGGCTACTTAAACGTCCCAAGTAGGCAGCCTGGTGCCGAGTTGGAACATTGTGCATAGTAATGTCCCCGTTCCCCACTCCAACATTGCCATAGAAAACTTTTTGGCACCAGGCTGCCCGCCTTGATATGCAGACCTCTACTTGTTGCAAATTTTCTCCATGAAAATGTTCTACACGACGGTGACATAAGAAGTTCATGCACTAGACAAAGGACCAGTCTACTGCGTGAACTCCTTATTTCATAGTCTCGTAGAACATTTTCATGGAGTAAATTTGCAACAAACAGAAGCCTTTTTTAACCACCACAGCCTTAATGTTACGATTTTCCAGCCGCCGCGCCGTTTTAAGCTGAGCTCTATCCGCCGCAAACTGCTTTTTTTAACCGCCGCCGACACAATGTCTCTCATCTCCAGACCTGAAGCTAATTTATGTAGAAAACACATTGTGCAATCAATATTGGTTTATAACGAGGGTTCGTTACTTTAGAAAAAATGTTGAAAGAAAAGTTGACACAAATATTCCCGTCATATCAGAAATGCATTTCTAATTTGTACATTTTAATTTCTCATTGTACATTTCTTGTCTTTTCGATGTTAATCTCGAATTTTGTATGCTATTTTCATCTGGTAAACTCTGTTAGGCTAAAAGGAAGAAAGTGGTAGTTCGCAAATTTTGTGTTGGAAAATTTAAGGATGAGGAAGTTAGGGCTCGTTTCATGTCAAAATTCACAGAAAGTTTTGAGGGGCTTCCTCCGGACTGCGGGGACATTGAGGTTGAGTGGGCAAATTTTAAGAAGTTTGTTTTGGGTGCAGCTGAGGAATGTCTGGGTAATGTATCTAGTGGAGGTAGGAACAAAAAGGCGAGTTAGAGGAGCGCAGATATCAAAAAGGCGGTGTTGGAGAAAAGGAGGCTGTATTTGATTTGGTTACAGGATGAAACGGAAGGGAAGAAAGAGGCTTACAGGGCGTGTAGACAGGCGGTTAAGGCTCTAGTTAAAGGAGCGAAGGACCTGGCGTGGAAGAAGTTCGGGGAGGAGTTGGAAGAAGCAGGTCAGGGAAGGAGTAAGAAATTCTGGTCGGTGATCAAGGGCATTAGGCGTGGCAGTGAAAAAGAGGGCTGCGGGAGCATTTTGGGTAAGGATGGCCAGTTAATTACAGGTGATGGTGAAGTCCTGGGAACCTGGCGGGATTACTTCCAGGATTTGTTTGCCTCTATCTATCCGGTAGTAGAACTTGAGGGGGAAGCGGGTCCTAGCTGAGAAGTTGAGGAGGAAATTACATTAGAGGAAGCAAGCTGAAGGCAGGGAAATCCGCAGGGGTAGACGAAATTAGGACAGAATTTATTAAGAACAGTGGGCCAGGCGGGATTCAATGGCTTTGTAGGATTTTCAATTTAGCCATGAAGACCTCGGTCGTACCCGCTGACTGGAGCTTCGGTGTTATTTCTCCAATCTTTAAGAAGGGCAGTCGCAAAGTTTGTAGCAACTACAAAGGGATTTCGCTTTTGAGCGTAGTCGGGAAAGTTTATGCGAGTGTTAGGGCTCAGGGTGGTTTGAGGCCTCTGCGAGGGTGTCAGGATCAGATCTTTTGTCTCAGGCAAGCTATAGAAAAGCTCTTTGAGAGGAATATTGATCTATACTTGTGCCTCATCGACTTAGAAAAGGCATTTGATCGGGTGCCGAGGCAAAAGCTGTTTAGGGTGCTTAGCGAATACGGCGTCAATGGGAGTTTATTGGGCGCCATTAAAAGCATTTACTCAGGGAGCAAGGTTGCGGTAAGAATAGATGGTGAGATTAGTGAGTCTTTCGAGGTTAGTGAGGGAGTTCGTCAGGGTTGTTGTCTCTCCCCTCTTCTGTTCATAATTTTTATGGACGAGATTACCAAGCAGGCCAATTTGCAAGGGAATGTGGAAGTAGGTGAAGTAGTCATGAAAGTCGTGGCCTATGCGGAATGCGGATCCTGTTGTACGACCCAGGGGTAGGCCAAGGAGAAGGTTTATAGACTCAATTAAATCAGATTTTGGAATTAGGGGTCTTTCACTGGGCGAACAAACCATCTCCTTGGCACAGGATAGGAGGGTATGGAGAAGGGTGGGAGTAAAGACCTCACGCCGAAAGGCAAAAGGGTCTATAAAGTTTGATGATGATGATTTTCATTTGCAAATGAGAAATGACGAAGAGAAAAGGAAAAATTTACCTTTTCAATTGGAATAACGTTTTTATACATCAACTAAGGATCAAATGAGGATGGACAAAACCAATAGACCAGTACTTTCACATGGGCTCGACAACAGTAAAGTTCGTGCCCACCGTGAAGTTCACATAAACACAATTGTAGTAAGAACGTATCGATTACTCGAAATAGAGATTGTTAAAATAACCGAAAAACGTCTATTTCCTAGCCGTACGAAGTTATGGAACAAAGGTAAAGAATGTGGCATAAGAAAATTGGAGAAAATATAATTTGTTTATAGCAATGTTTGTTCCCCATGACTGTGTATGTGTTGAACCAATTTTATGGAGTCAAACATTTTACATTTGAAGCAGCCGTATCATGTTTGAATTTATCGTATCGTATTATATTTGCTTCTAACATAAAATGATAACCCCAGAGAGAAACCGTGAAAAATCTTCATTGAAGAATCTTCTTTCAAAAGTAGAAAGTAATTTGATAACAAGATGGACTGTGATGTTGCTCTTATAGAGAATAATAGCTTGTTCTTCAGGGATAAATAATAGTTATTTGTTTACCAAGGGGAGGAAATTTATTTTTGTTTTTTGTCGCCATATTATTTACACTTAATTTGTGTTGTAATTCGTGGGCTCAGCGGCAATAACGAAATAAATCAATTTAATTTGCTATTTTTCGGGAGTCAATTTTCTACTAAATTTGTAACTAAAATTACTAAGTAAATAAATTAAAATGTCTCCAGTTACTAAAAGTAAATTAAAACATAAGCAAAGACCCATACGTATGAAAATAGATGTTGCAAACCTAACCAAAGACCCGTACGTATCAGAATAGATGTGGCAAACGGAAAAGATCTGGCATACAGAATAGATATTTTGCAAAAGACTCGAACGCTTAAATATAGTCAAAGGCCCTACCGAAGTACGTTTGAGACCATGTTCTCCCCTGTATCATATCAAAAAGATGACCAACGTAATTTCTTCGAGAACTCCTGAAACTATTTTCTCTAAAATGTAATTCTCACTGACTTTACCTTAAAAGGCAAACATCAATACACCGTAATTTTATAGATATGCGTGTTCCCTCCCAATTCTAGAAGTGTCTTTATCGTGGGATTTTATCATTTTTCCTTAAAACCCTGAAACACGTGTTCCCTAAAATTTTATTCTCTACAACTTTGCCTTTGGAAGCAATTCTCAAACTTTCATAGTTCCAGAGACATGGGTCATCACGCTAAATTCTGGAAGTGATCACATTCCAGCATTAGATCATTTTTCCTTAAAACCCTGATACACGTATCCTCTAAAATTTCATTCTCTACAACTTTGCCTTTGGAAGCAACTTTCTACCTATTATAGTTCTAGAGATATGGATCATCCCTCCCAATTCTAGAAGAGGTAATATCCCAGGATTGAGGCATTTTTACCCAAAACCCTGAGGCACATGTTCTCTAAAATTTTATTCTCTACAACTTTGCATTTGATAGTAAATCTCCATATTAAATAGTTGAGCAAATATAGACGAAAAACCATCTGCTTTCGTACATGGCCAAGAAACAAAATTTCGTCCATTTGATTGGTCCCAGTGCCAACTGAGATCAAATGCTTTCATTTGACACCAAAATAAGTAATTTCCTTGGTATACTTGCTGAGATATTTGCGAAAAAGTTTCACCGACCCCAGAAAAAATTCGTTTTTGGTCAGTTTTTCGAACATATCTCCGTAACCACTTGACCGATTTTGCAAATCTTTGAACTTGAATCATAGGACGTATGTACCTTTCAGGGAAAAAAAGTTTAGAGTGATCGGTGCAGCCAATTAGAAAAAACGAACATTCTTTTTCGCTGATTCGTCATCTCTAGAAGATATTAAATGCATCCACGTCACTCGTAGTAAACGTATAGGACCTTTGCACTTCGTACGGGTCCAAACTTACTTACTTACTTTCTCGTTTTGTTGCACGCAGATGCATGATATGGCCGCTGGATTCCATGCATAGACAAATTGAAACAAATTTTCATATGGAAAAATTTTTTCTTTACATTTTGTGTGGTGACGAAATGTCAAATGATGATGAAATTTGCTAACATTTTTATTCTATCTGGAGAATCCAGCCGCCACACCAAGTCTCTGCTTGCACGTGTGCAAATTAATGTTCAATAAAGTGTTCATTAGTTCATCTAGATTCTTATACGAAATCGTAACTTGCTAATAGTTGTATATTTACCATTCGTAACTTTTGTGCTGACAACTGTCAAGTTACGAATTCGTAAACCTACACTGGAACTTAGTTATTGATTTTATTAGAGAAAAACTTGTTTGATATTCTAAAAATGTTTTATTTATTTTGACTACGGACTCGTGTGACTTTTCCATTTAGCTCTAAATCTCCACACGTCGATGGAAACAACGCGTTTTATAAATCTTCATCAAATTCTTTCAATCATCCAACTATATAATAACATGCAAATCTCTGACCCTCACCAAGACCCTCACGCAATTTTCTTTTCGCTTGAGCATACCAATATAAAACCGAAACGAAATGACAACATGATATGTATGTGCAGAGGAAAAAAAGAAGCGAACCCTTTTTTGTGTTACGAATTTTTATTTGAGAATTCGTTCATGCATTACTTTTATATTGCCTGAGAGAACCCTTTTAAATCTAATTTAATTCGAAAACTGTCTCAATTTTCAATCAAAAAAATACCCTTAAGGATTAGGGGATTTTCTTTTAGTTATGAAAAGCATATAACTTGTCGTTCATGTTTCCACAGCGTTTTTGTTTTATGATAAACTGTCATGTTTTGCAACTAATTAGCGTCCATGTAATGACGTAGTTTAATGAAAGAAATTTAATTTAAAATCATTCATCATAAAAGAAATGAAAGAAATTCTATATCGCTAATTGCCATCGTTTCTTAAACGGCAGTGACATTCATACAAAAAAATGACGTTTTAGAACTGTAGATGTGACGTCTTCGTTATCATAAAATGTGGATATTTTCCCTCTTTGTTTCGACAAGTTTAAATGAGATTCGGAATTTCATTTAATGGAAAAATAGAAAATGTAGAAAAACTCATGTCTAAAAGTTCACTCAACAAAAACAATAACTTGGAAAGAAAATTATTTTTGCCAAATGAGATGATTTGTTCAATTTCAAGTTTATGCGTAGCTACGCACTTCCTAATCATCATCATCAAACTTTATAGACCGTTTATACCTTTCGGTGTGAGGTCTTTACGCCCGGTGCTAATAGACCACCCTCCTATCCTGTGTCAAACAGATGGTTTGTTCGTCTAGTGAAAGTCCCCTTACTTCTCCTTGGCCTACTCCTAGGGCACACATCCGGAACCTGAGCATTCAGTATCCTTTTTGGCAGCCTGTTACCACCCATCCTCTGAACGTGCCCGTACCATCACAGACAACTATCCCTTGCCGCCTCTTCCACTGACGTAACCCTTAAATTTTCCCTGATATCGTCGTTCCTAATATGATTGTCCCACTGTTCCCTCCCATTGCCCTTTGCTATTCTCCCAAGGACGCTCATATCAATGTCCTCCAGGTCATGCACAAGGTAACCGCACTTCCAAATGTATTAACTCAATCTTGTTCTTGGGTCACTCGTCAATGCATAATTTTCTACTGCACTAGCAATTTCTGATAAATAATATTCAGACTAGAGGTGTGCGGGCATCACTTTTCGCCTCATCATGCGTGCCCGCACACTTCTACTTCATTTCTAGTTAGTAGAGGTATCTGTTTTTGTCTGCCTGAGCCCGTTCGATTTTGAAAATGAGCACCCCGTGCCCGACCGTTTTCGAAATAACGATGCTCGTGCCTTCCCGATTTTGAAAACAGTAAGCGCGTGCCCGTTCCATTTTAAAAACGGGCAACCCATAATCAGTGCTCGCCCGTTTTCGATAAAATGATGCCCGTGTCCGGTATAGGGCGGGCGGGCTTGTGAACGGGCTGAGAAATCGGGCGTGCCCGCACACCTCTAATTCAGACTTAAACTTATACTTTGTAATCATTGCCATAGATCGAAATCGGAAAGATTGGGCGGACCACCCTCTCTTTCGAGTGGTGACTTAGTAACATGAATGAACGCCAGGATCAGAAATTTTAATGAATTGTCGCCCATACAAATGACAAATTTGCCACGACTGGGACCTGAACCCAGAACCTTCATCTTGCCGGATTGGTGCTCTACCAATTGAGCTACCGTGGACGTTCTCACTTCAGATTAATTTCGAACCGTTGTTTAACACTAACACAAGTATTTGTAGCTAAAGCCGTGTACTTTATGCCAGTAATATGGACAATGCACAGATATTACTTGTTGCTAGCATTTACACGCGCTTTTTGCCGCCTACAAACCCTTGTATCTTTTCGTAATTAATGTGTCCATTATTTGTATATGTACTGAATGTTGACATCAATTCGATGCCATCTAAATGTACAGTGATACCGCAATCAACACATAATGCATTGATTACATAGGACAATGAGAATATCTCAAACGACTAAGTAAATTGTAAATTGATTTTTTCAGTTAAGTGACACTGAATGAATTTTAGAATCTAAATTTGAATGTGATTATGATAGAAATAACCAAACCTGAAATGAAAAATTTGCCACGCCTGGGACCTAAATTAGATCTGAAGTGAGAACGTCCACGGTAGCTCAATTGGTAGAGCACCACCGCGGCAAGGTGAAGGTTCTGGGTTCAGGTCCCAGTCGTGGCAAATTTTTCATTTCAGATTTGGTTTCAAGATGTTATTTCTATCATAATCACATTCAAATTTAGATTCTAAAATTCATTCAGTGACCGTTAACTAAAAAAAATCATTCAATTTCATACAAATGAGAATTATCACGCAGGTATAAACGCACAAGTTCGAAATGTCATACGATCGTCGACGGTCAAAGCTCGCAATCTGTACGTATGCAATCAACTTTTTTCATTAGCTTTAGGGCTACCAGTAAGCACCATCTGAATGCTAGCGGCGCTGTTGATAATCACTGTTTTTCGTGACTAGCACTTCGATTTCAGCATTAACGGTAGCGTTGTTAATGCTGAAACCGAACGGGAATTCTTGTAATAAGTAGGAACTTGTTCCAAACAACTTTGAGTTGTTGCAGTATTTCGTTAAGAGTGATTGAAAAGCGAAAATTTAGTTTATGCAATAGAAACTTTCGAAACAATTCTCAAGGAAATCAGAACTTTGGAGAGGAAGTATAGATACGGCAGACGGATAGAATGAACATGTATGAATTCCTTATAGAATGTTCAATTATTGCATGTTCATTGGCTACTGTGTTTATCGTTTGTCTGATATTTTGAACGTCCATTCTTATCACAGCTAAAGTGCATTAGTGTTGCTTGAAATCCTTTAAATCAACTTAATTGACTAGAAAAATTCCATATTTTCGTTTTATTTGTGGAATTCGAATTGAAAAACAAATTAAACGAAAATGAGGAAGGGTGTGTCACCGGGCTACTAGTACCACAAAAGTACAATTTCTAGCATCTGATATCTGATCTAGTTGTTCGATGGAAATGCTGAAAATTTTGTCTCCGTAGTTGTAGTTTAATAACTCAGTAGATAATTTCCTGTTTTAAAGGATGTTCAGTTTTTAGTGAATTGAATCCAAAGAGGTAAACATTTCTTCTTCGAATATTTACGCGAAATAAAATTAATGAAGCAAAGGCAGCGAATTGTTCATTGGGTAACAACACACGCAAATCCAAAAAATTATATTTGCCAAATCCAATCTGAAGCTTAACTGGAATGATAAATTGTTTTGTTTTTTTTTTTTTGTCTGTTCCACCTGATCTATAAGATGATGACAGAACGGCAGAATGAAATTGCTTTTCTCATAGCAGAACAAGTTGTTTATTTCCCAAGACATTTTCCTTCCAGGCGTATATGGAAATTGGATTTCTTAGTTATTACTTAACATCCTTTTGCTTAGCTTTTAACGTTAAATATTCCATTTCAGATAAAATAATGATGTTCTAAAAGACTTGAATGAAGAAACATGTATGTCTGATTCATGTTTGAGGCATGTAAGCGAAGATAATGGAAAAAGATTGTTATATCAGTTTAAATGTTTATCTGCAGCGAAGTATTACATTCCATTCGCCAATATGAAAATTTGCTTTTGTGGCGGTTCCAAAAACCATAAAATGTTTTGTTTATTCAAGTAATTTTGTCTGACGATAACTTTATTAGAACCTAAAATCGTACTTTATGACTGCGCGTTTCATGTGAAATTCGTTTTGTTCAAATATTTATTTACAGCTTGAGTTGAGTAATTTTATTATGTGCAACGCATGAATTGAACACACGAACATAATTAATTTTGACTAAATTCCGTGTATGTGTTGATATTGAGAACACCGGCTTTTCCTCTATTATAAAAAAAGTCATTGTTGATATTCCGGGTTTACGGGTAATGAAATGTATAGTAAACATAAAAATGAAAAATAAAAAACAAATTAAATGCCATAAAGATTTCCTCAAAATACAGCCGTACAGAAGAAAATTGGTTACTCTCGTCGAATTTTTTCTTTTCTCAACTTAACGATCTATCTAAAGCATAGGACAATATGTTTGTAGTGATAACCTGTTGTCTGTATCGAGGTTATTTTGGATGTGTTATTGCGGTGGAAAAGTGAAGCGAAAGTTTTTCATTTTTATACCCGCGATTGATTTACCTTTCACATCAACCAAGGTGATCCACAAAATGAAATTATCGACTATTTCGAAAAATTGTACAACAATATTATTATACCAGCCGACAACATTGGAGTCATCCATAAATTACGTAATGCTTTTTCAGTGTTGCCTAGACATATTCTTTTTAGACTGACTTCTTTGTGGAGTTGTTTTTCTGGTAGATAATCGAGCCTAGATCAACGTAACACTGTTGCCACACATTTTGGAATAGAAGCATTCCAGAATGGTCAAATGAATGGTCGACCCCCATTTAGGGGGTATAAAAGGGGAGTCCACTATACATTTGACCCCTCTGTGATGCTTCTATCCCGAGATATCGTTGATTCAAAAATTGTGGCAACACTGAAAAAGCGTTACGTAATTTATGAGCGATCCTATTCTTGTCTTGTACATTAAAACAATGGATGATTTCACTGTCAAAAAATTAGTTCATAATTTGCCTGTTGTCTCAAGAATAGCCAAATTATTTACATTGATCTTTTACTTGTTTCAGATTGATGTTATCATCTTCAGACCACATTTGCCGCTGCAGTTTTATGGTATGTGGATTGAGACATGTAAGAAATTGTAACAATTATTTTTAGGGGCTGACCAGTCATTTTTTTTTATTTTTGGACTACCCCACCTACCTTGTGTAACATTATGTCTGTCTAAGAATGTATTAAAGACAACAAAGTCGTCATCATCATCATCATCACACTTTATAGACCGTTTGTACCTTTCGGTGTGAGGTCTTTACTACTGATCATGGACCACCCTTCTCCATACCCCCCTATCCTGTGCCAAGGAGATGGTTTGTTCGCCTAGAGAACGTCCCCTAACTTCTAAATCGGATTTAATTGAGTCTATAAACCTTCTCCTTGGCCTACCCCTGGGACGCACACCCGGGACTTGAGCATCCAATATCCTCTTTGGTAGCCTGCTATTACCCATCCTCTGAACGTGCCCGTACCACCGCAGACGACTAATCCTTGCCGCCTCTTCCACTGATGTAACCCCTAAGTTTTCCCTGATGTCGTCGTTCCTAATATGATTGTCCCACTGTTCCCTCCGATTTACTTTTGCTATGCTCCTAAGAACCCTCATATCAGAAACCTCCAGGTCATGCACAAGGTATCCGCAGTCCACCCAACTTTCACTACCGTATAAAATCGTTGGTCTGAAGATTGACCTGTGAATAGCTAGCTTTGTGCCACTACTTCACTCCTTTTTGTTGAACACATACGACCTCAACTGACTGGCCACTGCATTTCCCATTCTTCTCCTTTCTTCAAATTCCCTAACTAACTTGCCATTCTCCGAAAAAATGGCTCCTAAATATTTAAACTCAGAGACCTGTTCCAACTGCTCCCCATTTAAAGACAACAAAGTCGTGACAAAAAAAAATTGTTGATCGTTGAGATTGGATACTAGATAAAACAAAATTTTTTTTGTAGACAAAGACCTTTGCTGGTCATAATCACTTTTCTTTTGCTCACTCAAATTTTTTATCAAATACGGACGGTAGATTGTGATACAATTTTTTTTTATTTAAATATATTATACTCATTATAAACAATATCACAGAAGCTATCACGAACCGAACACTTACAGCATTCCCACGCTCAATTGTAATAGACATTCGTTGCATTAAAAAGTCAAGCGATCGGGGCTCACCTGTATGTCTCTTCATCAGTTTGCCTAACTTCTTAAGGAATAATCTGGTTTTGGGACCAATGGCCTGAGCGAAAAAAATCGACAAATAAGTATTAACGAGTACTGATTGCATACTTATTGTATACGATCGTATACTGTATACTTTATACCACGGTTACATCCAAAATCAGGGATTTGCCGTGACTCCATGGATAGCTGTTTAAGCAATCAGGACGTTTAACAGGATGGACCATTACATCGCAAACACAGGTGTGTGGTTGTCCATGAGCAGACCTAAATGATGGGAGGGGACCACTTGCAACCACTTTTTACGACTGGCAAACCGATGACAAGTATGCCAGGTGGGTAAGAACGACCAACTTCCTTATGCCAAGACTGCAAAATTGCAAGGGGAGTGTTGCTTGAGTCCGGGCTTCGTCCGTCAACTCGTTGTTGGTGATGGCCTCTAGTGTACAGCGGCAATATTCATCTATTTCGATGAGCTCGTTTGCACAGGTGAAAGTGGGACATGATCGAAGTAAATGTTGAAATCTTGCCGCTGAAAGTGACTGCCGAAGTAGTTGTAGAGCGGGGTGAGGTTAAGAGAGGTTAAGCGCTTACACAAACTTTTCACTATATTTAGTCCGGCTGTTAAAAAATATGGTATACTCGGCAGCGAGACTGGTGCCCAAGCAGTAGGAACGATGAGCTGTCAACCAGTTTCACTCCTGGCAGCATGTTGTTCAGTATACAAATTTTGTATGAAATTAGTTTAACGCACTAAATGAGACATTGCCGACAACGATTGCGGTGGCAACACATTGTGCGCGTTAAACTACCAGCATACGTAACGTGTATCAAACAATGTTTTTTGCAATTCACCGGCAAAAAAAGAGCTTTTCCCTTCGTGTTTCCACTTGCGAAAATCTGTCGAAATAAATTTTATCACACTAGTGCTTAAACGCGGTTTTTAAGCATTAGTGCAAAAAACGTATCGCACTAGTGCGTTAAAAAGTTTTCTACAACCGGGGGTTGAAATACGACATATTTCTACATCGATTACTAAGTGGAAACGTTCAAAATTTCAAGACAATCTAGGAAATGAAATTTGTACGAGTTATTTCAACAGTTTTGTTAATTTTAGTTAGGAAATGAAATTCGTATAAGTAGTTTCCACACTGATTTAGAATTATTCAAAAGCAATGCAACGTGATGTTAACAATGATTTCTTGAATGAAAATTGTAATTTGTCTATTTGAAACCCCGGTTTTGCAGAAAGCACTGTGTGCAACACGTATTCGAATGTTTTTTTTCAGCACACGTCCTCGCTACACTCGTATGGAAAATATAGGACTAATGCTGAAAAAATCAACATTCGAATACTAGTAGCACAGCGTACTATTGTCGCACTAGTTTGTAAAGTGAACTCTTGCGACACTCCGAAATGACGTACGAAAAAGAAAGCTTCTCGTCGGTTAACCGCAAAAATAATATTTTTAAGCGAATTTTTCCTCTTGCATTTTGGGTTCAAATGAAATTTGAGGTTGTGCATGCGGGACGAAATTATTTTTTTAATTTTTTAAGCGTTTTGTCTACGATAGAAAATATTCATCGGAGAGGAAGAAAGTCGAAAGTAAATTCAAAAATTTTATTTACGTGTGTTAAAGACGTAGGTTTACTGCTGTGTAGAATCTAGATTTATTTACATTAATATACATAAACGTATGTATTTCTATTTACGTTGGTGTCGGTGGACACGTTCCATACCAGATATTCGGTGACCAAATGCATCCGATATATCGATTAATGGAGACCGTTGGTTGAATGATGAACGACGACACGTACGATGAATACTTTGACGGGACGATGTGCTAGTGCTTCATCTGAGTCTTACAGTAATATATATTACGGGACGATGTACTGGTCCAACAATAATTTAACGGGACGATATGCTCGTCCGAAAGTAAGATGCTCCTCGGTACCTCCAACCTTGCTGGTGTGTTCCCTTTTAAAACTGATAATAGACTGTTGGCTATCAATGTTACCAGTTCAAGAGCTCAAAACAAAGTGATTTCTTCTATGCAATACGGCTTCTATTTATACGACGAAATTCATCATGGCTGACTGACGTTATATGCAGTGTTGTCATATTGTCGTTATGTCATTCATATTTTAGAGTTGCTATCTAGTAATGCCGCATATTTTTAGGGCTGCGATGTTTCATATATTCCAACATGTTGGTGTCGTTAATAAATGTAGGGGTGTTACAAGTGTTAAATTCAATTTCGAAGGACGCAGCATTTCGACAGATGCAATATCACTTCGAATTTTGAAGCCCCTGGATAAATTATAGCTTTCAGGTGAAATCAGTTTCTGTACGAATTGGGCAAAATGTGATGAAAAGCAATATGAGATATATTTTTGCCTTAGTGTAGTGTTAATGATGTTTTGAGTTACTAACACATCACTATCACAAGATTATCTCAACATTATCTCAACATTATCTCAACATTAACACAACGCCAATACAACACATTACATACCTAAAATGAAAATACGTCACTCTTACATCATTTGTACCGCACTGAAACATCACTTATACAACACTAATACATCATTTTCACATCTTTTACGACATATTTTATTATCATTTTGAAACTATAACTTTGTAACAATGTCAGCTATTGTAACCGGCAAAGGCGTCTTGGCGTCGAAAGTTTCTAGCCCTTCTACAAAAGACTTTTCAATAATTTATCCCAATTCTGATGATATTACCCGAGTAACGTTTTAAAATCAATTGCTACAAAATGGATTCAAATTCAGAAACACAAATTTCACGAAGTATATATGATGATAATGCTTGTTTTATTGTATGCAATAAAAGTCGGAATCAATTTCGCTCTGTTTTCCTCATATTTATGTAGACTTGATCCAATCCAACTCGGAATAAGATATTCGTTCGTGTACTCCAAAAGTTTCACTTCATTTTTTAAAAGAAATATATCTTGTTTTATGATTTAACCACAATGCCAAGAAATATAATATTCCAAAGAGCATAATAAATACAAAAAAAAAGAAAAAAATGACAATTTGTACATGAGGGTAAGGAAAAAAACTTTTTCAATATTTGGAACTTTTAACGAGAAAAATATTTTTCTGGTGGTTGTATCATCTGGCAGAGGAAAAGTTATTTACATTACAAAAATGTTGCTGACGGTTTTCGATGATGACTGTCTACGTTGTTATAACGCGGAAAGTGTACAAGAAATGAATATTGAATTTAGTTTATTCAGTTAAAATGGATTCTTTTTTAAATTTTTACACCCTTAAGCTGATCTTGTCAAAATTGTAACAAGCGATACCACAAAACGTCGTTGTTGACATACTTTATTACACTACGGGTTGCTGATAATTGACATACAACGCCAATAGCATCTACCTTCAGCAAAGTAAAGTCGTTGCACTTAGTGGAATTCGTTAGGGGAATAAAGCAGAACATTTGCAAGAGATGTAATGCTTTAATGGAGGGAGGCTTTAGAATTCCTCGCCAAAAATTTAATGTAAAAATTAAATAAAATTTAATGTAAAATATGGGAGAACTGACGAAATGTCACCCGCCTCCAGCACATTATACACATACATACACACACACCTGTCTTCAGCTTTCACATAAATTACTTCAACAATTGGTCGAGCTTTTAAACAAGTGGCTTGAAAGTTTTCTCAATTACTTACCCATCTTCCTTGTCCTTTGCTTTCGAATCCTTACGTTTCGCTGCGAAGTTTTTTTTAGATATAGATAAATGAAAGTTTTTCTCACACTACACCCGTTTTTTGAAAATATTTTCTCATTTTTTCAAAACCGATTTTTCATCAATGTTTCATTCACATTCACAATAAAAAACATCCACGTAAATCTTTTTTCGCTTCTGTACGGAATGTACTAATCTAGTACATCAAAAGTTAAATAAAATTTTGATCTGCCGCAACGTCTTTGAAGCTCATATCTTATTATTCACAATTCCAAAGGTGTTGTGGCAGACTACTCAGCATTTTATTCAACTTTTGATGTCCTAGACTGAAGTTTACGATTTCATGTTACCTTTTTAATTTCCTGATTTTAAGTTTTTATACATTGATCCGGTCCCTACGGACTCCATGTCATTAATGCAGGAATTGAATTAGTTGCAAAAGTAGTTTCTAAAAGGCTGATGCCATTCGCCCGCGTGGGCGATTAGCCAGCCTTATATGGGAGAGACTATCCGCCCGCGCGGGCTATTAGCCAGCCCTATGGGGAAGAAACTATCCGCCAGCGGCGCGAAAATTATATATACTTCTTCTAAAGTCATCATTTTCGCGGGTGGATAGACAGTCCCCACAGGACTGACTTAAATAATTAACAAACTAATTTTGAAGAGCTCGAATCGTTCATTCCCACTAGAGGTGAGTGGGCTGCCCAAAAAAGTGGGCTGCCCAAGCCCATCGGCATGCCCAAGTTTCCGTGGGCATGGGCACGGGAGTGGGCATTATCAAATTTTGTCGGCGCCCATGTCGCCCACAAGATTTTTTAATTCAAAAAGGGCGTTGAGGGTCTAATTGGAATAATTAAGAGTCCGAAGCCTTCGAAAAAAGAGTCAGATACAACAGATTTAACAATTGTGAATGATCTTTTCGTAGTATGTACATATTTAATTCAATAGGTAGCATCGGTAGCATTGAGTACAAAACGAATCTATCGCTATCCCTCTTTTTGTTCATTAATTCTTGTTCTATATTGTCTAACGTATCCATCACATTTTGCTAGCGCATTGTTCGTATCTGCACGTTTTCAAATCGCAATTTGCAGAAAATTCGTAATTCGTATTTTGTAAAATTTAATGTGCGTGATTCACGCAGCGTGAAGTGATATTGAAGTTAAGCGTTAACTGTTAAGGCAAATATTTTAGTAAATTCCTTTCGCTTTCTTGAATGGTTGAACCATTATGGGCTGGGCATTTTTTTTTAAAGTGGGCCTTGGGCATGGGCTGGGCATTTTTTTTTAAAGTGGGCATTGGGCATGGGCTGAGCATTTTTTTTTTTAAGTGTGCCTTGGACATGGGCTGGGCATTTTTTTTGAAAAAAGTGGGCAATGGGCATGGGCTGGGCATCAAATTTGGTATGCACACTCAGCTCTAATTCCCACTAATATACATTGGATAGGGGAGTGTTAGTCTTCTTTTTAGCAGTAAGGACTTTTGAGACAATGGTTGTTGGTCGACCACGTATATTATCCATCGGGGAATTATCGCCCGGAGTAAAAATTTTGGGAATTATCACCCGGAGAATTAACACCCGGACGAATGAGAAATTGATTAAAATCGCCTCCGCTGGCAGCGCCATTAGATTGGATAGGGGAGTGTTAGCAACTTATTTTTCTTAGCAGTGAAGGCTTTTAAACTAATGATTGTTGGTCGGCCACGTATATTATCCATCGGGGAATTATAGCCCTGACAAATGCCAAATTAATAAAAAATTTTCGAAAATCTTCGTGCGGCCCGACCGCAAGCGGTCTACCGCACTCTTGGCGAGTGCCTTCGGCACTCCCCACCGCTGGCAGCGCCGTTAGATTAGATAGGGGAGTGTTAGCAACGCCTTCTTTTTTGTAGCAAAGGCTTTTGATGTTTTTTTCGAAATTTCCTCTTGTATTTGATTTTTTTTCGGACAGCGTAGCTTTTTTTGACCACTTTGACTGAGTCTCGCAGCTGAACCACGCAACCGATTTTCCCAAGTCAAATGTCATTTTCTTCGTTAGGTAAATACCTTTCATTTGACACCTCCGTGCCCCATTACGACCACTACTGACCGAGATTTAGCTGAAGAAGTGCTCCCGTTCTGGGCTGAATCGTCGAAAAATGCCCTATACCTTAGGAGTATGGAATTTTTCCGACCAACATTGTTAACCAGTTTTGTTGCCCTGTACCTCCGCTCACTATTGACGGTCAAAAATCAAGTCTACTTTGTCTAGTAGTCAAATTTTCCTAATAAAAAAGTGAGCAACCACCGAAATTTTAGCTGTTTTCGCTGTCTAGCTCCTTCAGATGAAGTCGGATGAATCAATCCAAAACTCTAAGACTTTTGGAACATTTCCAATTTTGACCAAAAACTCCCTTATTTCAGAACAATATCACACACCGGACCAAGTTTTCTCCACGTTTCAGACTATCACCAACAACATATAAAAAAGTATTTTTTTTTTTGGTTTTCGATGGTTTCGATGGATCGTTACCCACTGACAGACATTGAGTTTTTATAATAGGTAATCGTCCGCGCGGACGGATAGTCTCTCCCCCATAGCGCTGGCTAATCGTCCGCGCGGACGGATAGTCTCTCCCCCATAGGGCTGGCTAATCGTCCGCGCATACGGATAGTCTCACCCTCATAGAGCTGACTAATCGCCCGCGCGGGCGAATAGTCTCACCCCCATAGGGCTGGCTAATCGCCCGCGAACAGTCACTCCGTTTCTAAAACGATTTATTTTTTGCAACTAAGGAAGTTTCTAGCTCCTTCAGTCTTGAAAATAATTTATTTGCTGATAAGAAATATTAATTTCAAATTCAGTCTTAAAGCTGAAGTATCTTCCAAAGTTTTCTCATCCATTTCACATTTTATAAGGAAATTCATTTCAGCAACTACTTTAAGAGCTGAAGCCGTTGCAAAAATTTGTACTCAAAGGGAAACCACAAATTTCACCAATAACTTCTAGCAAAAAAGAGAAGTAGTTCTGACAGTATTTGCTACAATCTCGATAGAGGTAATCATTTCTTAGCATTGCTGTACGATTTCTTTTTTTTTTCTGCAAAACTTCAGCAACTTGGAAATGTCCTTTAACTATTTTTCTGATTGAAGTGTCGTGTAATTGGAATACATTTTTCCAGTTGCTGAAAATGTGACAGCTAATCATAAGAAACTTTGCAGACAGTTCTCTTCATCGCATCGTCTGAATTTGTTTAATTAATGGAGTAATGTGGCATATGAAATTTTAATTCGTATTGCTTTAATTAACGATTATATCGTCAAACAGACCCACACGGCACACTGTATGCCTCGCCGTATGCAAACATCTTCTTGTCTTATAGTTTGTGGGCGTAAAACTTTATTAACAAGTGCATGTATGATGTACGACGTTTTCATACGGAGCAGACTTTGCTTTTCTAAAACTTCTCTAAAATTTATTTGCATTAAAATATAAATCTTCGTTGCACCGACTGTAATATATGGAATACATTATATCAGTGTGTACTGTACATACAGTTATTTCATCCACTTATTTAACGTAACAGCACAGCAATATTTAATGAGAAACCAAACGAACCTTAAATACTCGTTATTAAAATCTCATCTTGAGGTTCTTATTTTCCGTCGAGTATTAGTAAAATTATTTCATTACAAAGATTTTTGATGATTCAGTAATGAGAGTCTTCTAATTAAATATTAATGTATATCTGTGTCTTATAATCATGCATCGAATGAATGGAATGCTCACTGTTCCAACAGCTTGTGTTTCTTGATGTTTTGCTGGAAATTATTACAGAAAACTCAAGGAAAACATTTTGGGGGACTTGGCACTTTTACTTTCTTGGTTCTCAACAATCTTTTTTTTGGTAGTGTGAGAGTTTGTTTGCTTAACAAGTAGCGGTATGAAGAATGTTTTGTTTGAAAACTTCGATATCGGGAAATTATTCAATTCAGAGAAGAACTTCCTTTCTATTTCCGCCTTATCATCGTCCCTAATATGATAGCCCAGCTTCCGAGATAATTAGAAATTCTTCACGCAATTAAATAACGTGCAATAATTTCTCATTTATTTTTAGATTTTTTCTTTTCCCAGTTTGAGATATTCGTGAGTTTTAGTTCCTGATTAATGTGTTCATTCGATAAAAAATGTTTCCTTCTCTGGCATCCCCTGACAGTCAACAGTTCTCATGACTTCAACGTTATTGATCGGTTAACTTTCTGCTAGAGCAAGTCTGAATAATTAGAATTTCGATAAAGTCAAAGAAAACAGCTGTAAACACACGATAAAACAAGGTAGTTCTAGTCAGTAGGTACTGTTTTAAAACTCGTTAATAAATATTCACTCATAAATATTTCATTTAAACTCTCCCGTCCCGTTACATTCACCATTTTCTAAGCTTTACATTTCAATAGACCCGTACGCCCGCTGGTCTAATAATCCAGTGGAACGTCGGCTTATGTCAAAGCATACAAAATTTCATGATGAAGTGCGTAAGCTCACCATTGTCGCTTGACATAATACGTATTTTGTCGTAAGCCGCAGAAGCGACTATCAATCATATAATTGAACGTGCAATTTGAGCTTTCAAACAACACTTACGCGAGCGATTATTTTGGCGTCCAATATTGGACCCCCCGAAAGCAGACGTCATATATGGACGGTCCCTAATCTTCCCATGTGTTATGAGCCTTTTTTTCCCATGGGGGCGCACATAATGATAAACATGTGAGAATTCAAAATTTTCCACAAGTTAACGGCTATAAAAGTAAAAAAGATACTTGAATTTCAAATGATGCGAAGTACATACACCAAGAATATATTTTAAAGTACATAATTAAACTTGCATTGCTTGTTTTATTCAAATTTGAATAACATTAAACTCATTCACTCCAAACTTTTCGAATAATGTCTTAATGCAAACGTGTTTATCTCTTACCTGAAACTCGCAGTAAGCTAAAACATATGAAGGGACCCGTACGTATCAGAATAGATGAGGCAAACGGAGTTGATGTTACGAAAAGACTAGAACGTATTTCAATGAATGTTGCCTTAACTCTTAAGTATATGAAATTACGTCCACATTAAGTTGCATTGGAAATTGACTATAGGGCAATATTGAAAAACCCGTCCGAAGAAACGGTGTAAAAAAAACCTTTCCGAAAACACAAAATTGACTTACAAATATAGAAAAATGTTCTACTCAATTTTCTCTACAACATGGAAGTAGAAAGACCTTAGTACCGACATAGGGCTCTAAGTAGAGGCCTCGGACACACAATTCCATAGCCAAAAATGTTTCCCTCAATTTCCTGTGCAACATAGCAAAAAAAATTTGTTTTTTGGTTAGGACCGACATGGCCCACTTGAGCCCTAAGCACAGGCAAAAGTTTCTTTTATGAACTAACGGTCATGCCTAGATCTTTCAAACAAAAAAATTTTGAAAATCGGAAAAGATTTGCCCGAGAGCACTAGCTGAGACTCGATTTTAGTGCCCTAGCTAAGTCCAAGGACTCAAATTCAAAAAAGTTTCTTCCATAAATTGTCCACTATGCTCAAGTCTTTCAAACAAAAAAAAATATGAAAATCGAAAAAGATTTGCCCGAGTTATGAACAAAAAACACAGCAGAGACTCGAGTCCAAGGACTCAAATTCAAAAAAATTTCTTCCATAAATTGTCCTGGGCATAGGGTCTTTCAAACAAAAAAAATTTTTGAAAATCGGAAAAGATTTGCCCGAGTTATGGACAAAAAACACAAAGAGCCCTAGCAGAGACTCGATTTTAGTGCCATAGCTAAGTTCAAGGACTCAAATTGCGCAGATCTTTCGAACAAAAAAAAATTGAAAATCAGAAAAGATTTGCTCGAGTTATGTAGAAAAAAAAAACCAAAAATAACTTAAATGGCCCAAGCTTGGTGGCCCTTGGACCGACAGTGCCCAGATTCAATATCATAAAAGATTTTTCGATTACCTTTCAGGGAAAAAAAAGATTTTGAAAATCGGTTGAGTTTTACTCGAGTTATCGTGTTGACAGACGGACGGACGGACATTTTTTTATTGCTGATTCGTCATCTAAGGTGCTCCTCCCCCCTACCCCCGAGTCGAAATTCGACTAGTTACAAACGTCGTGGATCCCTTTTCGAAGAACTTCGTTCTTCGTACGTGTCCAAGTGGGGCTGAGAGGAATCATCGATCTGAAATTGCTAAAATCGGTTGTCGTCCCCGGTAGCTGAAGACATATTGAACGACGTCCGTCGTAATATATTTTTGCTTTTCGAGTAGTTCACTTTGACGTCTTTTGTAATAGGAGCTTTCGAGAGTGGTTTTGGACAAAAAAATTTAGCAAATATGTATCTGGCGCGCTCATGAAGGTCATTCGGTGTCTTCATGAAGAAGATCATTGGCAGCGCTCATTAGGTGCATTTGGCGTCCTCAATAAATGCTCTCGTCAGTCGCCTTTCAGTCGAATTTCTCATATGTAGAAAAATCCATACGTAAGTCTTTTCAAGTTATGTCGGCGCAGATGCTTTTCGGCGCACGTCGCAAATTCATTTTCAGCAACCTACTTTTTTCACAAAGCCTATAGTACGAATGTAGAAATTTGAAAGATTTTCTATTCAACCGAACGGAATTTGTTGCTAGTTTTTAGACCCGTACGAAGAACGTAGTTCTTTGAAAAGGGGTCTATTGCGTTTACTACCGCGATTGTAACCAGTCGAATTTCGACCCGGGAGTAAGGGGGGAGCAC
This sequence comes from Pseudolycoriella hygida, assembly GCA_029228625.1. Lineage (NCBI taxonomy): Eukaryota > Metazoa > Arthropoda > Insecta > Diptera > Sciaridae > Pseudolycoriella > Pseudolycoriella hygida. The sequence continues at coordinate 34,414,798 of CM055405.1, read as the reverse complement.
CGATCATGGTCCTTAGATGACGATTCAGCAATAAATAAAATGTCCGTCCGTCCGTCAACACGATAACTCGAGTAAAACTTATCCGATTTGCAAAAACTTTTTTTTCCATGAAAGGTAATCAAAAAATCTTTTATGGGATTGAATCTGGGCACTGCCGAGCTAGGGCCGTTTAAGTGGTTTTTGGTCTTCTGTGCATAACTCGAATAAATCTTTTCCGATTTTCATAAATTTCTTTTTATTTGAAAGACCTGGACATAGCCGACAATTTATGGAATAAACTTTTTTGAATTTGAGTCCTTGGACTTAGCTAAGGCACTAAAAACGAGTCTCTGCTAGGGCTCTATGTGTTTTTTGTACATAACTCGAGTAAATCTTTTCCGTTTTAAAAAAAAAAATTTGTTTGAAAGATCTAGGCATAACCGTAAAATTATAAAAGAAACTTTTGCCTGTGCTTAGGGCTCTAGTGGGCCTCATGTCGGTCCTTAGGTCGGCCCTAACCTAAAAAAATTGTTTTTGCTATGTTGCAGAGCAACTTGAGGGAAACATTTTTGTCTGTAGAAGTATGTGTCCGAGGCTTCTAGTTAGGGCCCTAGGTCAGTGCTAAGGTCGGCCCTAGCCCAAAAAATGGTTTTTTGCTATGTTGTAGAGAAAATTGAGGAGAACATTTTTGGTGGTCAATTTTGTGCTTTCGAAAAATATTTTTACACCGTTTCTTCGGACGGGTTTTTCAGTATTGCCCAATTGGCAATTTCCAATACAATTTAATGTGGACGTTCGAGTCTTTTCGTAACATCAAATCTGTTTGCCGCATCTATTCTGATACGTACGGATGTTTTTTAATCGACAGATCTATGAAAATCCAACAATTTGTAGAAGAATTTTTTTTGAAATTGAGCCCTTTCACTTAGCTAGGGCTAGGGACATGTTTTTTGTAGATATAACTCGAGTAAATCTCTTCCGATTTTCAAATTTTTTTTATCGAAAGGTCAGGGAATGCCTCACATTGAAGAAAATTTTTTGATTAGAAACCCTTAGACTAAGCCAGGACCCTAAAACCGAGTTTCTATTAGGGCTCAACGTGTTTGTTTACATAAATTGGATAAATCCTAACTGATTTTGTTGGCTCTTTTTCCATTTGAGAGGGAGCCAAGTACCGAATTATATTCAAATAAATGCCTGTGCTTAGGGCTGAAGTGGGTCTCAGGTCGGCCCTATAGTCGGTCGGCCTTCAACAAAAAAAAATTTTCTTCTATGTGGCAGAGCAAATTGAGTGCAACATTTGGAATTATGTGTCCTCTACTTAGGCCTTAGGTCGGTATTAAGGCCGGCGTCCCTAGCCCAAAAAATGGTTTTTCGGTATGTTGTGGAGAAAATTGAGGTGAACTTTTTTGTCTATTTGGGGGTCAATTTTGTGCTTTCGAAAGTGTTTTTTTTCACCCCTGCTTCGGACGGATTTTTCAATATTGCCCTCTCGTCAATTTCCAATACAATTTATTGTGGACGTAGTATCATACACTTAATAATTAGGGCAAAATTTACGTAGAACGTTCGTTACTTTTCGTGACATCAGCTCTATTTGCCACATCTAATCTGATCCGTACGGGTTCCCTGCATATGTTTCATTCTGAAAATCCATCTTTCATGTAATCATGAGCCACTAATTTCTTAGCTTTGTTCTATTGATCTGATGAGTCCACGTTTTTAAGTTGACTGGTTGTTTCAATGCAATGTCAACATTTCCATACAAAAGTTTGACAGTGCCCACAACAAAATCAGTTTTATCGGCTGGGACTCGTCATTATAACTGATCCACTTAAACAGACGATTGTAAAATCGGCGTTTCATGTACACGATGACAATAACAATGGGTTTACGAAGTGCAGTAAAACCGAAAGAGTTTTTATAAAAAATTATTATGTATTTTCATCAGCATGCAAGGGCGAACATTTTAAATGGAACAAAATATCAATATCCGCTATAATGGAAATTTGTTCTTTTGTTCCATATTGAAGATATGAGCTCTCATGAGCTCCCATAAATAATTTATTTTATGCTAAGAAAACATGGAATGAGATGCAAAGCCGCGAAATAAAATCATGTTTTAATGCGACTCTTCCGGTGGAAGAAAAATCTTGCATGCTTTTCGTGCATACAAAGTTCTATTTTCGAATGGGAAATGCAATGCATCGGAAAATAGATTTATGCTCAGAACTCGGTAGATTATCTGTTTCATGATATTCACTGAAGTCTCTCAAGAATTGAAAATTGCAAATTTTTTTCACGTTGCAATAACCGATTTTGTCGGTGGTTTTTCCATCGTAACTACAAAATAGAAAGAAAAGCAGAACGTGATATTTACACCGGAGGCATTATTGTTATTAGAGAGTTATTCTTTACCGTTCTACACCACAATATATTTCCACGAACGTATACCCAATTAATAACCAAATCCTTGAATAAATATTTAACTTTTAAATTAATTTTGTTGATGCTGAGATTATTTTGTGTGGTTGGTGTCATGGTTTTTCGTCAATTTGAAATGTTTACGGAGGCGTTTTGTGCCGTAAGCAAATTGTATGTAAATTTTTCTAAGTCAATGTGTTCAATATTTCGGTTGTAAATCGACGAATAAAGGTATGATTGAGCTTAGCATCACAATCGACGGATACAATGTTCAACGATTGATGAAATAAAAATTTTCTTTCTTTTTTTTATTGTGAGGACACATTTATGATTTAAGGAATTCATACGTTACGTGTATGAAGTGTAACATTTTCATTCGTCTTGAATCGAGTCACGTATTCAATTTTATACAGAATGATATATAATATTATGTACACACGAAAATGCTGCAATCTTTATTATGTTTAGCATGATTCTAGACTCCTCTGTAAATGACCATTTCCAGCAAACTTTATCGGAATTTCTGAATTGTTCTTTTGTTGTTTAGTAAAATAAAAACTGAAGGATAAACGTTTTTCAGATAACCAAACTCCTCACACCAAACCGGAAAAACTTATAAAGTTTTAAGAAAAAACATATGCTACACGGACCCACACGAACTGTTATAAATCTTGCCTACAACACAACAAAAAACTTATGCAAGGTACGCATCAGTAAAGATTCCAACGTTTCTAAATAAATATTGATTTCACTCTTAATTATTCGAAACTACGTCCACATTCAATTGGATTAGAAATTGCCGAAAAGGCAATATTGAAAAACCCGCCCGAAGCAACGTCGGAAAAACCCTTGTAAGCCCCCACAAAACGTCCAAAGTTTTCAAAAATTTCAGAAGAAAAATGCAAGTGAGAAGAGGCGTCAAACACATAATTCTATGGGCAAAATGTTTCCTTCAATTTTTTCTACAACACAATGAAAACCGATTTTTTGTACTAGGGCCGACCTTAGGATCGACCTAGGGCACTAAGGAGAGGCCTGTGACCCATACTCCCATGGGCAAAAATGTTTCCCTAAATTATTTCTACAATATAGCAAAAAACCATTTTTTGGGCTAGGGCCGAGTTAAGGACCCACCTTTGGCTCTAATGACAGGCCTGACCTCAAATTTGTCTTGAATACTGTTAGACCATCAATTAGCTTTCAAATAGACAAAGAATGAAAAACTTTTCCGATTTATATAGAAAACATATATAGGTCCCTAGCAGACACTCGTTCTAGGTGCCCTATCTAAGTCCAAGGGCCCAAACTCAAAAAAGTTTCTTCCGTAAATTGTTGCGCTTTCATAGACCTGTCGATTAAAAAAATAGTTATCAAAAGATTTACTCAAGTTATGTACAAAGAACACGTAGCACCCTAGCAATGACTTATTTTTAGAGTGTCCTAGCTAAGTCCAAGGGCCCAAACTCAAAAAATTTTCCTCCATAAATTGTTGGGCTTTCGATTGGGATCTGCCGATAAATTTTTTTTTTTTGAAGATCGGAAGAGATTTACTCAAATTATGTTCCAAAGACCTAAAACCACTTAAGAGGCCCTAGCTCGACGCCCCTTGATTTTTCAATTTTAGTGAAAAAAAAAGTTTTTGAAAGTCGGTTGAGTTTTACTCGAGTTAACGGACGGACAGTCAGAATGACAGATAGACAAATTTTTCTTGCGATTCGGCATCTAAGGACCATGATCGATGCTCCCCCCTACTCCCTCCAACACTGATCAAGTCAACAAGTGTTTTGTTATTGTTTTTGAAATTAATTTATACGTTTTCGTAGTGAAAATTGACGAATGAAGTATTTTGTTGACTAAATATCCTTTATGAAGTGTTAAGGTCGCGAACGAAGTTGGAGTTCTCATCACATCGCTAAATGATCCAACGATTTGGCAATATTTGTGGGTGACCTTCCACCATAACCTAATGATGAATGCATGCAGCTAACACAAATAGTGATTGACAGATTGAACTGCCAGACCAAAGCATGTAAAATGTTTTAGAGAACGCATTTTTGGTTGGTACACCACCAAACATAGTTTTTGGGACAGCGCGAGACATTGTATAGTATGGATAGTATGGATTCGTGAGTACAGTGTTTACTCAGTAGTAAGGCTATGAAAGATTTGTGCCGGAGTGCCACCTTGCTCAGTGATGTGCCCCAGTTACGACGCTCATACACTTTGCCTTCCTGCCTGATAATACTTCCTACTCAGGTCGTAGAACCGAGGCTTGCTCGCGGGCACGGTTGGCTCGTCACTAGTATGGGCAGGCTAGTCTGCAAGCGAGATCGCTCAGGGCTGCAAGGAAAGCCTCGTTGCGGTGTGGCGTGACAGTTGCGCACCTCTGAACGAGAGGCGGCCTGGCTCAACCTTCACACGGCTCGGTGTAGCGGCTACTTCCATTTCAGGATCTGGCTTCATGGTTTAACGGTTCTGTTAGTTGAAGTGGTTGAGGCTGTGAATTGTGTGGCGAGAGAGTCCAATTTTTAATGATTTCAGAATTCGGCAAGACGGCTGCATGACTGAAGCATTGTTGTGCCTAGCTGTCGTCCCACTCAGCGGCTATGTCACGACTATGATACTAGGTAGCCTCGTGTTACCCGCCGGTTTACACACCAACCCGGTTTGTGGACCAGAAGATTTTGCCTTGGATGTGGCTCGATAGTTACATTGGGACTATTCCAATGAGCGAAAGCTTTTAGCGATACAGAGTGGCCGAAGTCGACGGTGGAGCAGTGATGGCAGACCGCAGAGCAAGGATGACACGTGGCTCGACTCTGCCTTGGTCGATACCCAAACAGGAATACAGGGTATGGCGCTACTCCTGGTTTGGATTCAACCGATTGCCGGCTTCGTGGCAAACGCAATAGACCCATTTTCGAGAAATTTTGTACTCATAACAATTAAAGAAATATTCATACGGTCGAGTAACGCGAGTAAAGTCGACTCTAGCGACCTACAGCTCAAACCATTCAACTGATTTTCAATTAAGTCGGTGGTTTTCAGTGGCCTTATTGTTGAACGATATTGGTTGAGATTTACTCGAGTTATTGTTTTCTTATTTAAACCCAAAAAACGAAAAACCCCCCAAATCTCAGGTCACTTTGTACGAGTCTAAAAATTTACAGAGAGTGTGTAGAAGGTAATTCGTTTGAATTTTTTTTCCATTCGACAAAAAAGGAAATAACATTGGCGACTCGATAGCGTAGTTGTTAACACGTCTGCTTGCTACTATGAGATTGAGTTGCCAGTGCGTTGGTTCGAAACTCAACCGCGGCAAGATTTGTTCCGATTGTTATAGATTTGTAAACAAAACAAAGCTGATTGAGGGGAGGTGCCGGTCAGGGGCGTGACAGTCTTTTGTTTTGATCTTTGCAAGTAATATTCAAGTTGAAGTTAGCTGCAGTAAGCTGATTTTTTTGCAATGACGTTAGCTTCGGTTGCAACTGCGACTAACTTCGCGTTGAATATTACATGCAAAGATCAAAACAAAGGACTGTCACGCCCCTCCTTGGTGCCGGTATTCTACTCCTACTAGTTTCGCTCCTAGTACATCTCATAGATGGCACTGGGTTTGTCGCACAGCTTAGCACTGGCACAGTAAAAACTTTCTTCATGATTCATGATTAACGTTTTTTCAACGATCCCATATAGTCACCAGCTGGAATACGTAAATTAATGTCTACGTCTATGTACAGAGTAACCCTGCGTTAAATTTTTATTAGTTTGTTGTAAATAACGATGTTATCTCTAATTACGGTTTCCTTCAATTTTTCAAGAGACGTATATTCTATCGTGAAAGCAATACACAAAGGAATTTAATCAGATTCAGATTTACAGAGACAAAGTTACATTGCCAATTATTTCCCAGCCTAAAAATATTGTATGAGGCTTCTATCCAGAAAAAAAGTTCTTTACAAAAGTATTTCTGTTCATTTAAAATTGAAAAATGATCCTCAACATATATGCGTAGAAGGTTACACCCTTCTTGTATTTGTGAGATGTTTTCGCAAACAATTACAGCAATAAGTCTTATTTATTCAAAAGGAAAATTTTAACATTAACCTTGTTTTAAAATGGATGAGTTATGCTCGTTATACCCTCTATCTTAAATAAATTAGAGCTCTAAATCCTTAGGTCGGTCCTAACGTAAAAAAAATATTTTTTTTTTATATTTTGTTGAGAAAGGTGGGGGAGCATTTTAGCTAATTGAACGTGTGCTCCATGATTAGACTCCTGAACGGTTGCATAGTAAATTCTACATAGATTTAAAAATTACCTCAATTACTTTCATAATTACGTTGAACATGAGACCTATGCCACTTCCATACCAGACTTGACTTAAAAGTACGGAATTCTTATATTTTCCACAATTTTTCCTTCGAAATATGATACTTGGGTTGAAACACAAATTCTTTTCTTCTTTTTGAGAAACCTCATAATAGGAGGAAATTCGCGAGATCTCGTGGTACACATTTTATTGTATATCTTACGAAAAATTTGTAATATAAAGAATATCAAAGTTTTTTATAGTACGAAATTTAGAAATCAAAGTATCAATGAATCGTTTATCGGATGTACAACGGCCTTGTCTGTGGATGTTTCAAGTCCAAGCATGTGATTCGCGAACTCAGTAAAACAATTGAAAAAAACATGTGCAAGGAACCCGTACGTATCAGAATAGATGTGGCAAACAGAGTTGATTTTACGAAAAGACACGAACGTTTTTAAGTAATGGCACATCAACCCCAGCAATACAAAATAGTTAGCTAAAGTTTTTAAGTAAATTGGATTGGATATTGCCGAAAAGGCAATATTGGAAAACCCTTCGGAAGAAACGGTGCAAAAAAGGCCTTCCGAAAGCTCAAAATTGACCCCCAAATAGACAAAAATGTTCCGACCTAGTGTCCTCAGGAGAGGCCTTGGACAAATACTTACATAGACAAAAATATTTTCCTCAATTTTCTCTACAACACAGTGAAAAGCCATTTTTATGTTTAGGGCAGACCTTAGGACCGATCTAGGGCCATAAGGAAATGCCTCGGACACATACTTCCATAGACAAAAATTTTTCCCTCAAGTTGCTCTGCAACAAAGCAAAAAATTTCCTTTTTTTGTCGGCTACGCTCAGATCTTTCAAACAAAAAAAATTTATGAAAATGGAGAAATTACTCGAGTTATGTACAAAAAACACGTATGGCCCTAGCGTAGACTCGGTTTTAGTGCCCTAGCTAAGTTTTAAGGACTCAAATTTAAAAAAGTTTCTTCCATAAATTGTCGACCATGCCCAGATCTTTCAAACAAAAGAAAATTTATTAAAATCGGAGTAAATAGAGTTATACACAAAAGAACAAAAGAACAAAAGCCACTTAAACGGACATAGCTCAGCGGCCCTTGGGCCGACAGTGCCCATAATCAAAGATATTTCGATTACCCTTCAGGGAAACAAAAGTTTTTGAAAATCGGTTGAGTCACGGTGACGGACATTTTTTTATTGCTGATCCGTCATCGGACCATGATCGATGCTCTCCCCCAATTTCCCGGTCGAAATTGAGGTGGTTACAAACGTCGTGGTAAACGCATAACGAAGTTCTTCGAAAAGGGGGTCTAAGAAATGTCCATCCATCCGTATGTCACCGCGACTACTTGAGTAAAACTTGACCGATTTTCAAAAACTTTTTTTTCCTGAAATATAATCGAAAAATCTTTTACGGAATTGGATCTGGGCACTGTCGGATCAATTGCCGGCGAGCTAGGGCCGTTTAAGTGTTTTTAGTCTTTTGCTCATAGCTTGAGTGAATGTTTTCCGATTGAAAGAAATTTTGTTTTTGTAGTTTTGGACACAGCCTAAAACTGAGTCTCTACAAGGGTCAAACGTGTTTTTTCAAAAGAAACTCATAATAAAACGAATTTCCACGAAAAACGACCAAACATCGTGTAGGGTCGCTTAGCATGAGTTGGGCCCATTTTAAGGTTACTTCAGCCCAAACCACTCAACATATGTAAATATCGTTCATTTAAGGCCTTGAAGAACGATTTCCGTGCTAGTTTCGGAGAGATATAAGTCAGGAAAGTTCACCGACCTTCAAAAAACCACGTTTTTGGCCAGTTTTTCGATCGTAACTTCGAAAGTTCTTAATCGATTTTGCCCAAATTGAATTACTTAATCAATTATGTTTCAGCTGTTTCAGGAAAAGAAAAATTTAGTTAATCTGATAAGATTTACCAGATTTATGTAGGAAAAACACGTTGGTCCTAGTAGAAACTCAGTTTCCTGGCCAAGGTTGAATTTGACACCAAGGGCTAAAATAAGGAGGGCAACCGTGTTTATACGAAATCTGTGCCACGAGCACAAGTTGTCGTGAAAATGCATAAATATGGAAAAGAAATCAAATTAGCCATATGGATTCTTTTACATCAAAGATATTCCAAGATGTTATCCCTTATCCTCCTTTTCTTTCATAAAATTCCGGACCTTTAGAACATAGCACATATGAAGGGACCCGTACGTATCAGAATATAATACATGCGGCAAACAGAGTTGATGTTACGAGATGACTCGAACGTATATAAGTAAATATTGCCTTACGTCCACATTAAATTGTATTGGAAATTACCGATAGGGCAATATTGAAAAACCCGTCCGAAGAAACGGTGTAAAAATATTTTCCGAAAACACAAAATTGACCCCCAAAAATGTTCTCCTCAATTTTCTCCACAACATAGCAAAAAACCATTTTTTGGGCCCTAAGTAGAGGCCTCGGACACATACTTCCATAGACAAAAATGTTTACCTCAATTTGATCTGCAACATAGCAAAAAAAAAAATTTTGGCTAAGGCCGACCTTAGGACCGACCTGAGCCCTAAGTACAGGCAAAAGTTTTTTTAATAAATTGTCTGTAATGCCTAGATCTTTCAAAAAAAAAAAAAAATTTGCAAATCAGAAAAGATTAACTCGAGTTATGTACGGAAAACACTTAGGGACTCTTTTGTAGTGCCCTAGCTAACTCCAAGGACTCAAATCCAAAAAAGCTTCTTCCACAAATCGTCGGTTATGTCCAGATCTTTTGAACAAAAAAAATTATGAAAATCGGAAAAGATTTACTCGAGTTATGTACAAAAAACACAAAGAGCCTTAGCAGGGACTCGTTTTTAGTGCCCTAGCTAAGTCCAAGGACCTAGTTCAAAAAATTTTCTTCCATAAGGAGTCGTGCACATATGACGTCACACATGCTATAAAATCCAAAAAGTCCATAACCGCAAACTTGTCAGAGATTTTTCTTATAGTACTTCGGCTACTCTTCCAAACACACTTCTGGGGTAGCCAGAGTTCTATAAACAAAATTTGCTGTCCTGACTGAGTTATGACTCTTTTATGGATACTAATTTTTTATAGGAGGTGTGACGTCATATGTGCACGACCCCTAAATTGTCGGCTATGCCCAGATCTTTCATACAAAAAAAATTATGAAAATCAGAACAGATTAACTTGAGTTATGTACAAAAGACTAAAAACCACTTAAACGGCCGACAGTGCCCAGATTCAATCCCAAAAAAAGATTTTTTAATTATTTTTTAGAAAAAAAAAGTTTTTGAAAATCGGTTGAGTTTTACTCGAGTTATCGTGTGGACGGACGGACGGACATTTTTTTTGTTGATTTGTCGTCTGAAGACTATGATCGTTGCTCTTCCCCTACTCCCGGGTCGAAATTCGAGTGGTTATAAACGTCGTGGTAAACGCAATAGACCCTTTTTCGAAGCACTACGTTCTTCGTACGGGTCTAAAAATTTTTGAAAATCGGAAGAGATTTACTTGAGTTATGTACAAAAGATCCAAAACCAATAAGGAGGTCCTAGCTCAGTGGCCTTTAGTCCAAAAATGCTCATCTGCAAACCCACTTTTGGTAGTACCTTTTAGGGGGAAACAAACTTTGAAAATTTGTCATCATTTACTCGAGTTATCGTGTAGTTGCCTTAGTACTTCATACGGGTCCAAATATTGCATCGACTGAAGAAATCGTGCTTTTTATTTAAGTCTGCACCGAACGTATGAAATTCTCAACCTAATAATCGACTTTGTGCGATAAGCCTTTTTTGTAAGAAACTATATTAATACAAAAGCTATAAAAATTTCTTTTGTTTCATAATAAATTTCAAACTGAAAGTTTTTTTTTGTTTGTTTTCTTTACATAATTGGAGCATGGACATTGTTTCATCTTTAATAATTAAAACTTATATCTGCAGCCTTTTTCTTAAAGCAAAAAGCTTATTGTTACTAAAAATTCTACTGAATTTTCTGCATGGTGGTACACATTATAACAGATGAATTGTTCTGTTCATAAGGCGGCGAGAAAGGGTTTTCCATTTTTCTTATCCATTAATCATTCTCCGAGCCAATAAAATATTTTCTTGGTTTATATTTTACACAGCCAATACTTCTTATTACACACAAAACGAATGACTTGCTATCATGCTAAGTCTACCCGTGTTACCCATATTTTCTATAAGCTTTAATAATCTACAGAAAATGCCGATTCAACGTATGAGCTATCTACACTTGGTAAATGTTGAATAGCACTCCTTCCTGAAGCTGGTTAGTTTAGTTTGACAGGATTAAATACAACGATAGACATTAATGTCTTATCTGCGAAATCATAGACACGAGGCACATGTACGATAAAGCTCTAACAATATTTTGATTCTAATTTGTTATCGGTACATGAAGTTTAAATGTTAATTAACGTATCAAGCTGAAATATATAACCAAATTATCTCACAACCTAAACCATAAAAGCTTTCAAAGTGATTACGCATAAATTTTAATTCTATTTAAATTTATCAACTTAAACTGGCACACATAAGTAGCGAATAATAAATGTTCGTTGGTAGATTTATGGCATACAAATTCATTACACAGCCACATTGCATAAAGAAAACGCAAAGAGTTTTCACACAAATGGATCTATAAGCACAGCAAGTACGTTGTTTTTTTTCATCTAGAAATAATTCGTTAAGTAGAAAATTGTCGGTACTACAAACAAGTAAATAGTACCTACACTACATTATGTTATTGCTTGTTGATGTTGACTTGCCGAGTGCCAAAGGCAAGTACTATAATAGGGTTTATCAACATAACAACAGCTCGTATCGAAAAAAATATTTGGAAATACTTACGTAGTGTTCCATACATGCTAATAGAATGTTAAGAACCACCTTGAGGATGATCGGTAATGACGTGTTTACATTGCACAAACATGTGAAAAAACGAGCTCAAAAGCTGGACGGAAATACACTTTTCTAGGCTACAACCGAATAGAAGACGATTTGAGAAATCTCATTAAAAAAAAATTCGAGCACCAAATTCAGTCGAAAAACTATCATCTGTAGAAAAAGGAAAAGAGGAAATAGAACGAATCCGGTTTGCAATATAATGAATGGCTATTGAAAAGGGTTAAACGATTGAAACGAATTGAAAATATAAAATCGAAATTAAGAATTTATGGTTTCGTTCGAAAAATACTTAAGTTCCAATGGGCTCGGTGATAAAAACATTAATAATTGATGATTTTATTCCCTTCAGTATTATCATAGGTCAAATAAAAAACTCTCAATTCAATTCAGTATTGTCGTAAAAAAAATTATTTTTAGAGAAAGAAAATTTTATTGGAAAAATTAACGATTAGTAAAGTTATTTTAAAGACACTTGAAGTCGCCATTTTAACACTATATGTGGTCATAACTACTTGTCGGCATTTGAGTGAAAATACTTGGCTATCTTCATATTCAATTTATTTACAATATCCTTGTCAAGGTTGCCCTTATACACCTTTCGGTGGACATAGTTAAGTAGCGTACAAACATCTTACAAAATTATTTAATTAAAGTCAAGTTGTCACATAATTCCGTTTAAATGTCTCCCACGACCCCGAATATCTCACATTCATAGGCAAGGCATTCCACTCACTAAGCCCGCGCGCAAACATAAATCTGTCATCATTCTTTCTAGTTATCATGAGCTGTTTCGTACGAGCTGATTTACCAAAATCCAAGAAGTCTCGAAGATATCCCGGCCCTTCTCGCAAAATACTATACTGATACATTCATCCACTTCACATGCATGGAACATTTTGTATAATTGGACATCGTCAGCGAAAAATACATAATACTTGACGGAAGCGGGAAGATCATTAACATACAACGAGAAAAGTAAACGACCAAGAATTGAGCCCTGTGGCACGCCCCTAGTCACCAGAAGGAAGGGTGACATAGCCTCATCGATACAGAGGGCCTGAAATCTGTCCGAAAGATAGCTGCGTATCAAAGCAACAGCAGCACTGTCGAATCCGAACTGCGAACGCAACTTACCACACAACAACCATATCGAACGCCTTAGAAAAGTCAAATAGTATTAGAATCGTTATAAGTTTCTTACCCATAGCTCGCCTAATATCGCTCGATATTTTCAATAGTGCTGTGGTACTGTGTTTGGATCTAAAACCAGACTGAACCGGTGTGACCAATCCATTACGCGAGATGAACTCGTAAATCTGATCCTTGACGATGAGCTCAAAAATCTTGGAAAAAACGGGCAGAACACTTAATAATAATAATAATATTGTAAGCCACAGAGAAAAAGCTTAGCTGTTTCAGGATCGCCGCAGTGGTCACAATTCGGGTTATCGGCGACTCAAATAACGTGGAAATAAGCGCCAATTTGACCCCTACAACTTGTTTCAAGTCCCATTTTCTTATAAAGTGTGGGATTTATTTCAATTCATTCTACAAAATATTTTTGACAATGGGACAATTAAAAATGTTCAATGGACGAAATATATTTCCTCTATCGGCGCACTCGTAGGGATACTGGAGATGATACACTTTGCATTTCCGGGTTTAATGGCTAAGGACACTCTTTGGAATAGGTAAGTCCTGGATTTCGGTTCGCCGGTTATTCGAATTAGCTCGCCGCCAATTTTGTTCAAAAGTTTGACAGATCCCTGTGCCCAGGGGCCGAACGACTCGACTGCAAACGCGATAAAGTGGTAGCTCTGCTCGATTCTGGAGTACTTTGCATGCTTTTGACCAGCTGCTTTCGTAGACGCCATACCTGGTCGCTTTGTCCTGACGGCCATATTCGACTTCGCCAGTGAATCGGCACACGTCGCGTCTCAAACAAAGGGTCGACCTTTTTCTCAAGCGGTATTTCTTTTTTATAAGGATGACACCCGGTCCTCCTGGACCAAGGTAGTGTTGGATTCCATTCTTCAATGACCTACCAACTAAAACCCCCTTCCTTATTCTCCATGTTCTCTTCTCCCCGAAACCGCATCACAGCATTACTCGATTTACAATAGTTCCCGAAGATGGCGTCTTTCCATTCGTAAATCCAGCTTTGAAACGTTTCGATTGAGACCCCGATCTCCGATTCCGTACTCTTGAAATCATTAACTGACGCCTCCCGGGCCAGACTATCTGCAATCTCGTTACCTATGAATCCGCTATGGCTTGGACTCCAGTTCAAGTTCACCTAATTTCGTTATGTCATAAGTTGGAGAGAATATCTAAAGCTTTAGGGCTAGTGAATATGTGAATCTATGGCTATACAATGCCTCAAGCTCTGATTGGCTGTCTGTGTGTATATTTATTATGTCCCTCTGAGAGCATTTTTCAACATTAGGGTTTCCAAAGTTATTGCAATTTTGTCAATTTAAAGTTTTGGAACACATCACTCTGAGTTGCGTATGTCGGTTTGAGTTACGAAAACATCTCTCACGCAACATTTGAATTACACTTGAAATGTAAAAACTCTCTTCGTCCTACGGGATTTCAGTAAACCTTTACAATGACTCCTCTTCGAGCATTTACAAAATTGTATCCATAAATTTTAACAACAAAGAAGTGCCAATTTAGTATTCCAGACATGGAATGTTTAAAAAAACATGAGGAGGAAAACTTTGTCCATGTCACATTTTGGTAAATAATACAAAAAAGATATTCGCTAAAAGTGTAGTTCTTCTAGTATCTAACTCTAATGTAAACAAAATTTTCTGGGATTTTTTTTGTTCTTTGGAAAAAAAGGTCAAAAAATGACCGTTACGTGATAATCGCCTTTATTTAAACCTTGGAAGCTTTTATTGTGGATTTTTGTTGTATCATTTAAAACAATGTTACCCTCTTTTACGAAAGGTCTTTTAATAAATACAAAATTTAAATCTGTTTCCGTTAAACGTGTAATCAAGGGAGGTATATGACGTTTCACGTTTAAAAGACCAACCCTAGCATGTGGAAAAAAAGATCGACCTTGTTCACGATTCAGTAGGTTACATACTCCGGTGAATAAAAATTCCCAAACAAAACAAGAGAAAATATGAAATTTATGCTCAAGGTATACAGAGAAGAAAAAAAAATTAAACTTTTATTGTTTGAAAGCAATCAAGTACGTAAATATTATCTCGATGGAGTTTTGCGGAGTGTTGTGTTGAATATCAATTCATGGGTGTCAGGGTACTTTGTGGGGTGCTGATATTTTTCAGATTTTCGTATGCAAGGTGGTAAAACATCATACTTTTAGATTTCTATTCCATTGGACGGAATATTGGATTATGTTTTTGCGGAATTTTCAGCTTGAATACATTAAAATAAACGAGTGGTTCCAATTATCCTCTACCCTGCTTTTCACCAATCCGTGTGACTTAATACGTAGATTTAGTCATTCATTAGGGGTTAATTTTATAAAAATTTATTCCAATTTAGTATTTTCTTTATGTAGCACCATTTTTAAATGTGTCATTTTGTGATTATGTTATTTGCTTCGGATTAGATGTGGAAAATTTCCTTAAAAACAGGGCATACGACAGAACCTTACGAAAGGTGTTTTTTTCAGTTTTTTCTAATTTTTTTACATTTTTTTTAGTTGTTTTTCCTTATTTCAGGCTTTTTTGTTGCTATTCCCAAACTCATATACTCTACGGAATGATGCAGGGCCCATACGGAATATGGTGCAGGGCCTATTTCGTTGAATTTTTCGGTGAATTTTTACGAATTTGTTGAATTGGTGAATTTTTATGAATTTCCGCGAATTTCAGTATCCTTCGTTAGATTTTGTTTTGAAAAGCTTTTATTTTGTGTGACCATTTTGGAAATTTTATTATCAGTCTATGATTGTGTTCTAATCCTATGTCTTCGTACATACCTTTGAACGGATTTTCACTGCGACTACTCTTATTCGAGTGCAACTGCCTTTTCTTTTTTGTTAGCCACAACTCAGCTCAGTTGCTGGTACAAAATCAAAGTCTTCGACCGTTGTCATATTGGTTATATACCAAACACCATCGGCGACCAAACACCATCGACGACCAAAACACCATCGACAACCAAACACCATCGACGACCAAATACGCCATCGACCTCTGCGCGCTATTGACCACTGCGCTCCATCGACCATTGCACGTCTTTGACCAAATACCATAGTCGATCGAAAACCACCATTTCGAACCAAACGATTGAATTTGTATAAAACAGCGACTGTCGTTTGGCATCACCGCCACGTCCATGCTAAATCCGTAACCATAATTTGTGCAGATCAACGACCACATTGTCGCTTGGCTTCACCGTCATGCTCATACCAAAGTCTCCTTCTAAAAACCAATTTCATCTGTAGCCATCTTTCACCATACCGGAGCTTCAATCAATTGCAGCGAATGTTATTGAAACCCCTTCTAGCAAACTAACGCTAAAAATTTATCAGCCTGGGCCCATAACCTGTTGTCAGAGCTGAAGTACTCGCTCCCATTCACCGATGACCAGAGCCCTAACTACCAATCAAGTGATTTCCAAAATCTTTTTTTTCGTGAAAGGTATGAAAAATACCTTTCATTTGATACCTTATTCATTATCATCCGTGCTATGGTTACGAAGATTAACTCAAACAAGTTTCACGGCCCTACGTCTAACGTTTTTGGCCATATCTCCTAGAGTTTTTGACTAAAATTGCTCATCTTCGAATTTAGCTCCTATTTTTTGTTTGTCTTTCAGGAAAAAAAATTATCGAAATCGGATGTGTTTTACTCGAGTTATAGTGATGACGGACGGACAGACCATTTTTTTGCATTTCTGCAATCTCCTAGACCTAAGCAACAACTTTGCCCAAGAAACCTCACAGTAAAGACATAAGCCCATCGTACATCGTACGGGGCTAAAAATTCCATGTGTAAACTCTTTTAGGTAGAAGTTGGTTCAAGCCCACCATGCAAGTCGATGTGATCTCAAATATTGCACCAATATCATGAAATGACGTCATTTCATTCCCATTTTGGTTTCATGAAATTCGAACCATTTCAATGATTTTTACTCGAAAACCATAATTTACTTCCTTTAGGAAGTGTCTGACTTTCTGTTCTATTTGACTCTTACATTCATCTGGGTTTCAATTCACAAATATCTGAGAGACGCTTCGAACACTTCCAAAATTCGGAATCCATGAAATTTGAGCGAATTCCACATCGGTTTGGTGGAGATATTGACGGAAAACTGTTTACGGACCTCCAAAAATGTTTTTTCCCTAATGGGTCTAGCTCCAAGACGATGCCACCAGGAAAAAATATTTTGGACGAATCGGGCTAAGATAACGCTTTGAACGAGCTATAATAATTAAATATTCCGACTCGTTTGGATGTTAGTTCAATGTTTTTCAAATGGCTTGACTTCTGATAACCGAGAAATTGCTCAAAGTGTCGGTTCACAGGAAATTTCATTTCGCGACAACTATTATTTCGTTAGGAAAAAAATTGAATTTCGGTGAATTTTTACGAATTTCCATGAATTTTAGTGAATTTTTGTGAATTTGGAGAATTTTTACGAATTCGTTGAATTTTGGCAAATTCGGTGAATTTTAATGAATTTGGTGAATTTTCACGAATTCGGTGAATTAATTCAACTAAATAGGCCCTGGAATAATGATGATATGCAACACTTGATAGAATATAGTTTTCTTCCTGACATACAAATTCGAAAAAGGTGAATTATTATATTAAATTTATAGGAATCGGAGCAATATTTAGTAAAAATAATAGTACATTATAACACAAGGGCTGTAATTTGAGATCTCGTATCTGGGAGGGGTTGAAGATCCGAGGGCATCAGCCCTTCAGTTATGCATAATATAGCCCCGAGTAAACAAGTTTACTGATCACCTGCTTTTGTTGCAGTAGCTGAACAGAAAAAAGTCTGTTTCTATAGCTGAACATTGTGTTTCAGTAGCTAATACATTGCCACTGATATTTCAATTATTCTAACAATTTTCAAAGATAATTCGTAAATTTCTCATTCTTCGATCCAAGTTTGCTTCAAACAATTCTCGATACGTCAGTGTCTGTGTAAGTGATTTTTGTTTTTATTTCAAATAATGGACAAATTTAAATAAAATTCTTTTTATGAAGTGCTATATTGACGATGAACACGTCGGTAGTGACTCGTGAATTTCTTAGTTTGTGTTTTGTGTTGTTGTTGTTTTTTCGTCAAGCAAGACTCCACCGATTTTCCAAAACTTTTTTCCCCTGAGAGGTGAGAGGTAATCCTTTATGGGATTGAACCTGGGCACTTTCGACCTAAGGGCCGTCCAGCTAGGGACGTTTAAGTGGTTTTCAGTCTTCTGTACATAACTCGCGTAAATCTTTTCCGATTTTTAAAATTTTTATACATTTTTTGTTTGAAAGGTCTAGACATGCCTGCAAATTCATTGAAGTAACTTTTTTCGATTCAGCCAGGGGCCTAAAACTGAGTATATAGTATGGCCAAGCGTGTTATTTCTACCTTAATCGGGTAAATCTTATCCGATTTTCAAAATCTGTTTTTTTTTCTTAAAAGATAATTGAAAAAATGATTACGGAATTGAATTTGGGCAAAATCGATTAAGATCGTTTGAAGTTACGGTCAAAAACGTGGTTTAAATAAAAGATATGAACATCAGAAAATCATCAATATTGCTGAACACTTACCCCTAGATTTATACTTTCTTTATGAAATACTTATAAATCCTACTAGTCAAATAAAAGTTTGAAATTTGAATAAAAAAAAAGAAAACCACGAAAATTGAATTAGTAAAAAATAGTAGAGAAAAAGGAGGCGGTTCTATGATCGGTCCTAGTACTAATTCTTTTTTGAAAATTTGCATAAAAATTTTTGTGTTCAAACTTTTTTTAAATTTTGTGCTTTTTTTGATATTTGGAAGAGTTTTCTGTGCCGTTGCTTAGGAAGGGTTTTTCAATATTGCCCTTTCAGTAATTTCCAATCAATTTAATGTGAGCGTAATTGCATGTGGCTAATTCCATTGGTACCGTCACCTGGATAACGGATTTCATCTCTTTCACTCTTTCGATGTGATTTTTATTAACATGAGACAAAACACATTCGTTCCACAGGTGACATGGTGGAGATAATGTATGAGTTACCGATGGAAAGAGCCATATACAAGTTGTGGAATGTTCTGTAAAGCATTGAAATGTTCTGAAAAGCTCGGAAATTTCTCGAAAGTTGTCAAAATTTCTCAAAAGTTGTTTACTGAAATTTCTAGCTCTTTGAAGAGCTTTCTAGAATTTTTTATAACTTTATAGATCCTTCTAGAACTTTCAACAACATTCTAGAACCTTCCTTCTAGAACTTTTCAGAGCTTTCTAGAACCTTCTATAACTTTCCAGAACTTTTCAGAGCTTTCTAGCACCTTTCAGAACTTTCCAGAGCCTTCTATAACTTTCTTGAACTTTCCAAATCTTTTTAGAACTTTTCAGAATCTTTTAGCACTTTCTAGAAATTTCATGAACTTTCTAGAACTTTCCAGAACCTTCTGGAAGTTTCAAAAACTTTCGAAAACTTTATGGAACTTTTTAGAACGTTTTGGTACTTTTTAGAACTTTCGGGAAATCTCTCTTTCCACCTAAAGTTCTAGAACGCTGAAATATCCTAAAAAGCTTGATATAATATGACGTCATAACATATCATTAATGGGGTTTTAAAAATTAAGCTTAGAAAAATATTTTGAAGAACTTTCTTATCCAAAAAATTTGGGATTTTTTTATTTATGAAAAACTGCTTGTTAAATCTTAGTAAATCATGTCCTTCGGGTTCGAAATTTGACTGGTTACAAACTTAGAGACAAACTCATTAGACGCGTTATTCATGAGGGTCTAAAAATCTATAAGATTATGATCTTTAAGAGTTATTGCAATTCTTGCTGTAACATTTGTTCCTTACAATGCTCCGTAATGCCGTAGCAGTGCTATTCTTTACTTCTGCACAATAAAATACCGTTGGTGTAAGTTGTGGGAAATGTTGATAAAACTTTTGGGTCTTTGCTTACTTCAATTTACCCCATTCTGCCTTGTCTATGATGTTCAATCATTTTGATTTGCCGGAGGATAGGATTAAGTTAACACCAAACGCCAACAAAATAACATTTGATTTTATTTTTTCAAAGCTTTATCTTGGGTTATGCAAACATCTAACATTAACGGTGATAATATACTTTGTTGTATGTCGGCAACCGCAAAATTGATGAATTTTGTTGGAGGAACAGTAATTCGACAAAATTAATAAACTTTTCTCATCGAAGGAAATACTGTTTCAAACAATGTTACAAACAATATACTTGTGTACATTACATTATGCCTTAAAGTATCAGATAACTGCTCTCAAAATCCAATAAAATAGCTGAGTTTCCACTTAATAAATTTCATGGTTTACGAAACATAACAACTATGCCATTATACTGAATGGATATTAGCTTATAATAAAACAATCAGAATATGGGTCCCCAAAAATGGCAATGTGACCATCTTTATCAACTTTCGCATAGATATAGGAACGCTTATTTATGTGGGCAAATATTTCTGTCTACTTATACAATGTTAAGCATAAATCCGCACCGCACATGCTATAACAGAAATATCTTCTGTTTATATTACATTTATATTGCACATCATCCATTGTAATTCCAGAGAACAATGCTGGGCAAATTCCCCATTTCCATTTTCTTATTTCAAATCATGGCAAAATTTATACATAAGAAAATTACACGCCAACCGACAACCATTTCTTATATCTCCACTAAGAATATGTTTGATTGCTTGCAGTGTTATTTTTATACAAATTGAAGATGCTCATATAAATCATATGATCACACACAAGGCACTATAGCTGAGGAAAAAGAGTTGATTTTTTTCCTCGTTTTTCGCATAATAAGACAAATGATAAGACTCTCTAAGCGTTGCTTCTTATGACGACGAACTGCCGTTCCTACCAACATAATCCACCAAAACAAATTACTCCATACATTTTATGTTGATGTTTATGTTTAAATTATTTTTTTCCTATCATTGCGGAATTTCAAATAGACATCGGGTTTTTACGACGAAATTTAACTGATATGAATGCAAATTATATCATTTCTTCGAATGACGACCCGCCGCGCCAAGCTCAATTAAAACGAGTTTTTACTGGAAATTTTAATTCAATCGGAATGTGATATTCAGTTAGTTTTATGATTTTGCCCTCCCCCTTCTCGCAGGCTGTTGTCGATATTAATATCATTTCAGCGAATTACTTGTTGTTGTTGTTGAATGTTTTCTATTTTTTTAATATCAATATCTCCACCACAGAAACCTCGCTTAATTAAATTGATATTTTACTGGGGGTCTATTAACATTTACAGTCAGCGCTAATTGTTTCCCGGCCGTCGTGTCACCGTTTTCTATTCTCTTTCTCTGGCTCCTTCTTCAATTATTTCTCTTTCGATTTTTCTTTTTCGATTTTTTATTTATGTCACAGATGTGCTTCATAGAAGTTCGTTCCAAATTCCCGCAAAGGTCTCATATGTTCACTAGGGAATTTGTAATATGCACAGGATAATGTATTGATTTATCGGTTGGAGATGTTAAAAACGAAGAATAGTAGATTAAAGTGGGGGATGCGGAAATAAGTTATTACATGAGGGATCAATTTTGTGAAATGAGCCAAACTCAAGATGGTGTTTTTAAGCAGAAAGCTTTGAAAGCTTGTAGTTGTATACCTCGCCTTCGGCTCGGGATACAAAATCTATACTCGTAAAAAACCAGTTTTTAAATAGAGTTGCTTACAAATACACGAATGAGTTTGCGAGTGTCACGAAATTATCCAGAATGGATGACTTATTAAGCAATATTTCTGACCTAAACGATGTAAAGATCAGTGCCACGATTCGTAAAAACGGTTTTTACGAATTTTTACAAATGTTTACGATTTTTTCAATTTGTAAAAATAGGGAAAACTAAGGTTATACATGTCGGCAGATCTTGGAAGGAAATAGTTTGCAATTTAAATGGGGAGGAGCTGGAGCAGGTTTCTGAATTCAAGTACTTAGGAACCGTTTTTTCAGAGGATGGCAAGCTGGTTAGGGAATTAGAAGAAAGTAGGAAAATGGGAAACGCCGTAGCCAGTCAGTTGAGGTCACAAAAAGGAATTAAGTAGCGAAACAAAGTTAGTTATCCACAGGTCAATTTTCAGGCCGACGATTCTGTATGGTAGTGAGAGTTGGACTGCGGATATCTCGTGCATGACCTGGAGGTTTCTGATATGAGAGTTCTTATGAACATAGCGAAAGTTTATCGGAGGGAGCAGTGGGATAATCACATTAGGAACGAAGACATTAGGGAACATTTAGGAATTTCGTCTGTGGAAGACGCGGCAAGGGCTAGCCGTCTGCGCTGGTTCGGACACGTTCAAAAGATGGGTAATAACAGGCTACCGAGAAGGATCTTGAATGCGCAGGTCCCGGGTGTTAGGCTAAGGGGTATACCAAGGAGAAGGTTTATTGATTCAATTAAATCAGATTTAGAAGTTAGGGGACTTTCTCTGGACGAACAAACCATCTTCTTGGCGGGCGATAGAAGGGCATGGAGGACGATAGTTCACCATTCTGAGGTTGCGGCAAGACCTCACACCGAAAGGTAAAATTGTCTATAAAGTTTGATGATGACGTAAAAATAGTAAAAATTACTTAAAATTTGTAAAAAAGCGCAAACATTTGTAAAAATTTGTAAAAACATTTTGACGAATCGAGACCCTGGTGAAGATGATGTACAAAAGATGTAAAAGTGGTGTACAAGTGACGCCTTGCTGATGTCTAGGTTGTTTTAGTGCGGTACCTGCCTCGTTTGTGGGCCAGGGCTCTTGGAAGGCGCCATATAAAGCCCATATGTATGTGTTTGTGTGTGTAATGTGTATGATAGCACATTTTGTATTAGACAAGGTTGAGTGTTCAACTTTGTGTTGAATTTGTGATGTTGTAAAGCTGTACGCTTGCATAGTAATTGCAAATCATTAAAATATCTCATAAAAATTTTATAGTACATCACACATACATCAATTTTATAGCATTTGCAATGTTTTACAGATAAACAAATGATGTGTCAGTGTTGCAAAAGTGATATTATAAAGTTTTGCGTTTACACATCATTTTTACATCAATACTACATCATTAATACATCACATATACAACTTACTTGTGCTGATATATTGTTGTAATAGTGAGGTTTTTTTTATGTTTAAGTTGTGAACGAACATGATGTACTTGCTCGTGTACTTGTCATAGTCCCAGTTGTGGAGTTAAAATTTTCTTTCAAATTTAGTTTCAGGAATACCATTTCTCTCATAACTTCGCTTCAAAAAATTAAATGTGTACAAATGTGACAAGTAAAATATCTTGTCAAGACCGGTAGTGGACGGAATAGTGGCCAAAATTGAGGCAACGTTAGCTCTCTGTATCGCGAGCGATATCCGGTGAATTAAATATTGATGAGATCGCGAATATCCCGAAATTTCGTTAAGTTGATCGCCAATGTGACTGACCAATTACAAGGCGTCTGAGGACTAAAGCCCAAGCGTCTCGACGGCGAAGGCTTTGAAAATATAATTGTTGGCTGTCAAAGCCGTGTACTCGCTGTGCTTGTGGCGTGAAGCAAGTTCGGCGAGACCTCTGACGTTATTACACGATACGGAAAGATGAGTAGGGGCTGGGGTGTCAGAGCACGTTGCATCCCAGACAAGATGTTGGCTACGGGACAAGCATCAATCCGTCGGGCTTTTTTCAATCGTCCCGAAGAAGACCAGGTGGTTCAAGGGTGTTAGGTACGTGAATGATAATGCCTGACTCAAAATCTTGTTCAAATCGGCGTGACGTGGATAGCGTCCGGCACTTCTTTGGCAACTAAGGCCATGTGTACCGAATT
Organism: Pseudolycoriella hygida; assembly: GCA_029228625.1. Classification (NCBI taxonomy): domain Eukaryota; kingdom Metazoa; phylum Arthropoda; class Insecta; order Diptera; family Sciaridae; genus Pseudolycoriella; species Pseudolycoriella hygida. The sequence goes on along the minus strand of CM055405.1, from coordinate 34,391,095 downwards.
CGCTGACAAAAGAGCCGCAGGAACAAATGTGTGGTTGACAAATCGTAGCACATTGATGTCGTCCCATTCACTTTGATGTTGAAGCAATGTTGGAAACCGATTGTTAATAAAATTCCAGCTTTCGATGGCATCACGCAGTTTGGAGTATATGAGAGATAAGTTCGACTACACAATAAGTTAAGCTTAAGAAAGCGGGGAGTGCGATGTCGCCTCTTGATGTCGGTAAAGTAGCTTGTGTCCATATATTACCCTGTAGATTCGCATTTAAGATCTGCACTAGAGGAGACTTTAAGATATGGTCGTAAGCGTTGATAAAATAATTTGCTGCCACACTGGTAATGATCGGATAAAATAACTCAATTTCGGCATAGCGAAGCAATTCTTTAATAAGAAATAGGCGGAATTAGCGGAAAAATTTGACAGGCGACCAAACATGACAGTAATCGATTCTATTACACGGGAGGCCATACTTTCGAAGCCGGAAGATAGTATTGGTGCTCCCAGAAAATTAAAATATTCATCACTCGTAACGCGAATACCTGGGTGAAGAGCGTCGAATCGCTGAACAACGTCATGATCGACTTGAACGGAAGAAAAGTGCAATTCGCATTTATAATGAGTCCAATTTCAATGGAGGAACGGATGAGCCGGGCAAAGTCCTTTAAAAGGATATCGGGAAGGTCACTCAAAGTCCCTTCATCCTGGTACCATATGTTTCGCTCGGATTCCATGCCGTCAATTATGTGTTGAATAGTTAAATGAAACAAAAATGAACCACCGGATCGCTTTGTTGGACACCAGCGGCGGATAAAATTACATTACAATCGTACAATAAAATTGAAGGATGGGCGTAACACTGCCAAAAATATTTAAATAGCAGTGGCGTCTTATCCTTCACTCTGGATAGCATGACACCACGATCGACAGAATTGTAGGCGTTAGAGTAATCGATTTTAAGCGTAACCCAGCGTCATTTTCTCGATTTGACGACGAAGGATCTCGTGGCATGAACGGCTGCCTCGCAGCCACAACAAACTCCAAAACCCAACTGTTTGTGACCGAAATAGTCACCGATAATTTCTTTTACATGTGAAGCGATCGGCCTGATGCCGCCGCACTTCTTATCAACCTCACCACGTAACATGAAATTGCTGAGATCCGTGACGGCGCGGCGGTTAAAACATCGGGCCCAAAATTTCCGGCTGAAATAGATGTCAAATCTTTGAAGTATTGCGGCCGAAATCCGTCTGGGCCGGCTGAAGATCCGCTTGAGAAACTAGCAATGGATTTTTTCACTTGACTGACGGTAACCTGAAGACGGTGCGGAAGGCATTTGAGAAAGTTTGGATGGTGCCGGGTATTTTGCTTGAAGCGAATTTAAAGTGTCAGCGTTAGTCGGAGCGAATGATTCCTCTGAAGATAACAATCTAATTGCGCCTCTAATATCGAAGTCGGCCAATTTATCGTCGACACGCTTATAGAATTCAGCAGATTCAGTCTTTGCGACTCTATCCGTAGGTAAATTTAAACTGGCTATATTTTCCTTGACGATAGAGACGAGCCTGGATGTGAAACGCCTTATACGAAAATGAGAAAAATGCCAGCCATGAGGGTAAATCGTTAAAAGCGATGCAACTCCTAATCACCTGAATGAACGCTTTGCCGGCTAAAGGACGTGCACCTTTCGGGATTCTTCTTAAAACTCCAATCTTAGATTTCATGGCAAAAACTTCTATAAAATTGTCTTCAGTTACTGAAAGACCATTCACGTTTGAAATTATCCAAGGCGGAGAATTCGGGTGACACCTGGTGTTGTGAATTTTCATTACTCGTATGGAATCGAAAGTCCTAGAATCGCTTTGAGGACAATTGGAACACTTGAATCTGATCGTCGAGACTGATGGATGACACGCATTAATATCGCTTGAAGTTTCAGGGACATCGTTTGAGGTTAAATCCGACATGATGAGCACAATTTGATGATTTTAATCCTTAAAAAGGCGATGAAACCGTTGCACTCGATCGTTATGATAGTCAGGGGCAGCTGAGAAATCGGTCCGATATAAATTTGAAGACAAACGTTAGAGCGCGTTCGAAAAGTAAAATGTTTCACAGAGTTGCTCAGTTAATGCTGTCATTGTTAACTTTAAGATTAGATTGTTCATGGCCAAAATCGGTCGTGAAGAATGTGAGAAATGTCATGAAGAACGTTTGTTGTTGTCATCGTTAGTAAACATAGTTCGTCAATTGAATTAAAATTGTCAGTAAAGTGGCTAGGAGTGTGGGGGACGATTATTGAAGGTAATAAATTAATTTTTAAAGCATGAAAGACAATTTGATGGTATAAATTTTGAAATATTGTGAAATATTTTTATTCAAGGAAACTCAGTGAAACGTTTTAGTTACTGAACGGTTTATGTCAGAAACTTGCCTAATATTAAATTTTGCTCGTTTTTCACTGAGAATTTTAGTTTTCGAACGCGCTCTTAAGGAAAAACGTGAAAAATATCTAAAATCAAAAATTAATAGTAAAACGGACAGCAGTCGGAGCTCGTTCACTTGAAATTATTTTGCTCATTGTATTCATTTTTCCTAAAATTTCTTAACTGAATAGTTTAAGAAATTTTAGGAAAATTGAGCAAATGGATAAACTAAACATACACATAGCCGTGTCTAAGACAACCAAATAATATTTTATATTATAGGCTCAACCATTCGTTTCCGCCCACCACCGTGAATGACTTATAATTCACTAATAAACTATAAATTAATTATAAATTCAATAAAAACTATTATTGAAATTGGAAAATCTTTTCCATTATCACACTTTGCATCGTTTTCAATCAATTACGCGTCATTAGCCACAAACAAAACTTGTTTATCGTCTGATTATCGTATTAAATTGAACGTATGTTTGAACATTCCACACACGAAAACTCTACACATTTAACGACGATATTCTCTCTTAAATTATGCATAGCATAACATGTAAAATTTGAATTGAATTGAAAATACATTCATCTTTCACATTATTAAAAGCTGTGCTTTCCTACTGTAAATATTATGACAAAATATTAAATTTAAATTTCAGTTAATCGTAGAAATCCTTATTTTAATGAAATCGCGTTTCTAAATTGATGTGTAAACTTGGAAACTACGTAAATTAAAAAATTAAATTTGCTTTTTTTCAGATCGAATTGAAGTCACTCCAACAAAACGTGTGTAAGTTGAAGTTAAAAAAAAGGGGAAAAAATGAAAGGTTCTGATGAAGGCGTAAATCATGAGTATTAAACATTCGTTCGTCAACCACATAACCCATTAGCCTCAATAATTTGTGCAGTGCCAGCTAATTTTTTGTGACTATGGGCATATTTTCTGAATAGAAAGTGGCAGCTGTGATAGAAGTACTTGAAAACAAGGTAAAGTGTTCTCACACTAAGCAGAGTGCGCTTTATCAAGTGAAAATCCATTATGAGAGAATTTAGCCACAATTTCCCTGAACGGGCGAAATTCAAACAGTGAAGTGTTTTTGATTAAAACTTTTCAATTAATTCGGATAGAATGTAATCTAATTACAGTTGTTTTTTGTCTGGAAGTAATAATCAAATTTACGAAAGTATTAAAATTACAATTTCAATGCAATAAAAATAGTAATAGAGAGGACCATGCATAAAACACAAATAAAATTCATAAATAATAAAACCGAATATAATTTATTTTATTTGGTGAAGTTACCCCGTTGCAGTGGCAAAATGAAATTATTTATTCAACGGAATGAATACCGTGGAAAATAGTGTGTGTATCGAATTTAATTTATTCAAGACACAAAAAATGTACTTTTTCATTTCTCTATGAATAAATCATTGCCAGTTATTCCATAAATATAACGAAAAAAAAGAGAATAGAATTCACTTTTTGAAATGAAATTTGAAAATGTTGTATTGTTATACGTGTGCGAGAATTTCTTTAAAAGTTTATTCTATCAACACAGTAAAAGTGAAATTTAATTAATCTGCGAAAATGAATAACAAACCACCACTGCAAGTCACTTCTTATAATTTACCGAGTCCACCAAGTCCGCCTATGTGTTTTCCATCACCGAAGAACAACAAACGTGATAACGTTGGACTGTGTGGATGCCAGCGGGCGCCTAAATCACGTTGTATATCAGCGTTCGGTAAGAGCTTTTTTATTGCAATAATAGTTGACTAATCGAAAAATGAATGCAAAATTGACCTATTTAGCATGCGAAAATATTTTACCGGAAAAAGTTATTTTTCCCAAATTCTTTAACAATTTTTCTATTCTATCAAATAATTACATGAGCGTACGTTGAAAATGAATGATTTTAAAATACATTTAAAACTTATTAAGATGAATGCACCGAAGTTTCGCTAAATTAGTTTCCATTGGGTTTGGGCCGACCTTAAGACCGACCGACCTAGAGCTCTAAGTAGAAAGCTCGGACCAATACTTTAATAGCGGCGTTGGGCGTTGGGTCCGCCATTTGTGACGAAATTTTTAAACATAACGTAATTTTGTTTTAAATAAACTACTGTAATCTTTTCAGAAAATAAAACTTTGAACACAAGATTTCATTCAAACAATAGCGTCACATCAAGCGATATCATTAATTTTGAATGCGGACTTATGGACTGCGTCACACTTTACCTTTTAAGAGGTTTTTGTATGGAAGTTTGCAAGTTTGCAATTCTTAAAACTAAAAAATTTCTGTCTCAAAACCAACGTCTAAAAACTTTTATTTTTGCATTCCATTTCATTTGATGGCATAAAATTTTTTGACTTTCTCGAGGGTGACGATACATTTGGACACTCTTTCACGAAAAAAATTGTTCTGTTTTTTGAGAAAATATTTCTCCAAAAAAATTTACTTAAAAAAAATTTTCGAAGAAAAAAATTTTTTCCGAAAAAAAAACTTCTTTCAGAAAAAATCTAAAAAAAATTTTCTCCGAAAAAAAATTGTTTCTGAAAAAAATTTTCCCTGGAAAAAATTTTTTACACCAACTGTCTAGCTATAATAATTCAAAAGATAAGAAAAAATCCAAGATGGCGTCACTTTGACAGCTGGTCGCCGTTTTCTTAGGATCACAAAAAAATTCTACCCTCCAATTTCTATAACTTTCCCGAACAAACAAACCAACCATTCTTATTCAGAAGATAGCATAGTGCACTCCAGGCCAGAAAATACGAAAAATTGACTTTGACCGATTCGGGAATGTTGTGCGTGTTTTTCAAATCTCTTGTCTTTTATCGACAACAACCATTTAATTAGTCGGCAAATTTCTTACGTTGCATTCGATAACTTGCTCTAAAAAAATGAAATGGATTTTGCAACAGTTTGGTTTCGTGTAGAAATCGTACGGGCATGAAGTATCACATGAGTGCACATGAGTATTCACAAAATCGAAGATGGCGCCGCTTTGACAGCTGGCAGAAATTTTCTTAAGATCCCGAAAAATTCTCATGATCAAACTCTATTGCCGTTTCGCAGAAAACTAAAGTTCGAAAATCCAAAGAAGCATCATTTATTGCTTACAAAAATTCAAGATGGCGTCACTTTGGCAGGTGGTAGACTCTTTCTGAAAATTCCAAAAAATTCGCCTGACGAAGCTCTACAACTTTGTAGAAGACACCAATTCTCCAAGTATAGTCATAGGGTAGGGGGGTAGGAGGAAGTTCGCCTATATGTAGTTCCTGGTCCCACAAAGGTTTTGTATGGGTTTTTTGTGTTTGAGGACTTCTTTTTTGGGGTGGGGGTGGGGGGACTGCGTCACGCCCTCCGCACGATCGTGAGTTGACGGATGCGGACAGACAATTTTTTTCATAAATGACGTCCGGTTATTTTGACAGTTTTTTGACCTATACCCCCCAAAATAATGACGTCTCATTGCTGACCCCCATAAAAAAATGTGAGCTTCACAAAAAAAATTTTTTTTTATCATGAATAGAAATACAGTAAACTCTACGTTACCAGATAAGCTAGAACAATAGTATTATTATATGATTTGAAAGATTGTAGATGTTCTCTTGCTGGATCACATAATACTCAGACACGCCGACTTCACCTCTTCCCGTGGGGGGCAAACAGGGCCGTATCTAGAGTCCAATATCAGACCGAGCCCAAACCCATGGAACTAATTCCAGCCCATCACGAATGGGAAGTATGGAATTGTAGCCAGTTCAGATAAAGCAACATTACGAGAGCTTTAATTACTATGACCAAAGATTAAAAATTGCGAGCGAAGCGAGCGAAATTTTTCATACTATGTTTCTTCGAAAACAAAAAAACTCGTACAGATTCAAAACAATCGAAGGCCGCTAACATTTCGTTCAGTGCCTTTATCGGCTGCTAGAGACAAAATCGGTCATCAGCGGGGTGAGAAACGGGCCGAAAATCAAGTTTGTCTGCCAATACAAAAAATTCTTTTACGTGTCACTCTGCGAAAATGATTTTCTCACCGCATGAAAATGTAGCCGTATCCTTATTCCTTTTCAAAAATAAAATATTTTTGATTGATCTTACACTACGGAATCAACTTAAATAAAAACGTTTTTCCACTTCTTTTTTTAAATTCCCGAGAAATGTTCGGACATTGGAGCCTTGCACAAAGGTTCTTTCTATGTAAAATTAACACCATCATCAAGGGCAGTTTTAAATCTGTGATTTTGTAGGATTTTTTGGCAAATTTACTCTTAAATTTGAGATGGTTACTTAGTGTCCCGGCTTCCCGTAGGGGGCGTCGCCCTCTACGAATTCTGCCGTTGGGGGCGACGGCCCCAGCTAACCGTGGAAGTCGGCGTGTATGATAATACTATTGTTTTAGCTTATCTGGTGCCGGAGATATCCAAAGAGGCGTCTAAAAAACAGAGTGAGTTCGTTATAGAGAGAGTTTACTGTAACTTTTGTGATTTTTATGTACTTGTAACACACTGTCAAAGTGATTTGTCAAAGAAACTACCGGAAAACTTTTGGCTAAGTCTGTGTTTCTGTGATTCGACAAACAACTTCGTGCATACTCTCAGTTTTAAATTCGTTACAGAAATTTGACACAACTACAAACTTCCAACGTCACGCTTTTCAAACCCCCCCCCCCCACCCTCCCCCCCACGTCCGAATTCGTCCGGTTTTCATAAACCCCTCCTCCCCTCCTACCGACCGGACGTCATTTATGAATGGCCCCTTATCGAAAATGCTATTGGCACCGGGTGCCAACAGTCTCTTCTATATGCTGCAACTCAAGGCTGTATAACAAAGTATAGAAAGTCAGCTTACCAGAACAGCAAGCATTATATCGCGTTATAAAATAAAGAAACGTTTAAATCGAAGTTTCTTCTTCAAATCCATTCAAGACTTTCTTTACCATCATCATTAAGTGCCGTTCAAGACTTTGAAAATTCACGATACCCCTTAGGTCAACTTGGCATTTTCATAAATTCATTAGTTGTAATTAAATGAAACAAATAATTCTTGTTAATTAAGAAACAAAAGACAACTCTTCCAAATGAAAGCAAAACTTTGTTGCTTAGCTCCAAAATATAGGAAAAATTACGTGGAAAGTTGGAGTTTATCAAATTAGATCAACTCAACATCATTTACATTAACTTCGTTTTTACTCAGGTAAATAATTTTGAAATATTAAGTCTTTCAAACCAGATGGTATCCAACAGATTAGGGCTGTAGCAGTAATAACATATTTTCTACTCTTTCGTTGTTTCTTTGCTTTCTAATATGTACGTTTCATCATACCCCTCTCCTTTTCGACGATATAATCCTTTTGTAATAAGCGCAAAAATTATAAATATTTGTGAAATGAATCCCATCGTCCTACCTCCTCGTAACCCCTCTTTTTCTCCTTGTATATGCTTCCTCTTTTTGCATCATTTACATGTTACATTTCTAAAGAACTAGCTTAAGTATAAATCGTCAATACGGTTCGTTGTAATATACACTAAGTTTCCCTACATAGATGGGTTGAAAAAAATGTTTTTACGGAAATTTGAAAGCATTGAATTATCGATTTTTCTAAAAAATATGTTCTGGGTTTCGTCGAAATGGATCTGAACAGCAGTTTTTGTTCGCTATCCAGCAACCGCTAGATAAACATGAATCTGCTATCGGAGAAACGCTTTTTGGATGTAATTTTTGTACGCAATTCTCAACGATTGCTATCAATACAACAAATTAATCGCTGGCACATAGCGCACGCTGCCACTCATAACATCAATAGCAATTACAGATACTCAAACATTATGCACGACTACAAAACGAGATCATTAAAACATTTTATTTTATCTCATTGGAAAAAACACAAAGTACGGCAGTTAAGTATTGATAAATCCATCTATTCAAACCAATGAGATTCTAGAACAATGCTTCAAAATAATAGATGAATGAAAACAATTTATAATAAAAAAAAATTGAAAAGCTATTTAAGAGCCAGTAACGTAAACAAACATAATGATAAAAGCTCATACTATAATATCTCAAAAGGTTTCTAGGAATAGAATTTGAAAATAAACTTGGTAGATGCTAAGTGTATGTCGTGTCAATAGTTTCTAGGCTACAGAGCTGGCTATTGGAACATTGCACAAACAAGTTTCGCAGATTCGGTAATGTAGACACTATTTACACAATGTGCCAACAAATGATTCTGTAATGCAGGCACTATTCGCCCAGAGTGCAAGTACACATAAATTATTCCAATATTTGAATAAAAAATTATTGTGGGCATTGGTGGACATTCTACAAAACTTAAGCGTTCATATTTTCATATATAAGAACGATGACATTAGGCGCTTCCGAAAAAAGTCGATTCCGTAACCCCACAAAAAATATTGTTTGGCCTCAAAAATGGCAAAATCAAAAACTTCATTTTTTTTTCAATATTTTTGTACTTTAAAGTGCCATCAGCGCCACCTATTTTGCCCAATGTTTCCAAATTTGTTTTTCCCGTAAAGGGTAAAGGCTCATATACTTTTATTCGCTGTCCCATATCGAAAGATATCAATACATGCGTATTTCCCTCCTATTACATGTAGGGTTCTTTCGATATTTGTATCCACATGTAATAACATTGTGTCCTATCCACAAAACTCATTACATACAACTAATCTGCCCTAATTTGCATAAGAAACTTAGTATGAAAGAGACAAACAAATTTGTATGAACTTTTGCATATATTTGTTTTTTCTCTCTTTCGCACTAAGTTTCTTATGCAAATTACGGCAGTAATGTCATTATCACCGTTTTAGTACCAACATAACATTATAGTAGAAACCGTCGAATGTTCGAATGATGTGAGCAAGTGTTCGAAAATATGACAGTCAACATGTTTACTTTCGTTTTGATCTATTCTTCAAACAAATTCGAGAAAAATTGAATTTTCACTGTGGTTTTTTGTTTGATGGTGAGTAAATATACATGTATTGACGACTTCTTTCCATATCGAACAGCGATTAAAATAGCATACGTTCCATGCTGTGAAAATAATTCATTAATTCGAGATCAATTTTGTGAACTCGGGAACTCACTCGTGAATTTTCGAGCAACTCGCTTCGGAAACTGTTTTTGACGCGGTTAGTTGCATACCTTGCCTTCGGCTCGGTTAGCAAACTCTACCCTCGTCAAAAACAGTTTTCAAAGGTTGTTGCTCGAAAACACACTCGTGAGTTCCACTCATATCACAAAATTGATCGCTTTAGTAATGAATTATTTTCACTGTGTAGAACGTAATCTACTATTCCTACAATACCCCACACGATGAATTTGATATGAGTTTCATTCGATTGATTTTCCACATGGATGTAAGTATGAATTTTCTTTTGGGAAAATTCCAAATAAAACTTCTGAAGAAAATTCACATGACATGCTTGCACAAAACAAATTGTATGAAACTCATTTCTTTTCCAAATTCATCGTGTGTTTACGGGAAAAATAAATTTGTAAACATTCGGCTAAATAGGTGGCGCTGACGACGCTTTAAAGTACAAAAATAGAAAAAAATCAAGTTTTTAATTTTTACAAGCGACAATTTTCTTTCACCAAATTAAAAAAAATTTGCCATTTTTGAGGCTAAACAATATTTTTTGTGGGGTTATTGAATTGACTTGAGAAAACTATTTTTTTCGGACATGCCTAGAGTGTATGTATCCTTCTCGTCCCACATTGGCCCATTAACTTCAGTGATAATAGCTAGACGTGTGTGGGCCGACCTTTATTGGAAGCCCGGCCCGCACCGAACCCGATCCGAAATTAAAACCCGAAGCCCGACCGACCGGGATTTTCTAAACCCGAAAGCCCGAAGCCCAAACCCGTGAAAAGTAGTTCGGGTTCGGGTCGGGTCGGGTTCGGGTCGGGTCGGGTTCGGGCGGGCTTTTTTTTCGAATTTCGGACAACCCGCTCACCTCTAGAAATAGCCTCATATGAAAGAACTAGTGGAATCTCCCGCCCCTATGGGCTCTCGGTCGCTAGGTTGGATATTTGTGTCTAGGTGCACACACCGAAAGGTGCATAAGTTTGATGTAAATGTAGAAGAAATGAATATAGAAATAAGTTTATCAAAATTTGTTGTTTGTGTTAGTTAATTATAACACTAATTGTGAAGAGAGACGTGGACGCAAGATGATAAATTGAAAAACGTTTGTGCTATGAAGCGTTTCATTTTTGTACGTAATGCATCAAATCTAGTTTTCCCCTGTACTAACGTTTTTTTCGAACTATCGTTTCCTCCGAATTGCCCGACATTTTCACCAATACTGGTCACTTCTACCCACAAAGACTTTGCAAAAAAAAAGAAGGATCTTCTCTCATACCTTCGCAGATACTTCTAAAAACATAAGAATTGATCACTTCGGCAAATGCTGATGTATATCTTTCATTTTGTTCGGTGTCCCGACACACAATATACCAAACCCAACAACTTCGACACCGAACATCTATCTTCCAAAAAATTTGTAAGAAAAATTTCAACTAAAATCTAGGTGTCAGATTGTTTTATTTTTTTACTATAAAAGAAAGTGCCTGCTGAATTTTATTTTAGTTCCTCAAAACTCTTCAAGCAGGGCGGATATATGTCTTCATTCGATTGGTGGTTTGTGACCGGCAGACAAATAATTAAGTAAATGGACAAACAAACAAACTTTAGACGGTTACAAACAGCATAACAAAAAATTTTGACTAGTACTTCCAAATGTTACCATAACAACTGATCTACGTCAAAGAGTTGCTCTTTGAATAATCGAACAAACGAGGTGTGTATATAAGGCCGCATATTCGAGATGATTACTCACTCAATATGTGACCATGCTGATATGCACATGGTCTTGCGACAAAGGTGCACTGAAGAGGCGTAAACGTCCCAATCACCCAAACCTTTTGTCGTGGATTGTTGAAATATAGAATGGATAGAAACATGTCTGCTATAATTGCAAGATCAAAGAAACATTGACCGAATTGAAATAATTAGAAATGACTGAATCAAAAATCAAAAAGTCTGAGGTCTCAAAAAAAATGAAAAACTGAATTTTGTTTTATTTTTCGACAGTAGAAGTTGACAGTTAAGTAAATCAGATTTCTGCAGGTCCTTCGAAACGTTTAATTTTATTTATTCCTTTCTGATTCACTTCGTTAAATTCTCCACTCTTCTCAATTAAACTATATATGTTGTTTATGCTTTGATGATTTGTATCAATATACAACTAATTGTGTATTGACATGTTCCTCTGAAAATTGAATTCCTCCTGTTTCTTGTATGTACCGATTCGACAAAGTCTTCAACAAATCAGATATAATCAACAACTTGAATACATCTGAGTACTACAAGGTAAAATGGCGAAAGTCAACTAAATTGAAATTTGAAACAAAACTAGTTTCCTACATCTACATTGATAATTAATTTGCGCCATGAAATATAATAGCTATTTGGTTGTCAAGTAGTTATAGTCGTGCAATTTTTCCACTCTGCAATATTTCCATTTCGCTTAGCGAACTTTTTAATGGTACATACAATACATTTGAGCATATTACATACAATACAATTGAGCAAATTACATTACCACATTTGTTGTCACGTAGTGATGAGATATTCCGAAAATGTTTTTCCAATAACATTTTATTTACTTTTTCCTATAACAAAATGGCCATTTACCACGAGTTGCTTAATGAGATTTTTTTCCGCAAAAGACGAGCTGCAGACGAGTTCGGCCCATTAAGAATTGAGCTTTGTATACGTGATTTTTTGTATACATCAAAACATTTTCCAAGTTTTCAAAAGTTTCTCAAGTTATCAAACCAACGAAATTTTCCAATTCAATATGGTGGTTCAGTTTATTCACGAAATAAGTACAGTAGAACATTTCTGCCGTCATTTTCATAAGAAACACGTCCTACAGATAAAACAAAAGAATTCTTTTGTTTTATTTGTGGAACTTGTTTCTTATGAAAATTAAGGCAGCTTTCTTGTGTCATTTTCATATCGTTAATGAATGACTTATTCGCATTAATGCAGCTATTCATTGTGTGTACTAGGCTTTTCAATTTTCACATAATTTCACATAATTTTCGCATAATGTTCTAATTTCACAATAAATTCGATGGCTTGAAAGTTTCATTGTAAAATTGAATTTCAAAAGCCATACATTCAGCTAAACGAGCTTTTCATAAAAGCTTTAAAAATCGTTATACAAATAAATTGCTGTCATTTAATTTAATCTATTTTTTCACCTATCACGCCATTACATTATTTTTACCATATTCCTACGTATAGATTTAGTATAACTACAGTAAGCTCTAATGTAAAACACACAAATCGTAGAGTGAAAAAAAACTACGTGTGCAGCAAAATCTATTGAAAATTCCATTTATATTGCAGGTGTAATAGTATTAGTACTTGCATACACAGCAATGGGATCAATTCTATTTATGAGTCTGGAAGGTGAGGATGAGGACAATAAAACTGTGGAAACTGCTGTAGCTGCATCAAAACCGTATCCCCGATCGGATTTAGTTAATGCTGATATTAGATCGAGGTAAGTCTTTTTTGCTGTTCAACCGATACGTTTTGTATTGTTTTATAAATTGAAGTTTATAGAATGTAAAATGGACACTATTATCTTATATTCGTGTTTAAAACTCGAAGCGAAAAGATTAAGGTTCATTGTGTTTACGTGACTTCGGGTCGAATTTCATTCGTTACCATGTGGTAAGTGGAGGATAATTTGATTTGCAAAAATGTTAAATGGAAATGTTGAAAGTATAAATAATTCAAATAATTATTCTCAACGGGAATGATGTTGTTAAAGTACACAAACATGTGGACCGACGCGACAATACGTGTACTAATGTGATGTTCCACTTTGGCTGTTCTACATTTTAAATAAGTACGAGGGGTGTGCGACGGATCGAAACTGGCATTGTTTACGAAATATTCTTACCTTTGCCAGTAGACATGAGTCGGTAATTCATAAAATTGGAAATTTTTATTCGGTGAAGGCTGTGACTGTTCCCCAGTTGTTAAAAGACTTTTTTAAAAGTTTTTAAAAATATTTTTCAATTTGCGAAAATTCATTAGAATTAAATGTTTTAGTTTTCGTCTTTCCACGTGCTCCCACGTTTTTCTGTTGTAAAGACTCCATCTCCTCATGTCCGAACCGGTGTCTTTACTGCCGTCCGTCGTCGGTCGTGAGAGAAAAGCGAGAAAAGAGAAAGGAATGGGTGCTGGAACGTGCTGGCTTTCCACCAAGAATGTCCGGGTTCTATTCCGTATAGGATTTTTCTTCAACTTAACTTACCGGCCAACACTGTGTCGAACCCCCCCCCAACAGACAACAAATACCTTCGTCTATCAATATGAAACACTCCAGTCAATCAATACAAAGAGAAGTCGTGTGCAACAGAGTTACTTGCAACGAGTGTGGCTTTCTGGCGAAAAACGAACGAGGACTTAATACACAAATGAGAATACATAATATTACTGAGCAAACTGGCGATCCTCAAGGGTTCCCGTCTCGATTCGACTTCAATCCTAATGACACAGCGGATATCGTCCAAAAATTAGGCGAACTAATTTACAAGTGTAAATGCTCCGTTCCAATAGTGTGATTAATCCAGAAGTCTGTCAGGACGATCGTTTGTCAAGAGCTTACCAAGGTGATCGACCAGGTTGTGACTAAGAATGATTTGTTATTATGGTGTCGTTTATTGAGTTTTCCAATTATTGTGTTAAATACGATCCCGAAAAGCAGCTATAAAAACAACCACCGCCCGAACATAGACACAATTCGCTTGTATTCTCAAAATTGAATGACGTAGCCAGCTTGTTCGGAAAATTGCTGAATCTGTTATCATACAACAGGCCGAAGCAGCCGCCGTGTAGTTCAGAACAGTTGATTATCAAAATAGCACAACGGAAAATCGGCGAGGGTGACATCAGCGGAGCTGTTCGAGTCCTGATTTCTCGGGAAAGAATGGAGGACACCTCCCCAGAAAATGATGAAAAATTAAAGCTCAAACATTCGGACGAGGAGCTAGACACTGAAGCAGATCTACTTCCGAGTGATGAGACCCTCGTCACTTCCAGTGAACAAATTGTTAATACAATCAACCATTTCCCAATTAGCTCGTTCGGTGGCATTGATGGCCTGAGACCTGAGGCCTAAGCAGTAACATCATTCGATCAGGTGGGATTTATGGTAACATTTCACCAGTTTTCTACGGAGCATCATTGATTGCACTAGCTAAAGATAACGGGGACATCAGAACAATAGCGATCGGGTTGGTTTGGCGGAAATTGGTATTTTCGCAGTTAAGGACCCACTTTCACAATTGTTCCGCCCAACTCAAAATGGTGTTGGAGTACGTGGTGGGTCGGAAGCTATCGACCACGCAGTTCGGGCTTTCGCCCGTGCTAGTCACCCACGCCCAACACCCATAATTAAATTCGACTTCAGGAATGCTTTCAACGAAGTCTTTGGAAAATACTTGCTGAACGAAATCAGGACAACATCGCCTTCTTTATACTACAACAAGCGTACGGTAACCCGAGTAGTCTTTTCTTCGGCGATGCGATTATTTTGTCGAAAAGGGGAACCCAGGGGGGTGACCCGTGTGCACCAGCAGCTTTCAGTATTGGATTGAGACGGTTGACTCATTCTCTAAAGTCAGCTCTTAACATGTTGTTCCTGGATGATGGCATAATTTTTGATGAATTCAACGCTCTTTTAGAGGATGTTAGAAGTGATTTAGCATTTTCAGACGAATCGGGCCTGACGCACAACCCAGCAAAGTGCGAAGTCTACTTTATCAACATCCCGCCGGAGTCAAAAGAGGAGATGTTCGAGGAACTGAATACTCTATTGCCGGGAATTAAAGTCCTCGATGACTCTTCTTTCATGCTCTTTGGTGCACCGATCTTGGATGAAGGCAGCAGCGGTTCATTATCTAATGGTCTAAAAGCTGTCAAAACTATGTGTAGGCGACTTCCACTCCCGGACATCTACCCGTCACTGAGATTATTACGAAGCTCGCTGTCTTCTCTCGATTTCTATACTTGCTTCGTACGGCCTCAACATTTTTACATCCAGATAAACTAGCAGAGATCGACGAATACTACCTGCAGTCTTGAAACCATCACTAACAACAAATTCAGCAGCACATCGTGGACTCAAGCCTCTCTGCCGTTTTCTTTAGCCGGACTTGAAATAAGGAAGACGATAGACTTGGCACAGCCAGCTTACTTCTCGTCAGTATTTCAATCAGAAGACCTTTTGAACCATATTTTGGCTAAGACTCATACACGCCTTTTCGATGTGAATTTATCGTCTATGATCAGTGAGTACCCTATCGAACTGACACCGACCACAATAGAGCTGAAAAAGGTACAGAGTTCTTGGGATAATTTGCTCTCCAAATCAATTTTTGAAGAGTTGCTATCATCCACAAAAACATCTTCTAAGTGGCTCCAGGCAGTTCCATCCCACCAACTTGGACTTCTTTCGGATAACGACTCAGCGAGAGTTGCAGTGGCGCTCCTGTTGGGTAACAAGGTTTGCGAGCCTCATCTGTGTGTTTGCGGGGAAATGGTGGATCCCAAAGGTTACCATGGTTTATCAAGCAACAGTTCTAAAGGAAAATACCCACGGCATGGTGAGATTAACAAAATTTTCTCGATGGCCTTTACTTCGGCTGGGTTTCCCAACAACCTCGAACCTTATGGTCTGTCTCGACGCGATGGCAAACACCCTGACGGAATAACCAGCTACCCTTGGAGCCGGGGTAGACCTTTACTATGGGATGTGACAGTGGTGAACTCAATTGCGACCAGTTACTTAAACGCCCCTTCCAGGTCCAGCGGGGCAGCGGCGGACGTAGCCGAGCGGCACAAACATAATGTTTACATCGATCTGAAAATGACATATAACTTTACGCCACTCCCCTTTGAAACTCTCGGTGCTGTCGGGCCAGAGACAACGCTGTTCTTGAAACACCTGGGGAAACTTATGAAAAAAACACTGGCGAAGCTCGTTCCCTAGACTTTCTGCTCCAGCGGGTATCGGTCGCGATTCAGAGAGGAAATGCCATTTTTATTCGCGACACGTTTGGTGATTGTCGTGATTTTAATGTCTTCTTGTGATTATTGTGGTGATATTCATCTTTATTGTGATTTATTATGATAGTATTTGTAGTATTTTGTAGTAGTAATTTTACCTAATTAATTTTATTTTAGTAGTTGATCGTTGAAAAGATCTTGGGTTTACAGGCGGTTAATTCCATCTTTCCCCAAGCTAATTTTGATAAAGAAATATACATGAATTAAAAAAAAAAGCATGTGGTCCAACAAACAGATTAATGGTTGCTCATACAAATGCCCTAGAACAAGGTATCTCGCTCATGTGTGATACACCGCATTCTCGGGCTCGTTTAGAATATGCATAGTTATGTCGGCAGCTAGAAGATTTATCGTAATGTCCGAGCCCGTAGTGCGTGTGCTCAGATGACGAGGTTCATTTGGCATACCGGTTTCAACTGTGTGTTCTATAATGGGAGCATGTAATATGGGAATCTTAATAAGACAGAATACATAACTAGGTGGAACGATAGAAGAGTAACAGGGAAGGAACAAAGAGTCATAGTACCTGTGTTCCAAGGCCAGTTAGCCGCCTCGACGTAGAGAAACGATAAGTTGGTAGGCCTGCGATGATAGAATGCGTATGCCTAGTGATGTTTAACACCCATGCAACCAGAATGTCGAAAGACAATGTAAAAAATAATTATAGCATATTTGACGTATTGGTTACGTGGATGTTGAACGTCATTCGACATGTGCAACTCGTCGCAGGCGTACCAACTTTTATTTCTCTGTTAAAGCGTCTTATACTGCAGACAGCTAAGCTAATGTGAGAATAACATGAGCTCATTACTAGGGTGAGCGAACTAGTCTACGCACATATAATGAGTTGTCGGACACATTTTGTTATTTCACTTCATTTATTATTTTTGAGTGAAAAAACGCTCACCCTAACCAAATGTAACGCCACATTTCCTTAATTTATCTACTTTCGTTATGGTTCCGTCCAATTAATTGCAATCATTGCTTTCAGTTCTACATAAAGAGTCAAATCAGCAATATGTCAGCCAACTCAAATACAACTAAATTAAGTACCTAATCCTATTAAATGTGTACCATTTCTTCATCTTTTCTAGATTTCCTATTTTCTTATTCAATATTAAAATTAAGTACTAAAAGAAGTAAAAAAGAAATCATTAACGAGAAAATATTTACACACAATCATCCACTTCCACGTTCACATCCGCACCAAATGTACTTTCATTCAGATTTATCTCTAAAATAAATTGACTTTTTCTTCTTCAAATTTTGTTTTGTTTGTTATTTTGCAAATCTACGCAATGCTCTTATCTATAGCGACACACTGAGTGATATAGAAGTTATTTAGACGCACATGACAAAGAATGCCATCATTGAATTGATAGGGTGGATATTCTAACATTAAAATATTTTGCGACGATTTTTCGTATTGTTTGCTATAGAAAGCGGCTAACTACATTGGCTATTGTAATATTGTAATGCAAAAATAAATGAGATCTCTTGAATCCGAATAGATTTATTGATTTAGACAGCACTGGGAACAATAAAAACATATTTTATCATTTATTGTATACTTGAAGTAGAACGCCCTACCTTTTTTGCTAACGTTGGTATGATCGGTATACCTATACTGTGATGAAGCGAAGCTTTACCGTATATTCAATATTCTGTGTGTTGCTTTGAAGGAGCTAACTTTTATTCGAACAGTATTTTCTTGCTTCGAATTGAGAGCAGCGTATCAATCGGAATTTTTCAATGAATTGACTGGAGTTTGCTAAAAACATCCGGTATTATGGTATGTCGGACATAATTATAGTCTGTATTTCAGTTACTAAAGATACTGAAGCTCTACGTGAAATTCCGGGGGTAAAAAGAAAATCTGAAAATATTTAAGGAAAAACGCTGAATTCATTCAATGTTACAAAGGTGAACTAAAGTTTTTTTAAGAAAAAGATGTAAATTTTGTGTAACATTTCTATAGATCTAAATATAAAGTGAAGGTATAGAAAGCGTAAAGTTAAATTATTTTTATAGCTCCTGTACGGTAAACAAACAACCACATTAACATAATTTACAACAACATGCACGAACTCATTCTTATGAGAAAAACATGCATAGAAAAGAACAGAGAAAACATAATTACACGATGCAGGTGTGTTTGTGCTATTGCCGTACAGCAGAAAATAGTATGTGAGCAACTCAGCGAGATTACGTGATATGACAGCTGCCATTGTTTATGTTCACATACTCCGAAGAGTGTATTTTTTCACTAAATTAATGCGCTAATTTAATTAGGGAAAGTGAAATTGAGCAAATCCTTTCATTAAACCGAGTTAATGAAATATATCAATGCCTACGGGGCTGTTAAAAGCAAAAAATTTTATGGGAAATTAGCGATGAATTTCAACAAGAATATTTATTTTCTCTAATTTATTTTTGTCTTGGACGGCAGTGCGTACAGTAGGAACTCACTCTCTGCAAGATGACTTTCTTAAAATGTTGCATTACTAGTTTTTCTAACTAGTGCCTGATTGACATTTGAGCACGAGATGTATATTTGCCAGCACGAGATGTATATTTGCCAACACGAGCCGTAGACGAGTTTGGCAAAATACATCGAGTGCTCAAAACTACCATCAGGCACGTGTTAGGAACATTACTTTTCACAACAACTGGAAAACATGGACGCTGGTGGATTTCTCCAGATCGTACCATCTTCTTCCCTTTGGAGAAGAGCCTAAGGGTCAACTCCACTAAGACAGACCTTGTGCTATTCAGTAAAAGAAGTACAGGATCAGATCTGGTGGGGAAGATGAGGCTCTTCAGTGTGGACCTAGAACTCACTCCAAGGGTATAATACTCCGGGGTCACGCTGGATAGCAAACTAAATTGGATCGATCATACCGAAGACAAAGCACAAAAGGCCTTGACGACGTTTTGGATCTGTAAAAACTCCTTTGGGAGGAACTGGGGTCTGTCATCTAAGGCCATTCTATGGCTATACGAGACTGTGATCCGACCCATGATGAGTCACGGTTCTGTAGTATGGTGGCCAAGAAAGGACGTGGAGAAAGTAAGGAGCCACGTCTACCAATACCCCAGCCATTATGCAACGATGCATTAAGCAACTGAGTGCGACTGAGACACGCAGAACGCTGGGAAGCCTATGAAGGAGGCGCGCATACGAAGCGATTCTTCCCGAAGCCTGATAAAATATGGGCCAAGGACCTTATCAAAATGGACCGTGATCGTATCAGAAGGGTAGTAGGGGCGACTGTACCGACACCTGAATAAGATGCGCTTGTCGGAGACCTCAAGAGGTTCTTGCGGATTAGAAGAGGAAACGGGCATACATATGATATGTGATTGCCCTAAATTCCTCCAAATGAAACGCGGGATTCTTGGGAATTTTACTGTGAGACCATCTGGACCTGTCATTTTGGACCGGTTCTTGGAAACGACAGGAAGGCTCACATAATGATTTATATGATGAACGGGAGAAGGAACAAAGGATCCCAGGATCTGTGTTTCAAGATCAATAATAGGTCGCCCCTAACTGATAAATCTAAAAATCTTCTTCCCTTCGGATCCAGACAGAACCATCCAGCTCTTACTTCCTCTAATGTCACCGACCAATTCTATGCGGATCACTACTCAATCTCTAGTCTATCGCGGATTATTGCTCGCCAGTATCGATGGGAAGCTTTCAAACGAGACTCGTCGACACGCAAATCAACATGGCGTTCTTTCTTGGTGCCGTCCATTCCCCGGAAGTAGAATGGCTAAACGTCCTCAGCAAATCCAGCACATATTTTAAGACAAGAAATTTACTCCGACACTGAATCGCCGATCCACACCGACTTATCACTAGCACCGGTGAACTTGAGGCCAAGGTCACGTACACTTTTCTGGATGTTCTACCGAAACAGCATCAACCAACCAGATATAAAGACGCGGTGGACCGCAGTGTCTGTGCACAACAAACACCTATTTGTCGATCCTCTTGTGCAAATTGACGGTTTCGTACTGAAAAAGGTTGCTGCGCTTACTACTGCGCAGATGGAATTTCATTGACTCGCCACTCTACCAATGCGGGGAAGTACAAAACTATGAAACATCGCTTCGAAGGAAACTTTGAGGATTTCGTTCATTTAGTCATTTTAAAATAAATAAAAACCGACCAATCCGTCACGAACCCGTCCCCAGAGTAAACGTTCTTATTACCTAATCACGCTTATAGACAGCGTGCATGAGCAGTATGAGCGCCTTTAAGAAGATGACTAACTATCCCATCAAATGTATCACATGTATCGGGAAAAATGGAAAAAAAGCAGAAGCGAAAAGCCAGAAACTGAAATTTAATTTTAATGATTTTTCAACAATCGGGTGCGAATAGAGATACATATGACTATTCGCACTAGGTGCGGATAGCACCTACCTATGCGATATACGAGTTGCACGGAACGTTTTTCATAAAAGAAGGAATCTTGTTTGGATCAAAGAGAAATCTTTAAATAAAAATTTGTTTATCTAGTTTACCTTTCACTGCAGAAATGATAAAATCAAATATTCGTTTCTGACAAGCTTACCTTGCAAATCTAATAACTTTATTTACGTTTATGACGCTCAGTTCAGAAGTTTTCTCTGGTTTTCTTGTTTGTACTTTTCGATTACTGCCTGCAAAAACATACCACTGCAGCAGAATTATTGTTATTGCTCAATTGTACATCAATTTCTAAAGCATTTTTGGATATAATGCTCCACCTAGATGTGAATGTAATTTAGCTCTAAAAATAGTTTTCAACAATTTGCTGGAAAAATGGATCGTAAAAAAAGTCATTTCGAAAATTTTATATGCCATAGTACTTTAAAATATTGTATTGTGATGGCAATAACGCGACACAATTGCATAACAAAACTTTTCCGCTTCATGTAAGAATTTTATATCATAATATATATGGTTTCCATTCATGGAATAAGATAAGGAAGAAGGAACCAAAAAAAAAAAAACGCTATAACAATCAACTGATGCAGTTCGATGGAAGTAAGAGTCCTTTTTATTGTGTTTGATGTAGTGAAGATGGCAAATCTCTTTTATAGGTGTCGTTGGTGTCTTCTCGAAACGTCGAATGTGCAATTTACATTAGGGGGGGATTCAAATTGGTACGGAAAAATGAAGGTTAGGCATAACGGAAAAAACACTAAAGATGCTCGGTATCAGGTCAGGTCACCTGACCTGAAATGATCCGATCAGAAATGACTTGAAACCTGATTTGCAAAAATCTGACCTGACCCAGAGCGACCTGAAACCTGAAAAATGACCTGGGTCTAAAAAGACAAAACGGGCTATCCCCCTCAATATGGTCATATCAGGCAAAAGTCAACTTCAGATCATGTCATGTCAATTCCAATGACCTAACCTGACCTGAATTTTCAGGTCAGAAAATTTTTTCGCCGCGGTCGACATGTTCCGAGCTTCGCTGAAGTGTCTTGTTAGCTTTATAGCAAGTGTGACGTCATTTGTGAATTGGCCCCAAACTTCTGAATGGAAATTTTGACATTGCCTTCAAATGACTAGGTAATTTAACTGGTTTTTCGGACATAGCGGAACATAGCCTCTAGTTATACTCTCTATGAAATGGTGGTATGAGGTGAATGAAAAGGATTGGCATTGATTCAACGTATACTTATTCGCATTTACATCACTCGACCGTTCGTTGTTGCTTAACATACTGTTGACGGTGCATACGACTTTATTTTCTTAGTGAACTTCCGCAGTAATCGTAGTCTTCCGAAGCAAAGACTTTTTTTTCGACCTAATTCAAAAATAAAGGTCTTGCGGCGATGGCATATTTGAAAAATCTATTTTTCTTTGCGTGATAGTCAAAGAAATTGATGAAAGGAAATCCATTCAATTGTGTCTTCTGTCGTGGTTGGCTTTAAGCATGTTTTGTTGATTTAATTTCTATTCAACAAAAAAAATGTATTAAAGATTCACTTGTTTATTTTGGGTTCAATCGAACGACAATAATCCCAATATGCCTCGATATCTCAAACTGATGTTGTATTGAAGTCGTTTTATACGTTAACGTAGTATTGAAATTGCAAAATAAAACTTTTACAATGAAATTCATTTTCGTTTATTTTTCCCAGGACTGTGGATCGACTATGGTCCATTACGGAAGATCTTAATATTCTTTACAAAGAAAATTGGACTCGACTGGCTGCACATGAAGTTCAACAGTTCCAGGTAAATATATAAGAATTTTCAAATAACGAAAGCGACTAACAAATGTTGAAAATTTTATCTCAAAAGTTCCTAACGAAATGTTACGAATCGTTACACGACGATAGAATTGATTTTAAAATTCGGTCACTTTATTTGCCTTTTAAATTTATACCCGTACGAACAGAACAAGTTTATTATATTTGTTCGTCGATATAACGATTCTAATTTTCTCAGTTTGTTTGTTCTAATGATGAGAAAAACGACCAACAAACTTATTTTTTCCCGTTTTCAACACATCCTTGAAGTGTTTGTGTGTGCGTGTTTCGTATGAGGCGAACATTCGTTTTTAGACTGTTTTTCTCCGGAGGGTAACAGTTTTATCACACTTCTGCCTGTAACAACTTCCATAGACCAGTTTGAAATTCATGATGGGCTAAATTTCAAAATTATTTTCGACAAAATTATATTTTTGATGTAGAAATAATGTAAATATTGTGTATGTTTCATGGAAAAATGATAGGAAAGTTCATGAATAATAATGAAAAATGTATGTAGATCATGTAAAAAAGATGTACAAAAGATGGATAATTAATGTAACAACATTATTTTTCCATCATTTTTCTTAAAGCATGTACATTACAAATAATGTCAAATTTATGTAAATCACGTTAAAATGATGCACAAAAGATGGAATTTTGTCTAAAACATAGCAAAAAACCATTTTTTGAGCTAGGGCCGACCTGAGTACCGACCTAGGGCTCTAAGTAGAGTAGAGCAGTCCATAGACAAAAATGTTTCGCTCAATTTGCTCTGCAACGTAGCAAAAAAATTTTTGTTTTGGCTAGAGCCGACCTTAGGTCTGACATGAGACCCTAAACACAAATACCGACATGAGACCCTAAGCACGATAACTCGAGTAAAACTCAACCGATTTCAAAAACTATTTTTTCCCTGAAAGGTAATCGAAAAATCTTTTATGGGGTTGAATCTGGGCACTGTCGGCCCAAGGGCCGCCGAGCTAGGGCCGTTTGGTCTTTTGTACATAACTCGAATACACCTTTTCCGATTTTCAATTTTTTTTTTTGTTTGAAAGGTTTAGGCATGACCGACAATTTATAAACGAAACTTTTGCCTGTGCTTAGGGCTCATGTGGGTCGGTCGTAACCAAAAAATTTTCTTTTTGCTATGTTGCAGAGCAAATTGAAGGAAACATTTTTGTCTATGGAAGTATGTGTCCGAGGCCTCTACTTAGGGGCCTAGGTTAGTACTAAGATCGGCCCTAGATCAAAAAATGGCGTTTTGCTATGTTGTAGAGAAAATTGAGGAGAACATTTTTCTCTATTTGCGGGTCAATTTTGCGCTTTCGGAAATTTTTTTACACCGTTTCTTCGGACGGGTTTTTCAATATTGTCCTATCCTGCCCTAATTTGCATAAGAAACTTAGTGTGAAAGAGACTAAAAATTTGGTATGGACTTTTGCATAGATTTTTTTTCTCTCTTTCGCACTAAGTTTCTTATGCAAATCACGGCAGTATCGGCAACTTAATGTGGACGTAATTTCATACACTTGAGTTAAGGCCATTTTTACTTAAATACGTTTGAATCTTTTCGTAATACCAACTCTGTTTGCCGCATCTATTCTGATTCGTACGGGTTCCTTCATATGTTTTATTGTTGATTCGTAATCTAAGGACTCTAACGACCATAATCGATGCTCCCCCTCTACTCCCGGGTCGAAATTCGAATTATTACAAACGTCGTGGTAAACGCAATAGACCCCATTTCGAAGCACTGCGTTCTTCGTACGGGTCTAAAAATGATGGAAAAATAATGTAGCAAAATCCATCGTTGTTACATTAATTATCCACCTTTTGTACATCTTTTTTACATGATCTACATAAATTTTACATAATTATCCTTTATTTGTATATATAATTTCGAAATAAACCCAAACGTTTTGTAACGATAAGTTGAGGTTGATTTGTTTTGATACGACTTTCATGACAGATTCGGGCTTCCAAACTGAATGGCGATACCTTAGCTATTTTCCTAAAAGATACCGAGCCGGAAATTCATGAACCCAAACCCAACTCTAGAACTGAACTCAATGATCTTTCTTTTGCTGAACAGAACATTGTGCGGCTAAAGGTCAGTTTCCATGACCTTTGAATTACTGCCATACATACATTGAGCTCATATGTATCTAAGTCATCAAGAGTGCAAATGAAGAAGGAGAAATCTTAAGCACAATAATCCGTCAAGGGCGATTACGAAATCACAACAAAAACCCTTTTTAAAAGGGAAACGTGACGCAAGTCCTCGTCCCTTCTTCCAAAACAACTGATATCAATTTGGGTGACGCTTGCAGCTACGGAACGCACAAAATTCTTTTGAAATATTTTCACTTTTTATTAAAAAAATGTGTCACAAATGCCGGAACCACCAATGTAACAATTTTTCTACGCTTTCAGCTTTCATACGCAAAAATTTGAATATTTGAAAATACGCCATACATCCCATAAAGTCAAATTTTTGCATTGTGAAAGCTGAAACAACAGAAAAACTATAACATTGGGGGGTCCGGCATTTGTGACGCATTTTTTTTAATCAAAATTGAAAATATTTCAAAAGAATTTTGTGCGTTCCGTAGCTGCAAGCGTCACCCAAATTGATATCAGTTGTTTCGGAAGAAGGTACGAGGACTTGCGTCACGTTTCCCTGTTAAAAAGGGTTTTTGTTGTGATATCAGTTGTTTTGGAAGAAGAGGCGAGAACTTTCGTCACGTTTCCCTTTTAAAAAGGGTTTTCGTTGTGATTGTAATGTTTTGCATTATTTTGAGCCGCCGCTGCCGCCGAACCGAAGCGTGGCGGCTACTACTTATATTGGCAAAAATGATCTCCTCAACCTCCTCTATAACATATCAAAAGTTTTTTTTGAGCCGCCGCCGTCGCCGAACCGAAGGCGGCGGCAACTACTTTCGTGGTCGAAAATGATCCCCTTGACTGCCTCTACAACATATCAAAAGTTTTTTTTTGAGCCGCCGCCGCCGCCAAACCGAGGCGCGGCGGCTACTACTTTCATGGGCGAAAATGATCCTCTCAACTTCCTCTACAACATATCAAAAGTTTTTTTTTGAGCCCCCGGCTATTTTCCGCCATTTTGGCGGTCACCCTGATACAATACACACCCAATCCAACAACTTTCCCTTTGATCCATCAAGGGCGATTACGAAATATCGCCCCTGGCTCGATACAGAAAACTTCGTCCTTTATGTTGACGGCTGTTTACCTTAGGGTAATAATATATTTAGGAAGAATTGTTCTAAAAGCTACCTAGATTCCAGACTTCCCAAAGGTTTTCGAGAGTTATGAGATCACAACTTCTCTGCGTGGACGTGACACAACAAATTATTCAATTGACTATATATAAATTTATAATTTGCACATTCTACACATTGACAGGTTTCATCCCTCTCAGCTGTTTTGTCAATGTTATAACAATAACACCTGTTAAGAAAGTCTTTAGACTAAAATCAAACGCACGTCATTTGAACACAAAATAAACAAATTCAATACTTCTCTATATGGCAGCTTACTTTATTCTTAAACTATTAAAAAACGTATTTACAGTACACTTAACGGACCACTGACTTCGATTTTACGCAGTATCTTTCGAACCTTCAAAATCATGCTCTGGCAGACCGATATGTCGATTTCTTTCAACTTTCGCTTGATTCGACCAATCAACTGTTGCTCGTTTTGAGCTTCCCAGCCCTCCTCGTACACCTTACGTTTGAGAACAGACCGGAAATTTTCAATTGGACGTGCCTGTGGAACGTTTGGTGGATTGTCCTTTTTCGGTACAAATGGTATATTTTGTCTAGTGAGCCAATTCAACGTTTCTTTCGCATAATGACTGCTAGCAAGATCCGGCCAGAACATGATTTCATATTGGGAGTGGTGTTTTTCAACGAATCGCTTCAGTTTCGGCAAGCATTCACTGATATAAATGTCATGATTGATGGCTTTGGATTTGTTTGGACGAATGAGTGGTGTTGAAATACCCTTTGAAGAAATTGCACACCACACCAACACCTTTGGCTCAAATTTTTCTTTGCCCGAAAATTTAACATTGTTTGGTGTTACTTTAATGTCATCAGTGTAAAAACCATCATTTCCACTTAATTCATGGTGGGAAAATGTAAAGTAAGATTCATCATCCAAAACAATGAATTTTCCGTTTGCAAAGTGTTTGTCACGAAGAGCACGACAACATTTTGGTATTTTTTCGAGTTGTTTCAGCGTATATTTTGGTGCTCGCTTACGTTTCCGATAAAATATATTGTTTTTCTTTAAAATATTGTGGATAGTAACATTCGAAACACCAAATTTTCGCGACAATCGCCGTGTTGATTGACCAACCTTGTTTTTGGCACTTGATAGCAAACTTTTCGTTGCTCTGGAGCTCAATTGTGGAGGTCGACCAGATTTCTTTTTATTTTCTGGGAGTTTACCTTCACGACAATCCTTGAGAACATTGAAAATGGTTGCACGTGAAATTGGCTTGTTCTTAAACACTCGAAGAATTTCGGTCGAACTTAGTTCGCCAAAACAATTTGCGACAGACTTTCGTAAATTCAATTTGTACGCCATTCTTATTGGATGTTTTTTGCCGGTTTGTGTCTGACAGTAGTCTGGAGGTACCGATAAATACAATGAATGCGTCTATTGACTGTTTTGAGTTTGTTGACGTATTTTGATAAAGGCCTGTATTCAGTCTAAAGACTTTCTTAACAGTTGTTAGCAAAACAATCTAAAATAGAAAAAATTGTGTTTGCTTCTTTAACCTAACGGGTCTCTGTAAGATTCGGTTTCGTTTTTCTAAAAAAAAAACGTGTATCGATTGTTCATGCAAGTCTGCTTTCAGTATTTGCTTGACTATTATGCATGCAAGCAATTGAAAGAATTGGTGTTTACGGATGAAAAACCGAACTTTCCTTTATTCTTTATTGTGCCTTTGCCTTCAACTTCATAAAATCGAATCATTTTCTTTTTCATTTTTGTGGAAATGCAACTTGAAGCTGATCGAAAAATAAAAATTGAATAAAGGAAACCTTTTCAGAACAGAGAATGACCGAATACACTCACCAGTTATTATGTGACTTGTATCTTCTAAATCAAATTGAGTCGATTGATTAAACGTGAGCAAGTTTCACAATACGCCGTAGTTGTTTTCACTACTCTAGACAAAGAAAAATATGTATTTCAACTTTTTTCGCTTTCGCCAAAAACCTCACATCATAACTTAGTCGTTCCGCTCTTTTCTTCATTAGTGCAGATTCATGAAACTGCATCAAGTAAATTATTTTCCATTTTTCACTGAAAGTAAAAAATATGAAAAAGTGGAACAGTTTTATTTATTGCATTGCTAAAATTGCGGTGACATCTTGTCATTGGTCGCACAGTATGCATTGTATGAGATGCCGCAACATGAAAACTGAAATTTTGCGTGATTATGGAATTTTTTTTTAATATTTTGTCATTCATAAAATATAATCCCCATACATATTTACGATGTTTTGTGAATGCAGCAGATTTCAATTAATTTTGTTTCTGATCTATCGGTTGACATGCCAGTTATAATTTCTGACATAGTTGAAACGGATGCACGGATGTGACTGTACGAAACTTGTCCTGCTGTTTTTGGAAACATGTTTGCTTGCCTGATGTATTGTTAAACATCTCAATAAAGAAACGAAGAACGATACTACCCAATGATAATGAATTAAGCTTGACATGTAAACTGAGCCAAACATCCTTTTCACTATAGATTTTCCGCAATCCAATAAATTTCATTTACTTTCATAGTTTCGTGGTGGTTTTCTCATTTGTGATTCTGCAAAGCATTTCGAATTACACAAAAAATGCCACGCATCAGCTCGTCCATGTAGTTTTACTTCATCGCTTTATATACATACCCTCTAGCATGTGGCGTATAATTCTATGTGCGATTGCACACGAATAATTTTCCATTAGTTTATTTTTGTTATTTTTCACGTTTTTCAGGACATGTTACTGAGTGCCGTAAAGTCTTCGAAAATTCAACAAACAGGAGTTCAGCCGACTGTTAACCCTCATAAGTGGACGTATGCCTCGGCATTTTTATACTCTCTAACGTTGATAACGACAATTGGTGAGTTCTGTTTCATTAAAAACTATTTTAAAATTTGCTTACATCACTTACAAACACTAACACTAACACAAACACAACGTCTGTACAAAATGATAAGCTCAGAGTAGCGCCCAGAAAAAGGTCATGCAATTTTGGTGAATTTAATGCAATTTTTTCTTAAATATTAGACCCAAATTTTTCTAAATACATGATCATGATATTCTTATTGTGGCTACTAATGACTTCTTTCTTCTGATGGTCATTCAGAACTCAGAAGGCAACCTGGTGGTGTAGCGAGTAACCCTATTAAGGATGAGGCAATTGTTGGCTCAATATACCAGCTGGTTCACAAAAGCTCACTTCGTTCATAGTAAACAAACTTAACACAAAAGCTGTAACAAACAGTTCTTAAGTGTTACAAACGCACATGAACAACTGCAAAGCGGCAAAGACAGTAATTGCATTGTGTTTCCATTTACATTGTTATTGTCTAGTGTGAAGGAAGTTTATGTTTGTAAAACAAAAACTGGGCAAATTGGGAGATTTCTTAATTTTTATTGAAATCTGGACCTTCAAGTCTCATTTTCTTTATTTAATTAAGTTAGCAGGATGTTCTCATTGTCTTTAAATGCTACGAGAGAGGTATTTTCGTACATCGCAAGCTTGGGGTTGGGTCCTAGAATCTGTAAGACAATTTTAAAACACCACGTAAAAAAATTTGATGAGTCAAATTTGATGTCTGTGAGCGTTGTGTCTATCCTAGTTCCCAATAAATCATTACATACGCCTAGGTGTTCTGTAATTCTTTACTTTAAACAACGCTACTTGTGATGCGTTGCACTTATATACTGCTATATCCCTACAGTATTAACTAACAACAACTGCCGTCGTTCGAGCATGCAGTCGAACTAACTACTAAATATTGTTTGAAGCATTAAATTCAATAAAGTTTTTGCAATTACCTGCAGCTTGTGAATTATAAACTCGATGCTATTTCTATCCTTACATTTCATTGAGTTCGCCGTAATCCTATCTGTTTCATTCTTTCGCACATTTCCACTGCGTCCGCGAGCCTTCTCTTGTCACTGTGAAGTCTGCGCTCTTGTTTGTTAGTGGAAATCGACCGTGCTCCCCCTCGACACACTTAAGCAATGAATTTGAATATGTTGGGATGCATTTCAGTCCATCTCGCGTGCGTGTCCACATTGGTAGAGCTATAAATACAGTTGAACGTACAACTGTTGGCAATGGGAAGAAGAACCAGCTGCAGACGCACAACTCATGGACCCACGAATGGGAATAACAAACTCCATGAAAAAAATTCGAACAAAAAATGGCAGTTGTTTCGCTGCAGAAAAATTTTGTCAAATCAAACAGAATCAAAAGCGACAAATGCACCGCAATCACCGTCGCACATTCCACCACCCACTAGTTTCACTCAATCCGAAACATTAAACAAAAAATAAGCAAGAAAAAATCGACAAATTAAATAAATTTAAAGAGCAAAAATTTTCGCGTCATACTTCCACAATGCACCGCCTACTCAGTTAGGCTAGAGTTGGACGTAGAATTTGAGAGGTGTAGTTGTGTGGTGGACTATGTGGCGTGTGCGTAAGAGGCGCCGAATTTCGTAGAGGAAGGGGAACGCTCCACACGACCTGAATTCATGTGTGACGACGCCCCACATCACGAAAGAGCAAACAAAACAGAAAAAAACTTAATTAACCAAAATTTTGCGCCTGACTTTAACGGCTCGTAATTTTGAAAATAGATAGGGAGATCGTCGAAAAGTTACTTCGAGAGCAAAATTCCAATCTGCTTCGAAACAATGAGAAACTCCGAGAGACAAACTCAGAAAAATCTATTACTCCGTTTTAGATCAACTCTTGACGAGCCCTCGATTCGGAAACTACCGAGTATTGATGAAAATGGAAAACTTCGTAACGAACAATTGTGATATATCGGATATCGGATATATCGCCATGTCCTCCACCGAGAGATGTTCTTCGATGTAGAGCTGGTGAAGAAGCAGAAGTTCTCAAACCTAAGAAATATTCAAATTTTCTTGTTCTACAAAGTTCATTCGATTGCTTCTTACTTATCCACCAACCGTGTGTGTTGCCGAACGGTCTTTCTCTTCATTGAAGCGACTAAAAATAGGCTAAAGAAAATTAAACGATTTGGGAGTCCTGACAGTTCATGGAGAAATTGCGGAAATCATTGATCTGGATGAGGTGTTAGATCAATTTCTATCCCGAGCAGGGGGTGGCAATCTTTTGTTTTTATTTGTACAAGTAACGCTAACCGTGAAGTTAGCTGCAGTTGCGACCGAAGCTAACTTCAATACAAACAAAATCAGCTGATTTCATTAATAAATTTACCAAAATCAGCTGACTTCATTGAAAGTTTCAATAATCAGCTGACTTCATTGAAAGTTTCAATAATCAGCTGATTTTGTTTGCTATGAAGTTAGCTTCGGTCGCAACTGCAGCTAACTTCACGTTGAGTGTTACTTGTACAAATAAAAACAAAAGACTGCCACCCCCGATCCCGAGCAACAGTAAGGACAACTAACTTCGGTTTCAAAAATCAAATACCTTGATTCCTGTCACTTAATTCATTCGTTTTTTGGTTTCGAATTCACTTCGCCACATACGGGAAAAATATAAGTCGGCGCCTCTGGTGTGCATCGTAATCACGCACCCATGATTCATAACGTTTGACATTACTTCATTTGAAATGCAAGAGGATGCTTTAAATTTTACCATTTGAAAAACTTTGAAATACATTTAAATAATAAATGGTGTTTTTTACCTTTTTTTCAAACATTTCATTTGGAAAATGGAAATTACAAACAAAAACTAATCGAAATGTTTTACAAAAATACATTACCTTCCTTATCCTCATAAGAGGTATTACGAATACAAATGGCATTGCCCTGTCGGATTACTATTTATTATGCTTAAGAAGCATTGCTTATGGCGCTCGGCTAGGTCAGCGGCAGCTCCCGTCTTCTGTGACGTTAAGTTGACATAAGTAGCTGCAAGCGAGTTGACCACAGTTGCATCCCAAATGAGACACCAAATGTGAAGGAGCCGCACTTTGACGACAGCTTGCTTGATGATGCAAGGATTTTGACTCGTTATCGGTAGTTTTGACTCTTAAGAAATCTCTGATGTTCTTTAGGGACGGTTCATAAAGTATGGCACGATATCATCAATTCCCCTCGGAAAACTTGCCACAGTGTTTCAGTCTGAGACCTTTGCCATCAAACAGGGTTGCAAGAGACTGACAGAGAAACGACTTATCAATAAGAGAATAGCAATATGCTCTGACAGTAAGTCGGCCATCGGAGCGCTCTCAAGTTGCAAGCTGTCAACGAGATCGGTACTCGGGGCTAGAGTAGCTCTGGAATCCCTAGCAGAGAACAACGAAGTATCGCTTGTTTGGGTCCCAGGCCACTCAGATGTCCCGGGTAACGAAATTGCAGATGAACTAGCGAGAAGAGGCAGTGAGAAAGAGCTCATAGGTCCGGAACCGGTAATCGGAATACAAGAGGGACTAATATCGACGCTGATAAGGCGTAGAACAAAAGAAAAGCACCAGCGTGTTTGGGAAAACCTAAATACATGCAGACAGGCAAAGGAATTTTTGGCAGGTTGCAACGAGCACACTACCAAATATCTTTTGAGCCTGGACAAGAGATCGTTAAGAAGGATAGTAGGAGTGCTGACGGGTCACAATAATCTGAGATACCATCGAAACAAGATGGGACTCAGTGATGACCCGAACTGCAGGAGGTGCGGAGACGTGCCGGAAACAGCAATGTACTACCTATGTCACTGTCCCGCTTTAGCGGGACTCAGGGCGCAATGTCTAGGGGACTTCTACCTAACAATAGAAGAATTCCGTAAAGTACCACTTCCAAAAGTCCTCACTTTTATCACAGGGAACAATTGGTTGGAGGTCAGCGCCACATAACCACCACAATCATAATACTCGAACAATAGCCAGGAACCATAAAACTCACCCCATCACACTACACCACACACACACACACACACACACAAACCAGGAGAAGCACAATGGGCCCAAGAAAGATGGCCTCAGTGCTAATAATTGTGATCAATTGTAACAATTGTAACTTTTATACCTGCGAAATAAATCAATCAATCATGGCACGATATGGGGGGGGGGGGGGCATTGAAAAATAAAAGAGAATAGAAAGCACTGTTCTGGATTTGCACTTACAAAAAAGCCACTCTGTTTTGCCACCGTTTACTGAAATCAAGCCACCTTTCATTGTTCAAATAGAAAAAGGAGGCAAAACGGAATGATTTTTTTTAAGTGCAAACACAATGTAAAGCGAGAATCGCCTGATTTTTTTCGAAAAGCCACTTAAAATGCCTTTCTGAGCTACTATGATTCCTATCATTCAAATGGTACGCAAAAAATCAATTTTTAAACGATTTTTTCGAGTAGGGTATCGTCAGAAATTTATTTGGGATATATATTTACAGTCAGCAAAATTATTCTTTGGTCAGCAAAATTATACCTTTCGGTCAGCGAAATTATTACTTAAATCAGCAAATTTAACGGTTTTACTCATTTTAGGAGAATATTTGTTTCGAAAATTCGTCATCTGACTCAGTCTGTAATCCAATTTAAACGAAAATTTTCAAATTCGGAGAAAAATGGCCGACATAAAAGGATGATTTCGTCAGCCGGAAAGTATATCTTCACTAATCAAGACGACATATTTTGCGGATCAGACAATTATTCGGCTGATAGATCGATTAATTTAACTGACCAAAAACATTAAATTTGATGATTTAAGCAATAATTTTGCTAGCAAAAGGTATAATTTCGCTGACAAAAGGCAATAATTTCGCTGATAAAAGCAATAACTTCGCTGACAAAAAGCAATAATTTTGCTGACCGAAGAACAATTTTATTGACCAAAAAATAATTTTGCTGACCATAAAAGTAATTTTGCTGACCGTAAAAATAGATGCCAATTTATTTGAAGTGGCTTTTCGACAAAAATAATTTCTTGTAGGTTATGTGAGAGAGAAACGATCTCAAATTCCGAGTTTTTCACAAAAATGACTACCAAGACCACAATACAATAGTACAATAGTACAAATTACAATAATTGAATGAACAATTTATCATCGAAAATTTGACCATTGAGGACACTTAGACCAGCTTTATTGGGCCCATTGTGCCAAACCCTATATTGTTGCTGTGGTTGCTGTAGTATAGAAGTGTTAGATGTTATGTTGGTTTATTGTTGTCGTGTGTTTGTTATGTGGTGGTGTCGATGTGTGTGTAGTGATTCTATTGAGATATTCCCTAAATCCATTTACTTTCTGTAAGCAATATTAGCTATCGGTGTTTTTCGGAATTCTTCCAGAATAAGGTAGAATTCTCCCAGCTATTTCACCCTTAATTTCGTAAGGCCTGGACAGTGGAGCAGGAAATGCTTTGCTGTTTCTGGTACGTCTCTGCACCTTCTACAGTTCGGGTCACTATTTAGTTCCATTTTATTAAGATGGTATCTTAGCGTGTTGCGGCCCGTTAGCATCCCTACTGTCCCACCTTATGTTTTTCCTGTTGAGTTTTAAGAGCTCTTTGGTAGTGTGGATTACACCCATCCAAGAACTCCTTAGCTTGTCTACATGAGCTTAACCCTTCCCAAAGCCTCTGGTGTCTCTCGCGAGTCTTCCTTTTTATGAGTCCCGTTATCGGCCCAGGTTGAATGCCTAGGGCTGGTTCAGATCCTTCAAAGGCCGTTTCGCTACCTAGCCTCGCCAGCTCATCGGCTCTCTCGTTGCCTAGAATACGTGAGTGTCCCGGAACCCATTCCAGAGAGACTTCGTTTCTCTCGGCAGCACAGATTTGGTTGCATGCTTGTATGATGAAAGCGCCTTTATCGTCGATTCGCTGTCTATGCAAATGACGATCCGCTTATTTATGACCTGACTCTCTCCCAGGTATTCACAACCTCTACCGACCGCCAGGGTCTCCGCTTGGAACACTGTTGGGTATGCTCCAAGGTGAATGAAAGATCGTTTTAAAGTTTCTTTCAAACCGAAACAACGTTCTTATCCGTCCGAAGGCATTGACATCTCCCTAAAGTTTCTCACTAAAGAGTAAAATATACCCGCGAGCCATTGGCCACCTCCGTAGTGCCTTGCCACCGTCCGTTCCGCTTCTTGCTTGATAAACAGGCTTATGGGCTCTATTGAAAGTAAGACCTCTAGGTAGAAGTCATTACACCCGTTATGCTCAGGCATGCAAGCCTTTGTACCTTAGTCAAATCTTTCGCCACACTCGCAACTTCTGCCGTGTGGGACCAGACCATGCTGTAGCGCCCCATACCACGTGATATTTTGAAGTTATTATATTTTTAAAGAAATCTACACTCACATATCTAAACATCGTGTGAATTTCAGCCAAATACAATCAGTCTTCGGAAAGATATCCCGGTGCAGAGGTACTTTTCATCACCTCTGCCGACCGAGTAAAATTAAAAAAAAAAATTCTTCTACGATTTTCTCAGCAGAGTCCACAGATTCGATTGACACCAAATTTAGGAGAATCAAAGAGATGATGTATTTGAGCTTCATACAACCTGGTTGAAGAATTTGCGAATTCACTCATAAGACTAAGGTAGATTGTCGCTCAAAAACAATATTTCGTATGTTAGATTTTAAAGTGGGGAATTTTTGCGTATTAGATGTTGTGTAATGAACCCGAAAGTAGGCAAATTTTCTGAATTGTTCTTTAACCTAATTGTTGATGACATTGTTTTCGTTATAATAAGTCTTTTCATCGAAAGTAAAGTTCTTGTATAACTAAGAACTCTATCTGCAAGGGGCTGTATTTTCTTGTATTTTTAGATCTAAAAAAGAACAGACGATAAATAACAATCATTGTGTCAAATGCTTCCATTACTTAAACCGGTTATTTTTCAGAAAATTATGTCTATTTTTTTCTTTTTTTCTAACTCCTACAAAACATGAATAAAAATTTTCCATTTTCTGGTTAGTACAGATTAAGATAAATGACTTTTCTCACCACGAAGTAGGAAAAAGTTTTTTTTTACAGCTTCTTCAGACAGTGGGTTTCGTTTCAGACCAACGTTTCATTTAAATGTTAACGTTTTTCTGCACATTTGCGTGGTGTATAAACTGTATAAATGAGATATTTATATTTTATCAACTCATGCCACACAAGGTACACAACATCTCGTCGAAATCAAGTAAAACACAAAATTTACATCTGTAATAGATTGTTCTAATAATATGTAAATTCGCTTACATAAATAACGTTATTTCTTTGCTGCAATTTCATATCAGTATCACATAAATACTTAGGAAATGGTGAGAACGTGCTGTTGTATAGTTCGTAACTCGTAGATTTTCCTACAATATCCACTCTCTTGATGTCACATTTGCGATTATATATGCGGATATTATTTACAACCAATCCTTTGACGCCTTCCATCGAGCCTTTCAAGTAAACAGAGTTGAACACTCATTTTTTTATATACAAAATTATGTAAAAATGTTTGGGAACTGTTTATGAAATGAAAGTGTTAGCTGCGTGAAATGTTAATGGACCTCACAATAGAATTGAGCATAAGGCACGTACAGTCAAACACAAAAAACATAAGGAAAGACTCGTTTCACGACTGAATTCAAACTTTGTATCTGACCTTGGGATCAATTTAGAAGATAAAAATGTTCCATCCACAACTTTGGAATAAATTAACTTTACTGGTTATGTTCAAGGAATATTTGAAGAAGTGTTGGAAATGGAAATGTTAGAAAAGTCCACCAGAACGCTCGCCGAAGCAAATTATTCGCTTTAAAGAGCTCCATCAGAGCCTCTCAATCCACATAAGTTAAAATACAGGATTTCTTTAGATGGTGGAATAATTTACGATTGCTCTGTCGACCTCAACAAAAAAGGTCGAGAAAAAGCTTTATATAAAAATAAAACTTACTTTTCCGAAACATAGGCCATACGTCAGACTCGTACGAGGCGTAAAAAAATAATAAAATTCGCAAAATCTTTCAATCATCATCTACCTACCAACGCACCTAGATGTAAGCTGCCCTCTTCAGGATCAATTGTGTAAGAGGTCATTCATAGAGTATGTCACGCGTGACGACTATTTGCATCTCTTTCTATCACATTTGTATGCATATTTTGTCTCTCTTTCGCACGTATGACTAGCTAGTGCTTGCGATGAAAACGCTGACCCCTCCCACTTTCGCATAGTCAGGTTTTTCGAAGCTTGACTTTTAATTCCGTCCCACAAAGTGCCTACACTCTCCTTTTAGTTCTGCACCATTTCATAAGTGGAACTAGCTTCACTCTACATTATACATTGTTCCACATTATTGCACCGTTGCAATATATTCACTTTTTCCATGAAGTGGATGCTGCATGCATGCGACTTGAAGATAATTTAATTTTTTTCAAGTTTTCTAAAAAAGCGGAATATAAAGAGTGATACTAATGTGTTGGTTCTTCCAACATAAACTTGCTCTAATAATGCACCACCCTTACTCTCACATCGAATAATTTGAAATCTTACAAGCATAATAATCTACATGCCATTTGTACTTGGTACAGGTCTGAAAATGTTATCAAGATTGCTAACGCAACGGAAGCCATGTTAATGAGAAATCGTTTTTCATCATTTTCTCATTTGTCGACCTAGTTATGCAAATTAAAATCGTGAAGCATTTTATATTAATGCTTCAAGAACGAAGCAGAAAATCGGCCAGTACATTCGTATTACACGTATAAATGAGATCGTTGCGTTGTTATGTTCTGTAGAGATAATTTACTTTGACGACGGGGTGGTTACTATCTAATCATCAAATTTATGTGACACCTCGGCAGAGGTAAGAAAATATCCGTTATTTAAAAAAGTCCAGAAATTTGTCTCAGTTCTTTTGGTTTACTTGAGATGGTGCTTTTGGTATCGAAAAATATGCAAGAGAGGCTGCGTCGATTTTCAACCTCCCTTGCGTGGCCGCAGCTACTTAAGGACTCTCCTTACTTTGGAATCAATTGACTGAAACTCTGTTTGATTAATTTATTATTAAAATTATTGATTAATTTATGAATCAGCGATTTAGAATTTGAAAACCAGTAAAAGACAGTTGATTGAAAAGCAGATCGCAAACAAAGACAAAAATGTGTAAAAAATTTACCTGTGGCAGGTAACTTTTCTCCAGGTAATATGAATTACACCAGCGACAACTGTTCCTATTGCATGAAAAATTCAGAATAAATGAGACTAATTAGGGACAAGACTACCCACATCTTTACCTGTGGTATCCCAATGTCAACTTCCCTGTGACTAGAGCTGTACACCAGCGCGCGCCGCGCCGAACGCTAGCCGAAAAATTGCGCCGCCACCACCAAAAATAAGTTTGAAGTGCGTAAATTTCAGCCGCCGCCGAAAATGAAAAAAATGCATCGCCGCCGCCGCTGTCGACATGCATACTTAAGAACACGGCACTGTATAATAATATAGCGGATTTCATGCAGGAATTCGTTTACAGGACATTTCTAACTGATGATTATCTCCATGGGCGTTATTTTCCCCAGACGCGACGGGGGTTTTTTTCAATCGTATAAAACGATTATCCCCCGTCGGGCGATATTACACTCTACGCGGGGGATATTTTCCCCCGTCGGAAGTTAATCGTTTCGCATGAATGAGAATATCCCCCAGCTAAAGCGTAATATCCCCCGACAGGGAATAATCATTTTTTCCAGGGGAAAATATCTCCCGCCGCGGAAAAATACAGGACTTATTTTCAACAAGTCGGAATTTATCCGCCGGGGAAAGTATCTCCCGCTGAGCAGTAATTTCTTCATTCAGTGACGAATAGCGACCGCCGGGGGAAGATTTCCCCTGCCGGGCGTTATTCTTTTCTGGCGGAAAAAACGCCCGGCGCGACAGGGGATATTTCTCTAGGATAATTTCCGAACTGTGGAAAATAAGACTCGGGACAAATATCACCCGGTACGTTATTTTAATTCTGCGGGGATATTTTCTACCGTATAAAACGATTATTCCCCGGAGGGCGTTATTACACTATAGCCGGGATTCTTATTTATGCAAAACGATTAACGCCCGCCGTGCCGGAGGAAAAAATCGCCCGCCTAGAGTGTAATATCTATAGCCGGGGAATGATCGATTTGTCCAGGGGAAAATAACGTCCCAGGGGATAATGGTCATGAAGAAAAGTCACGTCATTCAAGTATTCACCTGTCGTGAAAATTCTGATTGCCGTAATGATGTGCTGAATTTTTTCATAGGGTCATATGCGTTTATCACGTCGATTATAACCAGTCCAATTTCGATACAGTAGTTGGTGGGTTCGTCCGTCCACGACACGACAACTCGAGCAAAAGTCTTTTTTCCCTGAAAGGTAATCGAAAAAGTGAGGAAGCGTTCGAAGATGAGTAGAATCAGTCGAGAACTTCCAAAGATACGGTCGAAAAAGTGGTCAAAACGTGGTTTTTTGAAGGTCGGTGAAACTTTTTGGTTTCGTTTTTCGTTTTCGATGTTTTAAATGGAAGATTAAAGAAGAGGTTTGGTGCAAATCAGTTGAGTGATTCAGACCGCAGGGTCCATGGAGTAGACCTAACACGGGCTACTCGAAAATACACGATAGTTGTTGATTTTTGATGAAAATGTTGCTAATTATGATGTTTCTGATGGTTTGGTGATAAGTAAAGAAATGTTTTGGGTCGATTTAATTAATTCAAAATAAAATTTGATTTACGCCGCCGCCGCCAGCTGAAAAAGAGCAAAAAAAAGTCCGCTGCCGCCGCCGAAAATAATTTTGACGCGCGTCGATTTACGCCGCCGCCGAAATTTTTCGACCGGCGCACATATCTACATGTGACCTTCCCTAAGGCTACACATTTCTTTTTACCGTCACGTAACTGTAATAAAATTTTCTTAAAAGCGCTGCCTTAATGGATCCCTTAAAGAACTGTGCATAATTTTGAGTGAAAAATACTTTGCATGTGACCACAAACATTGTAACAGTCAAATTATTGCACAAAGAATCATAAAGAAAATGTTTTCTCAATACGTACGACTTCCTTTCTTCACCCGACAGACGATAGCGATATCCTAAATTTATTTACTTTTGGCAGTCGTTCAAGACTGATTCTTGGTTTCATGAAGTCGTAGTGAATGAATTTTCTATGAAATAACATCCTTGCTCGTTATTATAATACATTCATCTGGCAACAATGGATGTCAATAATTCCTCACGTCTTTCCGAATAGATAAATCGCGAAAACCGTAAAATTAATTCCAATCATCTTAGATAGAACGAAAAATATGGTCCAATTGCTTTTCCGACAAAGGGCGACTAATAGCATCACGAAAAATTTTTCAAAAGAAAAATTCCGGCATCCTACATTCCTGAACTAACAACATACAAATTTTAAATTCAATTCATAAACCTCATGCATTATGGAAATATTCATTGCACATTGTGTCTATCTATTCTATAGACTTGACAGCAAAATTTCTCTTCGCCATGTGAAAACATACAATAAATGGTAAAATGGGAGACTTTCTTTCCTCCATTTACATATATATCAACATAATATTATGTTGCGGCAGTGAAGTTGCCATATAGTCACATACACGAACAAAATATATATTGTCGGACTTGTCCCGCCGAACAATAGTAAACAATGTAATAAAATGTGAAGTGACTTCGAAATCAGTTCGTTTAATTGAACTAAAGTAACTTACGTAAACTTTGGTATGCTCCCTGCATTGTTACCGGGCAGAAGAGTAAAATGCATGGAAAATGAAGAATTACAAATTTTGCAACTCAGCTTTGTGACGCAAAAAATGTCGCTCTGTCGATGTCTTTTTCATGGAAATTTTTGTATGCATCTGAGGGTTGAATTTTTAAATTGAATTTTTTGCAATCGAATTGCAATTCTTTGTTTTAACTATTCATCTTTAAGAAATTGTAAGCAAATTTAAGTTTTTCCACTGTATCAAAACTGAAATTGTCAGATTACTTTATATCAGTCGGTTTGTAAGCTCACTTAAAGAACAACGTCACGCTTCCGCTTTCAGTGGGTTTTGTGAGTTGTATTTCAAAATACGTCGACGTTTCCTTGATGCCTGTCTTACCGTTCAATTGTTTACTTCAAACGATTTCTGTAGTATGTTGCAGAAACGTAGCAACTATTCTATGTAACATTTCTCGCGTATTTTCATCAATTGAGAGAATTATTAACCAATACCCAAATCATTCACAAGTAAATACTGTAAAGAATTGAGTTACGGATTGATTTCCTGTCTGTTTAAAGTTTTTTTCGGAAAACATCCTTTTGGTGTGTATTGATCCTCTTTATGGTAAAACGTTTGAAATGTGTCAGAAATAGCTTCTTAAAGACTTTGAAATTATGTGTCTGTTTATTTGCAATTCAAATGTTGAGTATGCGTGGAATTTATACATTCAAGTGAACTGAAAGTATTTCCTGGAACGCATCATTTGAATATTCTCGTGTGTAAGTGATGTGAAATGATCTCATCAGTATATGTATAAATAAAAGTCGCTTATATTCATCTCATTCTGAGTGGTGATGCTTCGTGACAGGCTATGAGCGATATGCCAAAACGCCTATTTATCAAGTGAAATATTTTGAGTGTCGTCCGTCGGTACCTATGGAAACGTAGCACAGCACAGATTTTGTTTACTTTGTGCTACAAAGGTAACAAACGAATTGCTAAGGAAATGTAATTTATTTGAACTTTTAGGGGAACAGTTCAAATCAACAATGAATTTTTTATTTACTTATTTTCAACAAATTATTCTTTTATAAAATATATGTCACTTTCCGTTAGGTCTCACACGGTAAATGGAATGTAAACTATGTGCTAACAGACAGTATCTTACAAACCGCCCTCGCTTCCACCCCTCACTTGCAAAAAATCCGGTCTCATGTGTTACGAAAAAGACTATTTTGGCTGCATTCTCAAATTCATTTTCTTAGAGAAAGAATGAAAAAAGGTATCCATTTAGCAGTCTAAGGTCATTGCTTCCCGAAGAGTACTGGTCACATCTGAAATGCTGACATTTGCAGCAATTGACGTGTTTAGAGAACTATTGCCGCATCAGTTGACTCAACATAAGTCCCCTGGTTACATGTCATGACGAATATAGCACCATCTCATTTAAGACGAAAATTGGCCGTCCGATACGAACTAGAAAACCCCGTCGGTCGGCTGATCTCACGGTCGGCAATTTGGATGGACAATGCAAGTGCCGCTCTTTGATAATAATGCTTCTTGGACAACTTTTTGGAATGAAAGTCAAAACTTTTCGAATCTGATCGAAAATCCGTGTCAAAAGATGGGCGGCAACGAAAAGAGTGGAAATGCTGAACAGATTTCGGTTGGAAAAGGTTCCTCTGGAAATCACATGTACCGGTGGCATTTTAGAGACACTCCCTTCTGCGATAGTGACACTGACTCCACCATCTAAACAATGAGCCATATTGTGAACGAATGTTCACTTCGCAGTTTCGCGGGTGGTATACACGAGATGAATTTAGTTACACCAGAGGCTGTAATCTGGCTACGTGAGCTAGACATAAATGTTTGACTACGGTTGATAGACCCAGTGAATTTGTCACTGAATCATGAGAGAACGCTGCGCCCGTAGGCCAGCCGATGGCGAATCTCAGTCGTTAGGTATCGGCGGCTGGCCGCTGGGTGGCTAGCCGATTCAGTAAAACTACCTAAAATTTATTTTTACCACGACGCTTGTAACCAGTCGATTTGAGGATGGTCCTTAGATACCGAATTTACCAAAAAAATTTGTCCGTCCATCTGTCACCGCGATAACTCGAGTAAAACTTTACCGATTTTCAAAATCTTTTTTTTTTATTGATTTTTAGTATTTTTGGGCAAGAGAGGTCTATTGCGCTTACTACGACGTTTGCAATCAGTCTAATTTCGACCCGGAAGTAGAGGCGGGGTAGGGGGAGCATCGAACATGGTCCTTAGATGACGAATCAACAATAAAAAAAATATTCGTCCGTCCATCAACACGATAACTCGAGTAAAACTCAACCGATTTTCAAAAACTTTTTTTCCCTGAAAGGTAATCGAAATAGTTATTTGGATCACAAGGCCGCGCCTAAGTGTGATTCACGTAATTTTTCATCACGAGAACCGCGAAAATCGTAATTTTTCACTTCCCAAACTCAAATTTTCAACACAACGAAATGACTGATGCAATTCGTTTACATTAGTTACTTTCGGCTCTCTTTAAAGAACCGAAAATACTTTCGGCCCTCTTTATAGAACCGAAAATATTTTCGCATCTCTTGGCTTTCTGAGGTCTGCGATTCGAGTGATGGCATAAATTGTCAGCCATGCCCAAACTTTCAAACAAAAATACATTTATCAAAATCGAAAAAGATTTACAGATGAGCAAACGACCAAAAACTAATTAAATGGTTCTAGCTCGGTGGCCCTTGGGTCGACAGTGCCCAGATTCAATCCCATAAAAGCTTCTTCAATTATCTTTCAGGAAAAAAGAGTTTGAAAATCGGTCAAGTTTTACTCGAGTTATCGTGTTGACAGACGGACAAAATGTTTTTTGCAGACTCGGGATCTAAGGACCATAAAACAAAAAAAACTCCCGGGTCGAAATTCGATTGGTTACAAACTCCGTGGTAAACGCAACAGACTCTTTTTCGAAGAACTTCATTCTTCGTACGGGCCTAAAAAATTGTTTTGCTATGTTGCAGCGCAAATTGAGGGAAACATTTTCGTCTATGGAAGCATGTGTCCGATTTTGTGTTGCTGTGTTGTGGAGAAAATTGAGGAAAACATTTTTGTCTATGGCAGTATGTGTCCGAAGCATTTCCTTGTATAGCCATGGCCCTAAGTCGGTCCTAGATAAAAATGTTGTAGAGAAAATTGAGGTGAACATTTTCGCCTAATTGGGGGGGGGGGTTTCTACACTGTTCTACACTGTGTTCTACACTGTGAACGGGTTTTTCAATATTGCCTTCTCGGCTTGAAAGGAAATGAAAACGTAAGTCATAATAGTCTAAAGAGCGTCCATATCGATAAGATGTGACTAAATTTAACTGGCAAGTAAATTGGACAGGGTAAAAAGTCAATAGAAACTATGAAAAAGTTGGGCGAAAAGATATAAAAGAGCTTAGCTAATGAGCAAATCTTGATCAGTTAGGCTTCCGTAAGAATAATGTAGACTTACCATACCATATAACGAACCAAAATGTGTAACTCGAAAACCAATACATTGCACACCACCTCGAATTGTTTCAATGACTTCTTAAAAGCTTGTTCAGCTCATAGCGACAA
Source organism: Pseudolycoriella hygida (assembly GCA_029228625.1). Classification (NCBI taxonomy): domain Eukaryota; kingdom Metazoa; phylum Arthropoda; class Insecta; order Diptera; family Sciaridae; genus Pseudolycoriella; species Pseudolycoriella hygida. Next base: position 34,346,652 of record CM055405.1, on the reverse strand, counting down.
TTTTTTCCAGTAACAGGTGAAACGATGCTTAAAGTATACGATTTTAAAGTGACAACAGGTATTTTCTACGTGCCATACTAACATATACCCAAACATTTAAACTAGCTGGTCCAACCTCTATTCGACCTATATTGGGTTGCAGATAGTTTAAAGAATCAAGCATAGCGGTTCAACGTTGTCTGTACTACTGATGTGATGCTTACCTTTCAGGCTTGATCAGCAAAAAAGGTGCTTCACGTTCAAGATTTATTGGTTTGGTGCACAGGCATTTGTGTAAAGTCAAGTTAAGTTTTTGGATTCTCTCTGTTTATTATTTATTTTCCTAAGTGAATTTACTTCACAGAACTATAGGAACGTAGAAGAACCATTACGCCTTCAAAAGAATAAAACATTCGATCTTTTCTCGCTAATGAACAACTTTTATTAGTAAACTTGATTCACCAACAGTTCGCCTACGAATAATTGTGACAACCAAATTGATTCTTTCTCAACACAATCGATGACACCGTTCGATGTATATTCGTCACTCTGCCTATTACACCAATCCCACACGGCCGTCCTGCAACATTGTTTGACCTCACACAATACATCCTGGCGAAAATATTTTGAATCGTGCCACATTCCATTGTTCGTTCCGTGCCTAACCAAATCCACTCGGTCATTCGATCATCAAACAAAAAAATATGAACGATTGAATTACACCAGTCGATCTGCCTATTGTTCTTCACCAAACGTTCTGCTTATTGTTTTACGTATTGTACGTGACGTGTAACGTACCAATTCTCGAATGATTTGCGTATGTTTCGCCGTGTGTTGTGCTTCTATTGTTCTCTGATTTACATGCAACCGCGTGCTCCTCAAATACAAATTCTTCTCGAACGTTTTATTTTTCAGCTATTTTATTGTCCCAACTTCGATTCTTAATTTTAGTTCATTTTTCGTCTTGTTTTATTGTCTTTCCATTTGTAGACTTGACCTTTACGCTTTTGGTTCACTTATCGATTTTCAGCTTTTCAATCTTTCCGCTTCTCAATCTTAACGCTTTTCAAGCTTTACATTTTGTTTTTCAATCTCTTCGCTTAACACTTTTCTATTCAGCGTGAAACCAACACTTTTCATCTGAATACTTTTCGTATTTCGCAAAATTTATTCCTTCTACATGAGTCAAACTTTTATTTTGTCTTTTTTTTTCACTTCTTTACAACTGCACTTCTCGAACAAATTGTCTCATCAATAGTCTTCAATAATTGCTTCTTCTTTCGCTTCCTTAAAAGTCCAAAAACGGTTGAGCCCCCATATAGGAACGTAGAAGAACCATTACGTCTTCAAAAGAATAAAACATTCGATCTTTTCTCGCTAATGAACAACTTTTATTAGTCAACTTGATTCTCAACACAATCGATGACATCGTTCGATGTATATTCGTCACTCTGCCTATTACACCAATCCCACAGAACTTCTTCCGATCTTCTTAAATAGTTACGCTTTAAACGAATTGTTTTATTTGCAAAAAGATATCCGAATTAAAGACGCTGCCTTCGGCCACTCCGAATGAATTTTATTTCAAAATATTAACTATACAAATACTGGGTCAGAATTTGCATTATAAATTAAGGCAAACATAAAAAAACATGGAAATATATGAAAAATCAGGAAAAATCGGAATAAATGGATGACAAATAAACGTAAATGAAACACAATGTGTGGAACACGATTTTTATCTATCGTTTCCTCCTCAATGGAACAGGATGATATTTTTAGGCGTCAGATTTATTGTTAATTAAAATAAATAATGATTCAATTTTTCAATTTCTCACCGTTTACATTTATAGAAATACGAAGTTTGTATAGTGTAAATGGCGAGTTACTTTTGCAACGGACAAATCACTCTAATGCCGTTGAGCGAGCGTCTAAATTGTGTGGCAAGGCATTAATCTCACGATAACAATGATATTTCATCTGTTGTCATTTGCCGAAATACGATATTTTCCTTAGCATATTTCGTTACAATTCATTCATCGTCAAATAAACAACGGGACCAGAATATTCTAATGTATTGTCTTTAGACTCATGCAAAGTACAAAGAGGTCTCATAGGTTCACTGTAGAGTTTGTAAAAAAGGATTTATTGCCATTGGACTAGGTTGGTGCCTTCGATTAGAGATAAGAGAGAATAAAAACACATGCAAGTTATCCGTACGCATCAGAATAAATGTGGTAAACAGAGTAGATGTTGCAAAAAGATTTGGACGTATGTATGCCTTAACTTACAATTGCGTCCACATCGGTTTGGAAATTGCCGAAAAGGCAATATTGAAAAATCCGTCCGAAGCAACGACGCAAAAAACCTCCCCCTGAAAAAAGAAGGCCCGAAATTTCGAGCAAATGTTCAAAAAAAAATCGCTTCGTCTTTCTCCATAACACTGCACGAAAAATACCAAATATCGTCTATGGTCGCATAAAGTGAGCCCACACTGAAGACCCTACAGCCCGAATCACTAATTTAATTGTCGTGATTTTCCGAGGTCACACCTTCAAAAAACCACGCTTTTGACCACTTTTTCAACCGTAACTCCGAAAGTACCCTACATAACCAAAGTCAATCCCGTATTCAGTTTTTCTCACACCTTTCAAAATAAAAGATTTTTGAAAATCGAATAAGATTTACCCGATTTACAGTTTTTAACATTCAATAAGGGACAGTGTTATTAAATTCAAGTTAGCTAGAAATGTCATGTTAGCTTGTCTTACCATCCAAACAATAGCTGTGTACTTTGAACATACATAGTCAGTTGCGGGAAATGTTAACCAGCATTATAAAATTGAAATTGAAATGTTTTCGATAGCAAACGTTCAAATATTTTTTGTTTCAAATGTAGCACTTGCCTTATTTTACCAAACACGACAGTTGCTTTTCAAATCAAAAGATGTAAACAAATTTGAATTTTATAACGAATTTTAACGCTGCATTCCATACTTTATGCACTAATGCTGAATAAAATTGACTAATCAAATTTTAACATTTCCCGCAATTCCCAGTTGGGATTTGTATGCATTTGACAGCTCTTAATTTGTTTTAACTCTTGAAATTTCGAATCGTCAGTGCAGCAGGTGAAACAGTGTTTTTCTACGAGTAAAAATATTTCGAAAGTTATAAAATTTTGACCAGTTCTTGTTCTGTGTTTGATTGTTTAGTTGTGAACCTTTTTTTAATAGAATAATCGGTGTAATCCAGCAAAATTTGGCAAATTTCGGTCCAGTAAAAAGTGATTCTGTATTTTGTATTTCAACCTTCTTCCACCGCTTCCTTATATAGTATTGGCAAGAAATTTGTTTTTATTACAATTGCTAAACTATCATAAGCAAAGTGTTAAAGTTTCGTGAAGTTTGAGTAAAGAACTTATTTATAAAATCTCATTTAAATTGTGGTCATCACACAAATCTTCCGATTTGTTTACATATGTCGTATTGGTCCATTGTTTTATTTTACACAAACACATTTGCACAGAATATGTGGAACATAAATGGACATTGCTTTTATGTCATATGTAAATAAGAAAAAAACAAATCGGCAGATCACAAATTAAATTAGATTTTATTATTCATTTTATTGCTCCAACTTCACATAATTTTAACACTTTGTTTTTAATAGCTTAGAAATTCTAATAAAAACAAATTACTTGAAAGAACTCTATAAGGAAGCGAAATAATGCTAGTGGAAATACAAAACACAAAAGCACTTTTTACTAGGCCGTAATTTGCGAATTTTTGCTGGGTTACACCGAATTTCTATTAAAAAAAGATTCACAATTGAACAATCAAACACAGATAAAGAACTGGTCAAAATTTTATTACTTTTGAAATTCTTTTACAGGTCAAAAAACACTGTTTCTTCACCTTCTGCACTAACTATTCGAAATTTCAAGAATTAACAAATTAAGAACTGTCAAATGCATGCCAATCTCAACCGTGTATGCGTAAAGCAGCAACACCAACGTGGATTGTATTTATTGTGTTTTCAGCCACACTAGGCCCCATCTCTTAGATGACTCAGGTCCCTTGACTGATAATGAAATTTCATTAATTGTTTTAACGTAACATCCGCGGACATTCGAAGATTTAAAATATAGATTTTCACTTAAGCTGAACGTTACGAATGTGAAGCTGAAATGTTTCGAATGTTAATATTTCAAGTTTTGTATTAAACGGCTCTTTGGTTATTTGACTTGTAAATTTGAATTAAAAAGACGCGCCATAAAGTTCACAGCCGGTGTGGAAATAGTGGAAGATAAGAAATCTAGATCATCGAGTTTTGATTAAATCGATGAAAACTGTCCGTTTTTGAATTTAAAGAAGTGTATGTAGAAAAAACATGATGGGCCCTAGTAGAGACTCAGTTTTAGGGCCCTGACTGAGTTGAAATGCTCAAAATCAAAAAATTTCCTTCCTTAAACTGTCGGGCATTCCTAGACTCTCGAACTTAAAATTATTTCTGAAATTAGGAAAAGATTTACTTGAGTTATGTGCAAAAGATCAAAAACCACTTATACAGCCCTAGCTCAGTCGTGGCCTCTTGTCCAAAAAAGCCCATCTGTAATCCAAAAACTTTTGAGAGGAAAAAATATTTTGACAATCGGTCAACATTTACCCGAGTTATCGTGTCTACAGACGGACGGACAAGTTTTTTTTTGCAGATTCGGCATCTGGAGTCCCTTCCCCTCAAATCGACTGGTTACAAACGTAGTGGTAAACGCATTGGACTCATACTTCGTACGGGTCCATCAATCACATGAAAGTTCCGGAGAGATGACCACAAAAGTGGTCTGTTGAAGGTCGGTTGCATGTTTTTACGTATACCTTCGTTAATATCACAATATAAGAGTTGCTCATCCAGATGTCTGGGTGTCAAATGAAAGTGATGTGGGTTTCAATAAACGGGGGGAAGAAATTTTTTGAAAATTTGTTGAATGGTTCAGGCTGTAGAATCCATAGAATAGGTTAGAGGTGCTTTCTTTCTATGCGTTGTTAAAGGGTACATGACTTCGTTTATTCTTTGGTTTAGGTAGAGAGTTTGGGGCTTTGGTGGTAGTTTGGAAGAGTGATAAGTTTGAGGGGAATTTAGTGTGTTGTGTATTGGGAGGATTATTTGTAAACAGTTGGTTTGGACGGGTTCTTCAGCATTGTCTCTTGGCAAATTTCATATGTAATTTCATTTTTTAACTCGATCCATAGTCCTTGTAACGTGACTTCCAACTTTATAGAGAATCGTACGGGTCTACGTAGCCTATGTTTTTCTTATGTTTTCGTCTCTGTTGATTTTTTCGACTTTGTTGTCTATTTTATGGAATCATTGTCGCAATAAATTATTTATTATAAGATAAATGGGACTGTCCTATAAATAAGCGCTTTTGTAAACTTTTTTGTGCAAGAAATTGGAATTTGATTGGTAGATAAGACGCTTCTTGTACCGACAAAAAGTTTTTATTGGATAATTGAACATCAACACAACCGGCTGTTTAGAAATGTAATGATTGTGTATTTAGGGTAAGGTCTCGGGTGAAGTAGAAAGAAATCGCTTGATGAATATGTTAATTAAACGTTTCGGGAAATTATCCGTAATTTCAAACATTCATGACGACGGTACGGTTTAAAGGTACACGACAATTGTTTTCATAGCATATAGAGCGAGGCCATGAAAAATATCTACAGTCTTGGTAATTACTGCCTTAAAAAACAAAGGATTCATGCTAATTGCTTCCAACTTAAATTCAACGAAATTTGGAATGGATTGGAACATGTCGAATTACTTAACTGTTCCATATTTGAAAGCATATTTTATGACAATATTTTAGCGGGAAAAACTTTTACATTGATGCCATTCAAAGTAGTGTAAATCGAAAAGCAGTCTATTCGTCTATTTTATTACTATCGTAAGTTGAAGGTAAACTTTTCAAAAGTTTTGCTGAATAAATGTCAAACTAAAATGCTCGCTATATCTTGGAAATTCAAAGTATACATACAATAATTTGAATAAGCTAATAGAAACGTTAGTGCACATTCCAATTACATACTTTAACTTTCTTCCGCTACTCTTTGTTTAACGATGCATAGGTGAAGTTAAACATGTCAGTAACCATTTTGTATACCTAATTGGAGGTGGCGTTTTTAGCTGGTGTATTTCTTTGGCTTACGCCTAACAAAAATCGACCAAAAACATTATAGTGTTTTCTTTGTCCACATATTGTCGTTTTTTGACTGTTTTATTTTACTTCTTACTTCCCTGTTTTTCCTTTTCACTAAAGAAAATTAACAAAAATGACGGAGTTTTGGACGAAATTAGAGAAAAGTTTATCGACGTGTATCCATGGAGTGTGGGTATTTTCCCTGAACCTTTTTTTTGGAATTACAACATTCAAGAAAAAAATCTAAAAATTTTAAGATAAATGCGGCAGAATATTAAGAAAAATTCGTTAAGATTAGACCTAATTTTCAATTCAATAGAACTTTTCACCTAAAACACTCTTACAAAAGGGATAAGTCGTATGACGTTGAGTGGATGAAATGGATCAGTTTTGTAAAAGTCGGATGAGTGGTAACTTACCGTATGAACAATTGTGAAATTGAAAAATATAATTTTTTGCTGCGAAGTTCTTCTTCTGGTTTACCTTAAGAAATTTTCCGTAATTTTTGAAGTTATTGATAGCTGATAGCGTATCATGGGCGCGCGGTAGCAATGCGCCCGTGACGCAAGTCTTACACGCCAAAAAATTCACGAGAAATTTTTTCGTAGACTAAGGATCATGGGCGCGCGGTAGCAATGCGCCCGTGACGCAAGTCTTACACGCCAAAAAATTCACAAGAAATTTTTTCGTAGACTGACTAAGGAACATATATACAGGAACTTTTTGACTTCCCCCCCCCCCAAGCGACGTACCCCCCGGAAAATATTTTTCCCGGATTCTACGGAAAATTTTAGGCCGAAGTGCCTTTTCGCTCATTAAAATCGGTTCAGTCGTTCCGAAGATATGAATTAAACAATTTTGCTATTTTGTATGGAAATGGACTCAAATCGAATATTTTTAACTAGTCAATTTCTTTCTTTCGATGTTTCTTTCTTTCTTTCTT
>CM055405.1:34324453-34339028 GCA_029228625.1 Pseudolycoriella hygida | reverse complement strand
TACTAATACCACAACAAAAACCCTTTTTAAAAGGGAAACGTGACGCAAGTCCTCCTCCCTTCTTCCAAAACAACTGATATCATTTGGGGTGAGGCTTACAGCTTTGAAACGCAAAATTTTTTTTAGAATGTTTTCATTTTTGATTAAAAAAATGCGTCACAAATGCCGGACCCACCAATGTAAAAATTTTTCTACGCTTTTACCTTTCATACTCCAAAATTTGATTTTCGCGCAGACGGACAAAAAACGTCAGATTTTCTCACCGAATTTAGATCCTAAAATAATCTGTTTCGAGTCACATTTGAATGTCATTTTTTGTCCTGTCTGAAATGTCGTTTTTGACCCACCTGTCGTTTTTCTCCCAGTCTGATATGTCATTTTTTACCCACCTGCAACATAAACAAAATAAGATTTCATTTTGTTCGAGATAATATAAAATAAAAATTCATTTTAGTCTCACTTTTAATGGTACGCACGGACACATACATAATTTCGATATTATTATCCACTCAATTCTAAGAATCACACGCGAATTGAAAAAAAATTCAATAAAAACAACATCGACGGAAGAAAACAACGAATCTTATGAAAACAATTTAGGTGACACAATTGAATCGCATACTTACTGTGATCATTATATGAAATTTGAATTTAAGTTTGTTGAGTGTTTTGTTCAAAATCTGACTTTTTGTCCGTCTGCGCGAAAAATAGTATACAACACACGGAGCTAAAACGGTGCTGATTTAGACCCAGGTGGTGAAAAGGTCAAATCCGAGGGTGGAGCGCAGCACCGTTTTAGCTCCTTGTGATGTAATGTACTATTTTAGATAGTCAATTTGGTAAACCTTTCTTTCTTTCTTTCTTTGTTAGTGGCAAATGAGAGTTAGAAAGTTGGTTCCAAAGGCGAAGTTGTAGAGAATAAAATTTAAGCGAACACGAGTTTCAGGGTTTTGGTAAATATGGCTTAATCCCTGGAATATGGCCATTTCTAGAATTGGGAGGGCTTCTATAACACTTTTCAACTTCCAATATTTTTCGGTTTTTCTAGGCATGTATGAGGTCCAATGGAGCTTGCTAGGCTTATGGGATTCTTGTGGATTTCTCTAGCACTTTTCAACTTCAATGTGGTTTTTTGATATTGTCGGTCATTCTGGACATGAGTGAGGTATTCAAATTGACCACAATTTTGAGGGGTTTTTGGCAAGAGATAAGCTTACAAAAGTACTGATATCCGCCGAAAACCCTCATACAGAGTAGGTGTGACGCAAGTCTTCATTTCTGCTTACAAAAGTTGTGAAATCAGAAAAGGGTGACGCATTGAGCATCTAAGTTAAAAAATGATTTTCTTTCAGTTACAAAAGTTCTGAAATCGGAGGAAGGTGACGCATTCAGCTTCGATGCGCAAAAAAATTAAAACGAAGTTACGTTGTGTTTTTAAAAAATTGCGTCACAAATGCCAGACCCTACAACGAAATAATATTTCTAAGCTTTCAGTTTTTACGCTGCAAATTTTTACTTCTTTTCGCGAAGATTGCTCTGTTCAAATTTAAATTTTTGAACGTGAAAAGTGAAAGTGTTAAAAAATTGTTACGCTGGTGAGTCTGGCATTTGTGACGCAATTTTTAAAAAACACAACGTAACTTCGTTGTAAGAGGTTTTTTGGCGGTTCCAAATACTGACCAATTCTCTTGATACTCTTTTCGCACTTTCCCCTGTCGTTTTCCGTCCGATACGTTGATTTTGAAAAAGTAATTGCAGTACGTCCATAGCTAAAGGTAGTTTTGTACGATCGAATCTGGAAATCGTTCTACCGACAAGCCAAATTTCAATATTGTCCATATCAGTAAATTGATAAATCTTTCACCATTCAACTTTTTCGATGAATTGATTTTCTTAACGTCACTTGAAAAATCATTGATTTACTGATTCAATTGAGATTTTCCCTCTAAATAAATAACCTGATCTCGTGCGACCCCTAAATAAAAAAAAGATAGTATCTTTATGCAAAATTTATTGGTAATTAGATAGTCCGATGATAACATCATGAAAATTTGATTATTTTTTTGTATACGTAACCCTAAGGTGACATGTGTCTCCCAATTAAGTTTATTGTCAACATGATCAATAACCCTAAGTACAGTCACTACCTTAACTACTTGCTTTTTTAGTAGACAATCTGGTATAACACTCGGTGCATTCGTCCTAAAGTGCATCACTTTTATCTTGCTGGAATTCAGCGAAAACCCAATAATATTAGGGAAATCATTCAGCAGTTCCAGGTCATAGTTTGTATGATCCACGTTCATCGAGTATGAGACATTGGAGAAGAAAACGCTAGTGTCATCCGCAAACAGTGAAATAGGGAGTCTATGAATATCATTTATGAAAATTAAGAACAATACTGGACCCAGAACACTACCTTGTGGGACTCCAATTGTGATGTCATCAAGTTCTCTTTTACTATCACTAACTCTAACAAACTGTTTGCGGTTACTCAGATAGCATTTGGGTAAATCCAATGAAACACCCCTGATTCCTACCCAATCGAGCTTATGTACTAATATTTGATGGTCATCCAATTTTTTTTGGTTTGAAAGGTCAGGCATCTATTTGTGGACTTCAGACTTCACATTACAGACTCAGTTCATCTCGCCGAACCCAATCAGAGACATTCTTAGAGAAGGCAGCGCCCCCTTCATACGTTTATTTGAAGCGACATTCGCTGTTGAGTCAACGATAACTCCTTAGTCCGTCCTAGTCCAAATTTGGGCGGACAATGCCTATTTCAGTGAGACAGGTCGCTGTTCCCTTGTCATTCTGACAGCGCCGGGGCGCCACCTGTCATGCTGGTACTTATATCTCACTGTGATATACAGTGAGAACTAACAACAACTGTCACCGCTCGGTCTAACAGTCGGACTAACTACTTAATTTGTTTGATATTTTAGTAAATATTTAATTTAATTGAATTACCTGGTACCTGGTGTGGCTTTATCTCATCTTATCTTACCATTTTTGAGCCTACCAGGTCTTTCCGTGTTTTTTCAATATTTTACATGTCCTTTACCTATGTGTCCGTCAGCATTCAGTTGTAACAAAGTCGATCCTAATCATTTCAGCGCCTTTTCCAGCATATTTTCACATTCCGTCGCCATGAGCCTTTACGTGGTTAACTTGCTTTAAGCAACCCTGCTCCCCGCAGGACTTTGGAAAATTCGAAATTTCTCAAAATTTTCACTTTTGTCGTACAGTTTTTATATTTTTCCTTTAAAGTAGAAGGTTCAGTGTTTCCAAATCCGTTCGAAGATCCGATAAGATTTTGATTTTTGGCGACCTTTCAAAGTAGGTGAAAATGCACTGAAAACACGAAGTGATCGCATACTTATGATCAGTAGTGATATTATTTTATTTTGAAAATAAATTTTACGGAGCAAAATATTATCGCGACCATCCACTATCACCTCCTACCATCCTACTATTCCATGGTCGACTCAATCAAAAACCAAACACCAGCAAAACATCATTTTTACATCTTTTAGACATCTTTTGGACATAAAACTTAACAACTCGCCCTTTACCATCTGAAAAGCGAAGTGAATTTAGTAATTCTGAGTAAACGTAGTTGAAATCGTGCTGAGAAAAATGTTATTAAGCATTGTGTAACCACTTTTCGTTTATTAGAAATTCTTTGTTTTCGGGCACGTGTCATTCGGTTTAATATTTAAACCATGTATTGCACATACTCCCAAAAGATTTATTACACAATAATTATGAAGTAGTCGGGACTATGGAAATGGTGTTGCAGAAGGAAACTTGTATATGAATTTGAATGTTGTGTGTACCAACGTTATTAAAATTATAATTGAATATAATATTTAATTAAGCAAAACACTTTTGATATGTTCTTGAAAGTTTGTATCTTAGCTGGTTTGTTGGGTTGTTTGTTGATGTCGAAGTCGGTTGTTATGGGTGTTGTCTATGGTGTACGGTTTATGTGCTTAAAAGCATAACATGTTACATTTTGTTCGTCGTTTTGGTAAACATTAAAATGAAAAGGGTTAAAAGTTTTTGTTCCCTCGAGGTTATTGGGTATGGTTACCAAGAGCTAAGATAGTTAACGTTTTTGTGTATATACCATAGGCACATAGTGATCTTCAAGTGCTACCGCAAAGTTTTACATTAATTTCGGAAAAAGGTGAATGTTACAACATGCAAAACAACGCAATAATACAAAAATGAAAAACTGCAAAAGAAAAACGGTAAAAAGAAAGAACAAAATTAATTACAAATACACATTCCACAATAAATAATTAAAGCTAAGCTCTAAATAAGGGTTTACATAGGAATGTACTTATGAGTTAAAGTAAATAAATCTGGTTATATCGTGGAAAAACATTTTATGAGTAAGATGAACGCTTGAGATAAGAGAGTAGATGGAAGCTGCTTTTTGAAATTAATTCTCGAGGAAAGTTTGTTTATGAATTTAGTAATATTTGCGAATGTGTTTTATATTTTACACCGTGTTTATAAAATTGGTAGTGGGAATGCTTAAAATGGTTATTTTAATAAGTCAGACAACACCGCAAAGTTTTAGAAATATTTCATCTGATATCGCCATTATCTGCTTGAAACAAGTTATTCGCAATTCTGCTACATTGTAACAAAAATAGAATAGCCATATGCAAAGACTCCATTTCCTATTAGATTAGAATTATATAATAATTTCACCCACGCCTCACAGTGTGGGTAGATCTCGTGTTTAATATCTACCACGGATCTCACGCATTTGAACAATAAATGACGTCACTCCTATTGTATGAGTTTTTTTATATCTCAGTCCATTCAAGACTCATCAACATTAGACGAGCTTACAATTTTTGCTCACCTTTTTTTACGGAAAATTTATTTTTGTGGAATCTAACCCTTTAACTGCTAAAATACATAAACTATTGAGTGATCATTTAGTACTTTTCTCTTATGCATTTGATATTTTGACGAGCCGAAGGCAGTAGCTATCATCCCAATCTATAATGCAACAATTTACAAATGACTTTGTGGAATCTAGAAACTCAAAACCATCTCGAAGTTGGTTCGGAAATAAGGACGAGTTTGAATTCTACAAACATATAAGACTATTGTGTCAACAATCTATCCACTTGTTGCCTAGAAAATTTTGCTCCTTATTTTATGGTTTTACAACTTGACATTCAATGTATCTTTCGCTCCCTGAAATGCACACTTAACAGATTCGTTCATCGTTTCCAAATACTTCCTTCTGAAAGTTAGTTCGTTTGAACAGCTAATGCCAAAGCAAGTGCAAATTTCCTGCTCTTCGTTTTGGCTGTTGGTTCATAGTGTAATTTTAGAAGTCCTTTAGAAGGTGTTGGATGTAAAAAGTTTCCGGCGAAAAAACGTTTTCAAAGAAAAAATTTTCGGCGAAAAAAAAATTTCAGGCTTCAGGCTAAAAATTCCTTTCACCAATCTCTATAACTTTCCCGAAGAAACCAACTCTCTAAGTATTGTCATTCCGAAGCTAACATTCAAAAACCAAAAAAGCCTATGTTATTGCCTACGAAAATCCAAGATGGCGCCGCTATGACAGCTGGCAGACACTTTCTGATGATCCTAAAAGTTCGCCTTACGAAACTCTACAACTTTGTAGAACAAACCAACTCTCTAAGTATTCTCATTCCGGAGCTAAAGTTTGAAAGCCCAAAGAAGCATAATTTATTCCTAACGAAAATCCAAGATGGCGTCACCTTGGCAGATTTCTGAAAATCCCAAAAAATTCTCCTAATCAAACTTAGTAGAAGACACCATTGTCATTCCGAAGCTAAAATTCGAAAACCAAAAAAACCTAATTTCTTGCTTGGGAAAATTCAAGATGGCGCCGGTTTGACTGCTGGCAGCCATTTTCTTAAGATCCCAAAAAATTTTCATGACCAAACTCTATAACTTTCCCGAAGAAACCAACTCTCCAGCTCCAGCTAATGTCACTCCGGAACTTAAATTCGAAAACTCCGAGCCTTACCTGAAAAACCCTAAAAATTGAAACTCTTTTCCACATGTCACAGCTTTTCCAGGATTTTCCCGCAAAAGCGGCCTATGAAATTTTTCATTTGGAGCCGAGACTGTGGTTCAGTGAAAATTTCAGGATCAACTGACTGGTTCTCGAGATCGAAAATTAATAATAGACAGACTATAGACACCAACAGATCAGAAAAAAAGTTTTCGTAATGATGAGGTTAATAGAAAAATCCATGACTCATAGAAAAATGTCATTTTCAAACCTCGATATGTCAGAGAATTTCCAACCGATTTTGATGAGTTTGGGTTCGTTGGAAAGCTGCTGCGACGTTTTTTTATATAATAATTTGGAGGAGGAGTGCGGCAGGGGAAAAATTTCAAAAATTCCCCTATACATCGTGCCTTGAACCAAAGGTTTTTGTTTGGCGTTTTTTGAGTTTGTGCACTTCTTTTTTTGGGTGTGGGGACTGCGTCACGCCCTCCGCTCCCGCTGCGGGCATGATTAGAATAGTATAAGTGGGTGAACCACAGTTCAGCACCTAAGAATTAGAATGATTTTGAATCGTGTCGGAGGGATCTGCCCAAACCCCGCTAGGAGCTCTGCTTGAGCGCTACTTTCCTATTCCAATTTCAACGGTTTATTTTTTCTTTAGATTCACAGCCTGCGGCACTGTTTCACAATCATCAAGCAACAAATGCATTTCTTCTAATTAGTGTCATACTTCACTTTTGGAAATTAAAACTATAATTGGTCTAGGGGACATTTTGTTGGAACAACATCGTTGTTGGCAACGCTTCGTGGACTTTCAGTTTTCATTCTGTCCTCCCAGAACATCTTACACAGAATAGAAATCCAGAAGTGTCACTGAGGTTTTCATCTTTTCGAAACTAGCCTCAACAAACGATGGATGTGTGTACTAGCGCTTGTTCGATGCGATTTCGATTTTTTCGGAAAGTTGTTCATGTAGGGTGTTTTCATTATTTTCATTTTATTATTCATTATTTACATTATTTGATGTCCGACAAAACGTTAGCCGAAGAGGTTTTTATTTGCTATCTTTATTTTCCCATTTAAAATTCAATTGTGCCAGCCGTAGTTTCTTAGAACGTTTGTAAAAGATCTTTTTGAGAAATGGTTAACCATACGTTAAAATTTCTGTGGCCCGAAAACGTAAAAAAGTCATCAGAAAACCAAACAAAAGATGGTTTCCTTGGGAAATTACTAAAAGCATTGAAAATAATATTTTTTTTGTCAGGCTACCTACTCAGAACAGTGTCCCAAGACGAAAATAATATAATCAAAACACGAGGAAATATAAAAGTGTACATAGTATTGTTTCCGACATAAATATTGGATGACGCTTTTTTTCTTCTCCGCAATGTATACGAACAAAAAACAAGAACATGGCATTAAGCGTTAGACGACAATTCCATTCCTTTGCTTCCTGCATAACCATGTTCTCGGAGATAATTGTAGCTTAAAAATTTATAGTATCATGACGAAAAAAAGCGCGTTGACTTACATCGTTTTATCCTTTTATTTTGCTATTCTGTGTTGTGCAAAGTATAATAAATGCTCAAGTGAAAATAAACATTTTATTTCGGCTGAGTATGATACTTTGAAAGGAGCAACTAAATATACACACTCTGCTCGTCTATATGTGTGTATTTCAACGCTACACACAATGGTTAACAAATTTAGGATGATTTCTAACTCTGGAGGTGCCACGTCTCCTGAGAGTATATCGGCGTGGTTTATTTTATTATACTTGACATAATTGAGTCTTATAAAATATTAAAAAGTTTGTTTTTCCTCCTCGTTGGATATTAGAAAAGCGTGTGTTTTAATGTTACTTTTTATTTTTGTCTTGGGAATTTAGTCGGAAAGCTAAGCATCGTATGCATGAAATATATTATGTTGTGCATGTGCGAATGTGCGTACATTTTAGGAAGTGTTTCTTTCGAAGACAAAAAATAATAGTTATATTTCCTCTTGAAGGGAGTGTTTCTAAAAAATGGCGCAGTAAACGATTTAGTGTGTGATTCACGTAATGAAGAGTAGTGAAGTGGGGTAGGCTTTCAAGCTTAGTGCTTTTCGGGTTGAGTGTTGCCATATATAACAGAACACAGCTATGTATGTACTCGTACTGTGTTGGTAGTGCAAGCTGTTTAACTGTTTAAGAACATTTTTGCCGACATTTTTGTCTTCACTGAATAATATGATCTATAAAACTAACAACAATCATTAGACTCGTATGAACCGACGAAGTACATGCGTTTTTGGCGATATTTGTAACTAGTCCAAACCCATGAAGGAGGGTCCGAATAATAGAAATCTGAAAAAAAATGTCCGTTTGTCTAGTGTCTCTCTGTCTGTCCGTCAGTGCGTTAACTCGAGTAAATTTAAGCCCAAACAGTGGCCCTCGTGCGCCATTTACCACGGTAAACGGCAACACATAAAAAAAAAATTTAGGCCGATTTTCTTACCCTGAAAAATTTACGAAGATATGGCTAAAAAAGTGGTCAAACACGTGGTTTCTTTAGGATCGGTCAAACTTTTACGGTGAGGTTTTTTGTCGATGGAGAAACGACTTCTTTGATTGACCAGTGATCCACAGTGTCAAATCAGGATTCAGAGGGCCTCGCTTTAACTAGTCATCAAGTACCCGTGTGAAAATGAGATCCTCAAATTTCTCGTCTTTTTACTATAGAAGTGAGATGCTCATTTCGAACTCTTGAGGCCGGATTATCCTCATTATTCATCAGAGATCATCGGACACCAGTGATAGCTTCATTTCCAATTGTAATATTTATTCCTTCGAGACGCCACTTGACGAGAAGAAAGATACGATGACGACAGCTCAATCACACACGGGTTCGTGCGGTCCCAGGAGACAAATGATGTCATCGTCCGGTCGCTGAATTGTTGGCTAGCCAACCTCCCGGCAACAGCATCCGAATAAACATATCAACTTATAAGTCACTTTATTTTCCATCAACTACAATAAGGCCGCATCGATAGCGGAGGGCGTGACGCAGTCCCCACATCCAAAAAAAACGTCCACAAACCCAAAAAACTCCATACAAAAACCTTTGGGACAAGACACAATGTATGGGCGAACTTTGGAGTTTTTTCCTCCTACCCCCTCCCCCTCCAAATTATTAAAAAAAAAAAAACACTTCCTATCGTGATTCCAACGCACTTTGTATCATCAAAATCGGTTTAAAACGAACCGAGATATCGCCAATCAAAGATGACCAATTTCCATATAAAAATGGTAAAAATATGTTAGAAAATAATCAAAATTTTATTCCTGTGTTGGCTGTCCACGATCTATCTACTTTTTTTTTCTCGAGAACCGCTCGAGCGATTTCCTTAAAATTTTTAGGGAAGTTCAGTTTCGGTCACAAATTCAGCCGGTGGCTACCCCCAAAAAAATCTTGGAACTGAGTTATTGGCATTCAAAGTTTCCATACAACCCCCATATATGAAAATCCACCGACGACGGGAGCACTTCTTCGGCTATATCTCGGCCGGTAGTGGTCAGATCGCGATGAATGGGATATCAAATGAAAGGTATCCATCTCACGAAGCCAACGGAACCGGAAATCTGTTGGGGAGTTCGTTGCCAGAAGTCGGTCAAAGTAGTCCGAAATGACCTACGCTGCCGTAGAGCGACTATGAGAAAAAATTTTTTTTGAAGTGACCGAAAATGACGTGCGAAAGTGTGTGGTATGATGTGGGAAGTGTGTGTGATGATGTGGGAAGTGTGTGGAATGAAGTGGGAAGTGTGTGGAATGAAGCGGAAAATGTGTAGAATGATGTAGGAAGTGTGTGGAATTATGTGGGAAGTGTGTGGAATGATGTGGGAAGTGTGTGGAATGATGTGAGAAGTGTGTGGAATGATGTGGGAAGTGTGTGGGATGATGTGGTAAGTTTGTGGGATGATGTGGGAAGTGTGTGGGATGATGTGGGAAGTGTGTGGGATGATGTGGGAAGTGTGTGGGATGATGTGGGAAGTGTGTGGAGTGATGTGTGAAGTGTGTGGAGTGATGTGGGGAGTGTGTGTGATGATGTGGGAAGTGTGCGGTATGATGTGGGAAGTGTGTGGGATGACGTGGGAAGTGTGTGTGATGATTAGCAACTTTTTTAATGAGAAAACTATTTTTCGAAGACAATTTTTTTCGGAGAAAATTTGTTTCGAAGACAATTTTTTTTCGGAGAAATTTTTTTTCTAAGAAATTTTTTTTTCGTAGAAAAATTTTTCAAAAAATAGAAATTTTTTCAACAACGGAAAACTTCCAAAACGACTAACAAAAACCACTTTAAAGGTAGAGTGTGATGCAGTCCGTAAGTCTGCTTCCAAAATTAATGATATCGCTTGAGGTAAAAAAAATACACAGAAGTTTGTTTGAATGGAACCTTGTGTTCAAAGTTTTGATTTCCTGAAAAAATTACAGCGCTTTTATTTAAAACAAAATTACGCTGTGTTTAAAAAATTGCGTCACAAATGCCGGACCCAACGACGAAATAATTTTTCTATACTTTCAGTTTTTGCGTTGCAAAAATTTGACTTTTGTTTCTTATTGCGTAGATTCTTTAAGGTAAATTTAAATTTTTGCGTGTAAAAACTGAGTGTTCAAAAATTATTCCGCATTTGTGACGCAATTTTTTTAACACAACGTAATTTTGTTTTAAAAAAGCGCTGTAATTTTTTCAGGAAATCAAAACTTTGAACACAAGGTTCCACTCAAACAAACTTTTGCGTATTATCAGCGATAGCGTCACCTCAAGCGATAAGAGGTTTTTGTTGTGATACACATTAAGATAGAGGATAAAAAATTGATTTTGAGGCTCTCAGTAGATCTCTAAAAGGTATAACCTGATCAGGAAATTATGAAAATCTGTTTCGAGATTTGAGATGGTCTCACAATGTCCGAACATACTATTCATTTTACGCTAATAAATTATTCAAAATGAGACTCTCAGTGAGTCTTAACGGTCTTAACCGACATCGAGTTCATCTGTAAAAAATAATTGTGAGACTTAAACTTTTCTTTGAGCCCAAAATGAGAACTTTGAGAGTCTCAATCTAAAATTTTCCCCCGGGTAGTCACAGTTAATCCCGGTTAATCACGAAAAATCATTAGTTTACTTACTGGTGATTAACCGGTTAATCGAAGTCGTTTCGCCCTCGCGTTTTGTGCTGTGTTGTAACGAAATAGAGGGAAAGTTAAGAGAACGTTCTTGTAAATCGAAGTTGGGAAGTATGGGTTTATCATTGAATTACGAGATAGCTTGTACTTACATATTAAGAATGATTAGTTAGTGCGTGTTTTTCTTTGCTGTTATATGTCACACGATTTATTGAAATCTAAAGACTTCCGTATAATATACTTAATGGCAAACCCATTACAATTATTATGGTTTTTTTAATTTGAAGAGTTTCTCCCTTGACGATGCACAATGAGCATGACTACCATCGTAACGTTACCAATAATTTCATTAAAACCATCGTAAACACAAACACTCACTTTGTGATATTGCTGCCAGAATGAGCGAAATGTAGCCATAAAAAACACTAATTTTAAGCCGCGTAATCGATAACGAGTTCCAAGTTTTCGATGAACATAGAGTGGCAGTATATTGACACGGCCAATAATTATATTTTTTATCGCAATTTACAAATTTATGAATGTTGTTAAAAGTGAAGTGTTCTACAATGAATTGATATGTTGTTGATATTTCACAAGCGATTCATGCGCCGATAAACTTTTTCTCGGAGCGGAGGCGCAGAGCAACGTTTTCGACTTAGCGACGACCGACGCGACGGTGGAAGTTTGTATGTAATTTTTGGATTTTTTTTAATTTGTTGGCAAAACCACCAAAAAACCGGTTGGCACAACTCTATTTCACATACAATGTAAATTTATTGAATTATTTTAGGTATCCTCTTCTGTCAAAACGATTAATGTGTTATAACCCATGCTCATTTCTACGATCTTTTGTAAGCTTTTAAAAAGTGTGAAATGTCTAATTCCTTTTAGTTTTGTTGACATTATTTGTTGGCAAAAGTTCCAAACTTTATGCCATAAATCGTCGTAGAGATACATTAAGAGAAACGGTTTAGTTTCGATTGGTTTTCCGTTTCCCAAATATTTGTTTTTTTTTTTACGAAAATGCATTTGCTTCTAAAAAGTTTTCGGATTAAAGTTATAATCTTCGTCGGGTGTAATCCATTTTCTGGAATTAAATGTTTAACTTTAAGACATACACGCATCCTTCGCATAAAATATTTGCAAAATTTTGTACATAATAAAATTCTTACATCTTATGTACTTCAAGCTTCCGTTCATAAAGCCTTTCATAAGAAACTGGACACCTTATATGATTCTCTCAGTCATTCAATGTTAGTGTGAAAATGACAGACATAGTAGGTTGTATAATAGTACATTACATTGGACCCTGCGAAACGAAGTCATTACATGAGTTGTTACAACAGTTGTTTAAAATAAACGAGTGAGTTTGTGAGTTCATAGAATCGTTTCCGAAGTAATGAGTTATGCAACGCGGGAAAGAATTCTCGGCCTACTCCCTTGTTGCGTAAATAACTATTGTTGCCGAATTTTACATAAAAATTTACGAAAAATGTACCGAATGTAATGGATCATTTTCGCAGCTGGAATATTCACATGTAGTAAAAATTAAGCGGTAGAATTTTGAAAAGGGGTGCTAATAATTTGCTGGGATCTGGAGACTAAAGAAAAGGGTGAAATTCACTCAGAGAAAAGTTTTTTAACATATTTCGTGTATTTCTGTGTATTTAGAGGAACTACTCTATTAGAAAAACCATAACTTCGTCGTCCAAACATAATATGTTTGCTACAAACATAATGTTCAAAACTTGGGAATATATTTGTTGTGCTATTTAGGTAACCCAGTCTATTTGTAGTTGATGCAACCGGGATGTTAGTTCGGAAACCGATTGCGATGACACCTATCGTCCACTCGCGTTGACGTCGTGATACTTCACCGCAACACTCGCAGTTTACTGGGCGATCATCACATTTTTTCGTTCGTCTCGATAAGCTTATTAGGCGATCATCACGTTCATGTCGTCATCATCAATCGTTCATGTCGATTCCTATTTTTAGACTCGTACGAAGAATGATCATGATCCGTCAACACGATAACTCGAGTAAAACTCAACCGATTTTCAAAAACTCTTTTTTTCCCTGAAAGGAAATCATTTATTGGATTGAATTTGGCCGCTGAAGGCTGAAGGCTGAAGTGCTGAAGGGCCGCCGTGCTAGGGCCGTTTAAGTAATTTTTGGACTTTTGTACATAACAGTAATCTTTTCCGATTTTCATAATTTTTTTTTTGGTCGAAAGATCTGGGCATGGCCGACAATTTGTGGAAGAAACGTCCTTGGACTTAGCTAGTGCACTAAAAACTAATCTCTGCTAGGGCCGCAGGTGCTTTTGTTTGAAAGATCTGGGCATGGCCGACAACTTATGGAAAAAAAGTTTTTGGATTTGAATCCGTGGACGTAGCTATAGCTAGAGCACTAAAAACGAGTCTCTGCTAGGGCCTTTCGTGTTTTTTGAATATAACTCGAGTTAAAATTTTTTTTAATCGAAAGGTCTGAGAAGATCTCACATTTTATGGAATAAAATTTTTTGATTAGAGGCTCTTGGACTCAGCCAGGACTACTGAGCTTCTACAGCGAACCGTATATAAAAACGGACAAGTCAAATTTTGAACAATGAAATTCCAAAGAAAATGTTTTTTCTATGTTGCAGAGCAAATTGAGTGAAACATTTTTGTCTATGAAGTTATGTGTCTCTAGTTAGGCCTCTAATTAAGGCCCTAGGTCGGTACTAAGGTCGGCCCTAGCTTAAAAATATGGTTTTTGCAACGCACAATCGATTTTCGACTGTTTTCGATGTTGTTCACGATGCGGTAACGCGATCAAAATCGAAACAGTTCCAATTTTTTTAAGAGTGTGAGGGGAAGTGAAACAAATTTACACCTTGTAACGATATGACTTTTAAAATTTGATACATGTGCTGAAATGTATGTACCCCTCCGTTGCTATGATACGACGTTACAATGTCGTATGTGTGCATTGCAATCTGATCAAAAATTGTTTGTACACTGTACAATATAATGGTTTCTGTGGAGTGAATTTTTTAAGATTTGTTGTTATTTTCTTCTCAATCGATTTGTTTGTTGCAAAAAGCAGTGTGTCCACCTCGTTGCGACACTTGATTTTTTCAGCATACGTCCTAAATATTGTCCAACTTGCCTTTGGCTCGTATGGACAATATTAGGACTGATGCTGAAAAAATCAACGTATCGCAACATGGTCGACAAACTACTATTTTTGCTATGTTGCAGAGAAAATTGAGGAGAACATTTTTTTCTATTTGGGGGGTCAATTTTGTGCTTTCGGAAAATATTTTTACACCGTTTCTTCGGTACGTGAACGGACTCAGAGCAGGAGTGACATGTTTTTTTGTGCTCGTGGGAAAAAAATAAAATTG
>CM055405.1:34301341-34320757 GCA_029228625.1 Pseudolycoriella hygida | reverse complement strand
GCGCCCAAACGAGGCCGGTACCCCCCCTTTTTTAAAATCTCATATGGCGTAGAATGCCCAGCCGAAGGTCCCTGCAAAATTTCAAGAAAACTCCAAAAAAGTGGGTTTTCATACAAATGGCTCTGGAACTAACTAACTAAGTAACTAACGTAGGATATTTCCATTAAGGCTGTGGTGGTTAAAAAAGGCTTCTGTTTGTTGCAAATTTACTCCATGAAAATGTTCTACGAGACTATGAAATAAGGAGTTCACGCAGTAGACTGGTCCTTTGTCTAGTGCATGAACTTCTTATGTCACCGTCGTGTAGAGCATTTTCATGGAGAAAAATTGCAACAAGTAGAGGTCTGCATATCAAGGTGGGCAGCCTGGTGCCAAAAAGTTTTCAATGGTAATGTTGGAGTGGGGAACGAGGACATTACTATGCACAATGTTCCAACTCGGCACCAGGCTGCCTACTTGGGACGTTTAAGTAGCCATAAAGAACGCAGCCTCGTGCCGAAAATCTGTTAATGTCATCGTAACGGCAGTAACAAATACTATATGTGATATAAATTTCAACACGGTACCAGGCTGCCTACTTAAGATATTCTACTGTGAATATAGAGGGCAGCAGCAGTCTGGTGCCGAGTTGAAATTTATGTGACGCATAGTATTCGTAACTGTCGTTACAATGAGTTTAACTGCTTTTCGGCACCAGGCTGCCTTCTTAAAGGCTACTCATACTTTTCAAGTACGCAGCCTGGTGCCGAGTCGGGACCTAGTGCACATTAATGTACTCGTTTCGCCATCCAACATTACCATAGGAACTTTTTTGGCACCAAGCTGCCTTCTGAAATCGAACAGTGCAACCCCACCTTTTGGTTTCTATGAAAGTGCACATTTTGTATGGAAAATGACGATTTTCTAAAGGTCATATCTCCGGATCCACTGGACCGATTTTAATGAGTGAAAAGACATTTCGCCTTAGAATTTTCCGTAGAATCCAGGAAAAATATTTTCTGGGGGGTACGTCGCAAGGGGGGGGGGAAGTCAAAACTTAGCTGTATATATGGTTCCGAAGTCTACGAAAAAAATAAAATCTGCGCAGAAGTACAAAGTTCTTATTTAAATTTCTGTCACTGTAAATTTTTAGAAAAAGTTGGAGAAATTTTTAGAGAGAACGTTTCTCAGATTTTCATAAATTTTCTCTTATTTCACAAAATTTTCTCAAAAATAGGTTCTGATTCCAATGCCATTTTCGATAGTTTTGACAAGTTTCATGTATCAAGGGATGGTTTTATTATTTTCGTTCACAATTAATGTTGACTTGGGAAGATGATTTGAGCTAGTTAGGGAGTTAAAATGTTGCTGATAATAACAGGAGTTCGGAATCGAGCCCACGAGTTAGCACATTTTACCACTGACTTTCGTTCTATCCCAATATTATTGTGACAAAAAATTTTTTTCGTAAATGCTTTTATCAAACGTAGAGCGTCCGTATCCGCTGTATAAGAAATTTCAAACTGTTTTAGAAATAAATTCTTAATGTAGGTTGGAATCGTCCTTGCAAAAAAGTCACCTTTGGAATTCTTTCAATTGTAAATTTTAGACAAACATTAGCAAATTTAATAATACGAGCACTCTGCACACAGTAACTACTTCCAGTCACAATTTATTACACCATACCAGAAAAAAAAACGTTTTCCTCATTTCACATTACAACAAATTAATGTCAATGGCTCTGTGATAATGTCGAAAGTGAAATTTTATGGAAAATTCATGTTAATTTACTATGAACCAGCGTCACGTATATGTTGTAAATAAGCCCACCCCAACATTTCCTATTTCCATACCATAAAAAATTATCATTTTTATTTTTCAACCCGAAAATCTCACTAATTTACATCAACTCTTTAATTACAGGTTATGGCGGTATATCACCACGTACCCAATGGGGTAGAGCAGCGGCCTTAGTGTATGCTTTTTTCGGTATTCCAATTGTACTACTGTATTTGTCAGCAATGGGTGAAGGTCTATCAAGTGCGATGCGTTGTATATGCCGGAAAATTCGCACGTGCTGTGACGGTAGTAATAAGACGATTCCAACCGAAAATGGCGGAAACGGAAGCGGTGACAAGAGGCCACACGGCTTTCACAGCAAATTCAACGATAGCTCAAACAATTACTATCGCCCGCTTAGTGTACCAATACCTATATGTGTAATGATACTCATCACTTATATGGCATTTGGTGCTCTAATCTTTCATTATATTGAACATTGGGATGTATTGGAGTGTATCTACTTTTGTTTTACATCACTCGGAACAATAGGTAAGTGTTTAGTAAGTAGGCGATTTAATGACTTAATTAGTGACGAATTAGTGACTCAATGCAACTTGACAGACTACTCCTTTACTTGTAAGTTACGAAAATCATGGGATTTGAACACACACATTCGCACAAGCACACGCATACATGTGCAACAGCCACATTCTGTGTGAACAACTTCTTTTTTTCATCTTGAGGAGTAGTTTTTATGGCAGATAATTTGACGTAGATCAACGTTTGTGAAGAACGTTTTCCGGAAAAATTGGGTCTTGATGCCCGGCACGCTACTTTTGCTCTTCTACTTTAAGAGTGAGACAGATATAGTTTGTCTCTTTCTAACTAACGCTTTAGAGACCCAATTTTCGAAAAACGTTCGGGAGAAACATTGATTTATCAAATTATCTGCCAGAACACTACTCCTCAAGATGAAAAAAAGAAGTTGGTCTAACGAGAATTTGGCTAATGCGCAAACGTTTTTCAATGCTTATAAGTGCTACTAACCCAGGCGGGTTTTGGCTAACTCCAGAACTTGTCTCTACCAGTGAAGATTCTCGGCCTGACTTCACCATTCGTTGACGCCCAGCTGTCTGCATCCTCTCCCTCACCGACCGATGTCTCGCTTTATTGTTTTCGAACGTTCCGTCCAAAACAATTTTCGCCTTGACATTAAGCTGTTTCGAATTTAGTTCTTTACCCTTACAGGTTTCGGTAATCTGGCGCCAAAAGGAAACATTTCACAGTACGCAGCATCGGCGTATATTTTAGTAGGAATGGCTGTCGTGGCCATGTGCTTTAGTCTAATACAAACTGAGTTAATAAAGTGGTTGCGAAAATATGGCGTTCAGGACCAATTAGCATCACCCACAGAAGATCTGGCCCTAGTCTCAGTAGCGGTAACACCAAAGTCCTGACTAAGACAACAACCAGATTTTCTTGGCGACACATACAACTCACTGCCGAGACGATCTGGTGCATTTCAACGTAATACACCAATTCGACGTTCTGCCGGACCAATGGAAAATCATATGGAATACTTTGTGCCACGAAGTGTTAGTGAATTCAACTTGTCTGGCGTCGGTGACATTGCTTTACCGCCACCACGTCGGTCACCCTTATCACATACGCATACAACAAGTACGATATTGTTTCCAATGCAAAAGCCAAGAGAGAAAATGGTTACATTCGAGGATGAATCAAAATGCCCACATGGTATACCAACAACACCGAGAAAAGGACAAATTGTGGGTGACGTGTTTATGTGACGAGAGGGTGGATGAGACGAGCCAATGCAATACCCCGGAGACATCATTAAGGTACTGTATGTTTATTTATTGCTTCGCTGTATTTTGTGATTTAGTCGGTATATTTACAAGCTCCTCTATAAATAGAAAAGTTCACCACAGGATGTTAGAAATGCAATGGGAAAAGTATGGTTAAAATATTCACAATGGGTTTGTTATTCCCATCAAAGTTGTGTGTTCAAGCGCATATTATCATCTTGTTTGTTCCGTTACATTCGAATCGGTTGTATCTGGTTCTTCTGTAAGCTGTCATTCATCAAATTATAAAATGAAATGAGACCATTTGTTGCATGATTGCACCTTGACTGATATATGAAATTCGAATAAATTACGCTCCATTCTTATCCATCGTACACTGTGGGGACTGGAATTTTTGCCCGTAGTAGTATCTTATAACACAAGGAGTAGGGTAAATGCACCAGTTATCGGCCATATAGTAGTCTCCGGCAAAACCATAGTTTCACTAGTGACCGGCCACATTTCGCATTGACATATGGCCGGTTACTGGTGCCTATAAATTGGCGGAATAAAGATCCTCAAAGTGAACTGTGGACTAGCTCACACGTGGGTGTATATTTCAAAATTATTTACGACAAAATTATATTTTTGATGTAAAAGTAATGTAAATTTTGTGTATGTTTCATGGAAAAATGATGGAAAGTTCATAGGTAATTAGGGGTCGTTCATAAAGTATGCTACGCAAAAATCGACGTTGAGTTGCAACCGAAGTTAACTTCATTCAATAGCACATACTTTTGACACATACTTTTTATTGGTTGGCGCAATCAATTAAATTTTTTCCACAACATTTGCATTTAAAGACATTTGTAAGGGACCCTCACGTATGAGAATAGATGCGGCAAACAGAGTTGATGTTAAGAAAAAACTCGAACGTATTTGAGTAAATATTGCCTTACGTCCACATTAAATTCTATTGGAAATCACCGATAGGACAATATTGAAAAACCCGTCCGAAGAAACGGAGGAAAAAAATTTTCCGAAAGCACAAAATTGACCTCCAAATAGAGAAAAATGTTCTCATAGCAAAAAACCTTTTTTTGGGCTGACCTAGGGCCCTAAGTAGAGTCCTCAGACAAAAAACATTTTTTGGTTAGGGCTGA
This sequence comes from Pseudolycoriella hygida, assembly GCA_029228625.1. Taxonomy (NCBI): domain Eukaryota; kingdom Metazoa; phylum Arthropoda; class Insecta; order Diptera; family Sciaridae; genus Pseudolycoriella; species Pseudolycoriella hygida. Next base: position 34,316,028 of record CM055405.1, on the reverse strand, counting down.
CCTTAGGACAGACCTGAGGCCCACTTCAGCCCTAAGCACAGGCACCGGGTCCAAATTTGTTTTTGAATATAATTCGGTACGCGCTTACCTCTCAAATAGAAAAAGAATTAGTTGATTTATCCAATTTATGTAAGCAAACACGTTGGACCCTAGTAGAAACTCAGTTTTAGGGTCCTGACTGAGTGCAAAGGTTTCTAATCAAAACATTTTCTGCCATAAAATGGAAGAGAGTTCTCGACCTTTCGATCAAAAAAAATTTGAAAATCGGTAGAGATTTACTAGAGTTATGTACAAAAAACATGTAGAGCGGTAGCAGAGACTCGTTTTTCGTGACCTAGCTAAGTCCAAGGACTCAAACTCAAAAAAAATTTTCTTCCATAAATTGCCGGCCATGCCCAGATCTTTCAAACAAAAAAAATAAATGAAAATCGGAAAAGATTTACTTGAGTTATGTACAAGCGTACAGTGCCCAGATCCAATCCCATAAAAGATTTTTAGACCCGTACGAAGAACGAAGTTCTTTGAAAAGGGGTCTTATGTGCTTACCACGATTTCTGTAACCACCCCAATTTTGACCGGGGAGTAGAAGGGGAGCATCGATCATGGTCCTTAGATGACGAATCAGCAATAAAAAAAATGTCCGTCCGTCCGTCCGTCACCGCGATAACTTCAGTAAAACTCAACCGATTCTCAAAAAAAAATTTTCCCTGAAAGGTAATCGAAACATCTTTTATGGGATTGAATCTGGGCACTGTCGGCCCAAGGGCCGCTGAGCTAGGGCCGTTTAAGTGGTTTTTGGTCTTTTGTACATAACTCGAGTAAATCTTTTCCGATTTTTTTTGTTTAAATGATCTGGGCATGGTTGACAATTCATGGAAGAAACTTTTTTATATGTAAGTCCTTGGACTTAGCTAGGGCACTATAAAACCGAGTCTATGCTAGGGCCATTCGTGTTTTTTCTACATAACTCGAGTAAATCTTTTCCGATTTTCTTAAATCTTTTTTTTCTTTGAAAGATCTGGGCATGGCCGACAATTTGTAGAAGAAAATTTTTTGATTTTGATCCATTGGACTAAGCTAGGGCACTATAAACGAGTCCCTGCCAGGTCCCTACATTTTTTTTTTGTTCATAACTCGAGTATAAATCTCTTCCGATTTTCAATAAAAAATTTTTAATCGAAAGGTCTAGGAATGTCTCATATTTTATGGAAGGAAGTTTCTTGATAAGGGGCTGTCCCTAAATTACATAACACATTTTTGGCTACTTACCCTCCCCCTCCCCCCTCCATGTTGTTGTCATGACAACGGTATCGGTAACACCAAAGTCCTGACTAAGACAACAACCAGATTTTCTTGGCGACACACACTGTAACAATCACTCGACCCTCCCCCCCCCCCTGTTACGTAACAAAACTGAGGAATTCATTTTTTAAAAAAAAACAAGCAAATGTTATGACGTTCAACGTGGTATCTTATGATTTGTCAAAACTAGAGAAAGATAACTAGAAACAATAGCCTTGCGTCACCAAGTGAAAAGCATATAACAGATGATCACAAAAAAGTTTCTCGTATGCGATTTTGAACAAATTTAATTAAAAATATAAGTTTTTGGTTGTAAAAGTGTTTGTTACGTAACATTTCGTACGGGTCCCTTCATATGTTCTGATTTCCTTTCAGGGAAAAAAGTTTTTGAAAATCGGTTGAATTTTACTCGAGATATCGTGTTGACGGACGGACATTTTTTTATTGCTGATTCGCCATCTGAGGATCATGATCGATGCTCCCCCCACTACTCCCGGGTCGAAATTCGACTGGTTACAAACGTCGTGGGAAACGCAATAGACTCCTTTTCGAACAGGTATAAAAAACCACGACATCGAGCGCAAATATTAATGTGCTAAATTTCCCCTAATAAGAGAGTCCCGCTCATGCTAGTGCCTATGTTGGAGTAAGCACTTCACAACGAAAATAATTTAAATTTGAAACATGTTTTCTGTAAAATTTACTGCTTTGATTGTTTGTTCATTTACTGTGAAACCAGACCAGTTTGCGTCAAAATATTTCATACGAAAGTTTGACTGTGCCTACAACAAACAGTTTAATTGGCTGGGACTCGCTTTCATAACTGACCCGATTAAACAGACAATACTCGACGTGGTTTCAATCAAGCTTTTCAACAGTTTTTCAGTGTTTATTGTACTCCATCTCACTGTTTGAGTGATTTTAAGTGTTAATGATATTTTAGTGAAACGTAGAGATTTTATTTCAACGAAACGGCTGTGGTTTCGAAAATATTGTTGACATGTGTAAATTGTACTATGTGAAATATGTTACAAAATGTTCGTTCGGGGTATGTTTCCGATGAAACTTTCGCTCCAAATAATGTCAAGCAAACAAAGTTTTACCGAACAAAAGCACTTTCAGTATTATCAAAATAAATGAAAATTTCCCAGTCGAATTAAACAGTTAACAGAAGCTTACTTCCACCGTATATCCAAAGATAAAATTCAACACGTTCGAAATAAATGTTTTCTGTTTGCAACACATGACTACTGTAAAGGACCGAATTCCATATTTTACCATTGTATCGTTGTGTGCAGCAGCAGCCAGTTATAAATAAACTGAAATTAAAAGGATTTTTCTCCGAAACTTTAGCATAAATATTTGGCAAAATGATTTATGTTAGGCGGATGTAATGTGTAATATTTCGCAGTTATATTTTGTTTTACTGAATGTTACTATACAAAATTAAGATGGAAATTTTCTAGTCCTTCATGATATATCTATCTTTGGAACATAATTCTTTGGCTGAATGCCAAGATAAAGCGTTTTCTTTATATGTCTTACTGATAACCGAAACTCCAATATATTACGTACCATTTAATACAAGCTCCATGTTACCGTTGATTTATCTGCACTTATCATTATGATCGAACATTACAGCAACATGGACGAACATTTTGATGGATTAAAGAAACAACATTTTATTATCATTCGAAGTTCCTTTGTTCCATTTCGTTTCTTAAGTTTCGCATGATTCTGAACAAATAATTGCTTGAACCTATCTTCCACTGGGATCGAAATCATTGGTATAAGAACTACCGAAAAGTTTTCGAAAGTTTAAAGCGTCCTATATCTTTGCCAGCATTTAAAATCGAAATTTCTTATATTCAGCTGTAGAAATAGTGCATTACGTTGTTGCTTGTAAATTTGTTGTTTTGGCGAGTGGGAGGCTTTTAGCCCGAGCCGAAGGCAAGCGCTATAATCCCAATCGTCAAGTCAACAATTTACAAGCAACATGTTCGTGGATTGTAACCACGATAAACTACCTCGACTCTACTGTAATGACGTTTTTATATGCTACAAACATGTTGACTTATTTTACATCCTTCAGCGACGTAATAGCTTCATTACCGGCGTGTAATAAAGCTAAAACTCGAGCCGAAAGAAATATTCAGAGGTAATTTGGTTGCATATTTTACTAGCTGAAGTGATCTAAACAATACTTTAAGTCATACAAATACTTATAAAGAGAAATGACAATTGAAAATAATAGTTAACGAGAGAAGACTTTTGCAAGATATAATTATTTATTTCTCATAATGTTTATAGACTCGTTGCTTTTCCGATTACCATTCCGAAGATGCAGTCGAAAAAGTCATTTTTTAATAAAGTTATGGAAAGGTGAAAACCAGCATATCAAGCTAAAACTATGTTTGATGTGCTGGTTTTCATTTTTCTTTCTCTGTAGTAGGTGAAAACAGGTTTAACCGCATGATTGTCGCAAAAATGTGAGCTGTCACGTTTGCGATGTTTTTTTGTAGAACAGAATCCTGTGTAAATAACAAGCTGCTCAAAATTATAGCTCATGTACTGTGAGAGGATGAGTCTTACGCAAATAATAGATGAATCAGTTTTCAAAAAATTTAAGTATGAAGGTACTTTGCTCTGAAATTACATCGTAAATGAACTTAGAATGCGATGATTTTCCAGAGCAACTTTCGACCTTCACATTCAAACATTTTGAATTCTAATTCATCTTTTATTCGTGTAAGAGTCTTCCCCTCACAGTGCATGCGCCATGATTTTGAATAATTTTTTGTTACGCAGGATTTTGTTCTGAAAAAACATCACAAATTTGGCAGCTCACATTTTTGCAATGTGCTCTTAAAATGAAAGATATCGACTTCTAAAGATTGATAGTTACAGGGAAGTAATTTGATATTTCGTATCCAGATGAGTGAAAATACCCGAGGGCTTCAGCCAAATGTGCTTTTACTCATCGCCTTAGGTATGGAATGTACATTTAAAAGCCACTCACAATTAGGTTAGGACTTATTGAATATTGTGAATCCATAAAATTAGGTTAAGAAGACTTTTGAACTAACCGGTGAATTAGTTTTTGGAGACACATGGTGAAACCGTTGACAAACAAATGGTGCGCGAAAGACATTGTGAGGTGTCATTGAAGTTGTCAGGTTAATACTTCACAAAAGCAGACAAGACATGGTTTTTGGATTCTCGTTTTGGACTTCAAACAGATAAGTTTTTTTGAAGGTATGAAGGTATAAAGGTTCGTGTTAAAGTGAAGTATGGTAATGTGAGCCATAATTACTAGTTGCGATTTGGATTAAGCCCGATGGATCGGGGTAAAATTTCAATGATCAGTTCTGTTCTCTTCGTCATTAAAGTGGTCTTCGATCACAGCTTTTAAGTTCATGCATAAAATTGGCTGTTGGAAACAAGAAGCTCCTATCAAAAGATTCATTCATACAATAAGGAATTTGCGAGAACAATTAGCCACGCTGGAATTGGAGTTATTCTGTGTCTTAAGGATCTGCAGTTTTATTCAATCAACATACAGGTTAGGGTAGATTTAAGGGGATGCGCATTTAGTATTTAAGGACCAGCGATTTTAAATTATATTTGAGTTTTCCGAATTATTTGTTTTTGTATGAAATTTGAGTGTGAAATATAAAGTGAGGTTATCGAATCGTTACAAATGGCCTCGACATTGGCTACTCGACAGTAAAAAATATTTCGTGAATTAAATGAATAGGTTGAAGTTTTTTGAGGAATTGTGAGAGGGGCTAGGAGGGGGATACGGATTGGTAGGGAGATTAGGTACATTGAGAAAGGAGTTACGAGAAATATTTAGTGGGGGGGGGGGGGTTATGTTGCCTCAGAAGAATTTCAAAACCTTGCTTTTCGGGCTAATTCTCCAATGTAATTTAAAAAATAAGCTTCGCGGATCCGTGCGAATCCCGTTGCAAGGATTCCCGTTGTATTAAATTACTGACTATGCATATATTCATCTCTATTAGAAATTGCCGAAATGGCAATATTGAAAAACCTGGATGAAGCATAGTAGAAAATTCGTTTTGGGCCTGCCTCGAACCCATATTTGGGAATCCTCTGACCCATATTTCGATGCACAAAAATGTTCCACTTTTTCTCTACAACATAGCAAAAAAAATTGTTTTGGGCTAGGGCCCACCTTTAGGACCGACCTAGGGCCTCCAGGAGAGGCCATGAACCCATATTTCCATGTACAAAAATGTTCCACTCAATTATCTCAACAACATAGCAAAAAAAATTTTTTTGTGCTGGGGCCGACCTTTAGGTCCGGCAGGCCTCGACCTCAAATTTTTTCATGAGGTCTATTAGGCCTTCTATTACATCTGAAATAGAAAAAGAATCAAAAAAATCGGAAGGAATTTACTCGATTTTTATAGTAAAGAGACATTTGGCCCTATCCATCGGGCTATCCACTAAGGCTAGTCCAATGGCCCGACCTCAAAAACTTTTTTTGCATAAATTGTTGGGCTTTCTGAAGAGATTTCCTCGAGTTATGTACAAAAACCTCTTAGAGCCCTTGCAAAGACTCATTTTTAGAGCCCTAACTAATTCCAAGAGCCCAAACTCAAAAATTTTTCTTGCATTATTTGTTCGGCTTTCATAGACCTATCGAATAAAAAAAGATTTAAGAAAATCTGAAGAGATTTACTCGAGTTATGTACAAAAACACAAAAAGTGGTTATGAAATTTAACTACATTCTCCGATCGTTGGTTCAGGCTTTACAGGAAATCGTGTGTTTCATGCTTGCGCGTGTTTCAGAACCAGGAAGTGTTACTTCAACATTATGTGAGAACGGGGAGCTATAAAGTTTTTCTCGCCTATAGCGGACGGTGTGAAAATGATTATTTTGACAACACACAAGACCTCCCACCAATCGAATGTTATTGGACCACAACAACAACGAATGAAACGGAAAAGTTACCCGTTTTTGGCAGACCAAAGTATGGAAAATAACAACACTAGTAAGGGAACTGCGAAATTTTCCACGCTTACATACATACCTGGATTAAGTGAAGAGTTATCTACCCAAATTAAATATTTCGTCCCGGAAGTGAAGGTTGCGCCACGTCCACCTCAAAAATTGTCTCGGTTTTACTCTAAATTAAAACAGCCGTTACAGAAAGCGGACCTGTCCGGGGTAGTCTACGGGTTAACCTGCAAAGAGGAGGACGTTATATATATATCGGTGAAGCCGTCCAGAAACTGTCAAAGAGGACAGGGCAGCACAAGAATGACTGCACCAAGGCGAACTTAGCCAAGGCCAATAAGCAACGCACCGCTTTAGCTTGCCATACCAAAGAGTCGAAACACGTCGCTTCAAAATCCGGAGGCGTCAAAATCTGGACTGAAAATCCAGAGGAGTCAAAATCAATATCAATATTATATGTGCCACAATATGTTCGGTGTATGTATTACTACACTACTACAGTTAGTATACAAAAGTCGGGCGTTACAAAATCCGTACGCTCCTCTGGGTTTGGATGCCTCCTGATTTTTCGTGCGGATTTTTTGCCTCCGGATTTTCAAGGTGAGCCCTCGAAAGGTACGAATGTTAATATTTAGAGCGTGCCACGTGGAGAGTTCTTTAGTAATTGACTTTAAATGATTTCTGCTTTCAAGTGCAATCTAACTTTGAATTTAATTTAATGCTTAGTTAGAATTTTGCTGCGAAATTGTTTGGGGTGGGCGTGGTTATGTTTTTCATTATCGAGAGGTCTACATATACATAAGACGTCTGATGAATCCTCAAAACGTACGTATAACTCTTCGATTTTCGTTCACTCGAAACAACTGTTTTTCCTGATCCACTTGAAAACTCTTACGAAAATCTAATGTCAATAACTTGTCCACAATAGACCGAAAACCGTCTACAGAATTTAATGAAGCGAGTTAAGTACGATATAAATTCAACAAATCCAACCAATTGTTGTTGAAAGCTACATCCCTGCAAACATGGATTTTATTTTACCGAAATCTCAATATTTTTATTACAACAACAAAATTAGGTTACGAACTGGGTACGAACGATTTATAGAGCTCTTATTCTGAAAAGCTCTTGATAATGAATTAACCCTTAATAAATTTGATGCCCCAGTTTTTCCTTCTTCTATTTGAATATGACAACCTTGAGTGGTTCAAAGATATAATCCCTCATCCTTACATGACGACAATGTTTTTTTTATCTTTCAAGGTATACCCAGATTTCACATAAAAAAAAATCAAATATTTCAATATCTCATACCGGGCAGGTTATTGTACAAATTTTCATAATAAAAATTCAATTTGTTATCAAATTGAAAATATAACCCAAGGCCTACAGATTTGTGACCATTTTCCTTAAATGCTAAACTTTTGATTTAAGTGTATCACTTGATTTGAATATGGGTGTGTAAAATGTTAAGCATAATCTTTCTGATAAGGGAATACAAGCTTAATGCTCCAAACCAGCTCTAAGGACGGATGGCATATAAACTATCGTTATGCATAGAATGGAAAGTTTGCACATAAACGTAACGACATAACAATACATCCAAGCATATTTGTATATATTGTACATAAGAGAAAGAGTAACATGTTATCTAATGTCCCAGAAGTGTGTACATTAGAAGGAATTGTACATATGGAATAGGTTGGTTTAATATTACTTGAGAAAGGCATGACAGGAGCCGATTCAGCCGATGCCGATACGATCTCGACTGATTCGCCATCAGGAGACGAAGGTCGGGGAGGCATCATTTTTCAACGGGATAGTAGAATCACCTCAAAATGTTCTCATACAGTTTGGACTTGTTTTCCATTGTTCAACTACAGACTGTTAATGAAAATTTTTAGTAAAAACATAACCCTTTACTATCGACATTGTTCTGTCAAATGGACTCAAAGACACGCTGAACATTCGCTCAGTTAATGAGCGCTCATTCGATCACCAACCAGTTCTCTTCGAGGTAGAACTTAACGGTCCGACCAAACTTCCTTCTCGCTGCTCCAGGCGATGCTACTCAAAAGCCAATTGGACCAAATTCAAAGACATTATCCATAGACGCATCGACCTCAGCTTCATTGCTAATAGGCTCCCAAGCAAAGACGTCATTGACTGTACTCTGTCCTCATTAAATGCGTGCATCAAAGAAGCTGAAGATGCTGCCATTCCCATGAGACGCTAGTCAGACCGAAGTTGGCGGTGCTTGATCCCATAGTACCTAGCCTAATTTCTATTAGGAACCTTAGACGTAGACAATGGCAAAGAACGAGATTGCCTCATCTGAAGAGTGAAGTGAACTCCCTTACAAGAACCATTCGACATTTTTGGCCTTGTCAATTCCAATCAACTGTGGAAAGTAACAAAGATGCTTAAGAACAACTACAGTGGGACTCGTCCCCTGAAAGAACCTTTTGGCCATATACTAGCCACGGACTCCGAAAAAGCAAAATGCATCGGTGAATCCTTCGCAAAAGCTCATTTTACAACATTCAATGATCATAGTGACTCCCAGACGGAAACCGATGTCAACCACTCATTCTCAAACGAAAACTACTTTTCTCCGGTAGTGTCAGAACGGGTGATGCCTACACCAAAAGCAATACTGCAAAATAAATACCGATTCTTAGACTGGGAAAGATACCTCCGACCCTTCCAACTTTCGACCGATAAGTCTGCTGTGCTCGCTCAGCAAGATCTTTGAGAAAGTCATCCTAAGGAGGCTTAATGACCACATTGCCTGTTTCCCAGATGAACAAATCAGCTTCAGACCCGCACACTCAGCTAACCACCGGCTGCTCCGATTGACCCGCTTTATTCGGAATTCACTATCCAAGAAGCACTCTACGGGTATGCTCACCTTCGATATCGAAAAGGCTTTCGATAGCGTGTAGCGCAGAGCACTTATTCACAAGCTGTTCAGAATGAATTTCACTCTTTATCTTGTTAAAATTATAAATGCATTTCTGACTAAACGGACATTTAGTATTAACAGAAGCAGCTTTCCCTTGTATTGTATAGTCGCTGGACTCCCCCAAGGTAGTGTACTGCGCAAGTAAGAGCCCCAAGAAGGTCTTGACTAAACTCAACAAGACGAGCCAAAAACTATTGGACTACTGCCACAAATGGAAGATCAGACTTAATGCCGCTAAAACTCAAGCAGCCTACTTCCCTAGGTGTAAAGCTGCTAAGTGGCGCCCGTCCTCCCAAGTCAGAATTTCGGATGTTGACATTCTTTGGAACCACGAAATTAAATACTTAGGCGTGACGATTGACAAAACGGCAAATGTTAAAAAGCATACTGACTTAGCAGTTGAAAAACAACTCAAATACCTCGGTATCCTCTATTGTCTCCTAAGTCGAAAATCTCTACTCAACCGAGCTAATAAAATCATTATATACAAGTTCATGATCAGAAGCATACTCGTGTTCGCTTGCCCGGTTTGGTCGAAATGTGCGGCAACGCATATTGACAAACTTCAAATTATTCAAAATAAGTGCCTAAGAATAATATTGAAGACCCGATCTAATCACCCCATTTATGACCTTCATGGCCAATCCAACGTTCCTCCTATCAAGACCCAAATCCAAAAGATCCAATGTAAATTCATCAAGAGAACTGACTCATCTGCTAACACATTAATCAGGTCCTTGTATTGAAAAACGACGTTCGCCAATTCTTCTAACCAACAAAGTGGTAGCTTATAATTTACTCATTCAACGTGCGAATTGTAAGGTGCCTGCTGCGGTTAGAAATCACGTAATTATATAATTCATTTGGAGTTTTTTGTATCTTTCCAAAAACCTTTTCTCCTACCTATCCGATATATCCGCGCCTTGCAACTATTTACTTGAAGAAGTTTTTTTATCTTATACTGTGCATCATGTGCATCAGAGAATGGAAGGCTTTTATAGCTGAACACTTACCGCTAGATTTATACTTTCTTTATGAAATACTTGTAAATCCTACTAGTCCAATAAAAGTTTGAAATTTAAAAAAAAACATAAACAAAGACCCGTACGTATCAGAATAGATGTGGCAGACAGAATAGATGTGGCAGACAGAGTAGATGTGGCAGACAGAGTAGATGTGGTAAACAAAATAGATGTTGCAAATAGAATAGATGTGGCAAACGGAATCCAAAGTAATGTGAAAGGCCCTGCCGAAGTACGTCTATTGACATCTGAGACCTTTATTTTCCACCAACTTTCTAGCTCCCATACTTCTAGAGATATGATCATCCCTAAAATTCAAGAAGTGGCCATATCCCAAGGATTGGACCATATTTCCCCAAAACCCTGAAACACGTGTTCGCTAAAATTGCATTCTCTACAACTTCGCCTTTGGAAGCAGCTTCGTAACTCTCATAGTTCTAGAGATATGGGTCGTCCCTCCCAATTCTAGAACTGTCAAACCATGACATGTGTTCGCTAAAATTCGATTCTCTACAACTTTAATTTGAAAGCAACTTTCTACCTCTCATAGTTCTAGAGATATGGCTCAATCTTCCAATTCTAGAAGTGGATTGGGCCATATTTCCCGAAAAAACTGAGACACGTGTTCCCTTAAATTTTATTCTCTATAACTGCTTTCGACAGTAAATCTCCATATTGCATAGTAAAGGAAATATAGACGAAAAACTGTTTTCCTATATGGCCAAGAAACTCAATTTCGTCCATGCCATAGGTCCCAATGCCCAGACCCTGACCCGATTCCCACAAAATTTTTTTCCCAGTTTCGTGACATCAAATGCTTTCATTCGACACCGAAATGAGGAATTTCCGTGCTATATTTACTGAGATATTTGCGAAAAGGTTTCATGTTTCATGTCCGACCTTCACTTCTTCGACCACATCTCCGAAACCGCTTGACCGATTTTGCTCATCTTCGAACTTGAATCATGGGAGGCATGTACCTTTCAGAAAAAAAAGTTTAGGCTGATCGGTTGAGCCGTTTGAAAAAAAAAAGTGTATACACAAACAGACGGACATTTTTTTTATTGTTGATTCGTCATATTTAGACGATAATAAATGTATCCCCCCAACTCCCATCTCGATCTACCCCATGTTACATTAAAATTGTTTGTGGTAAACGTATAGGACCTTTGTACTTCGTACGGGTCCAATAATTCAAAAATATGCTACCGTGTGTGACGCAATTGCTCAAAAATTGAAGAATTTTTTTCGTAGATTGAAGAGCTATGAATACAGCAAGTTTTCAATTCATTCTCCTTACGTCGCATTTTCCTAGTTTTTCCGGATTCTACGTAAAATTTTGATTGAAGAAAATGGATTGACTATGTCCAAAGATAGAAGCGGTGGCGGTCGGCGGCTCAAAAAGAAACTTTCTATAGAGGACGCAAGTGGATTATTTTGATAAACAGAAGTGGATTAGTACGACGCGACGGGGTGGCGGCTCTAAATAAAACCAAAAGTTCTAAGAATTCCATTCTAGCAGCCAAAGATAGAGCATCGTTTAGCTCTTGAGGTGACCGGCCTTAAAGTTTTTATTGGCGGTTTTCGTATTATTTGAGGGTTGCGATCTTTTGACTTTATTGTTGAGGCGTGTGCGCTCAACTTCACTTACACTGTTGAAAGTCATTTTATGTCAACCGTGTGACTTTCAACCCAGACTAAAATTTGAATATCAAAGGTGAAAGTGCGTTAGACTTTGTTAGAATATGCCCAATCCCCAATCCAAATTTCATTGTAACATTTAAGGTCAAATACCTTCTCTCCATCCCAGACTTTAAACAGAATTTATGTAGTAAATTAATATTTTGTTAAACAAACGACAGAGATTCAAAATTTCTATTGAGATTTTTCAATTTATTTTTTTTTCTACCGAAAGAATGGGCTAATTACACGGCTATTAGATGAGGCTATACAATGTTCTAATTCAGATATTGCATTGAATATCGTTTCTGATATCTGACTTTCAAAAAAAAATATTTAATGATAATCATTACTCTCCACATTTTCAGTCGAAGGGAAAAGAAAACTTTACTTCCCTGACACGAAATTGCGTTTAATAAAAAAAGATAATAAATCACATTTATCTAAAAAGCTTTTCATTATACTAATATTATTAAACCACTTTCGAAATAGCAAAGCTTTTCGTTCCATGTTCTGTTATAGTCCATGAAAAGTGAAAAGATATGATTTGCCATTCATCTCATCAAAAAAAATAAAAATTTATATTAGCGAAGTTTTCGGGTATAATTTTCTATAGGATCGATTTTCACTATAAAATATTAAGAATGTAAGCCCCTCCCACTTCTGCACGAATATTGAAATACCCGCTTTCGGTATAACTTCACTTTCTATTTAATTAATGTTACCTAACCATCTGCTCAGCAAAATTATGATTTCTGTTTGTGTTTTTATTGATCTACACGCAACGGGTGTAACTACAAAAATGCTTTGCTGTTGTTTTCGTCTTCTTTTAATTCCATAAGTGTCCAAAATAATAAACACATTGACCGCTGTGACCAGTACACTAACAAAAAAGATCTCAAAATATCAGCTGTGGCAGCCAATTTGTCTCCAGGTAATTTTATTTTTCCAAAATTACCCGTGACAGCTGTAAATTTTGTATGAGAAACTACAGCTGTGACAGGTAATTTTGGAAAAATAAAATTACCTGCAGACAAATTACCTGCCATAGCTGAATCTGTTTTTTAAGTGTAAGGCAACAAATCTCAGCTATCGCTACCTGCTGAGTAAAACAAAGAGGTTACATATTTATGCAATAAATAGTGACATTATCGCAGACTTTCGTATTAGTTTAGTAGGAAGAAGGAAGTCGACAAACGCGCTGACGTTATTTACATCTCTTTCTCTCTTATCACATGATCCATAATAAAATGCTACCTGGTAAACTCTATCATTTACATGCATGTAATTGTTGTTCATGTAAACCGAACAAAATACATGTCCTGCATAGTGTTTGCATGATTATTAATGTAGAATGAGTGCATCCTGGTTTTGTTATAGATTTTTAATGTACTACATTATTGATTTGCACAATCACATAATTACGTAACCTTGGGATCGACGAATGGATAGATACGATATTATATATTAACCATGTGGCGTAATTACACATTTTGATGAAAATCAATGAAAAATTAATTATCGATACAACGGATCTGAGTCAGCGATAAAGCGAGTTTACGATGTAAAGGATCTCGGACTAAATTATAAAAATGACTTCTCGTTCAATATGCACTTTGAGCTAGCTTCGAAGAAGGGTCATTCCATGCTTTCGTTTATCAAACGTCAATTCTATGGCCGATTTAATGTTGACACAGCTAAAATGCTGTATAATTCGGTCGTTCGCTCCCACCTCGAATTTGCTTCCTCAGTCTGGTTGCCCCATCACGACGTTCATGTTCAAAAACTCGAAAGTGTACAAAGACAGTTCGTACTTTACGCCAACCATGATCGCCATATCGACCCGAATAAAGAAAGCTACCAGCTCCGTCCAGCTCCGTGACAGGTGTTCCGAACTGAATCTGCAATCCTTGACAAGACGCCGAGCTAATGCAGCAGTTTTCTTCGTTCAATATGTGTTGAATAAATAAATGAATGAATAAAATAAACTCTCAAGCTCTTCGTGATAGAATTAACCTATACACGGATCTCGAGCTCTACGAAATCCATCACTGATACGAATTGATGGATGCAGGCGAGAATACCAGATTTTCTCCCCATTCAATTTCGCCTGTCGTTTGTTCAATTTGGCAGCGGAGCATGTTGATCCAACCCTACCCTCACGTAAATTTCGCCATTGTGTACAAGAACTTGACGATTCAGTGTTTGACTCATTTGCAACTTGTTGAAATACCCGCATGGACGCTTAAATTGTTGACAACAGCTACCTTTAGTGCTCGACTTTGCTTTACCTTGGACCAAACTTTCGACGAGGCTTTTTGCTTAATTTTCATTTATTTATTTATTTATTTTATTCCTTGCGACGACGCTTTTTGCTAAATTTTCATTTAATTTATTTTTTTTGACATATGGTTTTGCTTCTTTTTTTATTTACAATTTTAACTCTAAGTTTTATTTTTTTTTCTTTTGACTCGAATTCGATTGTTGAATCCATGCAATATTTTGACATGCTCACGCTATATTTTGATTTTTTTACTTTATGTATTTGAATATTTGAATTTTGTGTTTTTCTTTGTATTTTTACTATGCTGTGATTGTGTTAGATATACTACTTTAAGTTGTATGATTTGTAACGTTTTCATGGTTTTTTAAGGAGGGTTATGACAGCAGTCATAACTACTCTTTTTCCATGTCGGCTTGAAAACAGTAGACAATAAAATTAATATCAATCAA
>CM055405.1:34249728-34300841 GCA_029228625.1 Pseudolycoriella hygida | reverse complement strand
GATCTGTAATAGTCATTTTCATGCTTGCTTAGAGAACCGAAATTATTTTCGGTCCTCTTATGAGGACCTCAAAGTACTTTCGGTTCTCTTAGCAAGCATGAAAAACTCAGTACATTACCTTGTGATGTAAATGACTATTTCGTTGTTCTCGTAATGAAAAATTATGTGAATTACAAGGGCTGACGTATGAAAATTCAACCTGTGCGCCTTCGGCGCGAGCAGCAATTCTCGCACAGGGTTGAATTTGCATACTTTCATCCCTTGTAATCCAAATAACTATTCTCTGTGAAAAACAAATGTTTTTAACATTGTGATTCCGTGACACAGAAGATACACCCGGTTCATCTAGGTAGACTTCATTCACAGAAAGAATATTTGTCTAACGACATAAAGTACAAAATCATGTTCTACTGTACCAAGTATAAAATTACTCGGAAAATAAAAAATTTATGTTTAGTGGGAGTTGTTAAGCAAAGCTCACTCCAAATGTAAACATTGATTTTAGGGATTTATTGTCGTTGTATGTATTACAAAGAAAAATAAATCAACGTAGAGCTTTAGGATGCTTTATTATGATGCGAGGTCATAGAAATGAATAGCAATTTCGATGAATTCACTTGTCGTCTTGCATTGATGAGTAGACAACTGCTGCATAATCGATATTTTATGTCTCTGAGCCGACCTGTCGCAGTCAGACATGCCGAAAAGTGAACAAAAAATGTAACAAGGAGACACACACTCGGCTTGAAAGGAGATTTGAAGGGGATGTGAAAATGAAATGGAAAGGGGGGTTAAGTTGGCTTTAATTGTGAGGCTGACAGGGATGCTAAGAGGGTCGATTTAGGATTTTTTTGAGGAGACGATTAGGTGAGAAGCTGAAAGAACGCTTTTTAAGCTACCTGACTCCATAGTGAAATGAAAATCGAACTAACTAAGACAAATAATAAAAAGCGAAATTGTGAGAGAAATGATATTTCTAAAACTAAATCTGAAAGAAAATTTTAATGCCACGACTGAGGCCCGAACCTTGCCGGGGTGCTGCTCTACCGTGGACATTTTTAATTCAGATATAATTTCAAACCGTTGCTTACATACTAACACATGTATCTGTAGCCAAAGCTGACGCATTTTCGTTCTTACGAACTGCGCGCGCTTTTGTGCCACCTACAAATCTGGGTTCGAGTCCTAATCGTGGCATTAAAATTTTCTTTCAGATTTAGTTTCAGAATACCATTTCTCTCATAATTTCGCTTCAAAAATTAATTGCTCAAATTTTGTTCACTTCAGTCACTGATAACTGAAAAATGATTCAATTTACAAGTACAAATACTAATTGTCCAAAACAATACCCAATTATTAGAAAACAAAAGCGAGTTCTAAAGTTAAATTCCAATCAATATCTAAGAAGAGAAAACAAAATGCAAACAAACAAACAAACGGTCTTGCTACAAGTCATAGACAAAAACAACCGATAAGTTGATTCTTCTCCGCCACAAAGGTTCTAGCCCAATTGAATTGCATCGTTCACCGTAAAGAGGCAGACGATAATTATCATCCCTACGGACGGACTGGACGGAGAGCATAAATTAGGAATTTCTTTTGGATTGATTTTATTTTGTTTACATACGTTATCTCGTGAGTATTTCAGACGACCAGTGTATACTCTAAATGCGACCCCACACACGGGCAATTCCACGGTCCGCTTCGTTCCCACGCTTGAAATTCTCAGTAGTTACAAAATGAAAGCAATAGAAAAGTTACTAATCTCTAGTTAAGGGATCAATACGTCTGATGCACCATTTTCTATGAATATTTTTTCGTAACAACTGAGCATTTCGAGCGTGGGAACAGAGTTTTCGTGGAATGGCCCGCGTAATACACACTTTTGAGTATCCGTACATCAGTAAACTCCTTACAAATTCGCTTGACAAAGCCCAACATTGAGTACGCCTTAGATGTAACAAAGTCAATATGCCTGTTGAACTTTAGCTTTTCGTCAAGCCAAATTACAAGGTCGAACACCTCTGTGGCTCGAGTAATCGAAACTCCGTCAATCTCATAATGGAAATGAATCGGAGAGCGAACACGATAGAAAGACATAACCTTACATTTGTCAATATTAAGCTCTCATCGATTTTGCTTATACCAATGATAGCTTTTTAAGTCAGCTTGCAATTTGAGAGCGACGGAAACAGACGCAATTTTCGACAAAAGCTTCAGGTAATCAGCGTGCAAAACCTTGACAGACCTAAAGACTTTCGTTACATCGTCCATGAAAAGTACGAAGAGCAATGGTCCTAAATGGCTCCCTTGCGGGACACCAGACCTAACCTTAAAAGTCGTAGATGTGTGACATAATGCAGCCGTTCATGAAGGTACGGTTTGATCCATGACAAAAACGGAGTGTCTATTCCTATATCGTTGAGTTTTTTCAGTAAGACTCTGTGTGACACCCTGTCGAATGCCTTCTGAATGTTGGTATAAATCACATCAAGCTGACTTCCAGATTCAATGATTTCAATGGCAAGGTTGTTAAATTCGAGGAGATTGGTCGAAGTTGATCAGCCTCTTATGAGATAGCGAAAGTCAAGCGTTCACTAATTAGACTGCAAACAATGCATTCGAAAAGTTTCCCGAAAGTAAGAAGAACCGTAATGCCTCGATAATTCCTAACTGAGTTTCTCGATCCAGATTTAAAAATGGGTTTAATGTACGACGTTTTCCACGGAGATGGGAAAGTCTTCGACGCTAGAGAAAGGTTAAAGATCGTCAACAATGGAGAAGCCAAATCATCAGAACACTTTGACAACACAATCGGGGCAATGTCGTCAGGACCTTGGAAGTTGGCCTTGGAAGTATCAATCGATTTCAAGAATTCCCGCACCGTGTCCACTCTAATCGTCAGAGTCTCACCGTCACCACTATTAGCTATATTGGTTGGATCGTTGTCACCGCTGGATTCGCCAGGCACATACACACTCTTCAAAAATTCCGAGAAATATCCACACAACACATCCGGATCCGAAGATTTCATCTCATCAAGTCGCATCGTAGACGGGTATCCGGATGTGTCCCTCTTAGACTTCGCCGGATTTGACTTAAGTTTTCGACAGATAATTGGCATATGCATCAGCCTGTGTGGCCTCAAATTGCCTACGGGCAGCATGAAATTCAATAAGGTTAGCGTTACTATGAGCCTTATTACGCCTATTCTTAAGCGACCGAACTCTTTTTATGTACCAGGGAGGATGCTTGGGACATTTCCACTTATAGTTTTAGTTAAAGTTATAGTTTCATAGTTTAAGTTCACATAGATTGCAGTCTGGTGTCAAATTGAAAAGTATTGCGCCGTAAAGTACCGCCAACTAGATTCAAATTGCCGATACATCGTTTTTTGACACCAGCCTGCATCACAATTGGAAACATAATAAATCTGGTGCAGATTAGCACTAAGAAGATGCAGCAGTTCAGCTTTGACGCTATCACCGATCTCACATGGAACAAGAACGTTTTCATCCAAAGTTGGCATTAGCGGCAGCACCAGAAAACGATTGCTGAACCCAATCGATCTTCGAAAGATTAAAATCACCCGGATGTGAGATCTTACCGCAATCAGGACTCCACCCCCACCATCCTTTTCACTGTTTTCAGACGATCAGTCACATGCGGTGCACAAAAAACTCTGTAGATGCGACGTTTGTTGTTAGCAATACTATCTGATCGAATACATGAGTACAACAAATGATTCGGTCTATTTTTCTCTATGGATTGACATAAACCGATTCAGCACTTTTATTCATTCATTCATTTTTCAAGAGGAGTTTGAAGCGCTGATTCGTACTCTAGCTCGTGATTACTAATTTAGTAAATTTTTTACAATTTCAAATAATTGTTTTTCTTTCTATTTGATGAATGAAAAATGATTTTATGTGACCCAATTATCTTTTATCCTTCTGTCACCACTAGATTAATGTAAAAACAAGTCCGTAGATGAATCGAAATTACAAGGTGACTAGTAGTTGCTAAGAGCAATTCAACAACTTTACAACAGAACGTATAATTCCACAGGGAAAACGTTCCCCGAAGTCTGGTTTTATTAGATTTGCGATAATTTTGATTCTACGAAAATCTCTTATATTTACGGAAAGAAACAAGATTTACCTTCCTTTTCGTAAAATCCTACTTTAAACCACCGAATGTTATTGTCGTTAATAGCAATTAATCTGTGTACGAGAGAAAATAAATCCAATCTCAACATCTACGATAAATCAATAATGATTAGCTCTGGATAAACAAAAAAGTTTCAGCTCACTTTGGGAATTATAATGAAACAAAAGAAGAAAATTTAACTTGCAGTGAATCGAACAAAATGTTCCAAAAATTCATCAAGTCTCTTGCTACGACAAAGATTTGGGATAAAAAAGACTATTAAAAAACAGGATAGACGCAGCGAAAGAAGGAATTATAAAAAAGTAAATGAATAATGTGAGAGAGTCAGTGGTACAATTGTGCAGAAGTGAATTTGATTTCAAAACGGATTTATTACTTGAGAATTACGAAGCTCTAAGAACATCTTTTAGTCCATTTTGCACTTAGGCTTAGTTTATTCTTCCATTATTTTTCCAAATAAGCGAACTTTATGTTTTGAAATGTAGATTCTCATATCTCAGCACTCGCACACACACACAAGTTTCGTGGAAGATGTACGTAAAATCCAATATAAATTCTAAATGAAGAAATTTTTCATGTTATAAATCATTCTTTTTTTCTACGGCACACCGCAGAGCAACAAACAAAATTACCTTGACAAAAGCCGTTGTGCAATGTGATCACCTAATTTATTTATATGTTTCGGTGTACTATGCGCATCATATTTTTATCAATAACTTATATCGCCTTGGGGAAATCAAGCAGCATTTTGTTAAAAAAGAAACTTTTTAAACGAATCATAAAATATCGCACAGATTGTGTATGTTAGTTTTCGGATATTGAGTTGCAAAAAAATGTGAATTGCGGTTTATATTTATTACGACCGAACGAACGTGTTTTTTTTCGTCAGGATAAGAGTTTTTCGAAACGTATGGAGTAAGGAAAGCGATAACGTTCCGAATATCAATGATTGAGTGGTACTTATTTTACCCATCTCCTTTTCTACTTGATTTCTTTTCCAATTCTAATTTTATTATCGAATCTGAATATTTTAACTTTTATACAACTTCATTCATCCGTAATCTGTAGAGTAGCTAAGTTCGTATCCAACCAACCAACTATAACCAAAAGGTTTCGTATGTAATTTAAAGGATAATATTGGTAAATGAAAGCAGGGGCAGATTATCGATTTCAGCGCCTCGGAATAGTGCATGCTATCGCTACGTTTGAAGTTCATTTTATTCTTAAACACATACGTATTAGAATAGATGTGGCAAACAGAAATGATGTTACGAAAAGACTCGAACGTATCTAAGTAAATATTGCCTTACGTCCACATTAAATTGTATTGCAACGGTGTAAAAAATCCTTCCGAAAGCACAAAATTGACCCCCAAGTAGATAAATATGTTCAATGGTCCATGGCCATTTCAACAAAAGTGACGTAAAATATTATTTTAAACAAAAAATTGTTCGACAAGTATGCCGAAAATATGCACCGATTTTTTTATAAAATTAACTAAAGTAATAAATGAAACGATCACTTCAGTTAGTACAGCCGCCGAAATCGAAAAAAACGTGCGATGGCGGACACTTAAATTAAATTTTAAATCACAATTTTACTCTTTATAACTCTAAAAAGTGTATGGTTTTTGATTTCCAGCGTGAAGACCGCTCAAAACATAGCAAATACTATTCGGTAGTACATTCGGCCTCCGTCAGTTAGTTTGCGGCTGTCAGATGGAGGTACATGTCGCTGGCACCACCACCATTTTGAGCTATTGAAGCTATTTCAATTGGGCTAGTTTTGGGCTGGATAATGCACATAGCCATCACTTTTGAGCTGCCATAGAACTCCAGCCCAAAATGATTTTAGTGGTCGAATATGTCGTTTTGAGGTTTTCGTATGAAATCAATGCTTTCTTTGCTCGGTGTATAGCTCAAAATTTTGGGCTGACGATTGGAACCAGCCTCGAGTTTTGGGCTGATGTCAAACCGAAGTTATTCAACTTTTAAGCAAAAAACCATGTCGTTTAGCTGTTTTCGTAACTAAATCAAATTCTTCCGATCCTAAACTTATTGTATCATTTTGGGCTGGTTTTGGGCTGACGATTGAAACCAGCCTCGAGTTTTGGGCTGATGTCAAACCGAAGTTATTCAACTTATAAGCAAAAAACCATGTCGTTTTCACTATTTCAATATTGATACCGGCCCCAACTTTGGAACTGTTTTCGTGATGTTGACCGTATGACTCGTATATAAGTTAAAAATCATTTCATGTAGAATTTCTTTTTTCACATAAAACGCCATATTATTACTCTTAGAATCGGAATTTCCACGATTAAAAAATGAAAATCATAAAAATTGGATGCAAATCTTAGCATCGATGTCAAAATCTCTTTCGTATTACTTCACCAACGTGGGTCTGAAGACAGGTGGTCTAGGCAACAGTCGATGTTGGATTAGAAAAGCTGTTGAGCTGTTGGTAGAGTTCATTAATTATTGCGGCACAACAGCGTCAACTCACAGGAGTGAATGTGAAAGCGTAAATTTGAATGAAAAATATATTTCAGTGAATGCTTGCACATCCACAGAAACGGATTGTGCATTTGAAATAAAGCTTGCAAATTCACTGAGATTGAATGTGCATTCGAAGTAAAGCTTGCAAATTCACAGAGACGGAATGTGCATTCAAAGCAACGCTTGCACATCAACTGAAATGTAATATGCATTCAAAATAAAGCTTGCACATTACTTGAAATTGATTGTGCATTCGAAATAACGCTTGCAGGTTTGGTTTTATTGCTGATTCGTCATGTAAGCACCCCCCCCCCCGCCCCTACTCCCCGTTCGAAACTGGGGTGGTTACAAACGTCGTTGTAAACGCATAAGACCCCTTTTCGACGAACTTCGTTCTTCGTACGGGTCTAAAAATTAGTCCATTTTAGTAGTATGCTGTTTCCAGTTTCTTCCGTCGATTAAAGATAATATACGAGAATAATCCAGTCAAAAAATTATATTACCTGCGAAAATCTCGCAGCTGCTCGACTCCTACACTAAACAATTTCGTCGCGACCAAAGAGTCAAACGAAACGAAACATTTATCGTGGTTCGAGGATAGCCGTCACATTGATGGAACAGAGTGTTTGGCAAACCCACGCCTTTAGTGCGTCAACGGCTTCTGTCAAAGTGTAGTTATTTTCATGACACGATGCATAAGCTGCCAAATTAATGACCCGTTGATGACAACGATGACTTTTTGATGGCTTTTAAAGTGAAACCGTTTGATGTGATGTGTGAGGTAACGAGACACAGTTATGTCATTTTAGCCAGAGTGAAGTGTTTAAAATTTACACAGGGGATATTGCTTGTTTGACAGCTTAAGCATCGCTACACTTTGACATAAGTTGCTAGCTTACCAAGAGAGCTCGGTGTCAAAAAAATAAGAGAGAGACATTCAACATTCAAATATGAGAAAGAGAAAGAAAATGTGTGCTTTATGTCCTTCTTCTACCGAGCTCTTCAAATGTACGATAAGATAAACTGGTGAATCGTTAAGAGATTAATGACAACTCTCACCATAACTTTCAGTAAATAGTTTGTGAATGTGAAAATTTTGCATCAAAGCCAACATTTTTAATTTAGGGTTTAATACAATTTTCAGCATTAATTCCCCAAAATAAATGTGTTAGGTTTTAATTCGCAAAAAATTTTGAAACCATTTTTTGGATCATACACCAACAACGTTGATAACAAATATTAAAGTGTGTTATTAATGACAGCATTCACAACTCTACCATATTACCGACATGGATAGAAAGACACTCTAAGTGAACGTTTAAAGCCCTCTTTACCGCTTAACTGAACGAAGAAATAATTGCCGTACACGCTCAAAGGGCGCGTACAGCAATTGTCCGATAAGTTTCACTGGTGAATCGTTATAAGATTAAGACAACTTTCACCATACCGTGCAGCAACCTGCTTTCGTTTTTGAAATTTTGACACGAAATTTAAAAAAAAATTCTTTTGGTTTTATGTGTTTTTCAACAATTTTTCCTACAATAAACCGTTTTTTACTAATTAACAACATAAATATTGATCACTGGAATAAATTATAAAACGGTCTTTATGCAATCATCAATAACTTTGATTTTAAGAATTAAAATGTCAACAATCATGACAGCTCTCACAACTCTACCCATATCACCGACATGGGTAGAAATTTGACACTCTCAGTGAACGTTGACAGCTCTCACTAACGATTAATTAAACGAAGAATTAATTGCTGTACGCGCTCTAAAAGTGCTCAGTTCGGCATGTTGTTTTCTTCGGATCACGCTTAATGAGATCCGATCATTTTAGAGTGGGAAGTTGAAGATGTCAATTTTTTGTATGTATTGACGCCCAACGTTTTGTTAAGTAATCGAAAATTGACGAGAAAATGCGAAAAACATAGCCTATTAAGTCCCACCACTTCATATATGAGTCCGTTAGGAGCAAAGCCCGGTCTATTCCGACTATCAAAGTGAAGTTTTAAACGTCAAACAAAAAAAAAATTCGAAATATTCAAAACTTGTTTATTTTTCCAAAATTCTATTAGGGAGAATTGAGGAAAAATAAACAGGTTTTGCATATTGTCCACTCACTGTAACTTTGGACTTCTATGGAAATTTTTTTCGCGAGAAATAACTGCATCAGCCAATGAGAGACGGGGATCTTTCGTTAATTTTTTTATCGATTCGTTAAATTAGTTTATCGAAAAGCTCTTGTCTGTCATTGGCTGACGCAGTTATTTCTCGGGAAAATAATTTCCATAAAAACCCAACCTTATAGTGAATGGACAATATTTCGAAATTTTTTTTTGTTTGACCGTCACTTTGACAATTGGTATATCCTTCAACTCTGAGGGTACTGTCTCCAAAGTTAACTCTTGAGCTCATCACGTTCATCAAAGCTATGCAGCCATTTCGTAGTCTACGCCATCTGATTGTAATATGGAGTGCGAGATTTTCTAGTTCGATTTTAACTATGTAGCACACATGTATCTAAGATAGCAATTCGGTTGAATCATGGTGCTCGTTTCAGAGATCAACTTCCGCTATGCGAGAGAGCGCACGAGCTCGTAATTAATGCTTTAAAGGTCGTATTTGGCAATCAGACACAGGCCTTTGTTTGTAAAAACGTTGAGATAAATTAATGAGATGAGGTGCTAGAATCAGCTTTAGACTTTTCACTTTTAGGAGTTCCGAAGACGAAGTGTTTGGAAGGGTGATCTGATACAGGAAGTGGTTGCTTTTTCTTAGTTTAACGTCTTTGACTTTACAGAACAAGTAACACGTTCTAGAACGTCAATAGCAGATTAATACTATTTGGACAAATTCATAAAGATTGAACAGTAAAATACGCCAGTGAAGTGAAAGCGAAAATTTAGTAATTCTGTATGGAAGATACAACTAAGAAAACTCTCTGTAAATTTAACTTCAATCTCCTTTTCATCGTCAGTTTTTGTCAGCGCCCCTAACTTCCTAACGCTCCATCATATGTTAATTCGTCCCTGAGTTAGGATACTTCTTCTTATGAGTTCCAACACTAGCCCACACCCTTGACTTTTGTACTCATCCGACCAAACAACATTAAGCTAAATTTCTTTTTCCGTGGCTCCTGGCTCATAGGCTTCTATGTCATAATCTGAAATCTTTTCCATCCAGACCTTTAAATTCATTTCGGTCTGATATCTCGTAACCTCATCCTTGGTGTTCTAGGCCGAGTTCCAGGCACTTAAGCGGAGAAGATGGTCCTTTTAAGCTTTTAATTTTTCATGAGCGGTTGCTTAGCTCTTTGCTTTTCACACAGACATCATATAAAGAGTAAACCATAATTCAGCGAGTGATTGAGGATTTTTATAATGGTGAGGTAATGTGCAAATATAAAATGATTTGAGTGTATGTATTCCAGATTATTCACGGCTTTTCCCAGAAAAATAAATTCAGTTACCCTGTCGTTGTTTTTAGCAAACGGTTAATTTTTTCATATTTTTTCCTGTTGTGAGTTGAATTTCCGAAAATGTTAAGTGGATTAGCTGGCAGCAACTTGCTATTCCATTAAATCTAAACAGTGGATTTAATTTTCATTATCACTTTCCACACATTTTTCGAAAATAAACAAAAAGAGATTTATCTTCCATTCTATGTTGCTGTAAAACGAAATGAAAAAGTGAAAAAGTAAAAAAAAAACAGATTCACCATTCGTATCAGACTTTATTGGATATTGAAATTAATTTTGCCATTTGTTTTCTTTTTCACAATGTATCGATAAAACTGATGTCTATTTTGTATTCTGTGTAGTGCAGATAATCTATATTTTTGGCTCCCTGATGACTATTTTATAGATATCCGCGTCGGTAAAACGTGAATTGTGGGATGTAGTTATCTCCTAGATATATTGCATGCCACAATCAGAGCCATATTTGTCAGTAAAGCATTTTGCCATCGGACGAAGAATAGAGGAAAATTAGTCAGATTTATACTCGAACTGGAGTCTCAACCACAAATGCTATTGAATCGATCGTGATTTAAATTAGATTACCGATATTTTCCCTTTACAAGACTATCCATAAATCATTTCAATTCAGATTTGAAGCTCATATTTTGTCACATGAGATGAGTGCAGCGAATAGGATATGATATTGTCGTGTATGCTGAAGAAAATGTATTCATACCAAACAGCTAGTCATTTCGTGGGGTTTATTTACTCACTATCAGCCCTATTTGGTTCATTTTTAGGTTTCCATTTCAATGAGTCTGCATTTTTCGCTTCGTTTTTTTTCGAAATTTTATTGCACTACCATCCACTCTGCTTTCCAATTTGAAAACACAATGCACAGGGAAGTTAATTGCGCTATGCGTATAATAAAGCATACGGTCAGTTCTACGGCTTTTAGTTCGTGACGAAAAATTTATTTTTACGTCAACATTGAACATTTTGTATTTTTTATTGAATTACTTTTTTTACACATCGAATGAATGAACACAATTTTGCGAGACTTTTGTTTCTTTATACAATCGATAAAATGGGTTCAACCGACAGTTTCTGTTGCATCAGTTCTGCGGTTTCAACGAAAAACTTTTATGTGGAAATCAGAGAACATTAAAAGATTTCGGTTTGAGATTTTACAAAGTTTCTTGCAATTTAAATAATTCAATGAAATCGATTATGAGGACATAATCAAATGAACAAGTTTTTCATTTTAGTTTGTATTATTCTCCCAATCGTGTCTACTACACAGAATCTTGAAAGCATGTTTATTGGAAATTCGACTGAAATTAATTAGTCTTTTCATCGATAATTATTGTCACTATAATTATTTTAATAACGAAGTGAAGGTACACAATTCGTTAACAAAGTTAAGACTAAAATTTGATTCGAGAGCAGAGTCTATTTTTGAGAAAAAATTTCACGAAAATACGTTGTGTTTTAGAGTAAATTCGTGCCCGTAAGGTTGAAAGAACTGCGTAAAGCCTGAAATAATGCACTTAAGCATCCCGTAAAAATAATACATTGAGTCTTCCTAAAAGAATATAGCCGAACCCAAGCTGAACTGAGAGAGAAATGCAAAAAAATTCTTTGAAGGAGCCTACTCCATTCATGCACAAGATTTTGACAAAAGATCCAACCGTTCATATTAGCTCTCTTCCAAAACTACACTACTACTACTAAACTTCGGAAACTACATAGAGAACAGAAAAGAAAAGGTCGAGCACCTTCTAAAAACTCATTTTCCAGACTGCAAAAATGAAAAGGAAGGACCATCAGTATGCCTACAAACATACCGAATCTTAAAGGTTGGAAGTGGTTTTATGCAGAGATATCACGTCTCCTAGAGTTGCATTGTCCCTTGAAATTGGATCGACCCAAGGGGATCTCTTCTCCGTGGTTCGACTCAGAAGTCAGCAAGGTAACGGTAGATAGGGACCTTGCTTATGCTAATTCGGTGACCTTATGCAGCAATCACCTTTTTCCATTGAAGAACAATGGTAAAAGTTGATTAGTGCATAAAAGCGTTGAATTGGAAGCATCGGCGCACAGACGAGAACTTTGCCAGATTCAAGATACTTAGGAATAGAGCTGTTAATTGTGCTGGGTTGGCCAAGCGTCGTGATTATGCGCGTAAGTTTGCCTCGATTAAGCCGACAATAAAGCTGTGGAACTGTCTTCGTGAATTAGGGCTTACCTCCTCTTCTAGTTCTGATGATGGGGCCTTGCCATTCACGGCTGACGAATTTAATGACCACTTCGCTCGGGGAATCTATTCGGCCTTTCCTGCATTCATTAATCACCTCAAGGATCACCTCAATTGCCGAACAATAATTACATTACATATGGTATGTACATGTACATAAAATAAATATCACAGAGGTATGTTGAATAAAAGCAAGATAATTTTAGGTAATGTGAATGTTTTTGCAGTTTATAGGTTAGAATGTGCAAAGTAGAATCAAGAAATTACAGCTAAGTCCCACTTTCCTTGAAGAGTTTCAGCTGTTACACCGACTCCAGTCGGATTTTCTATCGAATCATGGGACGGGTACCGCTCTACTTAAGATTAGTCAGGACGTTAGAAATAATCTAGAGGATGGTTTAGCGACGGTGCTTTTACTGCTTGACTTTTCGAAGGCGTTCGACACTGTTGGGCATCGCCGGCTACTTGACAAGCTCGCATGCGAGTTCCGATTCTCATCATCTGCGGTAAGCATGGTTAGCAACTTGACGGGATAGTATAGGTTAGGATAATGTGGGTAAGGAAAGCGAACCTTCCTAAGCACCTAAGCCTCCAATGGGCCTGTTGTGCATACCCACTGTTGTAGAGAGAATTTTCTTTTCGTTGTTGTAAGATTATTCGAATGTAGATGTCGCACTTTGTGAGTGCAATTGTTTGATTATGTCAAATGAGCATTCAAACTTCATTTAGTTTGTGCAACTGTTACAGAGTCAATAGAGCTAATTAGATGTTACTAATAGCAGACACTAATCATCCAAACCATATGAGCTTGTTCCCCCCGGGGATCGAACCCGGGATCCATAGGCAGTGAGTCCAACGCTCTACCATCTGAGCTACCTGGACTTGACGGGAAGGAAGCAGAAAGTGGTTTTCAAGGGATTCAGCTCGAAGCTGTGCGACGTGACTATCGGTCTTCCCCAGAGCTCAGTCCTTGGGCCGCTCCTGTTTTCGATATTTATTAACGATTTGCCGCGTGTGGTTAGTCAATCGAGAGTTCTTCTCTTCGTGGACGACGCCCAGTTGTACTCGGATATTCGTAGGGACTTTATTCGTGAAGACATGGCGAAGTCGTCAGCTGATGTTGGTGTGATCTCTCACTGGGCCGGAGCGAGTGGCTTGGTTCTCAGCGCAGGAAAGACTAAGGTCGTACGATTTTCGGGCAAAAATTGGCCGGGGAATTTTCCGAAATTGAAGCTCGATGGGGTCACTATCGAATATGATGACTCGGTCAAGGATCTCGGTGTGATATTAGACAGTCGGTTAAATTTTCGTTCTTATGCTCAGTATGTAGCAGCTGAAGTGTTCGGAGGCCTGCGCTGCTTGTGGCCGCACTCGGGTTACCTTCCACGATCCACAAGACTGTTGCTGGTGAAATCTCTCCTTCTTCCGCACTTTAGCTATTGCTCGGCTGTGTTAGGTAGAATGCAGATTTCGACCAAAAGACTGAGGGCATTCGAGGCTTTTGTGAGGTTCGTGTGTGGGCTGGGCCGCTATAAGTCGACCTCTGACGGCATTAACGCCGTACTCGGTTGAGGCCTATTTAGTTACCTTGTGTACTGATGCATAAAACTGTGCTTATAAAGCAACCTTGTTATCTGTGGGATTTTCTCGACCCTACCTCCAATGTGAGAACTTTCAATCTGCTGCTTCCGAGAGTGAAGAGCGATGTTTTGTCGCGATCGTTTTTTGTTCATGGAGTCTCGTTGTACAATTCTTTACCTCCTTCTATCAAAAGGAGCTCATCGTCAACGGGTTTTAAAATTGCATCCAGAGAACACCACAGTGATTAAGAAACCCACTGATCCATGCATATATCATCAATTCATCGGTTGTTCGGTGATCTAGCACCAGGTTTCTACGCATGTGGGGCGATTATCGGATTCTGTACGGGTTGATGGTAATTATCGGAGTTATTCTGCTGATACTGTTTTGTACTGTAATTAGTACAGTATGTTGTCTTTCGTTTTGGAATATTAATTAATTTATTTAGCTAATTTTATACTTAGTTATCGGCTCTATCGTAGTTTATCTGAGCAGTGCTCACTTAACTATTGACTATTTGTAATTTGTATTTTTTATGATTGTACGTGTACATATGTAATTTAAAAGGCTGCAAGGCCTTATACATGTGATGACATTAAAGAAAGAAAATTTGCGGATAGGATACTCAAGTGAGGAAAAGTCAGCCTTGAGATCAAAATTGCAAGGTTTTAGAAAACGTTAAGCGATTGAAGAATGATTTTCGGTACACACGCAGGCGATATTCCATTTTCTAACGATCGTGGAAAGTGGCGAAAATTGCAACAAACAGTCTGTGTTTCAAACTGGGCAGCAACAAAAGTTTCCATGACAATGTTGAAGTGGGGAACGAGTAGATTGGTATGCACCCGATTCTAACTCGGCACCAGGCTGCCTACTTGATAAGTTTATCTAATCATAAAGAACGCAACCTGGTGTCTAAAATCTAAAATCATCGTAACACTGCCCTAATTTGCATAAGAAACTTAGTGTGAAAGAGACAAAAAATTTTGTATGGACTGTTGCATAGATTTTTTTTCTCTCTTTCGCACTAAGTTTCTTATGCAAATTACGGCAGAACAGCAGTTACGATTTCTATACGTAATATAAATCCCAAAACTAGGCACCGAGATACTCTACTGTAAATGTAGAGGCCAGCAGAAGCCTGGTGCCAAATTGAAATTTATATGACATATAATATTCCTTTCGACCGTTACAATGATTTTAACTGTCTCGGCTCAGACTGAATTCTATAAAGCTACTCATACTTTTCAAGTATGCAGCCTGGTGCCGAGTCGAAGCCGAGTGCAGATCAATGTACAGATGTGCAGATCAAACATTATCAGAGGAACTTTTTTGGCACCAAGCTGCCTTCAGGAAACGACTTGTAGAATAAAATGCATTGCGAAAATTGGAAAATATTTTCATGGAATTTGCATAGTGCATAGTGGCCTTCCTGTGCAAAATAATTTCTTACAGTATAATTTAACCTTGGACGGAGATTGAACCCACAAGTTTCAGCAGATGATTTCATGCAACAGCAATTGAATTTTCTTTCCTGGAAAATCGGCAATTATCCAAGTTTTTGGATAATCACTAAATGCTACATTTCGTTTAATTTTCATCGGTTTTTGTCAGAGTTTTGTTCACAAAACTCACCAAATTTCAAATATCCATTCATTTTTGTTGAATTTTATGGGGAACCCACAAATGCTGGTCGCTCGAAACGTTTTGTGTAACTCTGTTTACTCTACACCACAAAATGTCGTTTCCATTGTAAATATATTTTAAAACTGAATTCGAACGCAAACTTTATTAATTCGTATAGTGAAATTGTTGGCTTCATTAATTAGATTCACATGTCAATGGAACTAAAAGCTAAAATGTTTAACAATTTTCGTTATAAATTTCCATCTAATTAACATTGAATTGGGTGTTATAGCCATGCATTTGGGATATTTGTTCATAGTCCCGATCCGCAAATTTGATAAAAACAGAGGTTTCAGTCTGTTTGAAGAACTATTTTGATTTCAATATTAAACGATAACTTCAGCTTGCTAAATAGTTAATGAAACGTTTAATTAAGTGAGCCAGCGCTTGTTCTGCTAACAAATGTGATATTTTACTTCCATTGAATGCACGTCTGTTCCTAATTTAGTTAGTTAATTAATTTATAGTCTTTTTGTCATCGCTCATATATTCAGTTGGATCAAAGTATAATTCTGTGTTGATGGATTCAAATAAACTTCTTTAATTAAATCGCGTAAAAAGCACAAGTTCATTTGACATTTTCGTTTCTCTTTTCGAGCGAAAAAAAAATGAGAGGAAAAGCGTTTTGACCCAATTCGCATAACCGCATCACTACTGAAAGTAAAACAACATTTTATTTGATCAAATTAACTACCCAGAAGTATTTAATAATTTACATCGAAACAAAACCTTCATTCATTTTCATTACTTTTATCTTATGAGTATACACAATGTGCAAACGCTGTAATGCTGCGAATAAGAAAAATAAAGCCGCATCACGTAAAAGTAGATTGTACTCATTACAGGATACATAATTGTATTTACTTCAGCATCAACAAGGTGAAAAAATTACAACTCTTCGATCGAATGCCTTTTCTTATATTCTCAATTACGTACAGCTCTATAAACGTGAAACGATTTATCTGCCTCTTTGATTTCGTAAATATTTAATTGAGACGGATCCAACGAAATGGTGGATTGTTTCATAGTTTCGGAAAGAGGTTGGATTGTAAGTCAGGTGTAGTCATTGCATTAAATAAAAATCGAAATGGACCCTGAACTTCGTATCTATGAAGATATTGAATCAGCCTCAACCACCCTCCGACTTAAATCTGAGACAAAGACAACTTTGACGACATACAGACAATAAGAAATGACAATATGAAAGCGCACTACGTTGGTTTTTTTACTGGGTAAGTTCAGGAATTCAGTTCTTCTGGTGTCTAAGTGGAAAGAAACGTTTAATAGTAGATTATGCAACTGCGGGAAGGTGAGTGATGTAATCCCCCGAGTGGATAAACAAATTATCCCGCAGTTATATATGCTATTTTATTCACCAAAGCAACGAATCAACGAAACATAGTTTGACTACGACAATTAATGTATAATTTAACTCCCTAGGGAAGCTTTACGGTGAATAAAATTTATTTTGGGGACGGGAATCATAAATTCATTCAAATGTACAAGCACGTTAATTGGAGCGACACAGATAAATTGTGTACTGTATCTGTCTCGCTCTTATCAACGCCCGAAACTCGATTAAAAACCCAACCCGTACCCGAATCAATTTGTATTTTATTGTCGGGTCGGGTTTTCATTTTCTTTTCTTTCTGGTCGGGTTGGGTTTGAAGACTTCAACTAAAAAAACCCGACCCGACCCGAAAAAAAATTTACTAAACTATTTTTCAAAATTGAGTTAGAAAAATAATTCAAATGAAATTCGGGCGTCGGGTTAGGTTTTTAATTTTGATTCTGGTTCGGGTCGCGTTGGAATTTTTATTTTGGTTCGATTCGGATCCCATTTGGAAAAAAGGTCTACCCGGACACCTCTAACATTTGGTCAACATCACTGCCCGAAAAAACCAGCTACCTAGACGTGAAGTTGTAAAGGTTCACTAAAATAAGGTGAGAAGATGACGTTTTGTGCCGCAAGTCCCCATACGAACAAAAAATTCAGAAACCATATATACTATACAGCTAAGTTTTCACTTTTTTCCCTAACGTCCCACCCGGAAATCTAGTTCATTGGATTCCTTGTAAAATTTTGATTGAAATCGACATTTTACTCGTTATGAAGATATGACCTTTAGAAATTCCATACAAAATGTGCTATTTCATAGAAACCGAAGTTAATGGAAACATCCTACGTTCGTTCCTTAGTTAGTTAGTTAGTTCCAGAGCCATTTGTATGAAAACCGCCTTTTCTGGCTCGTGCTCGAAAACGGCTCGATAACTTTTCTTGAAATTTTGCAGGGACCTTCGGGTGGGCATTCTACGCCATATGAGATTTTAAAAAAGGGGGGTACCGGCCTCGTTTGGGCGCCAGGGCTCTTAGAAGCGCCATATAAAGCCCATAGGTATGTTTTTTGGGTATATTGGTGTATAGAGCACATTTTGTATGAGGCAATGGTTGTGTGTTCGAGATAGAGGTTTGGTGTCAAAGGGAAAGTTGTTGGGTTGGGTGTGTAGTGTATCAGGGTGACCGCCAAAATGGCCAAAATGTGGGGATCATTTTCGCCCATGGAAATAGTAGCCGCCGCGCTTCGGTTCGGCGGCTGAAAATAATACAAAACATCACAATCATAAAAGGAAAACGAGACGCAAGTCCTCGTCCCTTCTTCCAAAACAACTGATATCAATTTTGGGTGACACTTCCAGCTTCGGAACGCACAAAATTGTTTTGAAATATTTTCACATTTGATTAAAAAAATGCGTCACAAATGCCGGACCCCAGAGTGTTATAGTTTTTCTGGTCTTTCAGCTTTCACAATGCAAAAATTTGACTTTATGGGATGTATGGCGTATTTTTGTACAGGAAATCAAATTTTTGCGTAGAAGGAAAGCGCAGAAAAATTATTACATTGGCGGGTACCAGGGCCCAATGTGTTTGTTTACATAAGGGGTCGTCCCTAAATTACGTAACGCTAATTTTGGGATTTTACCCGCCCCCCCCCCCCACTCCCCATCGTAACGCATTTTCCCATACCTTACCATACATTGAAAGTAACGCATGAGCATACCCCCCCCCCCCTACAGCGTTACGTAATTTCGGGACGGCCCCTAAGTTGGATAAATCCTAACTAATTTTGTTGATTCTTTTTCTATTTGAGAGAATTATATTAAAAAACAAATTTGGACTCGGTGCCTGTGCTTAGGGCTGAAGTAGGCCTCATGTCTGTCCTAAGGTCGGCCCTAACAAAAAAAATTTTTTTTGCTATGTTGCAGAGCAAATTGAGGGAAACATTTTTGTCTACGGAAGTATGTGTCCGGGGCATTTCCTTATGGCCCCAGGTCGGTCCTAAGGTCTGCCCTAGACAAAAAAAAATGGTTTTTCACTATTTTGTAGAGAAAATGAAGGGAAATATTTTTGTCTAATGTCTAAAAAATTAAGAGTTAAGTCAATAATCACTTAAATACGTTCGAGTCTTTTTGTAACATCAACTCTGCTTGCCACATCTATTCTGATACGTCAGGGTCGTTTTTGTTTGGTCTCGTGGAAAAATTTTCACCACGCATACAAGAAAGCCTTGTGTTACCCTTGCGAAAAAATAGGAAATTACAACTTTCGCTAAAACATTTTGAACAAGGAAAAAAATTTTGCTAGACTATTATGATCTTTTTCCCAAGATAATTCACCCATAGCATCCAACAGAAAATAGCGCGTACAGAATGCGCAAGATAACTTTTGAACAGGTAAGTTTGGACGATTAACTGAATTAAATTAAAAAGAGAATAACGAGGAGAGGCGACAGTAAAAGAAGTGGGGGGAGGTCAAAGAAGGCATAGTTTAAGGGGCTCAAGTCGCCACAAACGCTGATTGTGGAATGCTTAATTTCCTAACATTCAAATTCTTTCATTTTTGTCCGGGGCTCGTCCAAGATATTTTAACTTAGATATTTTAGATTTGCGTAAAATTAAATGCCAAAACTTTTTCTTTGTTTTTGTCGCTGTTATTTCTGATACTCAAATTCTACGAAACGGGTACTAAGAGGTAGCTGACAAATCAAGTACTCTCTCCGTGAGCCCATATTAAAACACCGAAACCCGATTTTTTTTTGTTCAGCTTATACGTACAAGTACGTATTTTCGCCCGACTCAAAGCTAAGAGACGTTAAGCTTAACGTTCAATCACCAGTTCAGTCGAATATTAAAATCGAAATCACAATGACTCACGATTCTCGTTGTCGTTGGATATTAGCGCATAAAATTATCGTATCGTTTCACATAGCGACGTTCTCAATTAAATAAAGAAATTGAACGGGGTTACTACGAAGTTCCATAAATTGAAGATATCATCACGATATTAAAAACCATTAGAATAATCTTTTTTTTTTAATAAACTGTGGAAAATTCAATTGAAAAAAATGATTATTCATAAAGCCATTCGTTGTAATAATACGAATGCCATCAGCAAAACGAGAAAAGTGCCAATGATATTTTTCTGGAAAATAATCACGGTTTAATGATATAGTACATTCACTAATTTGGTTATCAGTTAATTAAAATTTTAAGAACTTAGTTGGCAACAGCGAATCGTCCTTGGTTTTGCTAGCACGATTGCACTTACAAGGATACTGGCAGCTATTGAAATTAATGACTTATGATGGTTTTTCCGTCATCATTAAATGAAATTGAAAATTTTCGCTTAAAGAAAAGATAACAAGAAATTCAAAGTAATGAAGTCGGTTTTGGCTGGGTATGGGTTTATAAATACTTTCCACTTTTAATGGAGTGGAAGTTATATCAAAGAAAGTTTCTGAATAAATCTGTCAGAATTTATTGTTTGAATTTTAATAAAAAAAAGTAACAAAAACGTTTTTCAGAGTGCCAATTTTTTGAATGAAAGTGTCGGTTATATTCTAATGCGACAATTAATGTTATGAGCTTTTATTATGTGAATGAGACGAAAATGAAAACAATCTTTGACTTTCATAAAGTTGAGAAATTTCTTACACAATAAGAAAGTTGAATTGAAGCTCTAACAGCGTTTCTGAATAAAGGCAATAATTAAGTTTTCAATTTAAATGAAATTAAGTTCGCTTTTGCTTGGTTATAAAATAGACACCAGCAAATAACACCTTCAATGAATCGTAAGCTTCATAGATGGCTCGAAAAAACTCTCAAGGAATGCAAGCCAGAGTATTTACTCTGGCATTGAGATCAGAGGATTGCTTCCAGCTAGAAAACTTTGCCAGCATTAGGAGTCACCATTTCCAAGCTTGTTCAAGGTAACAGTGGAGTGGACCGGAGGGGGCAATACCAAAACCCAGAACAAATCAATCCAATGCCGCTGTAATAGTAGATTTTCATTAAAATATTTAAATTGTGTCTTTTAAAAACGGAGGAAAATTAATAAATTAAACATAACCAAAGACCCGTACGTACCAGAATAGATGTGGCAGACAGGATAGATGTTGCAAAAAGACTCGAACGTATCTAAACAATGAAAATGAGGAAACAAATCAATATTTTAAGTTCTTTTGGAACTATAAAAGTTTAAAAGATCCATAGAAATTATCCAAGGTAATATCAAAGGCCTTACCGAAGTACGTCTTTTGACATCTGAGACCTTTATTTTCCACAAACTTTCTAACATGACATGAGTAATCCCTAAAATTCAAGAAGTGACCATATCCCAAGGATTGAGGCATATTTCCCTAAAACCCTGAGACATGTGTTCGCTAAAATTCGATTCTCTTCAACGTTGCCTTTGGATGCAACTTTCTACCTCTCATAGTTCAAGAGATATGGCTCATCCTTCTAATTCTAGAAGTGGTCATATCACAGGATTGGGTCATATTTCCCCAAAACCCTGAAACACGTGTTCGCTTAAATTTGATTCTCTACAACTTTTCCTTTGACTGTAAATCTCCATATTGCATAGTTAAGGAATTATAGACGAAAAACTGTTTTCGTATATGGCCAAGAATCTCAATTTCGTCCATTCTATTGGTCCCAGTGCCCAGACCCCTGACCCAATTCCCACAAAAAAAATTTCTCAGTTTTGTTACACAAATGCTTTCATTTGACACCAAAACGAGGAATTTCCGTGCTATACTTGCCCTTCTACTTGACCCTCGAAAATTTCATGTCCGACCTCCACTTCTTCGACTTCGATTTTGCTCATCTTCGAACTTGAATTGAAGATTAGGGTGATCGGTTGAGCCGTTTGTAAAAAAAGTAGAGACGGACATACAGACGGACATTTTTTATTGCTGATTCGTCATATTAAGACGATAATAAATGTATCCCCCCAACTCCCACCTCGATCTGCCCCATGTTACCATAAAATTGTTTATAGTAAACGTATAGGACCTTTGTACTTCGCACGGGTCCAATAATTTTATTGAGGACACGGAATTGTCTAAAACAAAACTGAACTTAGCTATGTTGTCAATGTCAAAGTGCTGTTTAGAATATCGTTTAAGTGGCGTAACATTCGTTACCTTTACTCTAGCAGTAAATTACGACAATGGAACGTTTGCATTTTGACAACTTTGACGCAATAGTACATTACATCACAAGGAGCTAAAACGGTGTGCGCTCCGCCCTCGGATTCGACCTTTTCAACACCGTGGTCTAAATCAGTACCCTTTTAGCTCCGAGTGATGTATACTATTTTTCGCGCAGACGGACAAAAAGTCAGATTCCGAACAAAACACCAACAAGCTTTAATACAGAATTTGCATTTTCATCATAGGACACTGCGACAGTTTGTTCCTTTTTCTTCATCCTATTTTTCATAACAGTTGTTTTCGATGTGAAAAATAATTGATACGATGACCGAAATTGTATCAAAAGTGAAGTGAATTCGGAAATAATTATGTGAGAACTTAGTTTCAGGCATTATTATCGCAATTGATGTCATGTTTTCATTCAGTTACGATATTTGATTGAAGTCAGTAAATTCAACTGGGCAAAAAAGACTTTTCGGTCCTGGGTCGAAAACGACAGGTGGCAAAAAAAGTTATTGTTCAAAAGTGTACCGAACAAGCCTACTTTACGGTCTCAATATTGTGAGGAAATCTGACGTTTTTTGTCCGTCTGCGCGAAAAACATTATTCTAAACAAAAAATTGTTCTACAGTATGTCTCTAAAATGTACAGAAATTTTTATAAAAATTATTTTGTTTACAAAGTACGGCCAGCACTTGACTAGCACTTGAAAGCCGCCAAAAATTTGGCTGAGGCCATTT
Organism: Pseudolycoriella hygida; assembly: GCA_029228625.1. Lineage (NCBI taxonomy): Eukaryota > Metazoa > Arthropoda > Insecta > Diptera > Sciaridae > Pseudolycoriella > Pseudolycoriella hygida. Next base: position 34,277,953 of record CM055405.1, on the reverse strand, counting down.
TTATAGCCACAATGAATTTACTTATGTTTGAGATAGTTTTTGGCTAGATATGTAAATCCCTAGACAATTGGACAATTGGACAACTCAAAAGTCAGAAATATTCGGTCGGCCAATTTACAAATTTATGTAGGCGGCTGCACAACTTGACGTTTGGGAAAGTTTATAAACAAATCGGTGCATTTTCGAGGCATACCGTAAAACAATTTTTTACTCAGAAGAATGTTTTACATCTTTTAAAAATTATTTGCGGAAATGCAAACGTTCCATTCTTATGACACCAAACTCTAACATAAAATTTTGTGACTATGGAAGCATCCTCCAGCTTTGCCATTCAAGTCAAACAAGCCGAAATATTTGAAATTTATAAACACCAGGTGGAAAGGAGAAATTCCACGTTTCAGTTTCATTCTTTACTATGCAGGTCACCCCGCATCTTGTAAGAACAAAAATTCGAAAGGGTGAATGAAAGAAGCTGTAGCGCCCTTAATTCTTTAAAATTTTTCTGACTGGCGAATAGTCACCTCGTATTTTTTTACATACTCCCTTCATAGATTTATTAAAATAAATTAAAGATTACAAAAATATATTCGGGTAATAAGAAAGGTGTACAAATGAGGGAGTAGAAGGAAAAGGTGGCGAGGGAGAAACTAAAAAAATTGTGGGAGGCCTAAATAAAATCTACCGGCGCAGAGGATGTGGCTTTTGTGTGAAACGGTGAATTCTCGTCAAAGGATTTCCTATCAAGTTTTTCGATTATTTGTTCAATTTCACTGAAATCAACTATCGAAATGTAAATTTAATTGTTTTGTTATAACCTCTATACAACTAAACAGAGTTGATGGTTGATCGGGTTTAAATTATCAACACATAAAGCAACCTTTATGCCTGCGGTGACTTTGTGTGAGAACAAAAACAATTTTCATCCACAATTTATTAAAATAACGCGTAAAATATTTTCCCATTACCACAGGTTACGCCCATGTTGCTCTATTGCCGCTGTACTTTACATTCATATCAAATGATTATTCAATGAAATGTCAACCATTAACGAAATTCAGGATGTATTATGCAGTAATTTATTGCTTTTAGGTGGATTTCATTTTTATTTTCGTGATTTTAAAAGTATTTACATAACACAACGAATGAAGTCGGTACTAAATTACATAGCTAGTTGGTTTCAATGCTTTTTTGACCATCGTCAAAAAATGTTTTTTATCGAGCAATTTCAATGGTACTTTAATGGATTCACAAATACAGTTTTTTATTCTACGCTTTACAGCGTCAAAGGCTTATGTCAAACTTTTGTGAAGCGATGCTTAAGCTGACACGCAAGCAATGTATACTGCATTGTATCATGAAAATCATTATACATTGACTTTAACATAAGTTTTTGACGCAATAATGTCGTGGATTTTGTAACGAATTTCTTACCTCAAATCAAAATCTTTCACCTAATTTACCTTAATAGTTAAAACGCACTTTTTGTTTTCACTACGTCATAATAATTCAATACCAAAAAGGCCTTGCCCTCAATTTATGATGGGTGTAGAAATTATAGTTGAGATGATTTCAACTATTGTTCCATCCACAAGTTTCGGCCATTTATGAAATAAATAAATAAATAAACACATTGATGCAACGGACTTTCCTCAATTTATTTACCAAGTTGCACAATCCCAAAACTATTCCATTTATGTTCTACCTAAAAGCTGTCGTCCACGTTTTAATAATTGACTTGACGTCTTCAGGCACCGAAATCTTACCCCGGTCCTCTGGGCTTTTATCGAACCACTCACTATTAGCAAATCAATCAACAGTGTTCGTCCATTGATGGAATAAATTCTGCTCTCGGATGAATCCTTCTCCGAAGAAGTTTAAGCACAAAATGTTCGGTTGGTTAGATTAAGCTTTATCAGGACAATTATTCATATACAAACGGGTTGGTTTAGTTAGGTTTGGTTTTAGTTGGAAATTACATCTTTTACAAAATCAGCTTAAAAACTACGCTAAATACTACTGAACAAAATTATTGCAGTTAACTTAAAGCTGAGATGCACCAGATCAAAACACTGAGGCCAATTTTCGTTGGGCCTATTATGCTGTATTTCCGTTTTAACATTTCTGTTTCCAAATCCCCTTTCGGGCCCGTCTAGCGTCTAGCCATTTGCTACCTGTAATCAAGGAAAGCACATCAGCTCAATTCAACTTTAACTGCTCTTCAGGGGTCAAGTAAAAGTTCCCTAAAAGTCTCGTTCTCAGAGTTTTTAAAGCAGAGCAAGCGCATTTCTGGCTTTAAGCGTTAAGGATACCCATCTTGCTGAGATGATATCCCAAGCTGTTATGACCTGTCAAGATCCCAACCAGCTTACGTAAATCCGAACTGCTCACATCCCGCCAAAAATTCCTTCGATTGTCTGCATGTCTCGATAGCGTTACATCTTTCCTGATCTCCGTTCTACTCTTCACCAAAGAGCCAATCGGTTCTGCGCTATTACCAGCAACAGGTTCTGGTCCGATGAATGTAGAGCTACTACCTTCTCTCGCCAATTCACCAGCCCTCTCGTACTCCTGAGTCTCCTGGTACCCATGTCAATACCTGTTTCTTGGCAGGTTTTCCACAGTCTCGAAACACTGGAGAACTAGCTTCGATGAAATCTTAACTGACGACAGCGAATTGGTAGACGATTCACTGTCTGAACAGATCAGAATTCTCTTGCCTTTTACGCCGTCTTCCAGCATTCTCTCTAAACTATCACAGATGGCAACAATTTCTGATTGAACTACGGTGGCGTGTACACCCAGAGCTCTTGACATTTCGTAATTCAAGTTCTCTGAGTACACCCTCATCAGTTTTTGAATCCGTGTAAACTGCAAAAGCGTACCTGATTCCCATTCTGATCTCTTGGGATACTGCGTTTCAAATCTTCTTTCGAAGCAGAAATGCGCTTCCATCGAGTCATTCGGCATCTCTACTTCAGGGAACTCTTGTTTGAGTTGAATCAGGATGTTGGCATGCCCGAAACTTCGGTCTTGCGCAATACTGTTCTGGGTACTGTACAACCTGTACACCGCCATTTCAGTTTCCTGGTCCAAAAACAGATCTAACGGTGGCAATGACAGCAGAATTTCCATTGCCGCTGTGGGAGTCGATGTCATTACTTCTGTTATGCTCAGACACGCTAGCCGCTGAATGCTGTCAGTCTTCTTTCGCGTAACACTTACTATTGCTCGTGGTGCTCACACCATGCATCCGTAAATTGGTATAGACCTCACCAGTGCTCTATACATCCAATACAGAACTGTTGGTTTTAGACCCCAGTTTCCTCATAGCCTTTTTCACGCGCTCATCAACGTGCTCTTTCCATTCCGCCTTACTGTCTAGTATGATTCCAAGGTACTTGACTTTGTCTGTCAATTCAAGAAAAGTTCCGAAAAGCTCTGGCATCTGCGTTGCAGCCAACTTTCGTTTCGTTGTGAAAAGGATTAAACCGGTTTTGTCCGGATTTACGGACAGCCCCGATGTTCCGCACCATTCTTCCACAATCCGAAACGCTCTTTCCATCAGTGAACACAAAGCTTCTTCGTAAGCTCCCAAAATCAGGATTGCGACATCGTCGTCATAGCCGACCGCTAAAATTCCTGAATCGTTCAGCCTTACCAGTAAGTCGTTTCTGCCATGTTCCAGAGAATTGGAGGGAAGACTCCGCCTTACGGACATCCTTTGTCGACTAATCCGCTACGGTGCGCACCGAACAAGTCTATGGACAGTATTCCAGATCCACCTAATCAACGTCCTTTCCGTTCCGAACCTTCTCATTGCCCTGTTAATTGCTCCGAAAGTTACTCTTTTAAAAGCCCCTTCCAGATCTAAAAACGCAGCTAGAGGTTTCTCGTCAAATTCAATCGATTTTTCTACATTGAACACCACCTGATGGACAGCCGAGTCTGCCGACTTGCCTGATTGATAGACATGTTGGTTTTTGTGTAACGGCATTACCTTCAGGATAACGTCTCGTATGTATCTATCGCACATCCTCTCAAGCGTCTTTAAAATGAGAGACGTGAGGCTGATCGGTCTATAAGAACTCACTTGATCGTACGTTGCACGTCCTGGTTTCGGCATAAACTTAACTGGCACATGTTTCCACGACTCGGGTATATAGCCCATAGCCAGTATCGCTTGCAATAGCTTTTTCATCGGTTTCATAACGAAATGTGACGCTTTTTGCATCACTATCGGATAAATTCCCTCGCTTCCGGGCGACTTGTACGACTTGAACGAGCTGATTGCCCATTCAAGTCTCCTGTTCGTAACAACCGTTTCTGCCAAGTTCTAATCGATCGCATTTGGCGTCCGAATAGGCTGTGGATCGATCGCTCCTGCTGGATTAGTTCCTGGAAAATGCGTCTGTAAGAAAACTTGAACCACCTCATCGTTCGATGAAGTGTACGATTCTTCTTCTTTCTTCAACATTTCCGGAAAAACTGGGTCTTTCGCTAAAGCTTTGCTGAGTTTGACCCCTGCTTTCAAGTCTTTGACTTCGTCAATAAACTTGAGCCAGCTCGTAGCGCGCTTTTAAACTCATTTCGAGCGAGCCTATAATTGCTCCAATCTACATCGCTCTTTTTATATCTAACTTTGTTAAAAAGACGACGTGTTTTCTTTCTCAGCTTTTCTAGTCTTTTGGACCAGAATGGGCTATTCTTTAGATACACTCTTCTTAACGCGCGAATTCGAAGGCTTCTAAAGGATGGCTTTCCATCTGTGTTGAAGATTCTTCAATTTCTTCTCGCGTTTTGAGACAGACGTTGATGATATATATGACGTTGTTGATATCCTGCAAGTTTTCCTAGGAATTTATCCCAGTCAGTTTTGCTTGGATCTCTATACTGTCTCGGATCAATTTTGTCCGACACCAGATCGAATTTGAAACATCGATGATCTGAGGTTGTCCACTGTGGTGATACATGCCAGTTAGATATCTGGTCGCTCAGACCCGGTGTAGACAAAGCGATGTCAATCTATTTTTCGTAACGAACGTGAGGGTGTCCCCTTTATTTTGAATGTGTAGCTCCGTAGAACTTCGCAGTTGACGAATGTCTCTTGCCCCTTAACTGCGCCATCTCTCTTCAACTATCTTCACCTGTGCACAGTTAAGAGTTATTGCAATCAGCCATGTGTCCCACAGTTTAATCGATGGTTGGTAATTCTGTACGTAGCTCGTTATAAATTTATTCTAAAAGTATTTTTAGGTTCTCATCTCTCTGCATTTCGATAGATGCAATTTGTACTGGCTGTATGAAAAACTGACAACGTTTTTCACAACGGAATCACACACATAGCAATGTGAATTGTTATAACGTAAATGCTTGATGAAAAAAGTATACATTTTACGAGGCTCGAGGCTGTTAATCAATTATGTATTCCTATTTCTATGTTACATCGCATAATAGAGCGCCATAAAAAGGCTATTTTTAAAAAGTAATATTTTTTCGTTACAGGTATAGGAATCAGCTGCGCTAATATTTTCGAACCGAGAATTTGAAACATTTTCCAATCATCAATACGACCAATAAATCATAAAAATTGCAAATCAGCAACGAATGTGTACCCATAAAAAAGTTAATGAACATACCGTTGGTTCGTTGGCAACCGAAAACGAAAAATCTGCCGCAGCATACAACAACAATTAAAAATCTACCTTCGGGGTAAAAATTGCTACGAATAAATAATTAAATAAATTAAAACATAATTTCAATGTATATTGCTTGTTGATCATAAAACAGAAAACAATGCGATGTGTGTAAAATTCATAATGTATTAAACTAAAAGTTATAAGGCAAAAAAAAAGTAAATTCAAAAAATGTTTGTGATATGTAGTTAAATTAAAAATGCAGCAAAATCATTTAATGAATGCGAATTTGAAAAAAAAAGTAATTATTTAGCTTGTAAATAAAAAGGTGGCAATGTTTTCAGTTCTAGTTACATTTTGTTTACACTTCATGCAGGGGACATGAATCAGTTTTTGGTACGTCTGTGTGATATCAAAATGCAAACGAAACTTTAGGTGTGCAGTGATTGTATGTCACGAATTGTGCATTTGCATACAATAGAGAGTGTATGCAGTAGGAAAACTCAATGCAATTTTCCGCAATCTCTGTCGCGCATGAAATTTTATGGCGAGTGTACACTAGGGTGGTCAAAAAAAAAACTAAGTTGCAGCCCGACCGGAAAACAATTTTAAACAAAAACGACTTCCGGTCGAGTAGTATTTCCCTTTCCGGTGAATTTTATAATGTTAAATTTTTCAGTACGTATTTTCATCTGTTTTACATCTTTTTCAATCTATTTACATCTACTTTCATCTTTGTTGCGTTGAAAGTAACAGTACGTCAAAAGAAGAGATGCTTTTTCAGGTTACACTTTAAACTTTTCGTTTCAGAATTGGGAATACACAGGGAATCTTCATACTAGAAATCTATTTAGGCCAAGGAGGAACTGCTAACTAATGGTTATAGAGCAATTTTTCAACTTGATACCATCTAGAAAGAGGTAGACTGATGACAAGATGAAATGTACTTCATTGTAAATCATTCGTCATTCTTTCACTAGATTTTTTTTTCAGATTTATCAGTTTGGGACGGCTGAGAGCTACGAAACACAGATTTTCCGATCCTTTGTTCCTCTTTCCCGTTCATAATGTAAATCATTTGAACCTACATGTGATCGCTAGGAACTTGTCCAGGACAAGCGGCCCCACCTTTACCACATCCAGCGATCTGATCACATGATCACCAAGAATCTTATGTCTTAGTAGAGAGAAGTTCGGACATTCATAAATAATGTGGTGTCCCGTTTCCTCACCAAGGCCACAGGTACAGTTAGGGTCGTTAACGATACCCATTTTGGCCAAGTGACTGTTTAGTCCACAATGTCCCGTGATCGCTCCCACAACTCTTCTTATTTGATCCCGGTCCATGTGCAACAGTTCCTTCGCCCAACCACGATCGGCCACTGGGAAGAATCTGTTTGTATGTAGACCTCGTTTATAAGCTTGCCAATGCTTGTTTGCCTCTGACCATGTCCAATCCTTTACCACCTTGTCACACAGCGACTGCGGTATGGGAATGAACGGTTCTGGTCCGTGGCTAACAGATTTAGAGCCCAGCTTCGCCAGCTCATCTGCCTTTTCACTACCTTCTATTCCAGAGTGCCCAGGTTCCCAAGCAACCGTTATCTGATTTCTCAGACCAAGTTTGTTCAGGGTCTCCTTGAACTCTTTCATAAGTTTGGAAGTTGCGACAGGCGACATTATCGCCTTAATAATCGCTTCACTATCAGAAAGTACAGTGATTCTTTCATTCTCCAATTCCGGTTGGAAAGAGCACCGTAGTCCTTTCATCGCTGCAAACGTTTCCGCCTGAAACACACTGGCGTACTTTCCTATATAGAAATTCTCTTCCGTTCTGGGTTCCAGAGTAATTACCCCAGCCCCCGTTCCTTCAGAGTTTTTTGAACTGTCCGTTAAGCTTATGCCTAGCCATTCTTGTCTACTCGGTACGATAGCCTCATAGCGTCTCTCAAAGTTGATCTCCGCTTTTATGCGGTCTCTAGGCATGTCAAAAATAGGATCAGCTATTGCATTTCTTATTCTTCCATGTCCTACAGAAAAATTCCTCAGCCACAGACCATTAAACCAAAGCCTATCTGCTGTCACAAATGCTCTAGCCTTTACGATTGTATGGACCGGTGGAACAGCTAGCAGCGCTTCCAGGGCTGCCGTCGCTGTCGTCTTCAAAGCTCCGGTAACACATATGCATACCAGCCTCTGAATCTCGCTCATCTCCTCTTTCGCGCACTCCTTTTCCAGCTTCCAGTGACGTCCTTGCCAAACACCCTGAATTTTCCGATCAATTCCTGACCCATGCGTCTCCTGCTAAAGAGAACTATGTCAGTTTTATCTGGATTAACTTTGAGACTTTTCTCTCGATACCATTTCTATACAATTCCGATAGAGTACCTGAATTCCCTCTGAATAATATCGTTAGGTCATCTGAGTACCCTTGAGCGAAAATCCCCTTGTCATTTAACTCTTTAATAAGAGAATCCACAACTATACACCATAGTAACGGTGAAAGTATTCCTCCTTGAGGACAACCTTTCGCAGCCCATAAACTGATCTTTTGGCCTCTAAAGATCTGTTGCTGAGCATACTGCATATCCACTTTACCACAACCGGATCTGTCTTCGAGCGCCAGACGAATGACCTCGAACTTCGTGTTGTCAAATGCACCTTGGATGTCCATAAAACATCCAATTACCACTTCACTCCCTCCAAATGATCTTTCCATCCTGGCCACTAGACTGTGCAGCGCCGAATCAGTGGACTTACCTACTTGATATGCATGCTGGTTGACATGCAGCGGGTATACCGGCAGAATTTCATCTCTGATATAAAAATCTATCAGTCTTTCCAGCGTCTTCAATACGAACGATATTAGACTAATCGGTCGTTTACCTTCCACATGTGATGGTTTACCTGGCTTCGGTATAACTTTCACAGTTTCCCAGGACGATGGAATACGTCCTAGGATGACCGAGCTACGCAGCACCCTGCACAGCGGTTCCAATAGAATTTCTTCACTCTCTTTCAGAAGAGCAGGGAATATTCCGTCGTCGCCCGCTGACTTGTAGGGCTTAAATTTCCCAATTCATTCATTTTAACCTTTCTACTGTGGCGATTCTACTCACTAGAATCCACTCCTCCTCACTTGGCGGAGGTGGATCTGGTATTCTATCTTTTACTTTCTCACCACTGCAGCCAGGAAAACGGGTTCCGAGAAGGTACTCGGCAGTTTCCTTACCTGAATTCGTAAAACTGCCATCTGGTCTACGTAATGATCCCGGCAGCAGTTTCGAGTCTTTGGCTAGGATCTTACGAATTCTGGCATAGTCTGGAATCTGTCCCATTTCTGCACAAAAATTTCTCCACGTCTCTCTCGACTTCCATTTGACAACCTTTCAGAACCTACCGTCCTTCTTGTCCGATGATTTCAGTTCACTTCAGTTCCTTTCACTAAGCTACGTAGAAACTTTTGGCACAAGGCTACTTTCTCTATTTTCTGTACCAAAAATAAGGATCTCAGAATCGTGCATTAACGTACCCGTCACAAAGTCGCCACTTGTCAGACCAACTTGCCATTTTCATCTTGGGGAGTAGTTTTTCTGATAATTTGACGTAGTTCAACGTTTGTGAAGATCGTTTTCCGAAAAAATTGGGTATTGATGCCTGGCACGCGACTTTTGTTCTTCTATTCTAAAGCGTTGGTTAGAGTGAGACATATATAATTGGTCGCTTTCTAAGTAACGCAGATGAACAAAAGTCGCGTGCCAGGCATTATACCAAATTTTTTGGGAAAACGTTCTTCACAAACGTTGATCTACGATCTCAAGATGAAAAAAAGAAGTTGGTCTGACGAGAATTTGGCTAGTCGTCATCGTCACTCTCAGCTTTTTGAAATCTGGTGTTAGGGCTGAGAATGCAGATCTTTCCAAGACATAACATAAAAAATCTGAGCCAAGAAGCAAACTTAAAACTTAAGATTATTCTCTACTTGTATGTGACAAGCAGTGAAAAAAATCGTTACCAGACAAATTCAGCGAGCCCTAAAAGTTAAATTCATGACGCAAAAGAAAAACCGAAAGTTTGTGTTGATGCAGAGAAAATTGCTACGAGAGTGAAATTTTTTCCGCACTAGCCACAATCTCTATTCTGTTAAAGAATTTTCGTTATGACAACTAAAAAGGAAAACAAAATGTCTCATCCGAACTTTCTGAACAACAATACAAAAAATTGTTGATGTTTGTAGAAAGTTTTCTTTTAAGTTTAACATTTTTTAGTTTGTTCTGATTTTATTTTCTTGAGCAAAATGTCTTAAAAATACAACAGACAATAACTTTTGCAGACTCGTACGAAGTGCACGGCTATTGTCTTTGTCACTTCAAGTGGAAACTAAAGAATTTGTGACATCTTTAGAAGAGAAATGAATAAAAGCTTTTCACTGAGACATTTGATTCGTCTCGATTCAAAACCGATTTAGCAGTTTTTGTGTCTAGGATCGTCTCGTGTCAAAGTGAAAGTAACTCATGAAACGCACACATTTGCAGCATGTAGCGTTGTTTAGCAGTTTCCAAAAGGGAGCTCTCGGTACAAAAGTTAAGCTCACAGACAATTTTCGGGATCTTTAGCTGAACAATAGACCTATCCAAAATACAAAGTTGTCGAAAAGTTTGGGGGCCCGTCAAGAAAACGGTCCTAAATAGTCTCCTGATAAAAAGTCTCTATGGGGCCGATGAGATCTGAAGCGATTTAGGTGGTGCTCAAATCGAAAAATTGAAAAAAATTGTTAAAATTTGTGTAAATTTGAGTTTTGTCAATTTCTGACAAAATTAATTATTCTGGTCGACCCAGAAAAAAAATGTCCAGGCAAGTTTGGTTATTTTGGATCAGAATGCTCCCGAGAACACGATTTTTAGTAGATAGTTGCCTCTGCGCGTCCAGAACCTTTTGAAGCTCACCAAATGGTAGAACTGGTGGTCGGCAGTGTGGGAACCAGGCCGAAAATTTCTGAATATCTATCCCATCATCTACATGTGGAAAATTTATACATTAACTAGGACTACATCCTGCCCGAAAATGGTAGCTGTAGGTGTAGCGTCTAAAAAAATTTTGGGGCATAGGCCTTTTGGGTGGTGCAAAATTTTAAGTTTTCCAAATGAATTATTCTGGTTGATCTTGAAATTAAATATTAGGACAAGTTTGGTCATTTTCGATCAGAATGAACTCGAGAACACGATTTTTTAGTTAATAGGTGTGTCAGCACTGTCAGAACCTTCTGAAGCTCACCAAATGATTGCACTGGTGGTCGGCAGTGTGGGGACGAGTACTGAAATTTCTGAATATCTATCGGAACGGTTATTTTCGGAAAATTGATAAGCTAGACCAGAAGTACATCCCGTCCCGAAATGGTAGTTGTATGTGTAGTGTTGTAGAAAAATTCCATACAGTTCCGTCCCATAGTTTGTGTAACACAATATCATCAAAATTGAATCAATATTTGATCGCTTTGTGTTGCTTAATTGTTAAAAACCTTAAAGTAAAAAAAAACAATAAAAAAAATGTATAATAATAATAACAAATATAAGAAAATAGTGTGAACAAAAATTGTTACTGAAGTAAGGCAGCTTTTCTGGTTTTTGGTGAGTAGTGCTGACAATGGTCTTCAACAACCTGAAGTATTTTCTGCTTTTCTGCTTCATTGTGTGAAGTGAAGTGTAAGTGTGTGAGTGCAGTGTAAAGTAAAAGTAAAGTAAAACACTTCGAAAGTGTACACTCGGCAAAAGTGGACAACTCACGACTTGTTACCTTACCTTAAAATTGCAATTAAATTGAATATAAGAGGACAATAGCAAACATTTAAATACAACTGTGTGCAGCACTTGCCCTTATTTAACCAACACAGGCGGTGTTCATAAATTACATTACGCTTTAATCTTTCATCTCTTGAGTCTAGCTAAACATGACATTTATAAGGACATTTAAGTCATATTTAGTACCTTTTCCGTAACGACCCTTTTAATAGAGTACGGAAACGTTAAATTGTTGAAGACCATTGTCAGCGCTACTCACCAAAAACCAGAAAAGCTGCCTTACTTCAGTAACAATTTTTGTTCACACTATTTTCTTATATTTGTTATTATTATTATACATTTTTTTTATTGTGTTTTTTTACTTTAAGGTTTTTAACAATTAAGCAACACAAAGCGATCAAATATTGATTCAATTTTGATGATATTGTGTTACACAAACTATGGGACGGAACTGTATGGAATTTTTCTACAACACTACACATACAACTACCATTTCGGGACGGGATGTACTTCTGGTCTAGCTTATCAATTTTCCGAAAATAACCGTTCCGATAGATATTCAGAAATTTCAGTACTCGTCCCCACACTGCCGACCACCAGTGCAATCATTTGGTGAGCTTCAAAAGGTTCTGACAGTGCTGACACACCTATTAACTAAAAAATCGTGTTCTCGAGTTCATTCTGATCGAAAATGACCAAACTTGTCCTAATATTTAATTTCAAGATCAACCAGAATAATTCATTTTGGAAAACTTAAAATTTTGCACCACCCTAAACGCCTATGCCCCAATTTTTTTTAGAAACTACACCTACAGCTACCATTTTCGGGCAGGATGTAGTCCTAGTTAATGTATAAATTTTCCATATGTAGATGATGGGATAGATATTCAGAAATTTTCGGCCTGGTTCCCACAACGCCGACCACCAGTTCTACCATTTGGTGAGCTTCAGAAGGTTCTGAACGCGCAGAGGCACATATCTACTAAAAAATCGTGTTCTCGGGATCATTATGATCCTAAATAACCAAACTTGCCTGAACATTTTTTTTCTGGGTCGACCAGAATAATTAATTTTGTCAGAAATTGACAAAACTCAAATTTACACCAATTTCAACAATTTTTTTCAATTTTTCGATTTGAGCACCGCCTAAATCACTTCAGATCTCATCGGCGCCATAGAGACTTTTTATGAGGAGACTATTTAGGACCGTTTTCTTGACGGGCCCCCAAACTTTTCGACAACTTAATTTCCCCGTACATTTTTGGACAGGTCTACTGAACAACTACCTACGCAATAAGAAAACTTGAAAAAGTACTTGAGACATAAATTCATAAGCTCATCTTGAGCTACAACCAAATCCATTGAAACCTTTCCGAAAGAATTTTTCCACCGAGAGAAACTTACACTTCATATTTCTATAAAAAACAAAGCGATACGATCGCGTAGTATTCACTGAACGTCTAAATTACACAGAGTTGATTTGAGTCCAGCCATTCCGTATGATTGTAAATTGTTTGATTCAATTCAAAATCAATATACAGCCCGAGGGAAAACGAAGCTGTTTGCGTTTTCATTAGAATTTCCTCAAAAATATTTGCCAAATTTAAGAAAATGTCAATTATAAATGAGGTAAAAAGACAAAGAGAATAGTCCCCCTGGTAGAAGCTTGTCACTAAATTAAAACGATACTAAAGACTTCAACGAAATTTAAAATTCTTACCGAAAACTTACTGCATTATGTGGCCAAATATTTGTTTATCTTTTGTAAGAAAATTCCAGAGAGTCTGCATACTTTTTCATACTTCTATTTTTTTTAATTGCGGTAACTTCGCCGTCCGTGTTTTTGTCGTTGTACATACAAATTCTGTGGTAAATAACTTTTGGTAGAACTTTTAGCAACAACTTAAAACTTTGAACACAAAAGGATCAGAGGTCTTTACTGGAAAAAGTACCTAGTAAGAGATATCGAATATTTCATCACATACGTGTGTAGTGCATGTGTGTGTATGTGTACGATGGTATATATGAAATATTTTAACTGACAACGAATTTGTGTGCCGTTTGGCTGGAAATGAGTCTCTAAAGTTATATTTCATCGCAGCAGACAACTCCAGACAAATTACAAAAATATTGTCTTACTCCAAACTCAAATAAATGTCTGTTTATACAATAACGATATTTCTATCCTCCCTCACAGAGTTCTAATCAAATATTTATATCGTATGTGTGATTCTCATCATCATCATTATTGTTGAACATACAAAGTTCTTCTTTTTTCTTGTCATTTTCCATTAAATTATAAAATGAGTTTGTTATAAAGACATTCTTTAAATTCCATACATAGCGAGTCATAAAAGAACTTAAAAGGTTTTTTTACATAGCAAAAAAAATTTAATGTTTCATCTTTGTAGGGGAGACATTTTACCATTTTAAACGAAATGCTGTAGTTGAATACGAATGTGGTGGATAAGGATTAATATTTGTCATTAGTTGACTCCAACTAGGACACGTTGTGTACAAACTCTTAACATAACAATTCTAAAACAATGAGTTTGGACCGAATCCCTGTGGCGCGACGTGAAAGTGCGAGAAACTGCTTTACACCCGAAATTTTGAAAGTGTTCCATCGTTTGCCGCGTCAAAAAGTGAGAAAAATACGATCCACGACCTTAGTGCGGCGTTGGCTTATGTCAAATTTCGTGACCAATTGGATATCAAACGCAGAAAAATGATGTGCTTGTCAACTATTCATCTTATCATGAAATTTGACATATGCCAACGTTGACGCACTACAAGTTCAGTGATTTCAAATACAGTTACCTGCCGTTAGACATTTTTTGGTTGGTTTCAGCTGTGTCTCATTTGTTTGAAACGTTTTACCGCCACTTTCAAACACTTTCGCCAACGAAAAAGAATCATGACTAAAACAGATGATAAAGTACAGAATATATGTTTTCATTTCGTACGTTTATATTAGATTTCATGAGGCAATTTTCGCAACTGGCAAATGATTTTTTTATCGCGAAACTGGAATTGCTGTAACTGTCAACGAACAGAAATGTGAAAATAAATTCTGTACTTCATCGTCTGTTTTCGGCATCACTCGCACTCTAGCCTCAATGTTTTGTTTTGCAAGTTGGGGAAATATTCATTATAATGTTATGCGAAGTACATGTCTTCCTTCGACGAAAAGTAAGTATAATCTATCAACTAACCTTAACGTCATGGTTTTAAAATCAAGCCCTACTTTGTAACCATTTTTCTAGAACTGACTAAAAGATCCCGAAATTATAGTTAGTTCAGGAAATAGATTGGTCTTTCTTCTAGTGGCTGAACTTATTGGATCTTGGATATGAAGTACGCAGCCTTCATAAAATTGTAGCAAGTGGAAGTTTGCATTTCAAGCTGGGCAGCCTGGTGCCAAAACACTTCCCATAACAATGTTGGATGGGTGAACTAGTACGTAGCCATGCATTCGGTTCCAACTCTGCACCAGGCTGCGTACTTGATTTGTACGAGTAGCCTTATAGATGGCAGCCTGGTGCCGAAAATATGTTAATGTCATCGTTACTACAGTAACAAATACTGTACGTCATATGAATTTCAACTCGGCACCAGGCTGCGTACTCAAGATTTTTTAATGTTTATATAGAGGGCAGCAGCAGCTTGGTGCCAAGTTCAATTTTATGCGACGTATAGTATTCGTATCGGCCGTTTCTATGAAATTTACAGATTTTCGGCACCAGGCTGCCTTCTATCAGGCTATTCATATGTCTCAAGTACGCAGCCTGGTGCCGAATCAGAACCGAGTACATAGAAATGTACTCGGACCCCCATACAACATTGTTATAGGAACTTTTTCGGCACCAGACTGCCTTCTGAAATTTCCCGGTGGGACCTGACGTTAAATAAGTTCAATTGAAAATTAAATAAATATAATGTTTATGAAACGTGTGATGGGGTAACTTCGGGGGTGGTGGGATCCAAAAGCCTATAAAATAGGTTTAAGGCAGCATGCGACTTATATGCGGAAAACAGACGAGACATTGAAAACGTTTTTTCATGCCAAATATACAGGATTTGATAAGATTCGGATAAGTTTAAAACTAATTTATAAGAAGGGAAATACGTTCGTAACGACAAAAACCCTTTAAAACTTGTTTTCAATGTCTCGTCTGTTTTCGGCATGAGGTAGCCTGCAACCGACCCACCCACCCACTACCGAATCTATGCAGGGTGTCTGACCTTGACATTTTTTTCACGAACAAGAGAATGGGTCGAATCTAGTTTGTGGAAACTCACCACAACATATTCATTGGCTGTGTTTTTAGGTTTACGGTAAAATTGTCAGTTGAATTGTAAAAAATAGGCGATGTGTAGAAAGCAATACTCATCTCCTTTTTCTTCAATTCACGCTTTTAGTGAGGCGTCGGCTTTTGTCAAATTATACAAAATTTCACACCTCTCGGACACGGTCTCCCTCAAGCAAGATAAAGACTGATGAAAGTGAACCCATAAACGAAGTTTTGCTCGTGGTTCAGGGACCCCAGGGGCATTATGGGATCTAGTTAGATTCTTCCCCCATAGTCGAGTCGACTTTTAAAAAACGATTTTCTGCATACATTTTCAAGGTTTTTCTGAAAGTGATGAAATAAAGTTGTCACCTGTAGGCGGTTTGATATTTTTTATCAGTACATAATATTATTCTAAGCAAAAAATTGTGCAAATTGCAAATTGCAATGAATTTAATATTTATTTGCTTGGTGGATGCAGACGAGCCTGTAATAGTTCATCTGAGCAGTAAAATTTTTTACTCAATTTCAAGGTCCTATTTCGTGGTGAAAATTTCGAAATCGAAATCCACAAGCCTCTTGCCCCACTAGTACAAGACTTCCTCTTTCCAACGACACCCATATTGCCTTTGTACATTCTAAGTTGTGGGAGAAAATCGCATAAGGAAAATGCATGTTTTCGACTTTCAAAGGGATTAGATTTCCACAACTGCGACACAAAAAATGTTTTGATCACGGTTTTGACGTTTGGGGACCAGTGTGTGTTTGGCCGCATAAAAATAATTGCATAAAAAAGTACGACCGATTTTGGTAGGCTGTTTTTCAATAGAATCCCTCCCATCAATTCAAGAGTTCTTACGGATTTGATGAAGTGACATGATTTTCAATTTATTCCCATTTTTATTCCATAAAACGCGTAAGCGCGTCACTCCTCGGAAGTTGTACTTTTCTGTACCTAAAAAATCAGTTGTACTAAGCTAACTTCCGGAAGGTAAGTTTCATGACGAAATCCACGACTTTAGTACGTCATTGGATTACATCAAAGTGATTTTCCTGATATGATTTTCATGACAGCTTGAGCATCACGAAAACCACTATAATTTGACATAAGCCATTGACGCACCAAAAACGTTGATTCATAATATGTAAAGCGTCGGCTTGTCAGCTTATGCACTTCATCCTGGAGTTTTGTATGTTTTTACATAAGTAACTAAATCCGTTGATTAGGCAAATCAGAAAAACTTGTCCTAAATAGAAACTTTTTCGTGTGCAATGGGAATTAGTTGCTGAGAATACTTTCTGTACATGGCCTATGATATAATTTATGCAAAAAGTGGTGAAGTGAGGAAGTGGTGAAGGCGCGAGCATGAAAATTCCATCTTTTCCCGTAGTTAATGCATAAAATACTACTACTACCACTGCTACTAATTGATTCTTTGAGTAATAAAAGTTGTCTCTTATTTAAAAACATTTATGAAAATGCGGTGCTCTGGGGTCCAACCTCGTTTTTTTTTTTTTTTTGAGGAATGAAATGGTATGGGGAAGGTTTAAGTAAATCAAATGGAATCATTGGTAGATTTTGGTATCCCTCTGTTGGTACTATTGTAAATACTTAATAAATTTTTTTAAAATGTAATTTTTTACTAAAATAGATTAGTATGTACCTAACATTGAAAGAAGAAAGAGACACATTTTTACTTAAAACCAAAATAAGAAAAGACTAAAAATTTTCAAATTAAAAAAGGAATAAAAATCAAACGTAGAGAATGGAAGAATTTATCAGTTCGTAAATGTTAAACAATTTCCGACATAAAGACGTAGATAGATGTGTACTGTAATTGTTAAAATAAAAAAAATCCAATTTAATTTAACGAACTACAAGAAAGTAAAGAGATTACTAAATGATAGGTTGATCAACGATTGTGTCATAATAATTAAATATAAAATTGTTAAATTACTGTATTAGGACATTATAACCTAAATGAAAATTGTATAAGAAATGAAAAGAAGTCACATTTGAAATAAACGATCATTACTTTTATATTTTGGACTTTTTCTCATAAACCTCCATCTCACCATACTCATTTTATTCAATCGTTTTTTTTTCTCTGCTCGTGTATATCCAGTCATTTAAGTAGCAAAAGAAGAAGTAAAAAAGTTGCCCCAGTCAGCATGGTATTTTCTTTTCTTTATGTTTGACGACGGGAAAACATTGAAATTAGTTGGGTGAAGGAAAAAAAAATATTTCTTTGCAACGCCATCAAAGGTTTTTTTTTCTCTCCCATATTCCTTAATGTTGGGGGAGTTTTGGAAAAATTCAGTGGCGAACATGATTTGTGAGTTAACACATCCAAGGGGGTCATTATTCAATTGGCACCCTCACAAATTTTGCAAGTTTCATTTCCTAGTAAATTTTAATCGTTTTCCTTTGCTCTTTTGTTAATGTTACAAATTGGAGACAATGGCGACAGGTTATTTCACTTAAAATTTGAATTAGCGATGAGATGCCATCACACTCCACGAATTACTCACTCAAATGAATCTAATTTAGAAATCTACTGAAATTATCAACGAAAATCTAAATCGATTCCAGGAAGGGATATAATTAACAGTTCCGGGCTGAGTTGAACCACCCATTTCTCCTCCTTTTTGTCTTGGATACTTATACAAAATTTACGTTCAAGTGAACTTAACAAGGCACAAGACGGCATTGCGATAGCCGCTTTAGTATTAGAGCACATCACGCTATGAAGAAGGCAGAACGTACACCATATAGACACCGATCAGAAACAAATTTCGGTGCGAGAAGAAATTAAACTTTAATATTTTCCAAAACAATTTTTTAATATAAGACAGAAGTGCCTTCAAGCAATGTGGATGGAGGTAATCAATCACCGTTCACTGAACGAGGAAAAATAATATGTTTGCTGCAACGATATAATGGTTTTAAGATTTTAAATGAAAGATCCATGTATTTCCACAAAACCACAAAAAAAAAAATGTCAAAATCTTCTTGAATTTTTTATTATTTTCTAAAAAAATTTTTAAAATTTTTTTTTTACACCGTTCCTTCGGACGGGTTTTTCAATCTTTGCCTTATAAATAGAAAATTTCGTCCATCTTTGATGTCGCGGGGATTCTCATAATTCAAGTTGCATTTGCACGCTGCATTGATATTGAGATCCTTTGAAAAAAGAAGTCCCGAGCGCGTCTGTCACCGCTAGAGCCAATCATATTTGCCACCTCCAGAGTCTTTGATGATCACGTCCCCATCGTTTTGACGCCGAAGGCCATTGATTATTTCGCTATACAATTCGTGTTTACGTCTCACGCTAATTTCTGCTGTCTACCGGCAGCGATCGGTGGCATACGAACGTAACTGTCCTCGAAGGTGTCGCAACACACGTAAAGCACATTCAGTGGGACCATCGAGTTTCTTCCCGTCCTTACGACAAAAACCGGGCAGGGTAAAATTACAGTTTAAGGGGGCTAAGGATCGGAGTAGGTAGACAAAGTTTTAGAACGCACAGAAAAACGATTTCTGTGACTTCTGCAGCTGTGTGTCAGGGGTTTTACCCGCTAAATTTGTGGGTCAGGTGTGGGTCGACCCCCTAAAACTGTGGGTCAGGTGTGGGACGACCCACTCCGATCCTTAAAGGGAGTAGTGATGAGGGGATTTGTGTGGGTCTGAGGTGGTAAAGGTCGACGCCCACAACATTTATATGAAGTTATTTGCTGAATTGACCAAATTCTTCCGCGGAAAGTCGTTCGGGCATTGAATAAAAGAAGCTTTTGAAAACCTTCATTGTTCTTTGTGCGAACGAATTTCTGCGGAATAATTTGGTTAATTGGGTTGGTGTCGGAGTCGATTGCACCGCTTTAATTATGTGGGAAAACCAAGAAATTTGTAAGCACTGCCTAAGTGAAAACTTACTCAGGATACGCCACTAGAAGGCTGCTTACGTATATCCAATCTACCCTAAAAAGGGCCTTTCCTTATACTGGATTAGTGAGACGCCTAGTCACCTCAGAGGTATTTTTTTTTCTCCAATCCCCCTTTGTATGGTTCATACGAACAGCTTTGCTTTCAAGGCGTCCATTCAGTGGGGTGTCGAAAGATTACGCTCGACTTCATCTTTCTAAGCCAGGGGTCCCTAAATCAGTATGATGAAAGACCCAATGGGATACACGTGAACAGCCTTCCTGTGGCGTATCCTGAGTAAGTTTTCACTTAGCCAGTGCTTTCAAATTTCTTGCGTTCACCACATAATTAAAGTGGTAAAATCTACTCTTACCTCACAAAAGTGGATGTCACGCCTTTATGATTGATTAAGTAATTAGTATGACGATGGTCCGTATTCAGTTATGAAAGAATGGATGACGCGACGTTACTAGAGAAAAGGGACTAGTTCTACGTTTAGCCGTAAATTCAGCTATCAAAATTATATAGATGTCACTACTTGAGGTTTGGGGTTACCTCAAAAAATGGGTTATCACTCATTCCTTTCACCACTCCTTCCTTAACTTTGCACCCCTCTTACCGTAGCCGCCACGCTTCGAATGTTACAGAAGAAACATCTTTAAACCGCTCCCACTGCCAAACGAGATGCGAGCGCCACCAAACAACTTCACACAAAATGTTGTAGGCGTTGACCTCTAACACCTCCACCACACTAAACCCCCTCCTACAACACCCCCTGTACAAAACTCTATTTTTACCACGCGATGGCCAAAATTAATTTTCATATTTCCCGGATTCTTTAATTTCCCTTTTCTTACTAGATGGCTAAAACAAATTTCTATATTTCGGCAGAATTCTTTAATTCCATTTTCCTAAGCGATGGCCATAATTCGTCTTCATATTTCCCAGATTCTTTCATTTCGTTTTCCCCGGTTTTCCCTGAGCGATAGCCAAAATACACTTTCATCTTTCGCGGATCCTTTAATTACGTTTTCCCAAAGCGTTGGCCGAAATTTATTTTCATATTTCGCTGATCCTTTAATTTCATCTTCCTAACGCGATTGCCATCTCCATATTTTGCGGATTCCTTAATTTCGTTTTCCCTTGGCGATGGTCAAAATTCATGTTCGTATTTCGTGGATTCTTTGATTTCATTTTCACTAAGCGATGGCCAAAATCCGGAGTTAGCAGTAATATGATAATTCAACTAAAGGTAACGAAATATATTTTCGAATTTTCTCGTATGTGTTGAAAATTGTTCCTCTTGCTACGAATAGCAGACCAATTACTTGAATTTGATTGAGGTCATACATTGCTTTCAAATCGGGGACGCATTCGACTTTTTTGTTGCGGGGCTTTTAATCTAGCAACGTCATATAGGTTGTTGAAGGGTAAATCCTCGTTTAGGATACGATTTGCCTTAATTATATCTCTGTTTCATTGATATGATGGTGAGTGGAGCGGAGGGTTACGTAAATTAATCCATGTCCTTACAAACGCACGGAACTCGAAATCTCGTATAATGTCCGAAAATACGAACTGTTGCAAATAGAAGAGTCAAGGTGACAACTCATAAGAGTTATGTTGCCTCGGTCGATGTTCGAACAAATCATCTAGTAGTTGAGCTATTTATATTATACTAATTTGTGATATGACACCAGGCTGCGTACTTGAGCCCTGTACCTGGGAAAAAAGAAGGCAGGCTGGTGCTGAACATCTGTTTTTACCAAAGTGGAGGCGGTAGTTAGATCTATACGTCACATAAATTACAACTTGGCACCATGCTCGTATAGAACTCACTCCTGCGTCCACTTTGGCAAAATCAGATGTTCAGCACCAGGCTGCCTTCTTTTTTCCCAGCTTCAGGTTCCAAGTACGCAGCCTGGTGCCGACTTCGATGATGTTACTAACCAATACCTTGTTCTTACACTTAGACGTAATCAGAATTTCAGCACAAGGCTGCCTTGGTTTGCAAGGTTTTACCTTTCGTCAGACGCCCCCTTAATTGATTTTGATGTGAACTATGATTTGTTACCACAAGAGTATATCTAAAAATTGCGTTAACTCGTTTGCTCCTCATAAATTTTTAAGGCTGGATTGCACTTAAAGATGTGCACTGAGCAAAAATTCTATGCCAAGGATAGTTTCGGGTAGTATTATAATCGATCACCCAAAAATAATTTTTGATCACCTGAAAACACAATTTTGATCACCAATACTAAATAAAACTTAATTAGGGGCAAAATGAGTTACATCTACACTGAGTTAGCCGCTTTAAAGATACATTCCTCCTTTTAGGAAACGGTCGGACACACCCCTGGCCCTAAAAAAGAGTGTTTTATTTTTCTGGTGATCAAAATTGAAATTTCTGGTGATCAAAAATGAATTTCTTGGTGATCAGTTAAACATATCCCGATAGTTTCTACAGACTCTAGATTTTTCAAAGTAGCTTTCGTCTCACATGTTTGGTTAATTTCTATTAGCCGCTTAAGAAATTTAATAAACGCTTTTCGTGTGTTGTCTCCGTCTTTCATGACGAATTTCATAATCTGTCAAGCGGTGAGAATGGTGTTCTTGTCAACTCATGCAGTTCGTCATAAAATGTTGTATACTTTGCCATAAGCCGTCATCGCACAAAACGAAAAATGGTGAGCTCGTCTAATGATGCGACATCAGCCTTTGTCAATGTAAAACTATTTTCACGATGAGATAAGTAAACAAACCAATAAAATTGCTTGGCATTCATAAAATTCGCACAAAATCATCAGATGAGCCTCTTTGATGGCTCACTTCTACAAAAATTAATTAAATTAATCGTTAGGAATGCCTTTTTAAAATTTTTATTTGTTTTTATTTCGTTTTTGATGACTTTACTTGCATCCTAGACCGACATGTCGGCGACGCACCATCTAAGCCCTGACGACGTACACCTCTAACTTGAACCATCCATGCATTTTATTAATGGGCAGATATCATTTCGTCATACCATTATTTCTCAGAAGAAAAGAAAACCTACTTCACATTGAAGAAAAGTTGTTTTTTTCGTTTTTCATGTCTGACTCTACAAAATACTCTTGGCATGGTAATTTGCTATTCAACGCACCACTCCCGTTTGTTGTTTTTGCGGAATATCTGAAAGAAAAACTTTCCTCCCGAAAAAAGGAAAAACAGTGCATAATATTCCCATTTACATTGCATATGTGTGCTGAGGAAGCCAAATTCAATGTTCTATTTGGTGTGGAAGGCATAATAATTGAATACTATGCTTACGACGATCTATAACCTGCACAGCGCTCATATAATCATATTAAAAAACTTCTCTTACTTTATTTCTCCAATATGAAAACATAAAATATTTATGATTCTAGCGTCTGCCTTTTTATTATATTAAAATTATGCTATTCGTGGCTCATGTATTGCAAACTATTTTCTCGTATTTTTTTTCTCTTCATTGCCTTCTCTACTGATTTCGTAAAAATGTGGAAATGTTCAAGTTTGAAATTAAAAATGGAATCCTTTCTGCCGTTCCACAATCCACAGTATTTTATTGAAGTAGTAGAACTACTAAAATAACAGATCATATTAGTCTATTGTCAGTAGCGTAGCTGGGAAAATTTTCGTGTTATTAGTCAATTTAAGTGCGGTTCAATTTTGAATGTTTCCCTTCGTTACATTCGAATTTCGTATGATATATGCGTAATTACGTACTGTATATGCGTAAAATCAGCACGCAAAAGATTTTTATAGTGACATCTTTGTTCAAGTTTCAATTAAAATTCTATTTTTTTGGCAGCAAATTTCTCCTTTTAGCAGCAAAATTGTTTTTTTTTCATAAGCAAATTTATTCTATTTTTCTGTAAATTAATTTTTTTGTACCATCAAATTTAATCTTTTTTTTTCGCCAATTTTTTTTTTTTGCCAGCAAATCTAATGGTGCTTTATCAGCAAATTTATTATTTTTCTGGAAGCAATTTTATTGCATTCAATCAGAAAATTTGACGCTAAAATCAGAAAATTTTTACCAGTAAATTTATTTTTAAGCAGCCGATTTTTTACTTTTCGATTAGAAAAATTATTTTTTCGTATATGCAAAATTATTTTGGGGCTAAAGTTCAGATGAGCCACCCACCCCGAGTGGAGGGTTTCAATATTACAGAATAGTGTAGAACTACAACTTTGCTAGCCCTCTTTCATAATCCGTACATAAATCGCGTTGCTGATCTATGTGTACCGATCGGCAAATGAAAAATGTGGAATTCCATTTTTCGTTTTTTGCTTCCTATCCCTTTGGTCTTTCTTTCTAGACCAAGTATATGGGTATCGTTAAAAAGGTACAATTGCCAGGTTTGAAACGATACCCATTCGATTTTTTTTGAAGATTAAATTCACAAAAACTCTAGCCACCCCCACAAATTGTTAAATACAACGTCGATATGGGTATATTCGAAAGCTGGCAATTGTACCTTTCCAAAGATACCCATATAGTTAGTGTAGAAAAAAATCAGAGGAATAGGAAGCAAAAAACGAAACTTGAAATTCCACATTTTTCACCTGCCCTTGGTGCACATGTATCAGCGACGAGACTTATGTACGGTGCGGGTGACTCATCTGAATTTTTGCCTTAGTTTTTTAATTTTTTTCATGCTACGTCATAATCTCTATTTCCCGACAATAGGAATTTAATTGGACATTGAGGGATATAGTTGTTATTGATGTGCCATGATGTGCACCCATAGTCAACTTTTCGTTTGAAGGATTATGTTCTCCTAAGACATAACTAGTACATCCCGTTTGCCCCAAGGGAAACCCCCTTTTCACTTCTATTTATTCAGAAGAGAACGTGCGTGAAACTGTGATTAGATTTAGATTAACATAATCATTTTTCTATACCAGTGGGCCACCGTCAACATACCCGTCAAAATCACCGTATTAACTGCAGCCCGAACTACCGTTCCAATTCGTCATCCATATGATCGTCCCAAATCCCGTCCGAAAGCTCCCGTATAAATTCCCGTTTAAACATATGTCTGAATCGCTGTCCAAATCTCCATCCATCTAAGTTTTTGTGACGTTTCGTAAAAGGGAAATTTCCTTAGCTTCGTTATACACCTAGATTTTAGTGACATTTTTTAAAAGGAAAAAGCTCCCTAGTTTTGTTAGCTACCTAGGTTTTTGTGGCGTTTCATTAAAGCGCAAAATTCTGGCTTTGTTAGCCACCCAGTCTTGGCGACGTTTCGTAACAGGAAAATTCCCTACTTTTGTTATTTACCTAAGTTTTTTTGATATTTTCTAAAAGGGAAAATTCCCTGGTACACTTACGGAAATATAATTTTGCATCAAATAGAATTTTTACTTCTGCGCAGCTTTTTAACACTGCAAAAACTTGCGCAGAAGTACTAAATTCTATTTGATGCAAAAATATATTTCCGTAAGTGTAACAATTTGTAAAAGGGAAATTCTGTACTTTTGTTACCAAGGCAATTTTCAAAATGACGAGGCGGGCACTGGCTATTTTACAAAATTTTGAAAACTCCGGGCTGGGCTAGGGGTGGCAAAAATTCATGCCCGCATACTTAAAGTGTAGGGTGTCGTTGGGAAGGATTGGACTTTGGGAAAAGAATAATTTTTGGTGTTAAGTCAATGCGGTGATGGGTGGGGAGGTATGATTCCATAAACGACAACTTTTGATAGATAAACAGAAATCGCCACAGGCACTGCGATCGCTTACTAATACACGCTGATTCTGCAGGTGAAATTGATCAAAACTGTTAAGTTTACTGCTAAACAAATTAATTTTGCTGCTAGAAAAACTAAAAATTTGCTGCTGGAAAATGTTAAATTTACTGATGAAGATGAAAAAATTTGCTGCTGAAAAATACTAATTTTGCTGCGTAAAAATCCATAAATTAGCTGATCGCAAAATAATAATTTTGCTGTTAAAAATAGTTGAAAAAATAATTTAATTTTGCTGATTTAAAGAAATCAAATTGTAGACAGGAAAAACATAACTTTGCTGATGAAAAAATAAATTTGTGAACAAATAGAATAAAATTTCAGAAAAAAATAATAAATTTGCTGCTTAAAAAGAATAAATTAGAGAGGTCAAAATATATATCCCTTTGAAATAACAACAGGCAGGCAGATCTAAATCAAAGAGATTAAAACAGACGACGTTGTTTCCGCCTCGACTGACAGAGGCAACATGAATCAAATTACATGACAACGTTCGGATAGTTACAAAGTTCACGAATTAATTTATTTGCAAACAATTTGATAATTTTTTCGTTTGAAGAGTTTGAGTTCAAATCAGTCAAGTTAAAAATATGTAATAGGCAACGCCATCTGTTATCATTATTTTAATCTTAAAGGATCTGATTTGCGATCAGTGAGGCGACGCGACGTGGAAATCATAGACCACTAAGGGATCGTCCCTAAACTACGTTACGCAGAAACATGAGACAAAAGATGATTTTCGTATGGGATTTCGATGTTTTGTCTCATTTTTTTGCGTTACGTAGTTGAAGAACGATCCTCTATCCCATTCCTACTAACTCGTATGCAGTCAGTTGTGATTATAGAAGTGGAGTATATTCGCCGACGGAGGAATAAATCATTTTCCTGTTACTCTATCGCCACACCAAGCTGATTTTAATCATGTAACACCAATGTCGCATCATGGTCATGGTCACATGACTCTAAAACATTGGAAAAAATCAATTTGATGTAGACGAATGTGGCAACGCCATTGAATAGGCTGTTCCCACTCGAAACAGCTCGATCCCTTTCCAACATATTAGATCTGTGGACCAATTGTTGAAATCTTCTTATTATTGTATTAAGATTTGTTACGCAAAGGAGTATCCCCAGTTCGGGCCATTTATATTTGTGAAATAATCTCTTCACTACGTTATATAATTTCTCCAGTACCATATTCCCAAATTGCTGATATTCCGAAGAACATATCAAGTACAATTCAAATCTCAAGTGCATGTTATTCATCTCTATGTAATTCATTTGAAGAATCGTTTACAACGCATGCCGGGACAAAGGAAGATAACTCCACTAAGCGTCAATTTAAATTAAAGTCGTTTAGCTTTCTTGAGATTGTGCAGATGTGTTTTATGTGTACATACAAAATGGAATGAAAGATAATGCAGGTAGATGGAATTTAATAGAAATGCAGTCTGTGTGAAATTAAAATGTTTTCCGCTGTTTTTTATGCTGATTTTGTTGAGTAATGTTGTGATAAATCTAAGGAATGGCACGCAAAGTTTGTTCTCTAAGAATTTAAGTAGCTCAAGGGTTTGCTACTGACATGCTAAACATACAAAATGTTTTAAAATGCTTTCACGAAGATAATAACGTTTGCGACTGCATAAAAATTGTATTACTAAGAACTGTGATAAATTATTTAGCAAAATTTTTTGACAGAAAAAATGTAAGACTTGGAAATTAAATGAGGAAAGTTGTAAACCATTTCCAGTATTAATATTTCGTCCTCCCAATTAAAACTTGTAAAATGTGCTGCTCTTGAAATTAGTATTGAAGTGTCGGTGTGGAGATATGTGCATACGAAAGATATGCTTTCTATCAATTTAAAACCGGTGGCAATATGTTGAAAGTGTTCATTAAGATCGTTACTCAAGGTAGATGTGGTGATACGCTTGTGACGCAAGTTTAGGGACTCATACGCATCAGAACAGATGTTGCAAAACTCTTAAAGTGTATTAAATTACGTCCACTTTCAATTGGAATACAAATTATCGAAAGGGCAATATTAAAAAGCCGTCCGAAGAAACGATGTTTAAACATCTACAAATATCAACGAAAACCCCTACATTAAAAAAAATCGAAAAAAGTTAAAAAAATTTTTTTTTACAAAGTAAAGTAAAGTAACAGTTTACAACTTTATCAGAAATAGATCGAAATTTAGCGTTAATTTAGAAATGTGGCATAGATTCGTCGCTTTTATAGCAGACATGTTTCTATCCATTCTATATTTTAACAATCCGCGACAAAAAGTTTGGCTGATTGGGACGTTTACGTCTCTTCAGCACACCTTTGTCGCAAGACCATGTGTATATCAGCGTGGTCACATATTGAGTAAGTAATCATCTCGAATATGCGACCTTACATGCACGTCGTTTGTTCGATTATTCAAAGAGAAAACTCTTTGACTTAGTAGATCCGTTGTTATGGTAACATTTGGAAGCACTGGTCAAAATGTTGTTATGCTGTTTGCATCTGCAGCGGTAGTAATTTCAATTCGGTCAATGTTTCTTTAATCTTGCAATTTTTAAACCTTCGGTCGTGGATTGTTAAAATATATAGCATGGATTGGAAGTTTAAGCTTTCTTTCGTTAAAGTAACAATCGAAATCTCAATTTGCAATTGGGTGTTTTTAAGAAATTCCACTTAAAGTTTTACTTCATGGTTTGGAATAGTTGTTTTTTCTACGCCCATATTTCTCCAGAATTTTATTGACAAAATTGAATATATCTCCCCTATTTCCTGTCAGATTGGAAGTTTAAGCTTTGCTTC
>CM055405.1:34225416-34249228 GCA_029228625.1 Pseudolycoriella hygida | reverse complement strand
AACCGCCTGCCTGCAAGCCCTGTAAGCCTCATGCTTTCCGTCCGTCTTATCCTGTAACCAAATCAAATACAGCTTCCTTTTCTCTAATACCGCCTTTTTGATATCTGCGTTCCACCAGGCTGTCTTTTTGTTTCTACCCCCACTAGAGACACTACCTAGACATTCCTCAGCTACGCCCAAGACAAATTCCTTAAAGTTTGCCCACTCAACCTCAATGTCTACGCAGTCCGGAGGAAGCCTTTCGAAAGCTTCGCTGAATTTTGACATAAAGCGAGACTTAACCTCCTCGTCCCTGAATTTTCCCACACGAAATTTCCGAACCACCACTTTTTTCCTTTTAGCCTGACAGAGTTTACTAACAGAGAGATGGGTACCCAAAAGGTACCCAAATACAAAAAAATGTTCGTATGGTGTCATAAAATGATTTGGCAATCACATTCTCCATTAAAAATTACTTTTAATTTTTTCATTTTCAGACTTACCTGCAAAATGTATGAAAAAACCCGAAAAAATCTCATTTTCATCACTTTTTTCAAAATTTCTCCAGTGAATAATTTTACTTTTTATTGTTTCTGTTTACCACGGTATCCCAGAAAGACAATCAAGAGAGAAACCCAATGTGCAAGCACTTTTCATTTAAATCTGTTAAAGCCCACGGTGAGGGTGATACAATCTCGCCAAAACTATTTACATCAACTCTGGAAAGTATTTTCAAGAAGTTAGATTGGAAGAAGTTAGATGAGAATCAATATAAACGGAAAGTAAGTTACCCACGATTTACAGATGGCACTGTGTTATGTCCAGGTTACGTTGCAACAGCTAAATGAAGAATGGAGCAAAGTCTTTCTTAAAATAAACCTCTCGAAGGCGAAGATCATGAATAATATATTGGCGATGTCAGGGAGATAAAAATTGGAGACACCGTCATCGAAAGAGTTGACAGTTACGTGTACCTTGGCCAATAAACTCAAAATTGGTCCTCGACAATCAGACTGCTGAAGTCAAACGGAGAATTAGACTCGGATGGGTGGCATTCGGAAAAGTTAGACTGATATTTTAAAGCAACATGAATAACAGCCTAAAACGGAAAGTGTTCGATTCGTGTGTCCTCCCTGTGCTGACGTACGGAGCGTAAACGTTGACACGATAGCATCCGGGAATAAACTGAGAGTATTCCAGCGAGCAATGGAACGAAGTATGCTTGGAATTTTGTTCAGAAATAAAAAGACAAAGACGAAAGTAGTTGACGTTATGGAAAGTGGAATTGGGCAGGACACATCGCAAGGATGACTGACGAACGTTGGACAAAAACCATTATGAACTGGAGACCTCCTACAACACGACCTATGGGCAGACCAGCAGGACGATGGATAAACAGTATAAAGCGGACAGCAAACACGAACTGGCAACAAGTCGCAATGGATCGATTGAGATGGAATGAATTAGGAGAGGCCTACATCCAGTAGTGGATAACATAAAGGCTGTAAAAGAAGAAAGAAAGCACAGCTATATCGATGCCCTACAAAATGTACATTATAGTTTTTAATGCAAATCGTAGCACATATGGAAATTAAAGTGCGAGGCAGGAGAAAAGTCCCATTAAATGTTCATAAAAATGTACATTTTCATACTTCGGGGACGAAAGTGTGGGAGTTTTAGAATTTTTCTTGTGATTTCGTCCGCGCTGCTCGGGCTACACTCGCGAAAATAGCTTAAATACATCGTCCGAAACAGATACACAAATAACTATTAATGTAGCTGTGTTTTATTACGAGAACAAGACTATATCAGCGCCATCTTTATATTTTCGCCAATATTATTTTTTGAACGTTCCGCTCTCCACTTTATCCATTGAGTTCATTGGAAATGTCATGTGTTTGTAGAAAATAAAAACACTGTCTGGTCGTGCGCTGAGAAGTTATTTGTTTACATTTTCATAATAAATTTGTCAGAAAATATTTCTTCGAACTTGTCAGTGACTTTAAAATTTTGATCCACGAAAATGCGAAGAAGTGTATGGAATTTACGACGATTTTGTGTACATAATTCATTCAGTTTCAATCGGGAAGTTGAAATTAATTTTTCATCCCAATTTCACAACCGGCGCGGATTTTTCAACGTACCCAAAGAAGACAGAATTTCTAGAATTAAATTGAAAGCTTCTAGAGTCTATAGCGACACTAAAATAACGAAATGTTGGAATTGCCATACACCACTAGATGTTCATTCGTTCGGTTTGAAGGAATCGTTCTTTTGTTCGAGTTGTGGCAGTTTGCGTGAAGTAAATGATAATTATGTAAGAGAGTAGAAAGAAAAGACGGACGAAAATGTCAATGATTTCAAATTGAATTATTTGCAGAATTACTTTGAACTGTTCGGAATCACCGAAAAGTTTCACGTCGATCAAAGCGAACTGACGAAGAAATTTCGTGAATACCAAAGTGTTCTTCATCCGGATAAGTTCGGTAACAAGTAATGGTTGACTTTTTCCCTCGAAGTAGTCAACGAAATAGTCGACAGAATTCAGTGTTACATCCGAGTTTTCGTCGACTTTTCTGTTCACTACTTCGAACAGGTCAGTTTACATATATAACTTTCCAGAAACGAAACAGAACAAAATCTGTCTGCTGCAATCAGTTCATTAGTCAATAAAGCATACAAAGCACTTTCCACGCCCATCAAACGGGCTGAGTACATTTTGAAGCTGAAAGGAATTACAATCCCTGAAGAAAACAATGTAGTCGACAAAGAGTTCCTATTTGAAATAATGGAACGTAACGAAGAGGTGGAATTTGTTGTTTTACTTTTGTTTTGTTGCGTAAAAATACTTTTTCTTCTTGTAGGTGGAAGACGCGAACAGTGCGGCTGATTTGAAGAACTTGCTGCTCCGGGTAAATAGGGATAAGGAGAAAACGTTTTGTGACTTCGATGTGAATTTAAAAAGAGATGATTTAATTGCAGCCGAGTCGTCGTTGATTCTATTGAGATATTACGCTAGTCTAGAGACGAGTATTAAAAACAAATTGAGCAAATTTGGAGTAATGGATTAGTGGTGTGGATGTGACTTAAGTATTTGTTGGCCAGGTTACGGAAACATCTTGACAATAAACAAATTGATTTTCATAATGTCAATGTCTTCTACAATTTTACACTCCGGCGAAACTGTCAATTAGCTCACTTAGGGTACAGTCTGTGAATATTCTAAGGGGCCATACATAAATGACGTCCTATAGTTTTGGTCATTTCTAGACCCCCTCTTACTTACTTACCTAACCGGCCCTACAACCCATTAAGGGTCTTGGCCTTCTCCAACATGCTTCTCCAACCGGACCTATCCTCAGCTAACGTCTTCCAGCTGGTTACTCCCGCAGTTCTCAGGTTGGCAAAAGCTGCATCGCACCATCTGGATTTTGGTCTGCCTGCAGTTCTTTTGCCTTCCGGTTTGGTGATAAAAAATTTATTCGTGATACGATTGTCGTCCATACGCTGTACATGACCAAGCCATCGTAGTCTGTTAATTTTTGTTGTTCTAACTATGTCTGGCTCTCCATAAAGCTGCATAAGCTCATGATTAAATCGTCTGCGCCATCTGTTCATATTTTCGTCACATACTGGTCCGAAAATTGTCGGCAGTAGCTTTCTTTCGAACGTGAACGTGAACGATTGTTCGTCTTTCTGAGTCATGCACCACGACTCCGACCCATACTAACTGTTGGTCTTATCACAGATTTGTACAGTGCGCATTTAGAGTTTCTGCTTACTGATTTGGACTTTAAAATTTTTATCAGGCTGTAATAACTCCGGTTGCCAAGAGTTATCCGTCTTTTGATTTCGTCCATGATTACGTTGTCAGAATTAAGCAGAGATCCAAGATAGACGAACTTGTCTACCACCTTAAATGTGTGTGTGTCAATTGTTACGCTTTGGTCGTGTTGTCGATTCGATGGGGAGACAATCATGTATTCGGTCTTTGTGTCATTAACCTTTAACCCGAGGTCGGTACCTTTTCTGTCCAAAGCCGTGAACTTTTCCTTAACAGCTTCTATGTTTCGGCCCAAGATATCCATGTCATCAGCGAAGCCCAGCAATTGACTGGATTTGGTGAAAATGGTGCTGCTGGTGTCGATGTCCATGGTTCTCACTGCTGCTTCAAGGGTCAAATTAAAAAGCAGCGTCGCGAGCGGATCACCTCGACGTAGTCCTTCCTCAATGTCGAAAGCGTCTGACAATTTGCTTCGGATTCTTACTCGGCTGTTAGCTCCATCCATTGTCAACTTTGTTAGCGAGATTAGTTTTTTGGAACCCCTAATTCCTCCATTACTCTCCATAACTTCCTCCTGTTGACACTGTCGTATGCTGCTTTGAAGTCTACGAACAAATGGTGTGTTTCCACGTTGTACTCCTTACACTTCTCCAAGATCTGTCTAATGCTAAACAGCTGGTCCGTTGTTGAACGACCTACACGAAAACCACCTTGATATTCACCAACAGTAGATTCGATGTATGGAAGAAGGCGTTTGTATAGAAATTCGCAAATATCTTGTAGGCGATATTCTAAAGCGAAATTCCGCGATAGTTGCCACACTCCAATTTGTCGCCTTTCTTGTACAAAGGGCAGATGATGCTAGTCTTCCACTCTCCCGGCAACTCCTCGACATTCCAGATGCGCTTGATGAGCTCGTGCATCTCCATACATAATGCGTTACCACCGTGCTTGAAAAGTTCTCCAGGTATGTTGTCGGTTCCTGGGGCTTTGAAATTTTTGAGCTTTAAAATTTCATGCTCCACTTCCTGTAGCGTTGGTTCTGCAATATGTGGCTGCGCGGTCTGAAATGGTAAGTTGTTGTTGGTGTCGTTTCGGTTCGGTGGTCTGTTCGGGTTCAGCAGTTCCTTAAAGTACTCCGCCCATCGTCTGATGCACCTTTCCTCATCTGCTAAGACCAACCCATCCTTGTCCTTGCACAATAAAGGTTGTTGACTGTAACCTTTCCTCGATTCGTTTACTTTCCGGTAAAAATTCCGCGTCTCTTTTCGATTACCAAACCTTTCAATTTCGATTAAAACTTCCTTGTCATGTTGTCGCTTTTTTCTTCGGAATAGTTTTTTCTCGAAATTTCTCTTCGAACGCTACTCTGCCATGCCAGCTCGAGTGCATCTATTTAGATATCTCGCTCGAGCCGCATTTTTGTCATCCAGTGCTTTTCTGCATTCGTCATCGAACCATTAATTTCTTTTCTTTCCCGTTCTCGTTCCTTCTAGACCCCCCTCCCCCCCTTTCCCCGCGTCCAATAGCGTCCTATTTTACTAACCCCCCCAAAAAATGGCGTCCAATTCAAAGACCCCAAAAATATAGAAATTTTGAGTTTTATTTTCCACATATGTTTTTTCATTTAAATGAAACTTGAACTCTAAAAAGGAATATTTACACTTTTTCTTCCCAAACATGCTCGAAATGATCTGCAATAGAAACAACTGGAAAGCTCGTCTCTTTGTTTCTTTCTTGCTTGCATGCTTGGGGATATGTCCACATCGCTTTCGGAAAACCATTCGGTATCCTCGTCATGTTCGTTATTCGTGACTATTGCCATAATTTCATTCCTGGTGACCCCCTCCCTCCCCCCGTCCGGTTGCGTCCGGTTTTTCATACCCCCCCCCCTAGTATAGGACGTCATTCATGGATGGCGCCTAATGACAACATTTTATGTTTCATATATAAATTAGGGTCCAAACTTCTTTTTCAATATAAATAGAAAAGGAATCAACAAAATCGGTTAGGCCCTTGTAGAAACTCTGTTTTAGGGTCCTAGTGCTAGGATTCTGGGTCTCAAATGGTGTGGTATGCGTAATATAGTACTCCTTATGTACCTTAGCCTCTATCCACCTACTCCTACATCCTATCCTACCCGTGGTGACACCTGTCATAGTGAGCAACCCACATGAACGATCAGGTAACCAACCCTGGTGTATTCGTGTGGGTCACTTAGCAGAAGGATGAGGGGGGCTGTCTTCGGGTAGTACCTCAACGTCACGTAGAGCGAGGGCCGAAGGCAGTTAGGCGCTATCAAGATGGGATAGTACCTCAGCATGGTGGCGGATGATCTCAACAGCAAGGGCCAACGGCAGCATGCAAAGTCCGAGTCAGCAGGACTACCATCACTCACCAACCCGCACCGGCCAGCGTGGTGTTTTAACGGCTAAAACCCCCCCGAAGATGAAGAGCACAACCAGGAAAAATCGGCCCTCAGTTCCCAGCCGCTCGTTGATCCCTGACTCCGACAACGGTCAGACCAGACGACGAGCAGAGGGTGCTAAAAATCCCTGGGTTACAATAGGTTGTCACACCGGACTATACATTGCCACGTATAACACTCGAACGCTATCATCGAACGAAAAACTTCTCGAATTGGAGTCGGCACTGGAAAAGATCAAATGGGACATTGTCGGATTGAGCGAAGTCAGGCGACGTGGTGAAGAATGCTTGAAGTTGAAATCAGGAAGCACTTTGTACTACCGTGGAAGCGATAGCCAAACAGCGATGCATGGTGTAGGACTGCTCATCAGCAAACGCTTGTCGAACCGTATAATCCAAATCAACAGCATCTCCGACAGAGTCATCTATGTGCGGCTGAAGATAAATGCGATGTACAGTTTGAAAGTCATCCAAGCGTACGCACCGACGACGGATCACGACGACGAAGAAATTGAAAGCTTCTATGAAGATGTCTCCAAAGCGATTGAAGAAAACAGAGCTCAATATCAGTTGCTAGTCGGCGATTTCAATGCCAAATTGGGAAAAGAGAAGACGTTGCAGAAACTTCGATTGGAACGTTTGGTTACGATCAGAGGAACGAACGAGGAGATACTTTGCTGAATTTTCTCCAACAACAAGGAATTTTCGCAATGAACTCATTTTTCTCCGGTAAGGTTCAGAGGAAGTGGACTTGGGCCAGTGCAGACGGCAGAACAAAGAACGAGATCGATTACATCATATCGAACCGCAAATCGATTGTCAAGGATGTTACTGTGCTTAACCGTTTCAAAACAGGCAGCGATCATCGAATGGTGCGAGCCAAAGTCGTCTTGAACACACGGACAGAGAGAGAAAAGTTGGTCAAGAAAAAAGTCGTTTTAGACATGGAACGCCTGAAAGAACAAAGCGACGCATTTAAGGAAGCTATGGACCACGAACTGAACGGAACGAATTCACAAACTGCAACGATTGATGAGCTGACAGAAAGAATAGTGACCTCAGTGAGAAGCTTCCTGGAAACCAGATGCCGATCTACATGCACTAAAGAGTCGAAGCTCAGCAAGGAAACGCTAGACCTAATAGCAGAAAGACTGGATTTGGGGAAAGGTGGAAAGCGAGACACTGTTGAATACAAAGACAAAACGAAAGCCATCAACAAGAAAATGAAAACCGATCTGCGACAATACAACGTGAAACTGGCCATGAACGCTATCGAAGCAAATGGGAATATGAAAGTATTACGAGCGAAACGGGCGAACGGGTACAGACAAATTTTTAAATTGCGCGATAAGGCGGGCGTCATACAAACAGATCAGGACAAGGTATTGGACATCGCGCGAGAGTCCTATGAGGACCTTTTTACGTCGGTTCGAGCCAAACTACCGGCAGAAAGAGCAAAAGCGAGACCGGTGATAATGAACGTTGGTTCCGAAGATTTGCCGGACATAACGATTAACGAAGTACAGGCTTCGTTAGACGAAATGAAGAACAGAAAAGCTCCAGGTGACGACGACATTCCGATCGAAGCAATCAAAGAAGGCGGACCCACACTGCTCAAAATGACAACGGATCTGTTCAACAAGTGTCTCGAACAAGAGAAAATACCAGAATCATGGGAAAACGCAGTCATCACTTTGCTGCACAAGAAAGGAGACATCACGAAACTGGAAAACTACAGGCCCATCAGTTTGATCTCGCACCTCTACAAACTGTTTATGAAGGTGATAACGAAACGGATCACAAAGAAGCTAGACTTCTACCAGCCGATCGAACAAGCAGGGTTTCGTTCCGGATTCAGCACAAATGACCACTTGCAAGTGATGAGAAGTCTAATAGAAAAATGCAACGAATACAAAATCATCATCGCGATATGCTTCATAGACTTCGAAAAAGCGTTCGATTCGGTCGAATTATGGTCGATTTTAGACTCCTTGGACGATTGTCGGATTGACTCGAGATATACCCGGATGATAAAACATATCTACGAGCACGCAACGTCGTGCGTCAAACTGCATAAAACCACCGATAAATTTCGAATTGGAAGAGGAGTCCGTCAAGGAGATACCATTTCACCGAAATTGTTCACGTCAGCTCTGGAAACGGGTTTTAAAAAGCTTGATTGGAGTGAACTGGGAATCAACATAAATGGGAAGTTTCTGAACAACCTTCGATTCGCCGACGACATTGCCCTGACATCAACGACTCTGGAACAGATTGAAGCGATGCTGTTGCAGCTCAACGAGGAAGCCCAAAAAATCGGTTTGAAGATGAACATGTCGAAAACGAAAGTGATGACAAACATCGATGGTGCTACACCAATCAAGATCGGAGACGAGGAAATTGAAATCGTGAATTCGTACAAGTATCTCGGCCACGTCATGAAGCTCGGTCTCGACAACCAAACGGCTGAAATAAAGAGAAGGATCGGTCTCGGTTGGGCGGCGTTCGGCAAGTTACGGTACATCTTCAAGAGCAACATGAGCAACAGTCTGAAGAGGAAAGTGTTCGATATGTGTGTGCTGCCGGTCCTGACATACGGAGCCGAGACTCTCACGATCACCAAAGCATCAGCGAACAAATTGAGAGTTGCACAGAGGGCAATGGAAAGGGCAATGCTAGGAATCACACTCAGGGACAAAATGACAAATGAGTGGATCCGGCGACAAACAAGAGTCATCGATGTCATGACACGAATAGCGTCGCTCAAGTGGAATTGGGCTGGTCATATTGCCAGAATGACCGACGATCGATGGACGAAAACTATAATGCAATGGCGGCCACCAACGAAACGACCGATGGGACGTCCACCGGAAAGATGGACCAACGATATCAAAAGAACGGCAGGCACGACGTGGCAGCAAGTGGCAATGGACCGAAAAAAGTGGCGATCTATGGGGGAGGCCTACATCCAGCAGTGGATATAAAAGGCTAAGGAAGAAGAAGAAGAAGAAGTGCTAGGATTCTGGGCTGAGTCCAAGAGCTTCTAATCAAAAAATTTTCTTCCATAAAATGTGATGAGACATTCGATTTTAAATTTTTTTTTGAAAATCGGTGGAGATTTACTCGAGTTATGTACAAAAAACACGTTGAGCCCTAGCAGAGACTCGTTTTTAGTGCCCCAGCTAAGTCCGAAGGCTCAAAATCAAAAAAGTTTCTTCTACAAATTGATGACCGTACCCAGACCTTTTAAACAAAACAAAAAAACTTATGAAAATCGGAAAATATTTACTCGAGTTATGTACAAAAGGCCAAAAACCAATTAAACAGCCCCAGCTCGGCGGCCCTTGGGCCGACAGTGCCCAGATTCAATCCCGTATAAGGTTTTTCGATTACGGTAAAATTTTACTTTATGAAGTTCCTGCGCAAGGGGTAGGAGAAGGGTGGGGATGGTTGGGGTCGACCCTCCCAACAATAATATGACGTTAGCAGGTGGCGCTCACATCAGGTTTAGTAGTAGGAGGCGCTTAAAGCTATGAATTAGTGGTGTTACTATATGACAAAAAATGCATAATTGAGGGGTTCAGGAGCACAGATACATAACCCCAATTGGTTAAAAGTGGATTTTAGCGCTTTAACTGATTGAATTTTAGCGCTGTAATTGTGAAATTATGAAATAAGCATGTAATTCAACAATAGATTTTAGTGCTTTAATTGCGTATATATGAAGTATGAATGATATTATTCAGAATTAAAGCGCTAAAATCCATTGTTGAATTACATGTTAATTTCATAATTCAAAATTCAATCAGTTAAAGCGCTAAAATCCACTTTTAATCAATTGGGGTTATGTATCTGTGCTCCTAAACCCTTCAATTAATCATTTTGTGTCATATAGTAACACCACTAATTCATAGCTTTAAACGGCTCCTACTACTAAACCTGATGTGAGCGCCACCTGCTAATGTCATATTATTGTTGGGGGGGGGGGTCGACCCCAACCATCCCCACCCTTCTCCTACCCCTTGCGCAGGAAACTCATAAAGTAAAATTTTACCTCGATTACCTTTCCGGGAAAAACATTTTTGAAAATCGGTTGAATGTTACCCGACGGACGGACATTCTTTTTATTGCTGATGCGTCATCTAAGTACCATGATCGATGCTCCTCCCCTACTCCCGGGTAGAAATTCGACTGGTTACAAACGTCATGGTAAACGAAACGCAATAATCCCCTTTTCGAAGAACTTTGATCTTCGTACGGATCTAAAAACGTACGAAATATCCCCAACCCAAATGTCCCCTCAGACAAAATATCCTCTCACGAAATAACGCGGACATAGCAACCATAGTTAAAAAATTGTTTGCAGGTTAAATGCAAGTCATAACGTAACTATAATGAAGTAACAAGTCATGATAATAATACGGTCAATAAAACCGCATTATTGTTTTAGAAAAAATGAAGAAGCATGTGATGGAAAAATATTCAAACTTTCGATTCAAAAATAATCTTTAAGCGAAAAAATTACTATCATGTTCAACTGAAACTAAGTAAATTAACGACAAATTGTTCAGATGAAACATAGCAGAAATCTAAACAAACGTTAACATTCCAATTGCATAGCAAACATTCCATTCTGATTGTAGATTGTATTGATAAAACAGAGAGAAAGACAACAAAAAAACAAAACAAACAAAACAAAAACAAAAAAAACAAAAACAAAACAATTCACAATCTATGTATTCATCTTCCGACGTATCGTCATCCGTTTCCTTTGTCAAATCATTGTACGTTTTTATCGACAATTCTTTCAACCGTGAACAAAGACAGTAGCGGTGATGTTACTTCTCCTAAATTCTCGTTTAATAAATTTAAGTGTTTGTTTTTGTAAATTTGCACCGCTTCGTAAAATTCAATCTTCCAGTGATCACGTACTTCTCTTATCAGTTTAAGGTCGCTAATGTGCACTTTATGTTTAGAGATGAAAAGGTGTTTAACTGCAGCTGTTTTTCTTTTCCATTTCATAGACTTTATATGCTCATTAAACCTGATGAACAGTTTCCTGATTGTCAATCCGAAATAATATCTGCCGCAGCAACTACATTAAATGCCCGACTTGTGTAGGTCAAGCTGTGGCTCTTTTACTGATCTAACCAATTGCCTTAAAGTACCTACGTTTCTATGGACTATTTCGTATCCATGCGTCTCGTACTCTGGGATGAGTTTTTCGGTTACTTTCGGATTGTATTATTCCCATTCGTCTCTTTGGTTCCTCCTAATTTCTCTCAGTCGTAATTTCTCTCAGCTCTTTTTTGTCAAAATAAACACCCTGATGATGAGGACATTAGCTCCTTGAATCTGCGGTTGGTTATGAAATTTAATAAAAATTGAAAGAAAGAGTTTTTAAGTTATTGGAAAAAATATGTAATTTATTATTCAATCTGGAGTTTATTTAGCGCCGCGCGCCTCAAATAAAAAACCACAAAAAAGCGGGGTACCTACCTATATCCACCACTTCTGATTAAAAATTATGTCTGGGGATATTTTGTCTGGGGACAATCGGTCCTAGATCACACACAAATAAACGATTTATTACACTGACGCAAATTAGGTTTTTTTTTTGTGTTTTGGACTCCTACGAGTGGCGCTGCATTTTTTTCTTATTGACTACAGACTGTGTACTAAAGACCACATTTTCTAATTTCATACAAAATTTATATTAGGGTGGTCCAAAAAAATGTAAGGTATGGGGCCCCAGCGCTCAAACGATTCTAAATGTGTCCCTGACAAAAAGTGTCTATGGAGCCGACTTGAACTGAAGTGATTTAGGTGGTGCTCAAGAGCAAAATAGTAAAAAAATCGCGAAAATCAGAAGAAATGCTGATATTGATGAGTAGAATCTTTATGAATCCTAAGAAAATGGCTGCCAGCTGCACAAAGTGACGACATCTTGGATTTTTTGCTATCTTCTGAATTAGAATAGCTAGACAGTTGGTTTCTTCGGGAAAGTTGTTGACATTGATGAGTAGAATCTTTATGAATCCTAAGAAAATGGCATCATCAGAGTTTTATGAGTAGAAGTCACCAGTATTGGTGAAAATGTCGGGCAGTTGGACATGGGGTCAATTTTTATGCTTTTAAAATTATTTTCGAATGTGTGAGAGACAGACCATTGGTTTCTTTGGCAAAGTCTTAGAGTTTTGTTAGTAAAAGTCACCAGTATTGGTGGGGCAGCTCGGGGGAAGAAGCAGTACGGGGGTAACCGGTTTTATGGAGAAATGGTAGTACGGGGAAAACAGTAGTGAGGAGAAAATGGTATTACGGGAGAAACGGTTGTACGCGAAACAATAGTACGGTGAAACGGTAATACAGAGAAAATTGTAGTACGGGGAAAAGTGTTGTTCGGTGGAAACGGTAGTACGGCTGAAATGGTAGTACGGGGAAAACAGTAGTGAGAAGGAAATTGTAGGAAGAAACGGTTTTACGGTGAAATAGTAGCACGGTGACAACGTTTGTACGGGGAAACTGTAGTACGGGGGAAATGTTAGTACGGGGAAATGGTAGAACGGTGAAATGGTAGTACGGGGAAATTGTAGGACGGAAGAAACGGTTGTACGGAGAAAAAGTACACGGTGGTAACGTTTGTACGGGGAAACGGTAGTACGGAGAAAATTGCATACCCTTGCATATATTTTAGTATTAAAGCCGCAAATCTCCGACCTAGCGGACAAGAATGCTTAATGTCCGCGTAGCTCTTAGGGGCGGGGGTATTTACTAGTTTTAAATATCATCGCTAATAGCGACTAGAGTTTCGTTAAATCCAAAATTAGCGAGATCTTATTTTCGGTTACGGGAATTTTCCCCCAGGGAATTATCCCATAGACCGAAAAAAATAGGAATTATCACCTAGGGAATTGTCGCCCAGAGAAATGGGAATTATCACCCGGGGAATCCAAGTGCCATTTTCCTTGTACAAATTTACCGCTTTAAACTTGAAGTTTGATAATTCCTGGGTATAATTTTCCGGCTGATGATTCTCATTTGACTGGGCGATAATAGAATGTTCTAGAAAGTTGTGGAATGTTCGAGAAAGTTCTGGAATATTCTAGAAAGTTTTAGAACTTTCTAGAATATTGTCAATTTTCCAACTATGTTCCTTTGCATGAACAATTGAAAGCAACTGTGTAATTAAATCCTACACGCTAAGATGTGGGCTATACCCATTAATTCGTTTATTGCAACATTTTTCTGTTCTCAGCCGATTTCAAGGCGGCTTAGGCCGTGCTTTTGACACCTCTTCGCTAGCGGCTTGACCAAAAGGGCCGGCGGCGGCTCCCTAGTGTGGTCGGAGCTACCCGGTGGTCGCTCTATGAAACGACCTTTAATATCGAGAAAATTATTTTGACACTTCATCAAGCGACTTCTTACGAAAGGGTGACGGGAAAAATCGCCCAGTTGAATATCGTCCGGGACGTTTTTTCACGGAGAATATTAAACGCGGAGGATAATATCGTCCGTGTCCACGGACGTTATTATTCTCCGCGTTTTTACGGAGGATAACATCGTCCGCGTCCACGGACGTTATTATCGTCCGTGTTTTCAAGGAGGATAATAACGTCCGCGCCCACGGACGTTATTATCGTCCGCGTTTTTACGGACAACAATATCGTCCGCGTTCACGGACGATATTAACCTCCGTAACTTGAACGGACGTTATTATCCTCCGCACAAATTACGGAGGATAATATCGTCCGCGGACACGGACCGTTTTATCCTCCGTGAAAATGCGGACGATAATAACGCCCGTGGACGCGGAAGTATAAGACCAAGGCCTCTGCTTTTACATAGGTCGTTAAAAAAAACTAGGGAGCTTGTCCTTTTACAAAATATCACAAAAACTAAGTGGCTAAGGAACTTAACCTTTTACGAAATGTCGCAAAACTTGGTGTTTAACGAATTG
Organism: Pseudolycoriella hygida; assembly: GCA_029228625.1. Taxonomy (NCBI): domain Eukaryota; kingdom Metazoa; phylum Arthropoda; class Insecta; order Diptera; family Sciaridae; genus Pseudolycoriella; species Pseudolycoriella hygida. The sequence goes on along the minus strand of CM055405.1, from coordinate 34,235,081 downwards.
GCGCTTTAATTAAAGGTCACAAAAACCTAGGTGGCTATCGAAGCTAGGGAGCTATTCCTTTTACAAAATGTCACAAAAACTGAGTGGAACTTTTGATTTACGAAATGTCACAAAACTAGGTGGCTAACGAAATTAGGTAATTTGCGCTTTAATGAAACGCCACAAAAAACTAGGTGGTTGTCGAAGCAGGGAAACTTTTCCTTCTACGAATGCCACAAAAACTAGGCGGCTAACGAAACTAGGTGGCTAACGAAACTAAGGAACTTTTGCTTTTACGAAATGTCACAAAAACTAAGTGGCTAACGAAAATAGGGAACTTGCGCTTTAATGAAACGCCACAAAAAACTAGGTGGTTGGCGAAGCTAGGAAACTTTTCCTTTTACGAATGCCACAAAAACTAGGTGGCTAACGAAATTAGGTAATTTGCGCTTTAATCAAACGTCACAAAAACATGCGGCTAGCGAAACTTGTGAGCTTTTCCTTTTACAAAATGTTACAAAAAAAAGGTAGCTAACGAAGCTAAGAAACTTTTCCTTCTACGAAATGTCACGAAAACCTTGGGCATTAACAAAAGTAGCGAAATCTCCCTTTTATGAAATATCACGAAAACCTAGATGGGTAACAAAACTCAGAAACTTTTCCTCTTACGAATTGTCACTTGGATCCCAACTTCATCAATAGCATGGGCAAAAAGGTTATAAAACCTAAATTTGTTTCACAATATCGCAAAAAACATTTTTTGGTTATACCGACCCAGAACTCTATGAAGAGGCATCCGCTCAAATTTCTTCACAAAAAATAGTAAGAGCAGAGATATTCGTCTTATACGTCCATGGATACAAATAACGGACGGAATCATCCTCAGAGAAAACCTCGAGGATAATAACGTCCGCGCGCACGGGCGTTATTATCGTCCGCGTTTTTACGGAGGATAATAACGCCGGCGCAAATTACGGAGGATAATATCGTCCGCGTCCACGGACGTTATTATCGTCCGCATTTTCACGGAGGATAATAACGTCCGTGTACGCGGACGATATTATCCTCCGTAATTTGTGCGGAGGATAATAACGTCCGTTTAAACTACGGAGGTTAATATCGTCCGTGAACGCGGACGATATTATTGTCCGTAAAAACGCGGACGATAATAACGTCCGTGGGCGCGGACGATGTTATCCTCCGCGAAAACACGGACAATAATAACGTCCGTGGACGCGGACGTTATTATCCTCCGTGAAAACACGGACGATAATAACGTCCGTGGACGCGGACGATATTATCCTCCGTAAAAACGCGGAGAATAATAACGTCCGTGGACGCGGACGATATTATCCTCCGCGTTTAATATTGTCCGTGAAATAACGTCCCGGACGATATTCAACTGGGCGATTTTTCCCCTCGCCTTACGAAAGCTCAAAGCAGTGGTCTTCAAAAATCCCGAAAATTAAAATCCCGAATGCAAAAATCCCGAAAATCCAAAATCCCGAATAACAACAATCCAGAAAATCAATAATCCCGATTGTACAAAAATCCCGAATGTTTAGATTTAAGGAGAAAGAAGTATTTTGAGTTGCGTCTCAGCGAAGGTGAAATTAAAAAGAAAAAAAAGCGGTGTCAAGCGTTGTGAGGGGTCAAGGGGGGTATAGCCCCCATTGCGCGATTTAAGGGGCAGAGCCCCTAGCGGGGTTTGCGGCATAGCCCCATGCACGTTAGGCCGTCTGCAAGACGTAAAAAAAGCCAGCCGCAGGCGTTAAAAAAAGGCCGCCGCAGGCGCGAGGGTGAGGGGGCAGAGCCCCCAAACTAAAATTCACTCGAATCAATCAGGATTTTTAATATTTCACAATGTGTTCATTCGGGATTATGGTTTTTCGGGATATTTGTACATTCGGGATTTTTGACGGGAGCCCTCAAAGCATATCTGGGAAAGTACTGTCTCCAACTGTCAATGGACTGGCGTTACTGCCAAAACGAGTCATATCAGTCGAAAAAGCTCCAAACCCCTCAACAGAGCTTCACTACTTTACATGCGACGGAAGTTAGCACAGAGCACAAAATATGCTGGTGCCATATAATAATGCGTTTCGATGCCATTAATTTTAATGTCCAATACCGTTATTCCCTGCGTGTTACGCGAGAGAATGACGTAAGTGATACGTCAGGTTTACATACTTGTTGAATTGATTATTCCAAAGGAAACGTCTTTTACCTGGTCTTCTGATATTTTGTGCCGCACGAAATCCAGCCTCACCGTATTTTTGACTCTAATTGATAAATACGAAGGAAATATATTTTACTTGGTCGTCCGATGTTTTGCTTTTCGAAATTTGCTGTATAAGTCCGTACGAGTCAAACAAATTCACGCTTTTAGGTGCCGGCTTCTTTGAAGGAATACACAACTTCACAACGAAATTCATGTCGTCTTCCGCCGAAAAAGCAAGAAAACTCTAGCCGTCGCAGAAAAATATGACGATTTCAGCCGCAACACACCGTCACTGCGCCGATAGATTTCTCTCCATCTGTTTCAGCCGCCTTGTCGATTTCTATAACCCTCAGAAAATGTTTGAATGTCTGGAATGCAATTTTTTCTCAACATGACATCAGCTCCTTGCCGCTCAGGAGACAAGTTGATTAAAATTTCACTGACATGAAATGTTAAAAAAATTACCTGAGGTTGGTAACTCACATTTATAATACTCTAACATTGAATCAGACGGTAAAATTAGATTCCTCGGTTAGGATGTTACCTACGGCAGGTAAAATCTTTAAATCATTCCGTAAAGTAAGACGAGATCCGAAAAATTAAATTATTTCTTTGTCCTTTCGTACGAGACAAAATTTTATTTCACGTTCATGTTTTTCAATTCATTTTTTTTTTATCAAATGTACATTCGGGAAATATTTAAAATAAATGTTACACGAGATGAAGACAAATATAATTCCTTATTCGAATTGTTTTTATTTAGGATGTCCTTCCTTGGGATCGTGTTTCCAAGTAGTAAAATTAAAGAATTTAGTGCAAAATTAACGCTCAAGTCAACTTTGAACGGAAATAATTAAGAATGGGGAAGAAAATGCATAATTTAAAATTAATTTTTGTTTTCCGACGACTCTGCTGTGTGCCAAGTCAAACGTTCCTCATAAAATTGTATAACAATTTGCGGACATTTTATATTCGCTTGTTTTGCCGGTACCAAATCACCTTCATCTGAGTCTTTCCATTTCATCAAAAACATTAACTGTCCACTGCCATCGGTTGCACCTAAATCACACAAACAATAACAGCGTGAAATCAAAGCTACATGAAAGGAATTACCCAAAATCTTTTCTGGCTGTAAGCCTCGATCGAATCCGACTGCCTTTTTCTCATCGGGAGCCTTCTTCTTTGCTGCTGATGCTTTGTCTTGTTCAATTGTGTTCCCTTTTCGTTTTTTCTGGTTGTCTTCTGCTGCGAACAAAAGAAAAACAAAACAAAACATTTACGAATTTCTATCAATAACATTCTCGAACCACTTTCTGAAGCCTTATTTTTTCTTTGTTCCTCAAACGCTGCTATCAAATCAGGGCAATCCAAATTTTCCTCTGGCTCCCACGTGTTGTCCTCGGATGAGTATCCTTTCCATTTTAAAAAATATTCCACTTTGCCGTTGCGCATTCGACGATCGAGAACCTTCTCAACAGAGTATTCCTCCTCAACCGCTTCACCAGTCTTGCTGGCCAATTCCTCTTGTGCGCTCTACGGAATATTGCAATGAGAAATAAACAAAAAAAAAATTAAAATATGAAAAGTGTTTCATGGCGCACACGAATTACAATAGAAAGCAACGGGAGTTTCGTTTGTAATCAATGACAACTGAGACTATTGTCTGCATCGCAGACCGAAATTACAAAAATTCGACCATGTTGTTACATACAACATTTTGGTTTTGATTTCTTTGTCAGTAATCAACGAAAAATTGCCGTTTTTTGTACAAAAGTCTGTGTGAAACAAATTTTGAAATGGTAACGTAATGTACTAACCATGATAACAATATTATCGTTGCCAGAAAATTAATGTTTTACAAACACCGTCGTCTATTAAAGCGTCTGTTTCGAATGAGCGGACGACAGCGAAAATGGATGTTGATGACTGAAGTTGCATTAGCATGGAACTACTTTTTGGATGAGTACTTTGCTGTGGAGTCGGATTCTATATCGTAAAATTGTTTGCGGTTGATATTGCACTCAATGTTGGTAGATACATAGGAGGAGAATCACATGTCATTTGTTTTCTACTGAAGCGTATTTATCAATGAAACGTGGCGCTATTAGATAAAAAATAGCTTTTGTATTGAACTGTATAAATGTATGAAAAAAGGTAGATGTCGCTACTCATCAAAAGCAGGAATGCTGCCTGATGAAATCTGATGCTAGACATTGTCTATTGATTGTTATTTGGGATTTTCTATTTCCATCGGATGAAATGAAACAGAGTTAAATTGATAAGGCTAACAGAAAAGCTGAAAGCAGGGGCGTGACAGTCTTTGGTTTTGATATTTGCAAGTAATACTCGACGTGAAATTGGCTACAGTTGCGACCGAATTAACTTCATTGCAAAAAAAATCAGCTGTTTTCATTCATAAATTTATCAAAATAAGCTGACTTCATTGAAAAGTTCAAAAATCAGCTGATTTTTTTGCAACTGCAACTAACTTCACGTCGAGTATTACTTGCAAATATTAAAACAAACGACTATCACGCCCCTGGCTGAAAGGCAGAAAATAATTTTGATTACTTGCGCCACAAAGGTTTCTCTATTTGATAAAAGAATGCGTAATATTACTCTTAATGCGCATTCAGTGTTTCTCTGATGAGTGGCTTTCCTTTTTAAAGTGTTTTCTTTCTACGTAAGCGAGACTGAAAGTTTTACACAGAAGGTTTTTGCTCAGAGCACGAACTTCAGATTTTAGTCTGATGGACTTCTGCTCGAGGCGGCTGAAGTAGCCGCAAATTTTCTCGCCACAATCTGACATAAAAATTCAAAATAAAAAAATTGGCGATACCTCGAGGAAATGTAAATACATACCTAAAATTCACAGCCGTGGCGAGAAAAATTGACGGATACTTCAGTCGGTCCACTGAACTAGCCGCCAATTTGTCACCCAACTATTGTGAATATTCTTAAAGCGTTTCTGAATTATAGTTTGGAGAGAAAATTGTGCGACAACTTCAGCCCTATAGACGCTACACCCACTTATAAGTGGGTGAGATGAGTGATGATATTTTACATTGACTACAGTCAATTTCCTAAAATCGCTGCAACTCACTTATGAAGAGTAAATTCTGAGTAAAGTTGTTACAAAATTTAGAATTAGATTCCATCTAACCTAAGGAGCTAAAAGTCGTTAAAGACGTTGACAATGAAAGCCACTGGTGAAAAAAAAAAATATTAGCAAAATCTGTTCATGGAATGATAAGTTAGAGCTCCTAGAGTAAGGCTATGTCACGTTACTCGATCGTACAATGAAACGATATCATGTAGTTTATCTGTGTTTTTCTGGTATATTTGTATTCTCCTCACAGACTCAGATTTTTTTGAGTAGAAGGCGAAAATTTCAGACAGTCGGAAATTATATTGAAATGTAAACGTTGATCAAAATGCGCTGCAGGTCGCAATCTAAAATTCGTATTCCCTAAGGGGCAGAGGAACTAGCAAGGTTTGGTGGAGAGCCCCGTGTAATTATGACCGCCTGCAGGGCGAATTAAATGCTCGCCGCAGGCGCGGGGTCTGGGGGCAGAACTGCCTACGCCTTTGAACAGACTTTTGTTACAAGAGGACGTATTTGATGAACGTTACAATGCATTTTATAAACTCTTTTGTTGAATTCTCTGTTGCGGAAGAAACCAATCCTGGGAATCGGACAAAATAACCCCGGACGAAATAGCCCCTGAACAAAATAACCCCGGTCAAAAAAAAAACCCAGTCAACATATTGTTGTCTGTTACATGCAACCTAGCCCGCCGCAGGCGTACTGAAGCTTGCCCCCAACACGATACAATGTCCTCTTCATGCAATAATGACTTCAACAGCTTCTCTATAAAAACCGGACAACAGAGCCCGAGAGAATATTTGAGTGTTGAGTTTTTTCGAACAGTTTATAACAGTTCTGAGAGTTTTTTTGCCTCATAACTTGTTTAACCCCCACTTTTTATTTGAAATAATGTCTTTTTAGGCATGTATACATGTATGAGAATAAACTGCTGCACTAAAGTCAATAATTTCTAGCTACAGTCCTGGTGGAAAGCCAGTTAATTATCACTGAGCCAATTTGACCTTATGTGAATATCTCGTTTCCCGTTTTCACACTCAGATCAGCTTTCAGGTTTCAAGAAGTTTCGAATCAAGTCGTTTCATGTCAGGTATACTAAATCAATTTCGTGTCAGTTCAAGTAAGTCATCTAACTCATGTAAAGTTATTCAAGTCAAGTTCAGAGCTCTTGGAGCCTACAACAGGTGCGTGACAGTCTTTTGTTTTAATCTTTGCAACTAATGTTCAACGTGAAGTTAGCTGCAGTTGCAAAAAATCAGCTGATTTTTAACTTTTCAATGAAGTCAGCTGATTTTGGTAAATTTTTGAATGAAATCAGCTGGTTTTGTTGCAATGAAGTTAGTTTCGGTCGCAACTGTAGCTTACTTCACGTTGAGTATTACTTGCAAATATCGAAGCAAAAGACTTTTATGCCCCTGTGTAGACCAGAACAAAAGACTGTGACGTCACTGCGATCTTAGATTACTGTCAGCAACTCTCTTTCTCTCCATCCTCTCCATCCATCATGCAGTGAACTTAAGTGATGCATTATCTGTCAGTAAAAATGTATGCCTGGGAATGGATTCTAAATGCATTCGAAATCCATCCAGGTGGCCTCGTTCTCATAATAAAATTACAAACTCGATCTATTAATTTGACAAGTGAATAAACGACATTTTAATAGATGCTAAAATAGTAGATTATGTTCTATGCAGTGAAAATAATTTTGTGATATGAGCGGAACTCATGTGTTCTCGAGCAACAAGCTTCGGCTCGGATATGCAAACTTGTCAAAAACAGTTTCCGAAGCGAGTTGTTTGGAAATTCACGATTGAGTTCCCGAGTTCACAAAATTGATCTCGAATTAATGAATTATTTTCACAGCATGGAACGTACGCTATTTTATTCGCTGTTCCATATGGAAATAAGTTGTCACTACATGTATATTTACCCACCATCAAACAAAATACCACAACAACACAATTAAAATTTAATTTTTTCTCTAATTTGTTTGAAGAATAGATCAAAACGAAAGTACATATGTCGACTGTCATATTTTCGAACATATGCTCACATCATTCGAACATTCGACGGTTTCAGCTAGGAAATGCAAAACCGGTATTGATAACCGGTTTCCCTCAAAACCGAAACCGGTTTTTGAGTCCGGTTTCACGGTTTTTATAAGTTTGTGTCGTCACGTACATAATTGCTACGGCCCTGAGTGCCCTGAGTCAGATAAATAAAAAATATTTTCAAAATTCGAAAAATTTTAGTGAAAACCGTAAAACCGGTTTTGTGATTTTAATACCGAAAACCGGTCGGTTTTGCATTCCCTAGTTTCAACCGTTGCAACTATAATGTTGGTATAAAACGGTGATAATGACATTAGTTGTATGCAATGAATTTTGCGGATAGGACACAATGCTATCACATGTGGACACAAATATCGAAAGAATGCTATTACGCATTACATGGGGGAAATATAGATATATTGACATCTTTCCATATGGGACAGCGAATAAATATTAGAAAAGAGAGGGGGAGAGAGCAGCGTACACTTTTGCAATATCAAAACTCAAAAATTATTGCGTGCGAACTCGAAAAAAGAAATGCGTCAACGTAGAATTTACAAATTTAGCGCGCCATTGGAACTGTTCCCATCATTCGGTGGATGAGTACTTTTACAAAATGACAAAAATGTCAAAGCGACTTTGCCCTTTCTCGCTTTATTACACACGTCTTGTGGAGTTCGTGTAGCAGTGCGTGAACAAGAAATATAAATTTCCGATATTAGTACATGTAAGTTCATTAAATCCTATTCGAAATACCCTGGCAACGATGCGTCGCATTGTTTTTAAGCTCAAGACAAATCGACAATTTTTGTATTTCCTTTCATTTTCTTATTGTAAAATCATCCTTCTTGTGGGAATGCCACATTTCTATTAAAATGGCGATTGCACGTAACCTCATTTTTCTTTGCGGAGATTCTGCTAAATTGAAATGTTGGAAAATGTTTCAGAAAGTCGTTGAGTATGTCTCGCTTTTTTGCTACCGGTGGATCCGAATCCGATTCGGAAAGTGGAAGTGATGAGGAGCCAGTTGTTCGTCAGCAACAGGCAGCGGTATTTACAGTAAGTTATTGCATCAACAGAATTATTGCACATTATTGCATCAACAACATCTATGTTTTCAGTTCAGCGATGAAGAAGAGGAAGTGAAACGTGTAGTTCGTTCCACAAAAGAGAAACGCTACGAAGAAATATCCAATTTGATCAAAGCCATACGGAACCATAAGAAAATCAAGGATATGGCCAGCATAATAACAAGTTTTGAAGACTTGAGCAGAGCGTACCAGAAAGCTCTGCCGGTTATCACAAAAGAGGAAAATGGTATCACACCCAGATTCTTTGTTCGTGCACTAGCGGAATTGGAAGATTTCGTCATCGAAATGTGGGAAGATCGTAAAAATTTGTCGAAAAACAATGCGAAATCGTTGGGAACACTACGACAAAAGGTGCGTAAGTACATCAAAGATTTTGAAGCGGATTTGGCCAAATTTCGCGAAGCACCGGATCAGGACGATGAGGAAGAAGAGGAGAAATCGGAAGAAGAAGGTGAAAGTTCTGCGGATGAAGTTGTTGCGCCACCAGTAAAGAAAAACGTTGAAAAAACAAAGAAACAAAAGTATCAGAACGATGATGATTCGGATGATTCTATGGATTGGGGCAATGATAGTGACACTGAAAGTGATACATCTGAAGAGGAAGTCACTAATTATAGAGATCATTTCTTAAAAAAAACTACAGATAAGGATGAAGATGCAGAGAAGAAGAAGAAGAGGAAAGAAGTCAAGATACGTGGCAAGCGGCGTGAAAGCGATGGTGAAGGGGAATGGATAGTCACGTTTGGCACTGGTACCGCAGCAGAAAAACCGAAGATGTTTGCGAAGGATGCCGAAATTGACATCGGATTGGTGTTGAATAAACTGAACGAGATCATGGCAGCACGAGGAAAGAAACGCACTGATCGACGTCTCCAAATCGATTTGCTGTTTGAATTGAAGCAAATCGCCCAGCAACACAATTTGGGTGACGCCGTTGCTGTCAAAATCAGATTCAACATAATTTCGGCAATCTACGACTACAATCCGAAGGTGTCTGAACCGATGAAATTGGAGTATTGGACCAAATTATTGGACGTCATTGTTGACATGATGACAATTTTGTTGAATCCCAAGAACATCGCCAACATTACCTTGGCACAATCGGTCATGGAGGAACAAGAGGAATACGAAAAGCCACCATTTTACATCCGAGGCTGTGCGCTGAATGCTGTTGAGAAATTAGACGATGAATTCACGAAATTGTTGAAGGAATGCGA